>OX443561.1:151376701-152576701 GCA_949372485.1 Cheilosia soror
GTCTGTTTTCTATTGCACCTACCCCTCTCTCTTTAATAAAATCATCAAAAATTATTTCCCGCTAACAGGTAATATTCTTTCCCAATTTAGGCAACTAAAGCGAAGCCTCATTTTGTCAATAGTATGTTTCGGTAACGGTGCAACTACAAACGATGAAATTACACGTGTCTACCATATGCACCCTTCTTAATGCATGTTATTAAAGAGAAGCTAGCCCGCACAATTAGACAATTTTTATTAGCAATTTAAGGGAAGACTAAAATGTATTCAATCGCACCCATACCTATTTAAGTGGTCTGATGTTTTCATTACTAAGGATGTACCTATAAAAGCTGAAATATATCTATTTGTAATGAAAATAAATCTCTCTCTCTCTAACGAAATCAAGAGTACCTAACTATATTTTCAACAAAGAGATCATGTTTTATTCGCAAATTATTTTAACGTATAAATTGAGTTCGGGGACCCATTTAAGCGGTCGAATATATCAAAAACTGCAACTGCTGACGATGAAAATGTAGGTACATATCATATTAGGACGTTTGACACAATCCCCGGTATGTTTTCACTCCACGTAGGTAAAGTTTGTTGATCAACCACAACTTTTGAATATTTTTTAATTCCATTAATCAACAAAATTCGACCACTTTTTTCATTCTATGTAGGTATAACACACCCAATGTTTGAAATTTATATCCATCGCTTGTGGAAAGTATACATAAACAATTAAAAATAACAGTCTCATAACAATCACGAGTCATACAAATAGCACCGACAAGTAGGTTAGGCAATGACGACACAAATGGCAAAAATTTATTTGCAGTAGGTACCTACCTATATAAGTAGCGTCTAGGCTATCACTCAGTTGTGCCAATTGGTACCTAAACTTTGACAATTGATCGTGAGATACCTACTTCCTGGCAATGTCCAAACATAAATCGAAACTACGTAAGTAGGTATGCAATTTGAACTTTCAAACAATCTCTGTACTTATCTACAATTCCAACGAATAAGACAAGACGTATCTACCTACTTATATACATATATAATACCTAAATACCCCTTCCATAATATATGTACATACTACATAGGTATATTCAAATTGAATCGGGGTATCCTACGTAATCCCAGCCAACACCAATCAAACTTCTTATTCTTATTAAATCATTTCCGTTTGTTATATCTACATACCTATACTTATAGTAGTACTTCCCTCCCCCATCATACCACCCAAATGAAGTGTAACATATCGTAACGGTGCAGTACGGTCGATGCACAAATCACAGGTATAGGTTTTCGCAGGACACTCCTTTATTGTCACGGTTTGTCGCACATGTGGAGCGTCATCTTTTTTGCTAATGATTCTCTGTATGTTCGTTTCATTCGTTCTTCTTCAAGAACGATACGCGCATTCGATCACTTTCACAGGTAAACATCACACCGACACGATCCGTATTACAGGTCAATAATGTATGTGGCCTACATTTCTTTGCTTGGTCATACTCATACGCATACCTCATAGGTTCGGTGTAAGGATGGCGGAACAAAAGCAACCCTTTGATGATAATGCACATCTTTGAAATTAAATTTGCCTTCCATTTCTTTGCAAAGAGCGTCAGATTTAGCAATAAAACTAGTTTTTTTTTAATATAAAGACGACGGGAGTGTACCTACGTATTGTAAAAAGTTTTTTTTCTGTTTGCCTAACATTGGTTGCGTGAACATATTCAAACATCGGATCGGTTTAAATTGCAAATAACATGTGCATCAGATCAGAGTAGTGGTAGCTAGCTTCTATTTGATTATTATACATTGAAGGATGTAGGTAGGTAGGTTCATATGTAGTACAAATATGATAAATAATTGGATTAGGTACATGGCTTTAAGTCTTTAATTTTGGAAATATCGGGCCGATTAAATGGGTTTTGGATATATGTATAGTATAATATATTATTTTTTATATATCCCTAGTAATGAAAACATCAGACCACTTAAATAGGTATGGGTGCGATTGAATACATTTTAGTCTTCCCTTAAATTGCTAATAAAAATTGTCTAATTGTGCGGGCTAGCTTCTCTTTAATAACATGCATTAAGAAGGGTGCATATGGTAGACACGTGTAATTTCATCGTTTGTAGTTGCACCGTTACCGAAACATACTATTGACAAAATGAGGCTTCGCTTTAGTTGCCTAAATTGGGAAAGAATATTACCTGTTAGCGGGAAATAATTTTTGATGATTTTATTAAAGAGAGAGGGGTAGGTGCAATAGAAAACAGACGATTTTTCCATTTATGATCATTTGGCATTAGAAATATCGTACCTCTTAAATATGAGTGTTTATACACATTTCAAGCTTCCCTTAAATTGCGAATAAAAGTTGTCCAGTAGTGCGGGTGATGTTTAAAGTACATGTCACCGATTAAGATAGATGTACAAAATAGATATGTGTAATTTGATCGTTTGTAGTTACACGGTTTTTGAGAAATTCAACTGCTTAAATGGGTCTAAGAACTCAATTTAATTATACATAATTTGCGATTAGAACGTTACTTGTTGATGGGAAATTATTTTAACTGACTTAGTTAAATAGAGATAGGTAGATGCATTAGAAAAAAATAGATTTATCTGATTGAAGTAGTTTCGTATTAGAGATATGGGGATAACAATCTGGGCGCTTAAATTGCGAATAAAAGTTTCCCAGTAGCGCGGGCTATCTTCTAATTAATATCATCGATTAAGAGTGATGTACATGTTATATGTCTGTAATTTCATCGTTTGTAGTTCCACCGTTTTTGAAATATGGGGGTGCTTAAATTGGTCTCCGACCGGAATTTATCAAAAATTAAAATATGAAAATAACATTTATTGTTGCTTAGAACGATTTTTTGTTGACATTGCTGATATGAGATAGGTAATTACATTAGATAAAAGCATATTCCAGCCGCCACAGCTCCCTCACAGTGGAAATATATGACCGCATAAATAGAGCTAGGTTTGTGTTTTGAGCACATTTTGGCTTTCCCTTAAATTGCGAATAAAAGTTGTCCAGTAGTGCGGGTGATTTTTAAAGTACATGTCATCGATTGTGATGAATGTACTTAATAGATGTGTGAAATTTGATCGTTTGTAGTTACACGGTTTTTGAGAAATTCAACTGCTTAAATGGGTCTAAGAACTCAATTTAATTTTACATAATTTGGGATTAGGGCGTTACCTGTTGGTGGGAAATTATTTTAGATAGTTTAGTTAAAAAGGGACAGATAGATGCATTAAAAAAAAATAGATTTATCTGATGGAAGTTGTTTCGAATTGGAAATATGGGGATAATAATCTGGGCGCTTAAATTGCTAATAAAAGTTGCCCAGTAGTGCGGGCTAGCTTCTATTTGATATCATTGGTAGAGAGTATTGTAGAGAATAGAAATGTATAATTTCATCGTTTGTAGTTGAACAGTTTTTGAGATATGAGCGCGAGAATTGTTAGCTTAAATTTTGCTTAAATCTCAAATAAATCAATAACCGTTTGGGCGATGGACACAATTAGTATTTTATTAGATTGGTAGGGTTGAGCACTTTTGAAAAAAGAAGATTTCATAATTTTTTTAGTATGGTTTTGGAGATAACGGCTAATTTAATCAAATTTTTTCAAATGGTCATAACTTTCTAACGGTTGAACTACAAACGAAAAGCTTTTCACTACAAACAACTACAAACGATTGCCTATCGAAATGTAAACATCTAAACCTTTTTTTCAAAAGTGCGGGCCAACTTCACAAACGCCCATAAAAGCTGCCCAGTAGTGCGGGTGATGTTTAAAGTACATTACATCGATTGTGACGGATGTACATAATAGATGTGTGAAATTTGGTCGTTTGTAGTTACACAGTTTTTGAGAAATTCAACCGCTTAAATGGATATCCGCACTTTTTTGCTAAAATTTCGCTTAAATCTCAAATAAATCATTAACCGTTTGGGCGATGGGCACAATTAGTATTTTGTTAGATTGGTAGGGTGGTGCACTTTTGAAAAAAGAAGATTTCATAATTTTATTTGGTATAGTTTTGGAGATAACGGCGATTTGATGTTGTCTGCTTAAACTGCATATAATTTGCTTACCGCTGCAACAAATTTTATAATTTTGATTTTATTACATAGAACATATATGCCTTCTACCAAAACTATTATTTTTGTCGTTTGTAGTTGTCCAGTAATAAAAATATTCACCCCCTTAAATCGGGTTGCGCGAACCTTTCGCTTAAATTGAGAATAAATCATTATTTAATTGCTTAAATCGATAATAAATCATTATCCAATTGCTGAAAAATGCGTTTTTGATTTCATTAGAAAGAGGGGGATGTGCTTTATGAACCAGTATGCTCAATTAATTTTTCCGTGTTGGAAATTCGAAGTTATAGGTACAAACACAAATGTCTTAATATCTCTTAAATACGAATTTTCAGAAAGAAAAGCTTTTCACTACAAACAACTACAAACGATTGCCTATCGAAATATAAACATTTCAATTTTTTTTCAAAAATTTCTAATTTTTTCTAATGGTCATAACTTTCGAACGGTTGAACTACAAACGAAAAGCTTTTCACTACAAACCTTTTTGAACGAAACTACATCGAATGACACACAATCAAACTTTTCCCATACATTTTTCAAATGGCTATATCTCTCTAACGGCGGAACTACAAACGAAAAAAAATTCACTACAAACAACTACAAACGATTGCCTATCGAACTGTAGAAGTCTAAACCTTTTTTGGAAAAGTGCGGGCCAACTTCACATAGGTCGCAAGATCGTGGTGGGGGGGGAATAGTCAAATCAGCAGGGGTGAGACAGCACGGTCGATCGCTTGTTGATGTTTGCGGAGGATTTAATCACAAACTCATCTTGCTGGGCTGATAACCGATGGTTTATGCAGGTTGGCCAGACGATGATTTAACTTTTTGGGATCACCGAATGAATAGAATCGCTTGCAGCTCACGAGGGAATCGATAGTTGTCGGATACCATAAGAGTCTGCCAATTCCAGTGATTGTGGCGCTTTTCTGATGATGGATTGCTAACTATGTCGTTCGGTGTTTAGTGACACAGTAGCTTTCCTGCCGATGGTGGGTTTGGATGGCACGTGGTTGTTCACGGGGCGATCTTCAAGCGGGCGTGCGACGCAATCCGTGATACCACCCAGCAGTAAATATAGCTGCTGCTGCTCGTGCTAACTAAAACATATACTCAGTTTACGAGATGCGAAAAAAATATATAAAGTTTTACCTGCGAGTACTGAAGTGTTAGTGTATGTAAATGCACTAGGCACTGGTTTTGGAAAACGTTTGACGTTTATTACGTATTACGTTTGTAATATTTAGTTTTATTATGCAATAGTGCATATATATTTTGTAAATCCGCAAATAAAATTAGTTGTTCAGCTGTCTAACACAAAAATATCTACTTTATTGGATGACAGAGCAAAAGACGGATGGCTCGACAGTTCCACCACCGGCAGAAGGTCAGAATGGAAAGAACAATGTATTTTTGTGGCCGGATTTTGGTAGGTCATCTCAAACTTGTTTCCGTGCATGAGGTTACAGCGGTTGCGCCGTGAGTTTGCCAAGTTTCGCTAGGTAGATTTACGTACGCGTTAGATGTGCGAGCGTAATTCCGCATAGGTAGTGTCCAGGACACAATTATGCGCTTTTGGCTTAAAAAAAAAGTAATATCTTAGAAATGTTGTTGGACTAAACACAGTCCGGCACAAAATGCACGCATCAATGGCCCTAGAATCTGTAAGAACTCCGCTAAGCACGCTTTCTAGGAAGCTTGATATTGAATCCTTGAGTAGAACAAACCTACGTTGGAACAATCTCAGCACCTGCAGGCATGCAAAGGAATTATGGCCAGAAGTAAACAAAAAGAGATCCAAATTCTTGATCGGACTGAACCGCAAGGATATTCGCATACTCACGGGGGTCATTACTGGACACTGTGCGATAGGCGTACACGCAGGAAGGCTGGGCATACTGCATAATGACTTTTGCAGAAGCTGCAGAGACGTAGAAGAAATAGAATCCGTTCGCCATCTGCTTTGCGAATGCCCAGCCCTTAAAAACAGTAGACAGAGGACTCTCAAGAGTTTCTTCTTCGATGAACTAGAAGATCTGGAGAATGTTGATCTTAAGGAACTCCTGAGATTCATACTTAAATCGGGGTGGTTCCAATAGGTAAACAAACTTCACACCCTTCAGTTACTCTTAGAACAAACTTGGGAATCTGGATACATGAGCTAGGAACACCTGTGATTACTACTAAATCTAGGCGATCCAAATAAAGCGGTAATTTCTTTGTCTCCAACAGGTATGCAATGGAAGGTTCCCGTGAGTGGACACAATGGACCCAACGGATGGTCTATGTGAAGCTGTGGCAACCGCCACAAGAGCGTCCAATTACCTACCTACCTAAAGATTTAGCCGGCTTTCACATTAAGGCAACAATAAATAAGCAACAACTGGCAATAGGAAACCAGCAATATTATCGCTCACAGTTAATTTACTTTGTATTGAATCAGAGGTCTCTCATCAAAGCAACTCAATATCGCATTTACGAAAAATTTTGCTGATTGCGGCAATAATTATCGCTAGCGATACACAGCGCATATTGAAAAGCAACAAGCTTCCTAGTAGCAATATTTGTGATTGTGATTATTCACACTTTTGCGCTTACTACGTTCTACAAAGTTTTGGAAAATATGTCGGACTTCAATTCGTTGAAGTTGTAGAAAAATATTCCTGATAGGTAGAAATTTCATTCAATTTTTTTGCTTCGATGTGAGAATAGGTTAAAACAAAATTGCATATTGCTTATTGATAGTTGCTAGTTGCTTAGTCGCTTAGTTGCTTACTGCTTGTTGCCTTAATCTTGAATGTTGCCTCAATGTGAGAGCCGACTTACTCTACGTTTACAGGCTTTCCTCATACCGAAGTCTTTAATGACATCATCATACGACAGCAGTCGTGCTATGTCAGCTTCAATCGAAAACTCTCGATTGTTGAGCGCAAGTATGCCTTTATCAAATTGAGTTTACTGAATAAACTTTCTCAAGAAGCTACAGTCACTAGTGCTTATAGCTTATAGCTACTAATACGCTTGGACACATTTCCTTCAAGTCCAGTTGTACTATCCTCTTAAGAGACTTGGGCTTGATTGACATTCGCATTTTCCAAAGTCGCTTCAATTTGATTTTTCAAAGTTTCTATTTCGGCCCAAAATTCTGTGGCATTTACATATGTCACATCAACTTCTACTACTTAACAATCTCTGATTTGAGTTTAAGTTCGAACGATTTTTTTATTTCATAGTATGTGGAACGGGTTTCAATGTCGTGAATTTTGAATAAACGTGTGACAATTCGCACCAAGGGTGTTTTCCTTCGAGACAAACATTTTAGATCGAAATTTCGTTGTTTAAACTCTTTTGAAACTTGTTTTTCCCATATTTTGATGGATTATTTTTTATTCTACGTACTCTTGCAATAGTAAAATGAGCAATTTTTTTATATAAATGCTCGCATATTATTCGTTCATTCTTATGTGAATATTATTTTACATCGCCAATTTAATTTGATATGAACAGCTAAAACGAAGCTGTGATGTGAACGAAGTGTAACTGAAAGAAAAAAAGCCTGAAGAACACAGACCCAGTTCCACACTTGCAATAACATCAAAAATATTCTGTTTTTTAACTTTTGCCGTATGCGTTTAATTAAAGTTGGGGGGAAAAATAGGCAAACATTTAAAATTATTTTCATTAGGTATCTCGTTCGTACCTATAAGAGGTTGCTGGTGCATTAGGTATTTTGTGCGCGATTGTGATTGAGTATTGTGTAGGTACCTACATAGATTCATGAGCGGTAGGAAAATGTAATTTCGATGTAGTTTCTCGACTGACGCAAAATGGATTGCATTTTAAATCAAAACAAATTTTAATGTCATAAATACATTACACCTGCAACCTTTTTATAGGTGGTATTTTTATTAGTAAACTTATCTTATTTGAGTTTGTACTGTTGCAAGACTTACGAGTATCAGAGTTTAAAGATCTTTAAACGCGAATTGCCTAAAATCTTGTCCTGGTTATTTTTGCGTCCTCCTGGGCTTACGCCCTAGTTACGGCACTGGTGTTCACTCTTACATTTGGAGTAAGTGAGATTGGGTGTATGTAAAGTTTCTTTATATGACGTTCGCTAAATTTTATTTTCTGAGAAAGCTGCTGTAAAGCACTTTAGATAGATAGATAACAGATATTAGTGTACTTTTATTTTTTGTCGAAAAATGTTTTACAATATTGTATTATAAGTACATATGTATGTAGCATGGCTTTGTCGTCTGCCAAAGATTGCCAGTTTACTACTTAAATTCAATAAAAGTATTGTTTATTCATCTAACTAACTGATTATAAAATTAAAATGTGTAAGATTAAAAGTTCTCATTCATAATTCTTGTTCTGTAGTTATAAGATATCCTACTGTAAGTGGCAATGGATCTCCAGTCGGGGCCATTCAGGATATCTAGAACTGCTTCTTTTCTTAGGAAGTTTGCACCGAGATAATCTCTTCTGATTTCGGCTAGAATAAGGCATGAACCGATAAAGTGAAAGATGTCTTCTTTTTCCCTTGTGTTACATAGCGATCACTGAAGCGGTAGGTCAGCTCGATGCGGCATAAAGTTTAAATTCAAAAGTTCTCCTCTTAATCGCAGCACCATCGACATATCCCATACACTTAAGTTAGAGTCTATAACTTTGGGTTGCTCGAGATTTAAGCTTTTATAAACCAAGCGGGTATTTGATGCTCGAGCTTGGCTAATAAAATCTTTTGTAAAGGCATGTTTGACATCATTTATAAATTGATGTATGCCTCTGCCCCATTCCGCAAGATTTGTTTCCAATAGTGGTAAGCACAAGTGTGACTTTGTCCTTACAGCTTTTAATGCCAATATTTTTACAAGCCGCCTATCATCCTCACCAGTCAAAACTTTCATCATATACTCCATATTTAGCTTGAGTGTAAATGCAAAGAGTTGTGGATATCCACTCTCAGTATAATAGCATGTAGTTCGGTGTGTTCGACGGAAGGCGGAACAGCTTTTTCATAAAAAATCTCAACAGTTTTTTTACGCCTTCAAAGGATCTACTTCCCCAAGCTTGAGACCCGTAGCACATAACTGATCGCATCACTGCCCCAAATATCTGAAATTTCGCATCAGTTGACACTTTTGGTATTGGATAAAAGGTTTAACAGTTTAACTTCAAAGTATTTTCTAAGGAAAAGGTTGTGCGACAGAGTAACTCCTAGATATTTGTAGGTTTTTACCACTTCCGGGCTTTCACCACGGTTACTCCAAGGCTCATTTCTAGCCAGGCGTCCATTTCCCTTTCTGAACACAAGTACTTTGGATTTATCTGCGTTAAGTTGAAGACTGTTTGTTTCACAATATATCTGCATTTTATTTATCATAAGATGTAGCGACGATGGCGATTCAGCTAAAAGGACTATGTCGTCTGCGTAGACGTTAGCGCTTTAACTTCCAATCCATCAACGGTTATACCAGCCGGCAGTAAAGTTTTAAGGTCATCCAAATAGAGCGCACTTTATGTTCCAAGATGTGCAAGATAGTTTTCTAGTTCTAGTCAGCGACTTTATGCCATTTTGGAACCGCACTCCCCACTAGACTTATAAATGAAAAAAAAATCTAAGTAAACTTGTAGAGTCGAAAAGTGAATGAAAATCTACTCGCCATTAGAGAAGCAATCAATGTTTAGAAATATACAAAGACCAAACAGAGAGGCTTGCAGAGATGAGCCTTATATTCACATTGGTAGATTAGCTGAAGATTTAAAAATAACACTTCTGCAGACTGTTAAATGGTAGAATCAGCCACCAAACGCTGTCAGGCGATATGGTCGGTATAACCTATGTGATGATTGTCAACATTTTAGTCCACTTGTAGCAAGTACCAACTCATTATGTCCCATCCATAAGGAAGGATGATACTCTAAACTTCCCCAATTACAGAGTATTCCTCTGTTGTCCCCCGAATATCGTGTAATTGTGGATACATCTGAGTGCGGTTCTATCCCAGGAAGTCAACCATCGATTAAATCTGTACACTAGAGCAGATCTTAGAAAAAACACAGATATTATGACCATACAGTACATTTGACAACCGCGAGGACATCATCTTTCCAAAACTCCTTCTGTTACAGGACAAGCAAACTTTGAAACAGAAGACTATAATTTGCAGCAAAATGAGTGAAGAAATGGCATACATCTGCAAGCATCTCGGGGCGCTGTTGAAGCGTTATAGATTCGCTATTCTATATTCTTTTTATTTTGTTGCAGTTTCCCTATCAGCTTTAGCTTTTCCTAAGGAGACGAATGTTCGATATGTGTGAAATCCTGTTTTAAATGGAAATAGTACGGTCGCGATTTGAATCGGTTTGGTGCTTTTTATGTGATTACATCTTCAAAAGCCACTTATCACTATAGTGGAAGCCCCTTTGAAGGAAAGTGTGTCATGTTTAAGGATATTATATCCTTTTCCTCAATTTAAAACATTTCATTCTTCCAGCTAAATTTTAGGCTGCTTTGTACTGAACTTGTTTGGAATATGGGATAAGTTGTCTACTCTAAACACTTCCATGGAAAGTGCTTCCTTTTTAAAGAGCTCTCTAAATTGTTAAGTGAGCATTTTTTTCCGTATTTTAATGAATAAGATTAACTGCCATTGGCTATTGGCACCGTTCTCCGTTTCATATGATATGTCAGCATAGTTACAGACTATTGTTAAGTTGCCAGCACTAAGCACATAACTCCATTAAACGATTCTTATTTGTAATAGCAGATAAAGTTGCTTCTTAAATTTCATCAAACCAAGCGATCTTATAGTAAATGTTGAGGCAATTTAATGCGAAGAAATACCTCATTAAGTCCTGTTTTCTTCTCAGTTGACCGTCTCAAAAAACACGAGTGTTGTATATACATACAACACTCTTCTGTTCAGATGTTGCTCGACTTAAAATCCATAAACAACTTACTCTCGCGTTTCAAAGTACGTGCACTCCGGCAGTGGCAACAGCCTCATTATGCTGACTTTTCAGTTCATTTATGCTTCTGTTTTGTTTCCTTAGTGTAAACATTTGTTTGACATCTAATTTTGAACTTTGTGCCTTAGCGAGATTTCAAAGACTGTTTGCATCAGCGTCTTTAGCCTGCTTTTCAGTATAATTATTTCCTTGACTTGATTCTCTGATGGGTACTCCCTCTTTTGGTTCGAGGACAAAAGGCTTCCACAATTACTGTACCCAGCAACCATGAGAAGAACAGTACCTCGGTGCCACTTGTGTTTCGAACTCAAACCAAGGGATGGTATGATTTTCATTAGAAAAGTTTTTGCATTAACTTAAAATACCAAAGTTGAAGGAAGAGACGATGAACGACAAGGAGCGAGCACATCAAAGTGCCCTGACAATGATGACGTCGTACAAGTGAGTTATTTTACAATTCGTTGTAATAAAACCAAACGCACAAAGCCACAGAGACTTGTTAGGATTTTTTTTTGACGATTCCTATCCTTTTTTCTGGCTCAAGCTGATTTAAATGATATCAGCCATTCTTTATCATGGTAATTCAAAGAACTCGCACAAGACGATGGGTTACACTCTGGTTACTATCTACTTGGCGCGATTCGCATGTAATTTTGTTCAACCTCCCGTCTTCGCTGGCAATGAATAAAGTCTAACCATATTCTCTTTTCTATGTCTGACGATCCTTTGTGGAGCCACTCTTGTTGACCTGGCATGCTGCAACTCATTTAGACAGCTCTTCTCGAAGAAGTGAAGGTAAAGCGAAGGTGATTTATTTCGTTAGTGCGGTTAAGACAGGAGAAAATTCCTAGCTTGCAGCCATTCTAATTACCCGCACCATACTTCTGACAGGTGAACGAAATCCTTTGTTTTTATGTGCGGATTTCATGTGCAGCATGAATTGATTAGAAAGTATACGCCGGGAAGAGTTTGGTTTTTTAATTAAATAATTTACCAGTCAAAGGCTTAATTACCTGTGTTTGTAGCTGTACGGCAAAATGAGTAGGTATACTCTGACTGGTTTTTTATGGCAGACCTGTCTGACCTCGAACTTTGACTGAAAAGAGGCCCCGATGTGAAATGTGGAAAGGAATTTGTGATATCTGCTCTGTTAAATCTTGTTGTAGATTTTGACGTTAAATGGCATTTGGAATTAACCTAAAGCTAGGATAGCAAATGAGTTACAGTATGATAGACAAGTGTGTCATAATTATTGTGACGAAGTTTCGTCTGTTTTTAGTGGGTTCGTCTCATTCAGCGACTCTCTGGTCTCTGTCTTATTTGGTTGGAATTTACAGAATTTTTCTCGATAGAATTACCTTATGGGTATGTAAAACCCTTTCGCTTTCGCTTCATAGTAAACGTATTCTTAGTTCACAACATTAATTTGTAATTGCCCGTCTAGTATAAATTTGCATTTCCATTGAGATACGAAAAAATCATAAACGAGATGTGGAACAATAGAGTACAGAAAGCAACTGTATGAAAAAAATGAATATCTACTAATACATAAACTAAATATGCGGTCATGTTAATTTTTTCCAACTCACAATAGCAAAATTTACTTTATAAAAATGTGTTGTTTGTAATTAACAAGGCCTTTAAGGTGAAGACTTAAAATGATTTAGTAAGACCCAAGGTCACTTGAACTTAAACGGGCTAATATATCAGGAATCAGTACATATATCCATGGGGATTAACTTGCAGACCTTCGCTATGTGTGTGAACAAAGAACATTTGGGAATTCAAATACAAAGATACAAATCATGTCAAAGAAAAGAGATAATTTTTTGAGCAAATTGTATATTTACTAGCTGACCCGGCACACGTTGTTCTGCCTAAAATAATTATTTTAAATATTTTAAGATTTATTTTGATATAGCTATATATAGATATATAGTTCAACTTTTTTTAATAGGAATGAAGGCGGATAGCTTCAGTGGTTCAGCGTGGCCATTATCGGACTTACATACGCACCAACGTTTTTATAATATAATATAGCTGCCCCCCCTGGCTTTGCCCGTGCACAGGAATTGTATTGCTTTGTTCTTTCCTAAAATGCGAGAAACAAAAGAAAAAAAGAATCATGAAAATCGGCCCAGCGGTTATCGAGTTATAACGTCATCGAGTTTCGAGCGGTGCCCTTTTTGTTTTTTTTTTTGTGATTCCCTTTCAATAGCACGTTCCTCTTCCGTTCGACGTGCTACGATATTTTGTCCAATTTTAACCAATCTTCACAGCTACACTCCTGGGCAATACCTCGGATTGTCTGTAAGTTTCTACTCAATCGCTTCGACGGTTTTCCAGATATAAGATTTTGAATGTTTTTTCTTTTTGTATGGGCGGTGCCACCCCCCTTTGTCCCATTTTGACCAATCTTCTTCAGTGCACTCCTGGGCTAATAAGATTATCTGTTAATATGGGCACAATAGTCTGTGGTTTTCACGTATCCGAACACATTTTAGAACTCATTTTTATATAAGATTACAAAAGTTCCTAAAAAGATGTCCAACATCGGCCATTTTTAAAAAGAGGTGTCCTGGTGTCCGAGTTTTCGAAAAAGTGGCACAAAGGTAACCCTGCGCGCTATAATTCTTAACTTTATAATAGGAGCAAATGGTTTCCATGAGTAGTCAGCACAAGTTGAGAGAGCAATGGATTTCCTGCTTCAGAAGAAAAGGGTGCACAACACATTTCACCTGTCCCACTACATGGGGATGGGGGCTGCTGCGTCCGACGAACGATTGTCAGTTTTTTCATGAAGTATTTTTAAAGGCGCGTAAACTCAATCTCGGTCTGTGTACCTTTTCAGTTTGTGCTTAGTTTTTATGATTATTTTTTTAAAGGAATTACACCTAATTCTGAACCCCTTCCATTAATATTTCTATTTAAATTTTGAAAATAAAACATATTTTGTTTGTTTGGACTTCCCTAAAAATAATGCAATCCGAAAAAATAATTTTGATTATCTACTTTGGCTGTAAAAATCAAAACAAAGAATTTCTTATACAATTTTATGTAGGTATCTATGACATTATCAAAAAATTCAATAAAATAATGCAACAAAAAAATGCAACAACAAGCAAAAGTATCTTAGCGTAAGACACATGTTATTATAATTTTATATTTAATAAAAATGTGTGACAAGCTAAAAAATTCTTTTTTTTTTTTTTAACGGAGCATCCTGTGCCATTTTCTGAAAAAAATATTCCTCCTCTTTTATTTTCTCTCTCACTACAACACTTCTTATATCCGTCTATTTCTCATGCCTGTGTGACACCGTAATACTTGCTGATAAAGAAATTGTCGAGAGTGTCCCTACTCATTATAATGGATATAAAACTCTGATTGGTAGATTCTAGATACCTTAGTTTATTCGAATTATGCTTAGGTACAGCGAATTTTTATAATTCTCGTTACAGAATCGGAGGTGCCTGGCGTCAGCGTTACGGTTGATAAATTTAGAAAAGTCGCAGAAAAAGAGCCACGGAGAAAAAAAAAGATCCATTTAAAGTAATAACGTCAAAGTAAACATAATAAACAAACAAGATATACTGGTAATATTGGTAATATTTTATTTTTAAAACTATAAGAATTCAGTCTAATAAAACATACCATACCAAAAAAACATTAGACGTAAAATCAATTCAATAACATAACAAATCAATTCATTAAGCGGAGAAGGTTCTAATCTGAATCATTCTCCGATCGCTCTGACCCCGTTTCCGAAATTGGAGGCGCCGCATTGCTCGTTAAAGGAATGGAGTTCCCCAGCCAAGTTTTCTAGTAAACGCACTTACCCTTCTTACAGGAACAAACTAAGGCTGTTTTCGACCTCCTTCTGATTTCGGAACCAATTAATCCAAAAACTTTAAAATTGAAATACTTACCAAGCTCATTCAAAAGGTCCACCTTACCAAATTGCATCTCTATAACATTAGTGGTTCTCAAATCTCAACATACAGGACGTCAAAAATCGCAAAAGCCGTAACTGACTGACTGACTCACTCACTTATTCACTCACTTCTTCACTTAGATGATGATTATCAAAATTATGAAGCACTCCAGCCGTCATAGAATCGTGAAATTTAACAGAATGCTATAGATCCTGTGGGCGCAGTAGCACAGTGGTTAGTGTGTTGGACTACTGTGCGAGGGATCCCAGGTTCGATCCCCGGAAAAACCCAAATTACATCTTAAAAGTTTTTTCTACTGCGCCACCTCTCGCGAACGTCTGACAAACATCCGAGAATATGACTGTCATGAAAAAGCTTCTCAATTGAGCCGTTCGGACTCGGCATAAAATTGTAGGTCCCTTCCATTCGTCCCAAAAATAGAAACTCACACAAAACGAATGGTTGCGAGAAGCTAGGCCTTGGGTGTCACCCGCCTGTTGCGCCACCTATTTTTTTTTTTTTTTATAGATCCTGTGGTGCATACACTGGGAAAAGTTCAAAAGTTGAGATTTTCCCTTTATCCCTTCATGAATTTTCTTAAAAATGTGAAAAAGGGCCAAATTCATTAAATTTTAGAAAAGTGGTGCCATTGTTCCAAGGTGGTATAAAAAGTGCCAAATTGCAACTTTAGTCCCACAACGGTCACGCTGCCTGGCGTTAATAGTTTGCATAAGGCAATTAAAAAACAAAAAATAATAATATTTTTATTTACACTAGGTTTATACTATGCCTAGATACATAAATTTCTAATATCTCTTTATTCATCTTAAGGTTGTCAAAGAAAACCGTGAACCGAATTCTTCAAGGGTAATAAACTTAAATTGTTCTTGCACTTGCATGCAGGGTTGCCAGAATTTTGTTTGCTTTAAGCGCCCAAAACTTAAAGAAATGTGGCCCAATATCGTTGACCAGAAAGAAGCCCAAAAATCGTTGAAAATAATTCGGTTCTTGTATTTTATTATAAAACATGTACACATGTATGGACTTGGTGCTGCGCCATAAAAATTCAAGTGCTCCGCGTAAAGATGAGCGCAAAATATGAAAATTCCATCAGGCTAGCTAATTTTGTGCTTCTGTAAGTTTATCATTTTGTTCGCAACAATGTAATTTGTGTATTGATTACACAGTACAAAAATGGGTAAATATAAATCGTGTACTCCAGAACTTCATAACTATCAATATGGAAACGAATCAATGGCGTTGATAGCGAAAAGATTTGTTTTTCTACGAAGCTTGTTTTCGAGGAAATACAAGTTTTTAAGAAGACCGGAAGTTTTGAGAACCACAAAAGAAATGAGAGTGGACGCAAAACTACTCCAAAGAAACATTTTCCGGACAAGTAGAGCCAATCCATTTTTAATGTCTATTAAAATTAAGGAGATTGTTGTACTTAAGCTCCATCAAGAACTCAGGGCTCTGTGTCGTAGAACAAAATCTTCCTGGATGCATATTCCACAAAAAACACATTATGGTCAACAAAAACCTAAGCAAGAGCCGGAATTTCGAAAGACTCCACTTAAAAAAAACATTTGCAATTTTGGAAAAAAGTAGGTACTTTGGAGTGCCAAATCCCAGTTTAATTTATTTGGATCCGACTACTGTGCTAGAGGTCACAGGTTCAATCCCCGGAAAAACACAATTTACGTCTTAAGGTTTTTTCCACTGCGGCACCTCTCGCGACTCTATGTCCTGAAACTGTCCTGAGAATCTTTATAACCAGTGTTTCCAGCCGGGGTAGGTCGGCGGGAATGTCCGGGTCCTAGAACCTAAGAGCGAGGGGGAAATCAAACCAACCGTTGTGGAGCGGAAGAATTGGAAACGCACAATTTAACTTTTCAACTTAAATTCAAAACTTTATTCACTTTCTTAAAAATATAGCTTAATGTCTAATGCTGCGTGGCGGAGCTCCGGCGACTGACTGCCCTGGCTCTTAGGCGGTCCTGCCTTTTGTAGTTGGTCCTGCTGTCGTTGTTGTTCCTATGTACTGCTGCTACTGTTGTTGTTGTTGTTGCTGTCTGCTGCCGTTGATGTTGTTGCTGTTTCTGCTGCTGTTGATGTTGCGTGTTGACTCATGTAGCTGTGGAGCATGCTAAGTTTATTATTCTTCTCTACGAACTACGACTACGGCTATGACTATCACTACCACTACTGCAATTGAGGGACGGGTACCTGGGCCGCAATGTACTGCGCACCCTGTGTCCCCACTGTCCACTCTTGCTACCCGAGCCCAGTGGTTACCACCAGAGCGCTTCTGCTCCACACACGTAGCTGGATCCAGCCTCCGTGTGTATGGTCCGGCGGCCACCACTCGACTGATCTGCTGGCTGTCGATTTGATCAGGCTGTGCTAGTGAGTGGTGGGTTGGTGCTGCGCTGCGTTGGTGTGTTGGCACCAGTGTTGCCACTAAAAAAAAGTGAATCCGGTCAAATCTGACCGTATGACCGGATTTTTATTTTCTAAATCCGGTTAAAAAATCCGGTCAAAAGTCAAAATCAGAGTTTTTGACCAGAAACCCGGTCAAAAATAGATTATGGTAACATAATATGTATTATTAAAAATATAAAACAAATTTTAGCTATCATTAGCCATTTTTTTACATTATAAACACTATTCCTGTTGAGAAAACGTTTTTATAATATGCGAATCTTGAGTTTGTAAACTTGTTTTTTATTTCGTTTCATTTTATATGACGTGTTTTGTCCTAAAATACACTTTTAGTGCATGACCATGCAACGTCTTCCAATGTCCAGCGAGGCAGGTAGATTTTGAGTGAGTAGAAAGAAGAAAAGTAGATAGCATAGAAAATGCGCAGAAAATCCGAAATAATTCTGGCATGGCCTGGGCAGGGCATAAAGGTTCTTTTTCGTACCATTGTGCTTTCGATATAAATCTGCATTTGATATTTGCATATTGATAGAGTGAGGGCGTCAAAAACGGGCGTCGGCTTCGGCTTTACCTACTATAAAATTTATTTGTGTTTCCGATTTTAAAATTCTTTTACCTATCAAATTTTATTTCATTGCAATGACGCCTCGTTTTTGTTTGTAGCCAAGTCATCAATGGAAATGAAAGTCATGGGAAGATGTGTATGGCCATATGCATACACTAAGGCCCTGTGTCAATTTGGCTAAATAAGTATTCTGGAATTTTCTGACACTTGAAAAGAGTAGTTCACCAAACTCCAATCTGAGATTTATCGAATTTCACACTTTAATTAATTAAAATTCATTGTTTAATTTCAACATTCTAGCAAAAGAAAACGTCCAAAAATTAGCCTATAAGATAATGCTCCCGGAGCAGAATTCCATACGTCATGTTGTAGATATCCCATTATTCGCAGTAAATTGGTTTCTGTTTGAACATGGGAGTGTGTTCGTAATGTAAGGCTAAGTTTTATTCAAATTATATAAATACATATATCTTTATTTATATTTAATAGAGCAATTTTATTTTTCCAGTCAAAAACACGTTTTCCGGTTAAAAACATTTTTTGTTCCGGTCAAAAAACGGTTAGACCGGATTTCAAAATTTTCTCCGGTCAAAGTAAATCGATTTCGGTCAGATATGACGGGAATCCGGTCAGAATGGCATCACTGGTTGGCACATATGTGGAGCACGTGGTGATTTTCGTCGTGGATGTGTGGATAGTCATAGCTCTGTTCTTGTATTGGTTTGGCACTGCGCTGCGGTGGGGCGGTAGGGTGAGTTGCTGCGTATGGTGAGTTTCGTGGCTGAGGTGTGGGTAGCGGCCCTGCAAACGTAGAAGTACTAATATAACTACTGAATTATGTACGGAAAAGAAGTACTTTCTTTCCACTGAAAAAGGATAGGCGCTCGGGAAAAAACTCAGTTATATACCTTCTGTATATAAGAATACGTGAAGCACCCATCTCCTTCTAACTTATTGAAAAAAGTACTGCCTTGAACCTGTGTTTCTATGTAAAAGGAAGTACTAAAGAAGTACTTCGTTCCAACGTAAAAGGAAGTACTTCAGAAGTGCTTTGTTCATATGAAAAAGGAAGTACTAAAGAAGTACTTCGTTCCTACCTAAAAGGAAGTACTATAGAAGTACTTTGCTCCTATGAAAAGAGAAGTACTAAAGAAGTACTTCGTTCCTACGTAAAAGGAAGTACTTCAGAAGTACGTTGTTCATATGAAAAAGGCAGTACTAAAGAAGTGCTTTGTTCATATGAAAAAGGAAGTACTAAAGAAGTACTTTGTTCATATGAAAAAAGCAGTACTAAAGAAGTACTTCGTTCCTACGTAAAAGGAAGTACTTCAGAAGTACTTCGTTCCTACGTTAAAGGAAGTACTTGAAAAGTACTTTGTTCCTACGTAAAAGGAAGTACTTCAGAAGTACTTCGTTCCTACGGAAAAGGAAGTACTAAAGAAGTACTTCGTTCCTACGTAAATGGAAGTACTTAAGAAAAAAAACTGGCTAAACATAAAAGTTTGCAGAGTACATAAAGCCGAATACTAATACTCTAAGAGAGCGCAAACACATTCACAGAAACATGTGTCTCTGTAGTAGTGTTTTCGAGAAACTACTGACTTTTGGTTTGCAGGGGGTAGCTCTGTTGTGTGTGTGTGTCTCGGCAACTGTGTGTGTTGATCGGCGGTGGTAATTAAGCGTGGTGACTTGTTTCGTTTGTGTACGGGCGTTGTCTATTATTTACACTTGTACAGTATGTGGCGAAAACCGTTTCGTTACATCTTTTAAATCAGCCATTCGGACTCAGCCTAAAAATTAAAAGTCCATTGTACTCGTCCCTAAAAAAACTTAAAAAAACAAATGATTGTGAGAAGCTTGGCCTAGGGTGCCTATATGACCTGTTGCGCCAAATATGTCGGATTTTAGTGAAATATCTTCAGAAAAGATTGACTGCCCTTTTTAAAAAAATAAAGGCTTTTCCAGTAAATATCGGTAATTTTTATTATTTTTTCTTTGGAAACTGGAATTTTCAAGTCTTTCTTTTTCTGTGACCAACTCGAAAATGAGTTAAAAATGTTTCTGATTTATTTTTTTTACTAGTTTTTCTACTAGTTTAAATATTTTATAAAATGCTAAAAGTCACAACACGTTACTTATTTCTTCAATTTAATAAAATTAATAAGAAAACAACCAAAAATAGATGGTGTTTTCTATAACTACGACAGCGAAGTGCTCCGGGAGGAATTTCTCTCCAGAAAAGTGCTCCGCGACCAAAAAAAGATTGGGAACCGCTGTTCTGCAGCATTGCTCACTGGAAGTGTTAGCAATTGGGTTGCATGCAAATAAACTTAACTCCTTCAAAATTGATTCATTCGATCCATTTCTTACGTTAGATAACACGTAAGCCCAAAAATTTTCGGGATTTTGGCTTGTGTCAAATAAAAAGGCCTGCAAAATAAATTAGAGTGCGTGCAAGTTGAACGACTGTTCGATGTTACTTCACTGCAAGAGTGCTGTCATGTTTTAAAAGTGAGGGTTTGTTCAAAATATTTATTTTCAAACAAAATTAAAACAACTTTTTTAAAACGATATATAGCCCAAAATTGTGTTGGGCGCTCATGGAAGAAATTTCTATCGTTTTTTAAGCAAAAATATAGCCCAAAATACGATAAAGCGCCCAATCTGGCAACCGTGCTTTCATGACATACTGTTCTTCAGTACAAAAAAATAAAGCAAATCCTCACTCCATATCGCATCATGGATGAGTTCACCAGCAGTATCCCCATCATCATAGTTGCTGCCTCGATGCACACATGAGCTATTCACAGAAAAAGTAGTCACACATAAAAATTTATAGCTATTTCTCCTCTATTCGAGAGCGTATTTAACTACATACCCGCTTTAATGATGTTAAACTAACTAAATCGTTTGTTAACGTTCTCACGCCAACTTCCGTAACGCCGACCCTGAGTTCGGTACTACCGAGTGTCGCAGAAATAATGGCATTGCAGTTCTATATGTAGTCCTTCAAATGTTGGTTTTTATCTCCTGGCATAGGGTAGATACGCCTACTTTTTGTCATATATGTGTCCTGTTGAAACTTTTTTCAGAAATCTGACTTTAAGCTTTGGCATTTCTATGCCTGGCTACGAATAGGTTTAAATGCTAATATGTACTTGTATTATTATCATTATGGAAACTGTCACTCAGTTCAGGCGGCACTGGTCACCAACACATATTTGGAATATCATTGGGAGTAAACCCTATGAACAATTTTTACCTCAAAATAAGCGCGTATCCTTCCTATGTCCAGAGTCAGGGGAACTATTGCCATACCAACTGTTTCGAATTGTTAACTATATGTACACACCCACAAATATTCATGTGAATCATGTGGTTCTCAGTTTTTTTTGGGTAGTGCCCTATATATACGAGATATACGAGAGCTCCTATCCTCTGAAAAGGTTAATTTAAATCTAGAGGGACTCTACTAAACACAATTTATAGGGTACCTCATTTTCCATGCCAAGCGCTCTAAATCTTTCAGTATGTCTATCACAATCAACATTGAATAGGATGATACTACCTATGTAATTGAGATGAGCATCACACACACAGACACACACTGAACTAGAATATCCTTTTTACAAGCTTACGGTGCAACTCATTCAGGAATATTTAAATTCACTTTGGCCGTTCTACTTTTAATGTTTTTTTTTTTGTGCACTTTTTTATTTTTTTATTGAACTACTGTAGCATGTAAATTGTGTCTGCACTGGCAGAGGCATCTCATGGGGAATGAAGGGACTGTAAAATGTTTGGTGTAATCGAATTTGATGCAAGGCAAACGAAGTTTAAACTTTGAAAGGGGTACTTCGTATTCATGTGTAGATGTACCTGCTCATAGGAATCGGGTGGGACTGGGAGTACTTCAATAAATATGTTTTAAAGACTAAAGGTATACACTTGACCTGGCAGTAAGGACAAAGAGATACTTTGACGTTAAAAGACTAGAAATATATTTTGATTGCAATGGGTTGGGATGGGATACTGTGGTAAACAAATACTATTGCATGATGACTGGTGCAAAAATGAATTCAAATAATTGATTAATTCAAATCTGTGGATGAAAATACCGAAAGGGAACGTAGGTAACGGAAGAGGGCTTTATTACGCATGTATGAAAAACAGTGTCGCGGAATCTTCGGAACTTTAACCATTTTGAGGAAATAGGCTACATGAACTACGAGTGTGAAAGTTGAAAAGTCATTTAATTTCTGACGAGAAAAATCGTCCTGACAAATTCAGAAGTATCATCGTGGCAAATTTGCAAGTAAAAGCAAATGAAAAGTTTGTTTTGTACTACCTATGGGGGTGAAAATAAAGAGAAGAAAATTGTTCGCGCCATATTAAGGCCGCTCCCTCATTTTATGGTTTATCGAGTGCATATACCGATGTAGCCATCATTTCCTCTCTTGTCGGTATATTTTCGAAGTAGAACCATGCAGAACTGAAGTTACCGACGCAAAAGCATGTTCCAAAATTTCATTTTGTACGCTGTAGAACCGATAGTTGATAGCTCGTACCGATGCTCGGTTTGTTGTAACTTTACCCATCCAGCTCCTGCAGATATAGAGCAAATCAAGAGGGACTCATTAAAATATATGACTTGTTCGGTAATCAATCGGTACCGAATGTTTATCTAGCATACCAAGAGTAACGATACCGCATTAATCAATAAATGAAAATACAGCATAGAAAGTGTTGTTAAATTTTGTAAGAAGTTCGATTGCCAAACAAAAGTTTAGAGTGAAATGTTTTATTTGCGCAGTATAAAAGTGAATGGCTTATGAAAAAGTATAAAGAAGCTAGACTGTCATAAACTAGAAAACAGGAAAAAAGGCATTTTTATCATACTTTGTCTGGACAAGAAATCCATTGCGCGGCTCGTTTTGGAATAAGGGCGCCGACGCCAGTTTTCAAAAATATTTCCCATCTGCCTATCGCCAAATCATTCGCTCATCGGAGAGCACGACGCCCGTGTCAGTCACATCAATACTCAAAAATTTACTGGCTTTGTATTGATTGGATACGTCGCCAAAACAAATGTACATAATATAGGTATGCCTAATGATACCAACTCTTGCTATATGAAATCCAGTATATTACATATAACATTTTTTAAAATTAAAGTCTACTATAAATTCAATTTATTACTTTATTAAAAAAAATATACAACGTTTTTTTATTAATCTGAGTCTGGGTAACTTTAGCTGACTGCGGCTCTGTCGATTGCTTAAAGGCATACCTACTTACCTTGAGACGAAATTTTTCGCAGCAAGTCTGGTTGCATTTGACTTTCAATATGGAAGAAAGAGTGGAAATCTGCGAAGACTCTTGTTTCCAAATTTTTTTCGCTTTGCGAAAATGCCCTCGACCAGAGCCGACCGACGATCCAGAAAAACACAAAATGTATTCTATAATCGTTGCGATTTCAAGGAAGGGAACTTTTTTTTTTGCCTCCATATGTTTGAAAGTCTTCTCAACCCATCGCTGGTCTGCTGGCAAATTTTTGGAACGCCACTCATCTAGTTTGTCAGCCGAGCAGTATCTCTTCGTATAGCCGAATTGATCGAAGAGTGCAACTATGAACAATAAATTCTTCACTTTAAAACGATGGACAATGAGCGGAAAATAAAACATGGCTTGGAATTATCGATAATATACGTACAATATCATTTACATTTTTTAGAGCAATTTTTGCTCTAATTAGTAAAGATATTTCATTCCATAGACCATTTCATTCACTCCCTCAACAATGCCCTACATCTTTGGAGAGGGTATTAGACTGCATTATATTGTATAGGTGCATCTCGCTCACATCCAATTCGGCCAGCATAATTTTTGTCGACTGGTGGTTAGAGGCAGTAGATTCATTCCTTTTATGACCTTAGCATGCGTTGAAGTGAAATCGATCTTCTTCATCGTTCACCATAATTACCACTTTTGACAGTTCTCGTTTTCTGTTGCGTTCAGTAGTGCCGTGAATTAGTTCATTGTGAAAGACTGCGTTCGACATGCGCATGAGTTTGGATTTTTGAAAGGGCTAGTTTAATATTCGATAAAATTTATGAAATTCCAGTAAGGAAATTTATCAAGTACACTCCCGCTCATCTGAATAGGTTCAACATTATTTAAAAAGTAAAATAACGATATCTCTGTAACCAACTTGCCGATTTTAATGAAATCAATTTTCTTATATAGAATAATCAATTGTTAATGAAACAGGAAAGTTTGCGGTCTCTAACACACGTATTTATATTTTTATGATTATTTTTCCAAAAACGTATCGAAAAGTGACCATATATTTTGGCTCATCTGAATAGGTTCAAAAATTTAAAATTAAGAAAAAATATATATATTAAGTACTAACTCACAGCTTTGGTTATTTTTAACATTTAACTACATATTTAAGTATAATTTAGTATGTAGTACTATCTCCTTTGTTCAATATAACTTCATAGATACGATTTGGAAAATATTTATAATATTTTTCAATAAATCCAAGTGAAATTGTTGATCCGGTTTTTTTAATGGCGCCAATTAGGCTTGCAGGATTCCCAAATTGTCCCCTGTCCTTATATACTTTTTTGGACAATAGACCCCAAACGTTTTCAATAATATTTATGGCCGGGGAGTATGGCAACCACTCGAGCAATTTCACATTTTGATCCTTTATCCACTGTTTAACAACACTCCAGTAGGTATGAATGGGGCCGTTGTCCATGGAATCCGTTCAAAAATATTCGAAAAATTTGGAAAAGCATTTTCTACTATAGTTTTGCATACATTCGCGTTAATTTTCGATGTAACAAATTGCAGCTCACAAAGTCACAAGTCCCATAATATGATTTATGCCGAACATCGTAATGCCCCTGATGCACAGGTGTGGTGACTACCTAAAACACATTTATCCTTTCGCAGGTCGTGAATGTAATAGTTGTAGCCATCCGGTCCATCAAGGTTGAACTTCTTTTCATAGGAAAACACGACAGTCTGCCACTTCCTATTCCACGTCATATGATCTTGAGCAAACTGAAGTCGTGTAGCTTTGCACACATCATTGAGATGTGTTCTTTTTTTACGTTCAGTCTCTTCAAATGCTTTGCACTCCGAATAATGCGTTTTCCAGGTGCCAGACTTTTATTAGCACCGAATTCTTCCCTGATTCTAGCACTACAACGTTGGGAATTTGAAGCAGTTCAGATGATAAGTCTTCTCGCTGCTGGTGTTGTCGCATGTTGAGCCCCTCCTTTCATATTGATATTATAGCTTAATTCATTCCGACTAAAATTACCAACTACATTTTGACTTCGGCAAATCTTCTAAGCGATTTGGCCCGGCTTTAAACCAAATTTGAAGTATTCCTTTATTTATCCTTTTTCAAAGTGGTTTAATTGATTTCCGCGACCAATTTTAGAAAAAAACGGCTGTAATTACTTTCAATTTAAAAAAGGAAAATAATTGACGTCGTTACATAATCGTTGTAGATCGCAAACTAGAGTTATTGCCCTTGAACCTATTCTGATGAGCCAAAATAAATGGGATTTTTTTGACATGTTTTTCCAAAAATAAAAATAAAAATATATATACGTATGTTAGAAACCACAAACTTTCGTGTTTCATTAACAATTGATTATTCTGTACAAAAAAATTGATTTCATTAAAATCGGCAAGTTGGTTAGAGAGATATCGTCATTTTACTTTTTAAATAATGTTGAACCTATTCAGATGAGCGGGAGTGTATCTCGACATCGAATCCAGTATGGTACTGGAAAATTCAGTACAGTTGGTATCATTAGGTATGCCACAAATCAAGTTTATGCATAGGAATGCAACCAACCGTTTCATCGTCGAAGACGACCATATACCTACCTAAGCGATGATTTTTTACTGAGACAAGAAGGTGATGATTGGCGCTTAGAAACCCTTAGAAGACTTCAAATCGCGGCAGATCTAATGCAGTCACACACGATCTAATGAGTCTTCCATCAGCATACCACTGATATCGTACTACTGGCGTATTCACCTGAATCTTTACAACTTACCTACAGTACCTATACAATGTGGAAAGAATTTTTAAAATGGATCAAATAACTATATAATTCCAGAGTTAGTCCCTACCATACCCCCTTTACCCCTCCCCCGTCATCAACTTAGTCCTTACGTAACCTGTACTATCCGAAAGTCCTAAGTCAATGGACATAAGATTTCACATCTATAAAAACTCGTCCCAGGTACGATCTAATTATTTGTACTACGCGGTCATATCGTAACACTTTCCATAGCTGCAGATCTCAAATATGTATCTACGATTGTTTACATATATCCACTTACGCATCACAAACTTCCTCTATGTACTACATAGACGTACATTATGTACATATGTAGTTTGTTTTATGCATATCCAATATCCCTTCCCTACATAAAACTCAACTACGCCATCCATGAGCAATTACAATGTGCATTCCGAATGCCCGTTGATGGAGTAATCATTCTATTTTTAGAACGCAATATATACCTATCCCTAAGCACAACTGCAATTGATGAAACAATTTTTTTCAATACATAAGATCTATTTTCAATTTATTATATCTCACCCTGTATATGGATCAGAAAGATGAATGTTAGTTGAAAATACTCGCTGAAGTATTGCCTAACAGTTAAAAGCATATTTTGAATTGACATACACAAATTTATGAGTACAATGGCAAGTTAAGCGTAGTAAGATCGAAATAGAAAAGTTTGTTTGAAAAGTTTTTCATAATAGGAGGAATTTTGAAAAACGATGAATGGGGCATGTTATAATTTTGACTTATCTATCAGCACACGAACTTTCAAGTTCATACGGCTAACGGTTCTTGAGACCCCCCTTACTTTCCGCGATCCCTTTACTCCTGAGCAATTCTCACCCACCCTACGGACTAAGTTGGCCACACATCTTTAAATCAGAAAAAAAATCATGAAAATCGGACGAATGGTTCTCGAGTTATGGAGAAACGAACAGACGGACGTTGCATTTTATAAGTAGTATGGATGGATAGGCTGTATGACTACTGTAGACTATGGAACTTAATCGTTAATCTAAGCAAGTCAAAGGTTATGATATTCAAGAGAGGGGGCGGCAAGGACTGCAGAAACGAAAAATGGAACTACAATGGCGAAAGTATAGATGTCGTTAAGGAATACAAGTAAGTACCTTGGAGTATACTTAACAAGAAATTTAGACATGGAGATACATCTTAAGGATAAACTAGCGAAGTCTAAAATGGCCATCAATATTGCCTGGAAGAAATGTCTCAGCAATAAATATATCGGCCACAGCAGCAACTATAAGGTTTTTTGGCGGTGGCAGAGTCCATCATGTTCTATGCTGCGCAAGTTTGTGGAGCAGTGAAATATGAGACAGTCGAGAAATTATTACGGTACTACATTTAACCTCCCACCCAACACTCCAAACTACATGATAATACTGGAAAGAGGTTTATCCCCATTATTCATAAAAACTTTTAAGCTGCATGTGGACTACGTGCTTAAAGTTTTGAATATGCCGGATACCAGGCTGCCGAAAAAAGCGGTGCAACAAACATTGCAAGCGAGGGCAGGTTGGTACAGGGAGTGGTTAGATCTCTAAACACTACGGATATCGGATTGTAAAAAACAGATGCCAATATTTTAAATATTTTTAGCCATGTTCACTGATTTGTTGTAAACATTTTAGAACAATATTGAAGTATATTTATAAAAATCTATCTATCTATCTATCCATCTGTCTATCTGTTATTTCGCCAAAAATGTATCCGATGTGGGTAAATTCACAGTAACGAAAATTAGCATAATATCAAGGAACTTGTAATTACGAAGCCATACCTTTTTTGCTTTATTCAAAAGACTGAGTGAAGCTGTCACAATCGCCGAACTTTTAGAGAACAACATTATACATCTTTCTAACTCGCATTACACATGTCCAGTTGTCTTGATGGTAGAAAAGAAAATATGGTGAATATAGACTTTATGTCAAATGCCAAGTCCTAAACAGTATATAACACCTTTTCTAGTACTGATAATGGACCAAACATTTACTCAGATGACGGGAAATCAATTATTCTGTACTCTTAACCTACGTATGGGGTACCACAATTTCGAAATCCAGAAATAGTGCAACGAATTAACTGCATTCGTCACCACTGTTCAATACAAATATCCTTTTTCTGATCGGCTTTTTTTTTTTAAATAATTTTTCAAATCTAAAAATCTTTAGCAAAATTAATTAGGGCATTTTTTCCAATGAACAGTACAAACTTAAATACTCAATACTAACTACAGTATCAAATTCATTATTTACACAATCCCCCCTTTATGAATCGGCGGATTCTTCAATTTGCATTAAGGATGAATTTTAACTACCTAGCTACTTTTTTGCATATTCATACTTAACTGATCCTTAACAGAATGTGCCCTTAAAACTGGACCTTTAAATCGGGTATAGTAACTTTTATAAATATTGCGAGTTTTTAATTTTTTTTTATATAAACAACAATTATTATACTTTTTTTAATATAAACGCATGAGTAAAATATGCCCACTTCCACTCCACCAAATATTAACAATTTGTCTTAACAGTATACATATAAAGGGTTTTTTTTTGTAGAGGTATAGAACTTTAAGTTGGCAACACTATTTTAACTGACGTCCATTTTGTCAGCTGTTAAGTGATTTATTTTTAGTTTGGTTTGAGATTTCAACATGAATAGACTGACGCTTGAACAATGCTTCCACGCTTCCAAATTGTGCAAATTTATTTTCAAAATCATGGTTCTGTTTACGTATCGCGCACTACGTCCATTTTACTTTTGCGCACTTCTGGTTGAATGGATACGTCAATAAACAAAACTGCTGTATTTGGAGTGATCAGGGATGATAATCCTTAAGTTTATGTTAAGACACCGGTCCGGTACATCCACAAAAACTGACTGTTTGGTGTGCTTTATGGGTTGGTAGAATAATTGGTCCGTTTTTGTTTAAAAACGATGCTGGCCAGAACGTTACAGTCAATAGTGACCGCTATAGAGCCATAATTATTGCCTTTTTCGTTCATCAGTTGAACAACGATGATGTGCAGGAGCTGTGGTTTCAACAAGACGGCGCAACATGTCACACAGCGCATAGTTTCATGTTGGGGACCCGTGAATTGGCCTCCAATATCGTCCGATTTAACGCCGCTTGACTATTTTCTGTGGGGATAATGTAAAGTCGCTAGTCTACGCCGATAAGCCCGAAACGACTGACCACTTGGAGGACGAAATTCGCCGCGTTATTGCCGATATACGCCCACAAATGTTTGAAAAAGTCATCGAAAACTGGACCTCTAGATTAGACAACGTCCGAACCAGCCGTGGCGGTCATATGCCAGAAATCATATTTAAATTATAATGCCAAAAAATTATTTTTGCAATAAAGTAAATTTCATGTCAATTTAAATAATCATTTTTGTTTTATTCCATTTCAAAAATCTATACCTCTAAAAAAACACCCTTTAAATGTCACCCTCTGATCTGACAATGATCTGAACAGACATATGAATTCGATCTCTAATTCCGAATATTGACTTTTTCTGCTGCTCTGTTGTTCAGCTTCTGCTTCTGCACTCTGCTGTTATTCTTCTGTGTAAAAAAATGGAGCTTTCTGCTTTGTACTTGCGTACATGCATTTACAGCGTTAACCGCATGTGAGAATGCTCTCGTTATGATCGCACGCATTGTGTGACCCATAAAACTTTCTACTAACTGGTTATGACCACTCATATTGTGACTCATACGCCCATACCTGCTTTTTTAACCTTTACTGCATTTGGAATTGGAATCAGTCCCGTCTGCGTGATAATATCATCAAATTCGTATTTGATCGATCAACAACTGCGTCATCATTCAATTGCTTCTGTTCCTTAAAAAATGTTAATTATGGCAGGTTCATCGGAGAAAAATTTATATATCCACACTGCATTGCCGACGTGTAAACGCTTATTTCGGCACCGAATCTTCGAACTAAAAAATTGCATAGGCGTTTAAAAAAGGCAACAGTTTATGAGTGTTTTCTTTTCTAAATCGAAGTCCGCTTCATCCATAGATCAGCTAGTTCCATCCGGGTCGAAGGACCATGTTCGATAACCCTTTTTCTATTTAAGCATTTCTGCAATATACAAATAGGTGCCATGAAATAAAGTCTTATGCAAAAAGGTCCAAAACGTAATTTTGGCTTACAAGCTTAAGTCGGGATAACACTTTGAAACGCCTTCTGCACTCAGCACACATGCTGTTCCTAAAAACGCGAAAGTACTTTCAAGCTTACATTTCTGCAGGCATCCAATCTGTTACAAAAAACTACTTTTAGGTTTATTACTGTTAAATACTTAATGTAAGCGTTTGTATTATTACACATTGTCAACACCGTTATATTATCGATGTATAAGGAAATAATGTTATCGAGGTTTGACAGATGACATGAACCACGTTTTAATTTACTTGCAAGCTGTATAATGCCATGATGTATAATGCATAACTGAATCTTTTCAATTTGATACACCTCAATCATCTTGGCCATTTCATTCGCTTTCGAAAGGGCAAGAGTCATAATCAAACTTTATGCGAAGTTTTTATCAAGTTCCTTATTGTCAAAGCTACGAAAGTACGAAAAACGCTCAGCGGTTTTATTTTTCATTTAATTCTCATTCTGCTATTGACTTGGAATATTCTCAACGCCATTTAAGGACACGAGCTCCAAACACCCATTCCAATAAAACTCATAAAGGCCCAATAAAAATATTCTCAAGTATCTACATCGCTATGAAATTATTATTGAACTGTAAAACTGACTAAGGTAACCCTATCAATAAAGACATCAATGTATGTGACTTCAGTTGACACGCTAAAATGACAATCACTGTTAAATTTGTACGGAATATATCATTTAATAACCTACTAACCTATAAAAACCATTTTACAACTCCATTTCGTTGTTAAAGTCTTCTACCACCCGCTCGCATATAATAAGCTGTCATTTCATGGCTCATACCTGTCACATAAAAACTGCCAGAAACCTCATCTCACTTCATAGTCAACCAATCGTTTTTTATTACAATTTAAATTCAGCATGCAAAATTCTACTTCAATATTTTTTTTTTAACTCATGTCAAATGCGCGCCCAACCACTGACATAAAAATCAGAAAGAAGGACAAAAAAAAAATCACTAAAAGTGAGGAAATATTTTCGGGCTACCAACTAAAATGGCAGCGCATTTTTCACGTCCCTTTATACCTTTCCCGAGAGCGGGTGCTCCATCAGCGGCAGCAGCAGCATCGACGAAAAGAATGAAAAACCTAACCATGTGTCAATCCATCAATCAGGCAGCCAATTGGAAATTTATATTCGAAAGTAAATTATTTTGCTTGATTCGCGTTGCCACTCTGTAGAGGCCAAAGGAGTACCGGTATCGACTCACCCCATTTGTAATTTTCTTGATGTTTTCCCAACCGTTAGCTCTTTATTTCTTTTTCGCCCCATTTTGCTTTTGCTGTTGTTGTTTCTTTTTTGTTACTTTATTTCAAAAATACAGCCAAAAGAAGTCGAAAATAAAATTTCTCCCTACCCCCCTGTCGATCCATTTGCTAAGATTTATGCTGAGCGGTCCAAATTGATCAAGGGTGGGGAGGAGCGCTCAGTTGAAACAAAATCTTTTGACTTTCGGTCGAGTTACTTGTAAATGGGTTAAATTTTAAGGACGATTGGAATGGATTTGCCGATTTATCTGAAGGATGCTGGAGAACAGAGAATTGATACTTAGCTACAGCATTGGGCTCCCACGGGTGCGTTTGAATAGGAAACTCTCAATGGCTGGTTCGAGGTCGAGTACCCTCTGAGATGCACTCTGGTGGGAAATTAAATTACGGAATAATATTTTAGGTAATATTCAATAATAACTGTTGTCTCCTTTGAGGGATGGATATACATATAAGTGTCGCTTGTTTGGGGGAAATACTATTTCACTCTGGATCGTCGTCTGTTTTAGAAGATACCGTCGTGAATATTTTGGATGCATATAAGACCTACTGATCAAACAAAAATCTGAGAAAACTTATCAATTCAGTCCTCTGGATTTGGCATATAATTGTAGGTCCTTTCAATTTGTTCCAAAAATTAAAACTCATACAAAATAATGGTTTTAAGAAGGGAGACCTAGGGATTTGTTGGGCTACATATTTATTCAAACTATCATTCTCAGCAAAGTTGGTGGATTCAGTCAGCTTTGCCTATAAGTCAAGGCTCCTTAAATAGACCAATGAGGGTTAAGTTGAACTGCAGCATGCAAAATCCTTTAATGAAAGATTGTCCCCAATCATGCCACACTTTGAAATAATAATTTCATAAAAAAAGAACAACCCAAGTAGCAACTTCGACACGCTTCAATTAAACACTTTTCACAAGAAACCAGCTTCTGGGCTCTGACTATAACCGCGTGCAATTTAGCCGTAAATTATCCCAATATTCCAACAGTCAAATACTGATTTGTTATTTCTATCAACGAATTAGCTCCTTGTTAATGAACACTTTGGGCGCAAATCGCATGAAATCAACTGCAGTACCCATGGTATGGTGTGTCAAATGTTCATTTTGCAATTGCACCCAATAAGTTAAATTCACAGGTAATGTCGTGGAACGGTTATTTAGTGGTTGGGTGTGTTATTTTGATGGCACGGAATCACGAAATAGGTGATTTGTTATAGAGGCATTCGTGTCTCTTTCTTCTTCTTTTTTTTTGTAGTTTTTAATATGAGGCCGGTGGCGCGCGACGGGTGGAATAAGGACAATCTATTTGGATAAAGGTTTACCATGTAATGTGACAAGTTAAAAAAATCCAAAAGTGATGACTGCTTGTATGTAGACGAAATTGAGTTGTCTTAAGGATAGTCTTATATAAGCTAATTTCAGTGAAATTTGCTCTTTTGTACTTTCTTTTACACATTTTCGAGGACTAACTTATAATTAGGCATGAAATGAATGGATTAATTTTAACTATGTGCTGATCCATTATGTATCACCAACTTCTTGACCAAGTGCCTTATACCACTTCTCTGCTGGCGTAAAGCCTAAAAAAAAAAACTGCGTTGAAGATTGAATTTATGTATTCAGAAAATTTATTTATTAATTTTTTTCAAATAATTGATCTAGTACATTTTTCTAAACAAATCTGTTTGTAAATACATTTTGGCAGCATTGTATTAATTATTCTGTCATTGTCATTTTTGCTTAGTCATACAAATGTCAAATATGAAAGCCAACTTTTGGCAGCAATTTCTAACCTCAATAAGATATACAAACTGGGTCTGTAAAAGCCATAATTTTAACAAGGCTTACAACTTATGGTTGGAATTAAGATGTTCGACATTATGAGGACGAACATTGCTATAAAAAGCACTCAATTATGCACTTATTTCAACCTGTATGAGGCACTGAATGATGAGCTTATTTCAAACTGAATGTATACAACAGGGGTTCCCAATCTTTTTGATCGCGGAGCACTTTTCTGGATAGAAATTCCTCGCGAAGCAATTTGCTGTCAGTATCCCAATTTTCGTAGTTATAGAAAACTCCATAATTATTTTTAGTTATTTTCTTATTAATTTTATTAAATTGAAGAAATAAGTAACGTGTTGTGACTTTTAGGGCCAGTTTCAAATGTTCCGGATAAAGTTTCGGATAGTTAGCCGACACATAACGCTTTCCACCAGATAAAAGTAGCTGATATTTTTTTTCTGTTTCATCGTCAAAGTCTCTGATAAACTATCCGGTAGAAAAATTTATCAGGCACTAATTGTTTGACAGGAATGGAAATGATGTTTTTTATTATTTATCACATTTTTAAGTGAATTGTGTTGTTCTAGTTTTTTTAATTTAGCATGGATAAATTCATTCATTCACTCATTTTCGATACCCCGCTTATCCCTTAAGTGGGTCGCTGGTGTAGGTTGCGCAAGTCCAAGTGCACCGTCCATAGTCTCGATTCCACGCCATCGACTGTAAATCATAAAGGGCAATTCCCATACGGGTAGGGGGATATTATGGACTTGATCTAACCATCTCATCCTGGGTCTACCTAGAGGACGCCTGCCCGATTGTACAGATTCCATAGCACGTTGTAAGATCATGGTTGGGGACATGCGCTTTAAAATGACTTATCCACCGCTGTGTCCGGTACCTGCTCGACATTGAGTCCCTCACGTATTCTGGTGTTTCCACCATCTCTACGGGTCACACCAGCAATACAACTGAGGAATCTCATTTCGGCAGCTTGTATCCGGGATCTTATTCTTTCGGTCATTACCCAAATAGGTAAGAGTTGGAACAAACTCCGAATTAACGACTGACAACTTGACAATTTAACTTTGACACCAAGTTCAGTCCTAATAACAGAATAACCGGGCTGTTTCAAAATTGACCAACCTGACCAATCCTACAGATAAACTTAGCATTGCTCTTGGTCCTCCCATCACTCGTGAGTATACATTAAACAGGCGTTCTGGAAACGACCATCACTTGAGAATTGTTTACGTTTACTTTCATCTCAACTTCCACATAAGCGACTACAAACGGATGGAGTGCGCATTGAAGTTCCGTCTAAGAGGACCAAAGGATGACCAAGTCATCAGCGAAGAGCAAACGACTTATCCTCGGATGTTCCAATTCGAAACGCTCTTCGCCAAGACTGCCAGACTGCCTGGCAAAGTCCAACGCCCACGGTGAAAGGTATTGACTGGGCATGGATATAGTTCAACAAAATAGTGAAAATTCAGAAATCTTCATCGTCGAGGGTTTCTAAAAATAATTTGAAATACTCTGTTCCTACTTGGCCCTGTAATATGGTTGTAATATTCATCTAATTCGACATTTAAGAATTCAAATAAATGCATGATATAACACTTCCTACTGCTGTCTACACCCGTCAACGAAAGAATGCTCTGAAACTATATTTTTTCCAGCCACATAAAATAAATATTTTGTTTAAATCTTCCGGATAGAGGCTTTAACAGCCGGTTGAACTGGTTGATAAACTATCCGAGACTTTATCTGTCAGCTATTACTATCCGAAACCTTTGAAACCGAAATATTACGTTTATCTGACATATAAATTCCGGATAGGCTATCCGAGACTTTATCAGCTAGTCTTGAAACTGGCCCTTAGCATTTTATAAAATATTTAAATTAGTAGATATTTACATACATACATACATTTTCAATGGCCCGCTTATCCATTAAGTGGGTCGCGGGTGTAGGTTACTTAAGTGGACATAGCTCTCGATCCTCCGCCATCGACTCCAAATCATCAAGGGCAATCCCCATATGGGTAGAGGAGAGATTATGAATTTGATCTAACCATCTCATCCTGGGTCTACCTAGAGGACGCCTGCCTGATGGTACGGATTCCATAGCACGTCGTAGATATTTAAAACAAAAAAAAAATTCAGAAACATTTTTAACTCAATTTCGAGTTAGCCACAGAAAAACAAAGACTTGAAAATTCCAGTTTCCAAAAAAATAGTAATAATAAAACTTACCAATATTTACTGGAATAGCCTTTATTTTTTTAAAAGGGCAGTCAATCTTTTCTTGTCCGACTGGCTGATTTAAAAAGCTTTTCAGGACAGTTTCAGGACATAAAGTCTCGGATGTTTGTCGGACGTTCGCGAGAGGTGCCACAGTGAAAAAAACCTTAAGACGTAATTTGTGTTTTTCCGCGGATTGAACCTGTGACCTCTCTCACAGTAGTCGGATCCAAATAAATTAAACTTGGATTTGGCACTCCAAAGAACTTTTTTTCAAAATTGCAAATGTTTTTTTTAAGTGAAGTATTTCAAAATTCCGGCTCTTGCTTAGGTTTTTGTTGACATAATGTGTGTTTTTTGTAGAATATGCATCCACGAATATTTCGTTCTACGACACAGCGCCCTGAGTTCTTGATGGAGTTTAGGTGCAACAATCTCCTTAATTTTAACGGACATTAAAAATGGATTGGCTCTACTTGTCCGGCAAATCTTTCTTTGGAGTAGTTTTGCGTCCAATCTCAGTTCCAGAAGCACAAAATTAGCTAATCTGATGGAATTTTCATATTTTGCGCTCATCTTTTCGCGAAACACTTGAATTTTTATGGCGGAGCACCAAGTGCTCAGTGCACCAACTGGTTTCAAGTCGACCAGCAACTCATTCTTTGTGTTTCTTCTATCCATTTAGTCTTCAAGGTATCATTGCTGGTAAAGCAGTCTCTGCTATTAAAATAAAATTCAAGCTAGTTCACTGCCGCGAACAGCTCAAGGTTCATTGCTCGCAGCACACCACAAATCTCCGCTGGGTCCGTAGACACAGTGAAAAAGCAGGTAATGAAATGACTGAAGAATTGGCAAGCAAGAGGTCTGCAATGCAGCATGATGGAGCACTATACAGTCGATCAAGCAGCCACTCTGTTATCTCAGAGAACGAGTGGAGAACAAGATTCGGGCGCCCTTATCTTATCGCCCAAAACCATAACGCCCAAATTGAAAAATGTAATATAGCCCAAAACATTGCTAGGCAATTTGTTGTTGTATAATTTACGGAAAATTGGGTGATGTGACATTGATTTTGGGCGTAATGGCATTATTTTTGCTAACACCCAAAAAATGCATAACGCCCAAAAACAAACAACAAAATAGAAATAAAGGCCAAAAAGAATTTGCAGTTTTATACGTATAAACCCCCCGCTTGGGTTTACTGTCAGATTGGGGGTGTATGTGTTACTTTGGACGATATGTCATTCAATTGGGCTTTGCGACGCTTAATTCCTTTAAATTTTTGGCGATATGGTGATTTTTGGACGTTATACAAATTTTAAATTTGGTTTTGGCCATAATGTTCAAGATATGTATGAAAATCAACAAAATGTGGATATAACGACCTGTGGAGTATCACGGAATATATGAATCTGACAGAGGCTGGACCATCAAACTTCTATAATTTGACAAGCTATCGCTGTCTTATAGCTGGTAGGGCCTCTAACGGGTCATAACTTTCTAAGAAAAAATACAATGAAATAAAATCTCAATGATGGCGATATATGTAGAGACTGTGTAGGCGAAGAAATCCAAGAGAACATATTTTACGTCCTCTCTAGCTACTCGAGTTTCTGTCACTTGAGGAACAGAACACTTGGAAGTCATTAGCGAATCATTAACTTGGAAGCCAAGAACTCTCTGATGATGTCTCACTTTCCAATCTTTACAGGTTTTCCAGAATATTAGTATGGGTGACCGGCCGGCGTTGGGTAAGTAAAAGAAGAAGATACACAAAGTTAACCATTTTTAACACCAATGATCAACCATAACAATGGGTCCATAAAGACCAAAGTGTAGTACAGCAGGATTCTGCTGCAAACCAAACCCAAACTAACATAGTCTCCACTTTAACAAGGAATTCACAATGGACTTTTTAGGTATCCGTCACACAGCTTTTCTTAAGCGAACCTAACCTATCGTAAAGAAGAGGTCTTTTTCCATGTTTACAAAGCCACTGATAGTCGCCCACTGAACAAGTTTTTCCTCTTCCTGGGTATGTAGAAAATAGCAATTAAACATCCCGTTCCCAAAAAAAGGCGAAGCCTTTTCTTCAACCAATTTATGACTGATGAAAACGCTAAATATTTGTCAGCTTATTAAATATTGAAACAGGTGGAGAAGTTTAAGTATCTCGGGGTCTTATTCACGAGTGATGGAGGGAGCAATGCTGAGTTTTCCTGTAGGATTGGTCAGGCTATATCAATTTTGAGAGAGCTTGGTCATTCTGTTATTAGGAGGACTGAACTCTCCGGACGGAGAGGTCCCTGCTTCGGTTGTTTGGTCATGTTAAGCGCATGTCCCCAACCAGGATCTCGCACGACGTGCTATGGAATCCGTACCATTAGGCTGGCGTCCTCTAGGTAGACCCAGGATGAGATGGTTAGATCAAGTCCATAATCTCTCATAATGGGGATTGCACTTGATGGTTTAGTGTCGATGGCGGAGAATCGAGGACTATCGAGGGTCCACTTGAGCGATCTACACCCGCGACCCACTTAATGATTAAGCAGGCCATTGAAAATGAATGAATGAATTCAAATTTCCCAATTTTTTGACAGAGTTCAGTATCGCCAGCGTTACCAGATTTAGCAGTTTCCTGCGATTTTAGCAGGATTTGATCATAAATTTCACATGCAGCAGATTTTTTAGCATTTTTGTAAATATCAGCAGTTTTTAGCAGTTTTTAAAAATATTCATAAAACATTTTGAAAAAAACACATTTAGCAACATTTAACACCATTTCATACATTGGCTACCTCAATAAAAAATTGATAAAACTCACAATTTGAAGACATGAATGAAGCATTTTAAAATGCAGCAATGTGTTGTGGAATAACAGAAATCAGCTCAAATTACATGCGATGTATCCGTTTTCGAAAAAGAATAATTTAAATGCAATAACGCATTGATATGATATGATATGACATGATAGAGTACAGGTTTTCAAAGGTAAATTTGCTAAGAACTAAAAACCGTAATAGATTTAGTATACCTGTATACCTAATAAAAATGTTGCATTAATTTTGCAAGTACAGCAGGCGTTTCTATAAGTGGAAGCTGTTACAACTTTATTCCAACAAATAAAATGTTGCCTGTAATAAATTCGAATGTTCTTTATAAATATTCAGAGTAATTGAATTTTTATTCATTTTGTAGGTAATACATTTAAATGTAGAAAATATAGTCTTTTACATGATGACTATAAATATCGTTATCGTTATCGTTATAACAATAAAGTTAATAACAAATGTAGTCGAACTACCATAAGTCCAATTCTCAAAATGACAGACAATAAACTCGAGTTATAGAAACTTCGAGTAATGAAGGCCAAAAGTTAAAAACGAAAAACATAGAGTTCGAGTAATAGAAAAATTCGACTGAAAGAGGTTAGAGTTATGGAAGTTTGACGTATACAAATATGAATTTTTTGTAAATGTAAAATAATTCACTAGAATTTACATTAAAAAGTAAAAAATTCAATTATTAATCATGGAAAAATCTATCGCAGTTTTTTCAGCATTTTTTACGATTTTGTTTAGCAGTTTTTGCAGTTTTCCGCCCCCGCTTTAGCATTTTTAGAAAAAAAAATATGGTAACGCTGAGTATCGCGCTCGATGCGTCTTTTAGTCAATGGATACAAAACTTTCTTCTTGGCAGTTCAATTCAAGTTGTTTTGAGTAGTTTTAAGTCTAAAACTCACCCTATCACGTTTACCAAACCTCCGTTTTGTCTCCAACTATCTTTCTCATTTTCAGTAATGATTTACTGTCCGCAGATTACATTCGTTTCTTCCCTGGTGACAGAACCCTTAACTTCTCATATTCATTCAAAGTCCCAAGACTCGAATATTTGGAAGTAAACCTAAAAGGCAATTTACAGATTTTTAAAACTATTGTGAATTTATATTAAATTTCCTTAATACCCGCGCGTGTTAATTAAAAATAAAGGGAATACTTTCATCCAATGATTTATTTCACTTTATTTCTATGAATTTCTACACAAGAGTCATTCCCTAGATCACGCAAGTCTCATAGTCAACCAAACTTAATAACAAAAATAAATAATCCGTCGTAATTAGCCGAGTTTAGCCCCTCTGCTTGCATTATCCCTTCTGCACCAGTTAGCACGAGAACTCAAACGACATCGAATTGCCATAAAGAGAAATCCAACTTTCTGCTCATAGAAAAGTGTCTTCCTGTGTAGCCTTCACTCTGCTATGATACTGTGTCATTAATTACGCTATTCATCTTAATAAAATATAATGCCCTGCAGTACTCGCAGTAACACACAACCGATGTAGACACATAGCTACCAACGGATGTGCCAGCAAATAAAAGTCAATTAATGTCCTTGCTCTGTGAAGTGAACTATAAAATTAAGTGACTGTACCTGGTGGAAAAACTCCCCCATCTTTGATGTGGGTCAGATTATCTCCCTTTCGCCATCCGATGCCCCAATTTATGCCCTGCAATTAAGAGACCGTTCAATATTATCATCATCATCATCGTCATCTCCATGACGACCAATTAATTTCTCTACATGTCGTGTCCTCTTTCAGTTCGTAGTAGAAATGATCGGTGGAGACAACTCTGCTGCTGATGATGACAGTATTCTAAAATAATAAATATTCATCGAAAAGAGTACAGAGGCTACTCCCATCACGACTGCTCACAGCAGGATATATTCAGATGCACTCATCCTGGCAAAATGGTTAGCGCTCGAGAATTTTGCTCAAAAATGCGGAATGTTTTAATTTAATTCTTCGTTTCAACAAAATGCACACGGCACACACAATCATCCAGCCACACTGCTCTGTTCGGTTATATACATTTATTATATGCGGAAAGTAAACCAAACCCTCGGAACTCTGGCCGAGAGGAGAGCTCAAAGTCTCCGGTGATGGTAATGCGGCTGTTGGCTTTGGCTGGCAGCTGGAGTTGCAAAACTCAATTTCCAGTCGATGAATTGCGAAAATGTTATTTTCGCTCTTCAAAACGGATGGATGCGAAATTTTCCGAGGTTAATCCGAACTCGAATGGTGTGTGTATGTACCTACAGCCACATGCTGGTACATCGAGGATGCAGGTTATCCCGTGGGACTTATATATCTACCATTTTAACAAGTCGGTAATTAACGCTGATTTAAATGTTGCCACTGAAGTGAGTAAAGGAAAACAGCTCCTTCGAAACTCTGCCATGTTCGTGTGGTTTCTCCGCAGTCGTCATGAATACATCGTCACCATGTTCACACCGTGGAAAGCTGAGAATATAGGGGCTTGCCGGATTTGCAGGTGCAGGTCGGTGGTGTGGTATTGATGGAAAGGTTTTGAGGTTTTCTTGACGCAAAACTTTTCAATTTGAGTACTTTGCTCATTTTATTTTTGCACATCCCACTTATGTATGTATCTGTGTGTGTTTGTGTATTCAGTCGCCTCTGCCACTGAAAGATGTGATGTGTTGGTATTCGAAAGGCTCGAGAGATGATTAAAACGCCGAAATTGCAGATGTTAACTTTGTGTTCGGTTCGTTTGGTTTTTAAGTTAAAACTTTAGTGGGATAAGGTAATTGCTTGTAAAGCTGCTGCGCGAGTATCGTAAAGCTGTCGGAAGTATTTGGTTATCGTTTCGAGTTTTGCTTAGAAGGAGGAGCAGTTTGTTGCCATGAATTAGTCGATCAATCGAATAAGCATTTAGGAATTAACTTTAATGGTGACTGGCGAAACACTTTTAACCCTCGCTTAGGTTAGGTTAGGTTAACGGGTTGGTAAAGCTGAGTAGCCTCCTCTTCACCCCACTTAGGTCCTTGTGGACCCATTGTGATACCCTTCGAAGGAGCTAGCCATGTTGTACTGGCTTTATTTCATTCTTCCCGTGGTTACTCGACTTTGTCCAACCATCTCGCTGCCCTTAGAAACCTGTAAAGATTGGATATTGAGACGTTAGAGAGTTGTTGGATATCCTGGAAACAGTAACTTCCAAGTGTTCTATTCCTCAAGTGACAGAGACTCGGGCAGTGACAGAGAAAGTGAGGGGTATTCTCGTGGGCCTCTTCGTCACCGCAGCCTATACAAATGTCGTCGTTCTTGAGATTTAGTTTCATTGCGTGGCTTCTTAGAAGGTTGTGACCAGTGAGGGCGCCAACAATATTAGACAGCGATACTCTATCGTATCGCAGAAGTTTGTTGGTCCTGCTGTTGTTGTATTCTGGCCACATCTTCCGTGATATGTCACAGGTGGTCAGTGTTTTTCACCTGATGTTGGCTTTCATTCGGATCTTGTATTCCACTCGTTCTCTGAGACTGCAGATTGGTGGTTTGATCGACTGAAGTGCCTGGTCTAGGTCCATTGCATAACGTCTCTCATTGCCGGTTATGTCCCTGTGTCCAGGAACCCAGCAGAGATTCGTATTATGCTGCGAGCCAAGAGCCTTGAGCTCTTCGCGACAGCGGCGAACTAGTTTGGATTTTATCTCATTATTAGAGATTGCCTTGATAGCCGCCTGGCTGTCAATAAATATGGTAATATCATTCCGCGGTACTGCCATTATTGACACCATGCTTGCCACAGTACCTCAGCTTGGAAAACACTACAGTAGCCGGAAGCCTAATTGAACTATGTATGTTGAGTTCCTCTGAGAATAGTCCGGCGCCAGTTCCACATCCATCAGTGTAGATGGCTATCGATGTCGTTTCCGTGGGTTTGTTCCTGTCCCATTCTTCCCTGCTCGAAAACTGGCAAGAGAATGGTTTATCGAAATCTAAGTAGGGTGACATGTAATCAGAGTCGACGCCACTCCCTACGTGTTCCTTGAGGATTCGCGCATGTCCACATAGACTGGGGATCCAGCATTTTGTCTGGCTTATCCTCAACGCATTTTTGGCAGCCGATTCTTGCACGTATAGATCCATAGGTAACAGGTTAAGAAGCGTTTCCAACCCAGCAGTCGGTGTTGTTCTCAACGCACTAGTTGTTCCTATACATGCCAGTCTTTGTATTTTTGTCATTGCCTTTAGATTGGTTACCTTGTGTTAATAAGGATTTGGATTCAATAAAAACTCACTTTCGGAATCGGATTGATTATTATTATTTAATTATCGTAACGTATGTAGGTGCTTTTACATTCACGATTCACATTACAATGATCACGCTCAAAAATGCTCGCTGCTAACTCGTACTCTTCTGTCTCTTTCTTAGTCTTCAGTTGGCAACTTGTTAGCATCTATCGTCCAGTAGATGTAGCTACTGAGGCTAGGTTATGGGTGGGTTACATTCAGTTTACACTTGTTTGTGGCTTGCCACCAAACTATATTGCCATATGTAAGTATAAGGCGGACGATTGTCGTATACATCCACAGAATTATCTTCGGGTTAGGTCCCCAATTTCTGCCGAAGATACGGTTGCATGCATAAAATGCATTCGCCGCCTTTTTAACTCGTTCATTGACATTTAGTTTCCAATTAAGTTTTCTATCGAGAATTATTCTCAGATATTTCGCGCTCTTGTAGATCAATGTCACCTAATCTCGCATTGATATTCCGTTCATTGAGCAGACTCATGACCACATTAGTGAGAGATTGATCAACGTTGGAATTCTGCAGTGCCCTCTTTACTGCACACGTTTTGACATTGTTGAACGCTCCTTCAATGTCTAAAAACGCAGCTGGTGTGTATTCTTTATCTTTTAGTGATTTTTCTATAGTGCTGACGACGTCATGCAGCGCGTTTCCACTCCTCTGCCTTTAGTGCAGGCATGTTGAGCAGTGGAAATCACGCTGTCATTTAGCCGACCGCGAATATGTATGTTCACCAGTTTTTTAAAGGTTTTCAAAATAAATGATGTTAGACTTATGGGTCTGAAATCCTTGGCAGTGGTATGGCTAGGTTTTCCCACCTTAGGGATGAAGACTACCTTCACTTCCCGCCAGGCTTTTGGGATGTAGCCATATTCCAGGCTGCTTATGAAAAGCCGTTTGAGGACCGGTCTTTGCCTTCTGTAGCATAATTGGGAATATCCCATCACCTCCAGGGGATTTGAAGGGAGAGAATGTGTCAATTGCCCAATGTATTTTGTCGTCACCAGCTTCGGGTAGGGCCTTACATTACATTACATTTTGTGAGTCAAAAGTGCTGCTACAGAAATTATGTGGAATGTCTACGCACCGCATCTTTATCGCATCTTTATTAGACAGATGATGGGCATATACTTTTTTCAAACCCACTCTCAACCTTTCGGTTTCTTCGAGATTAATGCAGTGAGCATTAGTGGGTCTTCTGTTTTATGGTCCTTATCATTTTAAATAGCTGTTCATACCATTGGCACATTGGTTTGTTCCAACTCTTACCTATCGTCATGAGGTTTGGGTAATGACCGAAAGAATAAGATCGCGGATACAAGCTGCCGAAATGAGATTTCTCCGTAGTATTGCTGGTGTGACCCATAAAGATCGCATCAGAAATACCTGAATACGTGAGGAACTCAATGTCGAGCAGGTACTTCTCCGGACGGAGCGATCCATGCTTCGGTGGTTTGGTCATGTTAAACGCATATCCCCGACCAGGATGGAATTCGTACCATCAGGTAGGCGTCCTCTAGGTAGACCAAGGATGAGATGGTTAGATCAAGTCCATAATCTCTCCTATACCCGTATGGGGATTGCTCTTGATGATTTAGAGTCGATGGCGGAGAATCGAGAGCTATGGAGGGTCCACTTGAACAACCTACACCCGCGACCCACTTAATGGACAAGCGGACCATTGAAAATGAAGATGATGATGATGATGACCATTGGCATAAATTTGCAATTATGTTTACTCTTGCAAATCCACGATCGATTCCATTGACAAGAAGCAAGAGGTGGACTCGTTGGTCAAATGTTACTAGATACCGCAGGTGTGCGTTACTACTAAAAGTTTGCAATCTGACAAATTGATAACTGTCGCAACATTGCAGTCTACGTTAAAGATAACCTGTACCTGTAGCATAATTTATATTAAAAAAACAAAAAAAAAAACTTTTTATTAAATAGCTGTCACTGGAGAGCCATAATTTTGAATCCATTATTTTCAAACTAGAGTCGTAAAGAATTTTACTATTTTTTTTTAAATGGACCAACGATCAAAATACTACAGTCTACAAGCGCAACGTGAAGAAAAATTTTATCTTTTGAGTACAATTAAGTCTTATGAGTCTCTTGTTAATTTGTCTCATTTAAAAAAAATTTTAACCCAACCACAATTTCTGGCGCTTTTTATTCAAAACACATTTGCACACTTAAATCAATTTCCAACTCGTGACAAACAAAAAATATAAAATTTACTGTCATCCTGTCATCGATTACTACCAACAACGACGACATTGACAACCATTAGCCAAGTGAACCACGCTACTATTTATACTAATCAATCAAAGCTACCTACGTTCCCTTTATCTAACCGTTATCCTTGCAAATCATAGAATTAGTGTCCCACGGCAAACAAGAAAATCGAAAACAACTCACTCGAAATGGCAAAATAAATAAACAAACGAGCAACTGCGACGACAACATAACAAAACCCGACAGACACAAAATAAATTCGAATGCTGTCATTAGTAGAAAGGATATGCTTGGCGTGCGATTATAAATCATAATCAAATATGATTGCGACGAAATCTACGGATATGGTGTGGAATTTTATATATCCTTAGTATTGATCAATTCAAGCAATTGGTGGCATATAATCGAAGTAATCGCTCCCCGATCTATTTGTCCTCTTGAGTCAACTCACCGATCTGTCATCCAGTTGATATCTGCATGGTAACGAAAAGTCCTTCATCAATCAGGATTAATGAAAGCAAACTGTAGATTTTCTGTTCATTTCCCAAGAAAATATATGACCTCGTGTCCGCAACAAGACTAGAAATTCAATGAAGAAATCACTTCAACAAATGGAGTCATGCACACACACACACTATCACACATTGTATATACTCAAAAACGAGTATTATCCTCAGAGCGAATTTGTGCCGCTGCTCATTCCATGGAGAGATCCAATCACATCGCATCGCATCATCATAAAATCACATCTCTTCATTTTGAGAAGAGGATTCTTACAAATTTATCACAGCACAATGCATCCTTGTTTTTTGGCGGGCGACTGTAGAAGACAGGATCCCGCTATGCCATTTATACTACTCTACATATATACACTCAATTGTGCTCCGCTTGGTTTCTAATTTAAAGTTTATTCATGAAGAAATGTCAAATGAACTGAAGATTTGGAGCACCGCGCTTGGTGTCCTTTGAGGCGAACGCAAGGAATATTTATTTGAATGTTCCTCCTGGTGATGGTTCACTTGTTTGACTGCTTGACTATTATACATCGCGTATAACCGCGTGTGGGTGACTCATTTTGCCTGCTATTGTTGAGTGAAATCGGTGCTTCGGGGCGTATACGTAACATTTTTTTTTCTTTTACATTTTGTTGCCCATTCTCGGTTGTAGTGTGGGCTGTCTGCTGTGGCCCTTTCAATTATTGATATATCTGAGATCCCAAATGGGCATTGGGATATTTTTAAGTTAATTACACAACTACATGGTCCTTGAATCGAAAGGAAAATTAATGCGAATAATTTTAATACAGGTACAAATATTATGACAGCCCTACCGCGACTGTCTAAAAATATACAAGCAATCTAACAGAGTAGCCAAATAACATTCATGGATAGACATCATCGAAATTATAAAGTACTCCTCAGTGAAACACTATCCAAGGAACACTTCAACCCATCTGTTCTGAGAATGGCTCATGGAATGTGGACTGAGCCAATTGCAGAATTACTACTGATTTTACTTAGTGCCCACTTTTCAGGTTACACGGATAACAGTTTAGAGTGTAACAACTTACAACGCTCGCAAACCAGTACCTACCGGGGAGAATAAAACATCCATCCATAAACAGTTTCGATCCATACAATTCGCATCAGGGTCTAGCCGGCATTCTGCGTATTATGCTACAGAAATGCCAAGACATGACACTTTCTTGACTCACGTCGATTTTTAGGAGCCGTATATTTTTAATAGATATAATATCACTCTACAAGAAACAGCATGCATACGTCAAAGGAAGATTGACAGATACGGCTCTTTACGAAGAAGTGCGAACAAACGAAAATTGAGTGCACTATAAAGAATACACCCTAACGACCTTTCTAGACTTAGAAAGTGCCTTCAACAACGCATATCCTGAAGGAATTCTAGAGTTCAGTGCAAGGTATCTGATTCAAGTATATGATGAATCCCAAACTCAACTTTTTTTTTTTTGTTGAATACTTCTCCCGGGAAATGCGAACCTATAACGCTTCATCAGTGCCCCGAGATGGTCGCAGATGTATGGTTGTTCTGTACTTAAATTGCTGCAAATTGTAGTCTTCTGAAAATATACATATATACAGGAGGCGAGTTCCAAAGTTTGTTTGTTCTGTAACTGAATGAGTTTTGTCCTCGCGGTTGTCAAGTGCACTGTATGGTCATGAGCATTAGCTGCCTGTCTTGTCTTTAGGGATAATGCCTTTGAGTTCCTCGGAACATCTACCATGGAAGTACCTATAGAACCTATGGAAGTCAGCGACTTGTCTTCTGTGCACCAACGGTTGTAGATTCGATGTGAGTGAAGGGTCTCCAATAAGTCGAACTGCTTGTCTCTTTTTGCTGTCAAGTAGGTTAAGTGAATGTTTTGGGGCCGAGCTAAATATTATGGGAGCAATATTCCAAGCCTGGTCTAACCTGTGCCTTGTAGAGAAGGAGAAGTTGCTTGGGGCTAAAGTACCTCTTTGCTCTAAACAGGTAGCTCAACTTAGCGGACGCCGATCTTGCGATATAGGATATGTGGTCCTGCCATGTGATTCCTGATATCACTGTGACTCTTAGAAGGTGTATTGAGTCCTTGGGATGGATTGGATGGTCATCCATTTGTATCTAAGGAGCTGTTGATGCATTTTTCCTGAAAGCTCAACATCGAACAACGGGTAAAGACAGCATGCATAGCTTTCTATGCTTGCCAACAAATTTTGGGAAAAGATGGGGCCTGCAACCAAAACTGAAACTGACAGTCGTCAGTCAATAGTTTGGTGACCGGCTCTATGAAAAGCTTACAAACTCAATAAAGTCTAAGGAACAGCATGCATAGGCATCTTCCGGTACTCTGCGGTCAAAGCCGTCAGACGTCCGCACAGTCCTTCTGGATATTTTTCCATTACACTTTCACATCACAAACGTCACAGCACATAGCGTGATCAGACTCAAGGAGTCGGGGTGCTGAAAGACCCAACGGCCATGTGGTTATACTTTTTCAAATTGCAGCATGAATGAACAGAGTTCACAAAACCTCTTCAATGGGACAAGATACGCCGCTAGAAACTGCAACTATTCGTTCCTTTTTATATTAAAAATAAAAATAAAAATAAATAAGCTGCGCAACAGGCGTGTAGACACCCTAGGTCTAGCTTCTCGCAACCATTCGTTTTGGTGAATTTTAATTTTTTGGACGAATATTACTGACTATAAAAAGAAACGAATAGAAGATAATTACTAGCCCTCATCGGGTTTGAACCCACTTAAAGTCTTGGCATCATTTCATTCTGTGGTAGTGATTTTGATTCCTTTCCTCTATTTGGATATGATTGGATGATAGCTCTAGTTACACTAATAACGAACGACATCACTATGCAGGAAACTAATAGAATGAAACGTGGGTATGTTACGTACCATGATCTGCAGTAATAAGTTTACCACCCCGAACATTATTCAAATCCTCAACAATTATACTCGCCAAAGATGGCTTCGCAGATCCCGTTTGGCTACTGAACACGATTAATACATTAAATCCAATAGCATTGGACAGTGCCATCAACATCTACGTCAACATCCTTCTACAACTGCTACACTGTTGGCGATCATCCATCCATCCATCCATGGATGGAATTAATAGCAACGACGAAATCCTCTCACTGCGAACATTCGAACTCTGGCCAATATGACCGCCTGAAAATGGCAACCGTACCCGTCCCACATAGTCCTGCTGGCTTCAAAATGCACGAACGAACAGGGTTACTCGTAACCTAGTAAATTACGAAAAGTCCACCGATGTAAATTGTTGCGAACGATTTCGCAGGACTGTATACCAATCGCTCACTCCGGTAGTATCGCAAACTTTTTTTTTTCTTTTGCCTTGCATCCAGTTTGCATTTCGATGAATGTGAAACTGGTCGTATCTATCTACTGCTGCAGAACGCATTGGAACAATGCCGAATCAATAGCACAGGATTAATGCTCGCTTGCCAGGGAGTTCCGGTGGAAATTTAATAAAAATGTTTCGTCGCTGCTGCCCTTTCATATCGTAGTGAGGGATGCAAAAAGCCTGATTGAATTAAGCACTTTTCAGTGAGTCGATGTGTGTATAGGTATACATGTTCATGGTAATGGGCCAACCCCATCACCACCGTTACCGTGTGGATATGAAACAAAGTAATTTCGAGACCCTTTTAGTCACTTTTGTTAACAATTTTCAATTTTGCCCAAGTGCGATGAGCGTCTTTGCGCGCCACCCAACCCCATGGCACCTATCGAACGGAGACTATGACGCTGCTCCCCAAAAGCAATTTGCATAATTCAATTCGTATGACATCAAAAGGACCCACGAGCTGGAGCGTTCGCACGCGATTTCCAAGCGCCACTCTGCGGCAGGGTTTAAGTGGCTGAAATCTAATTTCGCCGCTGTTTTAAGCATTACTCACGAGAAAAGGAATCATTTTCCAGAGACGCCAGTAATGGCAGCAGCCCAGCAACATTAGATCCTAAAATAATTTCGGGCAAATTTCCTGCCACCAACAATGGTGATTACGACCGGCATCGGGGTATCGTTTCTCTCGTATACCGATGATGATTTATCTACGAGTATTCGAAGGGCGGGTAGCCTTCTGACTCCTACCCTTCGTTATTATCCTTTGATTTTGTTTCACTTGGGCACACTTTTGTACGAATGAAAAGCGCTTTCAATTGAAATTAATGAAATTTTGTTTCCACAGAGAAAAAAGGACGCTTATGAGTTTGATGATGATGATGATGAGAGAGCAAAAGGTGCAACGGTGATTTGATTTCGTAGAATTTTCTTTACCCCTTTACATGGTCGTTCGGGTTGTATTGAATGAAAGTTGAATTTTCATTTGAATTCTAATTTAAATGAAAGCACGAAATGGTCGTAAATATTTCGGGCAAGAAGCCCGCGGGCCTGATTGCGTTGAATGGAAACTCATTTAGATAGAAACCGCTGTACGTTTCCCTTGTAATTCGGTTTACTATACATACGTCTTGCGAAATTCCATTGTTTGGTGGTATTTACTTAACGTAAACATGTCCTTGGTATAGGAAAACGCTGCACTCATGCTGGCTAAAGGATTAATCGAAAATTGCAATCATAGCAGTGTGCACGTGTACTTAGGGTTATTTTTCGCATAGCTGATAAGTAAACAAAATTTCGTGAAGCACATTGTAGAATGTAATGCAAAGTGCGTGCTTCTTATAAATGTAGCTAGACGTCTTGGAATACGGAGCTCATATACAAATGTGTTTTGGCCTTTGATTAACATCAGGAGGGACATTAGTTCGGTTAGATACTACGCAATTCGATTCAATCATCAGAAGATCGCGGGAATAACTCAAAAAGCCTTATAAACGGTTTGTAAAGAATAATCATACAGTCAAGAAAAAGGTACTCGTTAGATAGATTCCACGACTGTTTAGTATTCAAAATGGAGCCCTAAAAATCGCTATAAAAAAACGGCTGAACTTACTTTGAGTGTCCTGAAGAGCGCTAGTGAAAGTGTTGATGAAAAATCCTACTACCCAAAAGAAAGAGCAATTTAGATAAACTTTCGTCTTATCGTAAAATTTGGTTACTAGACATGATTGGTGCTATAAGCGATTATTTTTAAATATTCTTCAGTATCTCAGAAAAAAGCGTCTCGGAACAGAGAAATGGCGTTCGTAGTCAAGATCTACAGTATTCAGAGTTCAGACAGTAATAGAAAGAGCCTTAGCGGCTAGAGATGACGGACTTAGAAAAGAATGCACCAAATACAAACAAAAGTATTCATGAGCTGTAAGTACCGGACTATCAGCCTAAAATGCACCAGTTGCAACAAGGTTCGGTTAGCGTTTGACTTAGTATCTCCCTATCTTTCTCGTTTTGGCATTCATATAAAAATGGTATCACATGATCGCAAACATGGGCTATTAACCCGTGAAGAGTCTTTGCTGAGATATTAAGCACCTTGCGATGGTAATGGTTTGATTTAGCCATTTTTATGAGTCGAGATAGGTTACAGATCCTTGGATCTCTTTATCTATAAAAAGAGGATGGCGTTATTTACTACGCTTATAACTTAAGAACGCCTGGACCGATTTCGACGATTCACACTAAATTGGACAGGTCTCCGGCTAAACAAGAAGAATACCTACGAAAATTTTGACAAAGGTGCGTGGCACCTCCCATACAAAAAATATGCTATATCTCGAAAACCACAAAACCGATTGAGCTCAAATTTTGAGAAAATCTGTGTTTTTGGAACGAAGGCTATTCTGTGAAGTTTGGTGGAAACTAAAAACAAAGGGGCGTGGCACCGCCCATACAAACAAAAACATTCAAAATCTTATATCTCGAAAACCGCCGAATCGATTGAGTTGACAATTACAGACAATCTTAGGTATTGGCTCAGGAGTGTTGTGTAAGATTGGTCAAAACTGGACAAAAGTGCGTGACACCGCCCCTAAAAAAACATCTTCCATGGGGTGAAACTCGATGAAGTTATAACTCGATAACCGCTGGGCCGATTTTCATGACTCTTATCATTGAAATTTTGTGTGTGTGTTTGAGTAAATCCAAGGATGGTTTAAATTCACATTTGGTGAAAATTGGACAAGAGGGCGCGGCACCTCCCATACGAAAAAAAAACCAAAAAAAAAATCGTATATCTAGAAAATTACCGAACTGATTGAACTCAAATTTTAAGAAAATATTTGTAATTGGCCCAAAAGTGTTTCTGCCACCAAAAGGGCGTGGTATTTCCCGTATAATAAAAATATACATTTTAAATGATATTTCTCGACAGCCATGGAAGCTAAAGTTGCAAAATTGTAGGCATTGATGTACATTGTCCAAACAAACAATCGCTCGAAGTTTGAGTAGGATTGGAAACGGGCCATGGCACCACCCTTACAACAAAGTTATTTAAATCACTATATCTGAATTTTGTAAAATGTCTGATTAGAGCATTTTACAAAACCTGGCGGGATTAGACAAAAGAGCGTGGCACCTCTCATAACAAAAAAAAAAAAAAAATACTTTTCAAACGCTATTCTTGGAATGTCATGGGAAAAATTATATCTAGACAATACAATTCGTGGGCACACGTCTGAGGAAACATCGGTCGAAGCATACTGAGACTAAGACGAAGTACAGAATCAGTCCGGATACATCGGTTAAATAAAACGGCCGCAGAACAATTGACAAAAAATGTAAATGTACGAGCAAGCAAAACAACGTTTGCCGGGTCCGTTAGTCACTGTTGCCAAGTTAGCGGATAACGCGTCAGATCTGGTGGAATTTCGATCTGACAGCGCGTAAAAAATATATTTAGCGCACAGCGCGAAATTTAGCACATCCATACTACTTATAAAATGCAACGTCCGTCTGTTCGTTTCTCCATAACTCGAGAACCATTCGTCCGATTTTCATGGTTCTTTTTCTGATTTATAGAAGTGTGGCCAACTTAGTCCGTAGGGTGGGTGAGAATTGCTCAGGAGTTAAGGGGTCGCTGGGAATAAGAGGGTCTCACGAACCGTTAGCCGTATGAAATTGAAAGTTTGTGTGTTGATAGATAAATCAAAAGAATTACATGCCTCATTCATCGTTTTTCAAAATTCGTCCCATAAGGGTTTAAAAACGTTTGCACCCTTCTCTTCTTCTTTGTCGGAGGTTGTTACTATCTGTCTCCGCCTGGAAGACAGTTACCCAAGGGGTAGTGTAGTCTAATGTTCTCGCTTTCCACGAAGACTCCAGAACCAGACCCCTGTCCGGTTTTTGAGCCATCCGTGAATACACGATGGCATTCCTTCCCTGGCTCTGAGTCTGGCAAAAGCCATTCAGTTGCCTGAGGAAAGTTGACATGGTAGTTTTGTCTCAGTAGGATTTCTGGTGTCATTGCGTCAGACGGCATATCCATAAGACAGGGGTCAAAGGATAATTCTCGCACAAGTTCATCAAAATTCCAATGCGCGTGGTACCAAAAGCCACCTCTCTTTAACCGGGAGATGGTTTTCAGCGTACACCCCATAATAAAAATATCAAGGGGGGGGAGGTTCATCAAAGCATCTAGAGCAGAGACCGGAGTGCTGGGGAAGGCCCCTGTGCAGCCAAAGCAAACCGTTTCTTTGGAGTTTGGCGAAAGAGGCCATAACACGTTTCCGTGCCTGTTCCACCACACAACCGATGCATATGAGAGAAGTGGTCTTACCATTGCCATATAGATCCATAGGATCCTTTTAGGAGATAAGCCCCATGTCTTCCCAAAAGCGCCTTTGCACTGCTAGAAAGTCGACAGCGCTTTATTGGTTTTTGATTCAACATGCTTGGACCAAAGAAGTTTTCTATCGAGGATTACTCCCAGATATTTGACTTCATCAGAAATCGGAATAGTGACACCTTTTAGCACAATTTGAGACAGACCAGTGATATTCCTCCTTCTCGTGAAGAGAACAACCGTAGTTTTAAGAGGGTTCACTGAAAGCCCATTCATTGTGCATCAATCATCGATCAAACCCAAGGATCTTTGCGCCAGAGAGCAGACAGTCCCAGGGTCTGAACCGACAGACAGAACGGCGACATCGTCCGCGTTTGCACCCTACTTTTCTATTTCGATCTTACTAGGCTCAACTTGCCATTATACTCATAAATCTACGTATGTCATTTGAAGGAATGCTTTTATTTGTTAGCCAATACTTCACCGAGTATTTTGATCTAAAATGCATCTTTCTGGTCCATCCAGAGAGTGAGATATAATAAATTGAAAATAGATATTATTTGGTCAAGTGCGAAAAAAATGATTTCTCGATTGCAGTTGTGCTTAGGGGTAGTTTTATAATGCGTTCCCAAAATAGAATATGATTACTCGCTCGACTGGCATTCAGAATGCACATTGTACGTACATACTCATGTATGGCGTAGTTGAATTTGATGTAGGCAATGGATATGCATTAAACAAACTAAATATGTATATATGTACGTCTACGTACATATAAGAGGTTTGTGCTGCGTAAGTGATAGATACATATCTACATATATGAATTTGAGATCTGCATCTATGGAAAGTGTAACGATATGATCGCGTAGTATACATAATTACATCATACCTTCGACGAATTTTTATTTATGTGACATCTTATGTCTGTTGACTTAGAACTTTCGGATCAGTACAGGTTACCTAAGGACGAAGCCCATTTTCCATACTGGCGACTGTAAAAAGAAGTCGTTTCACAAAATTTCTTTCGCCTATGTCAATTTGTTTGGACGCTATCGTGCTTTCAACAGACAGACAGACGGACATGGCTAAATCGATTCAGAATGTGATCCTGATTCAGAATATTATATATATGTACTTTATAGTGTCTCCGGTGAATCCTTCTTGGCGTTACAAACGTAAAAACAAAATGAATATACCTTTCTGTGGAGGGTATAACAAACGTTTATTTATATGATAGCTGAAATAAATTTGAATTTAATTTAATAGAAAAGAAACCAGCGGGCGGAGCCGCGGGCGTTGCTAGTAATGAAATATACCTGAAATTTCGTAGGTACATATTTTCTTATGGCTATAATTATGATTTTCCAAAAGTTTTTTTTTATAAAATTGATTGCAAGGATATAACCATTAAATTGGGTTAATCTTCACTCTTTGTACTCAAGAAATATATTCACATAATCTGATAAATTTATGCAGCTCGTAAATGTATAACTTTCTGCGTTGCTTTTTAAGTACACCCCTCGGAAATGTCATTGCGTAAATCGCACAAAAGTTTGACATTTGTGATTTGCGTAACTTTCCGCGGATGATTTCCCAGACTAAATCGTCGCGGAAAATTATGAGGTCTGCGTAAACTATTCTCCATATAAAATCTGACAATTGATTTACGAGGTGGTAAATTTTTGCAGTTTACGCAGTTTATGACGCTTTTACGAGTTTAAGTGAAAACCCTTACTATCTATATAGGTATATTCAATAAATAAATAAATAAATAGATAGGTGGCGCAACAGGCGGGTGACACCCAAAGCCTAGCTTCTCGCAACCATTCGTTTTGTGTGAGTTTCTATTTTTGGGACTAAGGGAAGGGACCAACAATTTTATGCCGAGTCCGAACGGCTGAATTGAGAAGCCGTTCGGACTGATATGACAGTCATACTCTCGGATGTTTGTCAGAAGTTCGCGAGAGGTGGCGCAGTAGAAAAAACCTTAAGATGTAATTTGTGTTTTCCGGGGATCGAACCTGGGATCCTTCGCACAGTAGTCCAGTAGGCCTGCCAGACGTCCCGATTTTGGCGGGACATTCCCGACATTTGAACCTCGTCCCGACTTCTGTCCCGATTTACAAAATGTCCCGACTTTGTCCCGATTTTCTTTCTTTTTATTCTACTTCGTTTGAAAATGATCGGAAATAAGAAATAACACAATATTAACATGGTGTTACAAACCTTAACGACTATATGAAATTGCATAATCATAAATTCCAAATTCAGACAAACTGTGGCAGTTGGCGTATTTTTTTGGGAAGTGAGTATAACAAAACCAAAAGTGAGTATACAAGTTTTGCTTGTAAAAGTAAAAGTGAGCTAGCTATAGATTCTCAAAAAAATGCGCCTAGTGTTGTATGTGGCGGTTGGTGTTTTCGATTCTAATAACGGATATTGCTTAAAGTAAACATTTTGACTAAATAAACATTAACTACAATTTATTTGAAGCTTCACTTTCGTTACAGAAGTATATACATACCTAATGTACTTTCTTACGTGCTCGATAGGATAAAAAAATGTTCCCCTACAAACTGAACCCCTCTTGAGCCAAAACAAAAATTTCCAAAATCAGAGAAATTGCCATTCGGTATTTCTTATATAAAGTACTTTAGACGAGCTTGATCAGATGAAATATAAAGCAAGGCGCGCAGTCAAGTGGTGTGGCAGTGGCGTGGTGACCAAGTGGACCAATGTAGACGCGAAGATCAAAGCGGAATGGAGGCGACGTAGTATTTTACAGGTGGCGTAATGCCAGTCAGAGAGTAGCAAGCGGATGGTGTATGGTGACGACGTGGATTCTTGCATTACAACTCAGAATTTTTGATTACCCGGAAACTAAAAACATGCGAGACGACCAAGCATAGTATTCAATATATGGTGGCATTTTAACATCTCGGGTGAATCAGTGCACCATACGTTGTTTGCCACTTCAGTACGGGTGTTAAATCAATTTCATACCACTTCGCCGCTATTTCATCGCCACAGCACTCGTATGCCACCGCCACTTGGTCACCACTTCAATGTGAGCCTTGCTTCAGAATTTTCCTTCAGAATTTCGTTTAAAAATATGTATTAGTTTCCTAGATTTTATCGTATGGGCTAGGCGTTGACCACCAATCGGCAATTAGTTAGGGCAAACTGTTTTATATATGCAAAGATGTCCTTAATCGTGACAATACTTCTTCTGGTTAACAAGGCATCGGAAAAGTTTGGTTTGCTACAAAAACATAACAAATGTACCCGTGGCTAAGACGGCTACCTTTTAAATTCAAATATAGTTGTAAAGATTCTTGCAGGTTCTTTAAGGAAGATCTCATGAGTCAGATAATTATTACTTATTTCTAAAATAAGTTCAAACGATAAACATATGAAACATAAAATGAAATATGTTTATGTATCCGCACCTGACTGTTAGACTGAAACTGAATATTAAAAGTTCCTGAAGTACCTACCTACTATTATTTCTTTGGTATTTTTAACGCATGTCTAGGTAACGTAAAAAAACGTAGTTTTCCTTGATTGCGTGTATAAAAATGTATGTATTTTGTATGTCCCGATTTGTCCCGATTTTCAGGCCTTGGTGTCCCGATTTTAATAAAATTTCATCTGGCAGCCCTAAGTCCAGCACACTAACCACTGCGCTACTGCGACCACGGTATATTCAGCAAATCAAAAATCTAGCGCAAGTTTGCGAAATCTAGCGTTTTTTTGTAGGTTTTTCATATACTTTCAGCGCAGAACTGTACCTCAGAGTTGGTCAGCAGTGCCACTAGTGCATTATTATAAAGAGAAAATTGCACATTTTATTATTCCAAGAGGAACGGAATTTGGAATTCCAAACTTTTTGCTGCGAACGAAAACACCCTCAGCGCGAATTGTCGAAGTTTATTCGCAATCCACATTACATAATTCGTGTTCCACAAACTGGCGAATAAAACATTCGCAAACTAGTCATTACGGGTAGAAACTGATGGCTGGAATTCGCGAACTGCAACGAGCTAGAAAAGTGTGTATGTGAACGGACTGTCAAAATTTGCGAAAATTCGTTCGTTCGTAGGTAGTTAGTCGCTCTCATGTGAATAGTCTTTAACAGCTGGAGAATAAAATTTAGACGACCTCGGACAAAAAAAAAATTAAAGGAAAGAGCAAGAAGAGGGGAACGGAAAAGCGGAAGAAAAAGACTCCTATGAGAGCAATTTTTATATTGAAGATAACGTTGCAGATCGCTATTACATCAGGGTAGAAAATGAATTCTAAGAGGATTTTGATATCAAAGACGGACTCTCACCTATGGTCATGAGGTTTGGGTAATGACCGAAAGAATAAGATCGCGAATACAAGCTGCCGAAATGAGATTTCTCCGTAGTATTGCTGGTGTGACCCGTAGAGATCGCATCAGAAATACCAGAATACGTGAGGAACTCAATGTCGAGCAGCTACTTCTCCGGACGGAGCGATCCATGCTTCGGTGGTTTGGTCATGTTAAACGCATGTCCCCAACCAGGATTCCACGACGTGCTATGGAATCCGTACCATCGGGAAGGCGTCCTCTAGGTAGACCAAGGATGAGATGGTTAAATCAAGTCCATAATCTCTCCTATACCCGTATGGGGATTGCCCTTGATGATTTAGAGTCGATGGCGGAGGATCGAGAGCTATGGAGGGTCCACTTGAGCAAACTACACCCGCGACCCACTTAATGGACAAGCGGACCATTGAAAATGAATGGATGAATGAATGAATGAATGAAAGACGGACTTACAAAAGGGACGACATGATGAAATGGAACTTAGTAAGTAAAAGTAAGGAAAGTAAGGAGACTCGTAGTCTCAAGAATTGGTCCACATATAAAAATGTCGTCTCATCATAAATGTAGGATATAAAAAAATGTAAATAGTTGACGCAATAGGTCCGTTTAGGCACCATAGGCTTAGCTTCTCTATTCGTTTATGTGAACTTTTATTAATAGAACAAATGGAAGGGACTGAATTGTCCGAAGGTCTGAATTGTGATCAGTTTTCTTTAAGATATCTCCAGGGATCGAATCTGAGACCCATCGCACGGCAGTTTCCAATACTAACCACTGATATACCACTACACCCTCAAAGATATACAATGGCTCTAGCCAATACTTAAGAAGTCGTAACAAGACCACGGGCATTGTTGTTGTCACTTCGCTTAGTAGTTTCAAACAAAGCTGCAGATGAGCAGTTGTTGGCGTATGAAATGTGCAATGGAACTGGGAATTGCAACTACGTATCAATATCCAACGTAGTCCGCCCCGTAATTATTGAAGAAAGCTAAATAAACGTTACAACCTGTGTTTAGAAATGAATTATCGGAATGTGGGTCTCATCACTAATCATTTAGCCACAAACTTGCTTGTACTTACTTTGCTTGTACTTGAATATGGAACTGCCTAACAAATGTTTTTTTTTTCAACTACAAATAAGAAAAAAACCACAAGTGCCTAAGCAACGTTAAGACTTAGAAAAAACCGTAGGAGTGTAGTAGAAGTGCAGTCGGTGTAGGTAAGTAGAAAGTCGTAGTCAAATTCTGCGATGCCTTTAGTTTAAATGACTTATAAGTTGTGCAAATTAAATGCTTACCAAGAAAACACGAATGTAAAATCTACTGTTCAGTGAACCAACCTCCCAGCTGCATGTACATGCATATATTTACATTTTTTCAATCACTGCATATGTAATGTGCTCCGCCAACTCTCCTCATGCTATCTAAGCCTCATTTCAATACTATGTCCTTTCTGCACAAACAACCTTGATGTGAAGAAAAATGAAAAACACAAATATGTTCACAAGAATCGTGAGTGCCTTGCAGAAAAATATACATTAACCCCCACAGCCTTTCATACTTCACAACGCTCACACTGAAGTGCATTAGAGTCTCCAATAGCTGTATGTAGTTCGATATTTTGCAGTAGCGCTGGTGTGGTTACCACCGTCATGCAACACAATACATTCGCTACATGTCTGGTGTGGATACAACAGCACCGAGTATCCTTAGATGTGAATTTCAAAACGTTGTGCGCGGAAAAATAGCAATCATTACTAGAGATTTTCCATTAGAGATTAAGTGGCAGCACCCCCCTTCTCCGATAGTAAACAGTAATGAAAAAGAAAAACCAGCAACATACTGGCTTGCCATAGCCTTCAGGATACTCGTATTGAAATTGTTTGCGAAGGACATCGGGGAGCAGAACAACGCAAAAAAGAAAATATAAATATCTTTTGTGCGGTTTTCCAATATTCCATTGTGGCAAATAAACTTTCCCTCCCCAAGCCCCTCACAGTAGGATAGTCTCCCGTTCTTAATGACATGTGAGGCCCAACAAACTCCCTTCCGTTATTATTTCCTGCCAACACGGTTGTGATTTTTTAATCGATTCCTTGGATACTCATTTGTTTCCTGTTTACAATGAAAGCAAATCTAAATTTGAAAACAAACGTACACTGTCCCATATTCTGGCAAACAGGGTGGGCGGAGGCCATTCCCATTAATTTGTTTTCTTTATTAAGCCTCAATATGCATGTGTGCGCGCTTTCGCTCGGCATTTATATATGGGAGCGCGCGTCCTATTCAGGCTAACCCATTTGTTTCCCATCCATTGTGTCGTTTATAATGACAGAACTTAAGACTCGAGGGGGCGACCACCATCACCATCCCTCTGCCACCACCAACGACGATAATAAATAATTGAGCTCACCTCAACTTGAATTGGCCACGCGCAGGAGTATGGGACTGGAGCCGACGGAAATGACTATATTTCGTGCGGCTATGCGCGTGCTATTGCGGTGACCGCGAAATGTCGTTAAACGGCAATATTATTGCTCACGGAAAGGGTGGGTATTCGACGACGAAAAGGGATATTTCAAAACAATATAAACACCGAGTGTGTCATTTGCGAACGGAATTTTTCATAGAGCAGCAGCAGAGGGTAGCTAGCGTGCTTATTCATTTTGTTCAGTATTGTGGAGTGATTTTGTCCTGTCATGCATGTGACAAATTCGCTTGGAGGTGTGTATTGGTCAATATCCGATTGTTGTTTGTAAGTGTTTTTATAGGGAACTCAAAGGCAGAGTAGTATTCCACGTGCGACAACACAACAGGCCCAAGTTGATAGGGGGTGCATTGGGGCGTATACGCAATTTTCTTAAACACCACGTCAGTGTATCACTTGACGTCTGTATAAGTAAATAAAATTATGAGGTATCCAACTAATTACAGGTTTTATTCGTACGCACTGTAGGTATTATGTTTTAATAAAAGTAAGTAGGTAAGCTTTATCTCCACTATCAGGTGGCCCTTAGAGCCCTTTTCTGTCTCATAGCTTTTTCTACGCTACAATTAACGTCTGCACGGGTCTCTTTCCTATTCCTTTATGGTAAAACAGAACTTCCACATCAAAATAAGAGAATTCCTAAATCTGATTTTCAGTTTATCGCATGTAGGAACCATTTTACAAATCGTCTGCCTAGATCGTAGCTTGAAGGGCAATACGTAATGTCAAGAAATATTATGAAATATCACGAGCTTGAAGTGCAAACGAAGCGTGATCTGATGAACATCGACAGCCCTCGAAGAGAACAAACTCCAAGAATAATGTACAAAAATGTTACCAAAAGGTAAAGAAAATGTGTCATGGCAGAAAATCCGGTACATAAATCTGTAGACACTGAGGGTTTAACGGCAGAGATTTTTAGAGCAGCTGACTTTATACAGAATTATGGAATACCTACATAATACACAAGTGCAAAATTTCCAAACCCCAAAATCCGCACCTTTTGAAAAATACCCAAATTGACTATCCCCAAGCACAAAATCCAAAAATTCAAAATTGATATTTTATATTGACTTGGGGATTTCAGTTTGGGGATTTAGCTAAGCTAAGGAACAAAACCATGTTCCGAGGAACTTAAAGACTTTATTCCTCGAAATGCAACTTTTGGGTGCGCTACAAGGAAGGCAGCTAATGCTCATGGCCATAATAGGGTCCAAGTTGTTGGATTGGTTTTTCCGGATCACCTGATGAGTGAACCTACTACCTCCTCCAGAATTCAAAATGGTTCCAAGAGTAGCGGGAATAGCCAACTTTCCTCGTGGTATCACAATGGATCTAACTTGGTAAATTACTCCGTATACAGGCACGTAGCCAGGGTCTTAAAGTCTTAAACAAAAGACAAAAACTAAAATTTTCTAACTTAAAGCTCAACTTTTTTTTTAAATACTTTTCCCGGGAAAGGCGAACCTATAACGCTTCAACAGCGCCCCGAAATGCTTGCAGAAAAAATAACCCCAGGAAGCGAGTTCAAAATTTTGCTTGTCCTGTAGCAGAAGGAGTTTTGGAAAGTTGATGTCCTCGACGTTGTCAAGTGTACTGTATGGTCATGAGCATTAGCAGACTGTCTTGTGGGGCGCCCAAAAGTTGCATTTCGAGGCACAATGTCTTTGAGTTCCTCGGAACATCTACCATGGAAGTACCTCTACCTATAGAGCAAGTATAGGTAGAAGTCAGCGACTTGTCTTCTATGCACCAACGGATGTAGATTCGATGTGAGTGAAGGGTCTTCAATAAGTCGAACTGCTCGTCTCTGTATGCTGTCAAGTAGGTTAATTGAATGTTTTGGAGCCGAGCTCCATATATGGGAGCAATATTGCAGGCCTGGTCTAACCTGTGATTTGTAGTTGCTTGGGGCTAAGGTACCTCTCTGCTCTAGGTAGCTCAACTAAGCGGGCGCCGATCTTGCGATATAGGATATGTGATCCTGCCACGTGATTTCTGAATTCACTGTGACTCCTAAAATGTGCATTGAGTCCTTGGGATGGACTGAATGGTCATCCATTTGGATCTAATCTAAGGAACTGTTGAAGCATTTTGCCTAGAAAATGTTGTGAGCTGTGTCTTGTTTGCAACTGAATGGGGGCTTAATATAAATTTAAATCTATAAAAATAAGGCGACTTTCCCGGTAGGTATACAGTATTTAAACGCTAGGTATGTACACTGTGCAAGCCATGTGTACTCCTGCCATTCGCAATTGCCTTGGTGTAGTAAGGGAAATAGCTAATTTCTTCAGCTACCTTTCAAATCCATTATACAACTTTCAAAAATGTCGATCAAAAACATGCACCAGAGAGCCGGAAAACTCGACTTCTACGCCTTTGTGAAAGGCATTGAAAGGCATGACAGTATTATTTCCTTTGTAGCTCTTCAAATGTATTTTCACAAGTCTTGAAGAAATAGCGAGCAGAACGTGGGCGATTTCTTCGAAAACATCAACACTTTTGGCAGCGGTTCAAGAACGGGATTTCCTATAGTAAGCCTCATTGTATGCAAAAAACTATTCAGTTTAACGCTGCCCTTATAAGTTTTCCTACAGAACAAATCCTTAGATTTCTTTTCTGCAATCGACCGCACAAAAGAAGCTCTGAATTCTCTTAAGAACATCAGAGAAAATGCCGAAGATTTTTTCAGACAGGCTTTTCGGACCGCATCCTAACTTGCCGAGGACTTGTTTGAAGAACTTCATTGAAACCAAAAATGCGTTCCAATCCAGTTACCTCTCCTACTGAAGCCTAACCTCGATACTGATTTCTTGCATAGATTCGTTAATACAATATCTTCGGACAGATTCATGGTCAACGAAGACGTTCTACCACCATTTCAAGCTCTTCTCCCAGGTTTTGCTGCAGTTGAGCGAGTGAACGAAATGGATAAGCTAACACGTTACCTTGGTAATGCAATTTCGTTGTCAGCTATGAAAGCTGAGTAAATTCTTTGGTGCGAAAAAAATCGTCGAGTGATCCTTCTACCGAAGTTTTGAAATTGCTTGATATATATGTGACAAGACTTACTTTAGACTTATAAATTTCTTGCTTACGGTTTTAGAAACGCTTCCAGTGACCACAGCTTGTGTTGAAAGAACCCTTTTAGCTATGAACAGGATTAAAACAATGTCCCGAAGCGTTATGGGGAATGCAAGGTTAAGTTCACTTGCTATGATATCTGTTCATTCGGATATTATTGTGAATCCACATAAGGTGATTGATCTCATATAAAAAAAAAATAAAAATCAAGACATCTTCTGGCTACGGCACTGTCCGTATACAACAAATAATTGGTACATAACCTAACCCAACCTAACAAGTCAACAAGTCAGTCTCTTAAGGTTGGTCTAGTTCTTTTCGTATACCTCTTGTTCGTGATTTGGACCGTAATATCTACGTCAAGGTATGTTTCATGTGTTCTGTCAAGTATACAACTGACACTTCCACATCACTGGTAGCATTCTAGGATCGGGAGGATTAAACTCGAATGTGCCCTCAAAAATGCTGAACTACACCACTCAAGCATGTACAGATTACTTTAAGTGATTTGTCTCAAAGCTTAAATTCTCCACTCCCTTACCTTAAATTGATTTTAGTAATGACTTGCTTAAGTAGGCCATTTTTCTATTTTTCAGTATCATTCTACTGGATACCATTTTAAACATATTCATACAAAAATGGTTAGAAATTAAAAAAGAAAGAAGCCGCTACTCTAGCTAACCACAATTTTACCACCACTAACAAGAAATGCAAACGTTAAGCACAGAAAAAATTGACTTAATTTCTGAACATGAAATGTAAATGTCTTCCTTTGCTCCTTCCAAATGGATTGTACAGTTTTTTTCTTTTAGTTTCCTCCTTATCATGCCTTATCCCCAGTACCAACCCATGAGGAAAATAAATTTTTCTCTTATCACATCCACTAAACAAACCCAAACCAACCCAAACCGAATGCATGCATATGGATGCTCGAATAAATTTACAACATCTCATATCCAGCTACACATCTCTTTTCATTCAATTTTTTTTCCACCCTTTCGCTATAACCTGCAGCCAGTAGGAGTAGGTACAGCATCAGCTAGGAATAGTAGCTAAAGCACTATCACCGGATTACATAGGGAACAACTTGAAAATGCTAATGCATATGTATGAGGAGAAGCACACACATTTCCCGTAGTCCTGCCGTCACACCCAGATCCTTAGCGATTATTTCATTACCATTTATGCTCAGTATATGCATGAGAGTGGGAGTTTTGTGGTGGCGTAATTAATTTATCTCGAGTGCGGCATAAAATTGCGAAAAATGTCCGTAGGTCTGTAGTCGAGAGTATCCTTGTTTTAGGAAAAAAAGCAAAAGAAGCTTGAAAAGTGCAAGCTATCATTCATGCACTCGACTCGGCCAAAGATGTATGTTGCGAATGCGATGCGATGTGTAGTGAGTGTAAGTGATCTTTCAAGAGCAGATTACATGATGATAAGGGCTCTGCCGTTAGGAAATACTGTAATTGCTGTTAGTAAGGTAAAGAGCACTCAAAGTCAAAATGCATACGTTCTTTCGAGGCGTTAAAAAGTGCTCGATGCAGGGGAGCGACTAAATTTACATTTTTCAGATATTCAAGTATATTGCTCTGGCATTCCGCACGTTCAACAGTTCATATGTCAGTTAAGTCCATTACGGCTTCTTCCCCCTCTGGTTGAGGGATGATCATGGAATAAATTTTCGTCTGTCGAAGGAATTTATGCAAATTTGATGGAGGAACAAAAAAAAAATTCGCGGAGGGATACTGCAATCAAGCAACATTAGTTCGTTTGCAATGCTTCCAAATTTCTGCAACAGAGCGGGTCAGAATTATACCCACACACAGAAGATATCCTTCACTTTCTCTATTTGACTTCAGAGTACGCCAATGCTGCACATTTCGTTTTCATTTTGCAATTGTTCCTTCAAACATATCCAATTAGACTAGCTCAACCATAAAAACGAACCAAGTAATCCCCTCCAGATCATGTTCCATTTCGGTGTTCAGTCGGCTCCCTTTGCAAAAAAACAAAAACACTTCCTTCACCCCAAAACAAGTGAGAATGAAATAAAAGGGAACAAAAAATATTCTCTTTTCGTCCCGCAGGACATACTGAATGCAAAACGCATGCTGTGAAACATACTATCCCAATTCGGATGGATAGATTCCACAGACCCACCCATTCTGTCATGTGTGTCCAGCCCCAGGGGCAAATGGTTCGTTGGTGCTAACTTTTAATCTACTATTTTGCGATCTGAATTCCATGCACCTCCGTGTACACTAATTCGATGGCGGATATGCAAATAGAGATGAGTTCGTATGTTGTGGGATAGATTGGCGTTTCCGATAGAACCGTATTCTGTCCAAACTATTGGGTACGCTTTTTTGGCTGTCCTCCGAAATCGTTTGACGGGTCAGGCGGTGCTTCCCCGCTAAATATTCTAAATTGTTAACGAAAAACTTTCCGAAATTTGTCATAATTATTGCAATTTTGTGCAGCGGATTTTGTACACTGGCGTTTTGATTAGCATCAGCGGATACTGAAAGCTTTTAGTTTTAATGAAATAAAATGGAAATTAGGCGACATTTTTGTTAGTTAATGTGTGTGTATTTTTATTTTTCTAGCCATGAAATGCGAATGCATAATATTTGTTGGTCCAAAATAGAGTTGCTGAATTTATTAGGTAGATATTTGGTTGATTAAATATTTTGAGGGGAGTTTGGGATTGCTTTACATTGTTTAAATTAAAAAAATATTTTAACATCTACCCACCAAATCAATTGTTTACTTTTACTATTTAAAGATAACCCAATTCGATTTGCCACCCATCTTGATAGCCAACAATGCTCCAATTATAAATCTAACAGCCGATTTCTTCACAGAGTACTAGCGCTAGATTTTTAGATTTAGATTTTGGTGAGGGCAAATACCGATATTAGACCAGAAGTTGATACCCAAATAGGTATCAAGTCATTTCTTCCCGAAGTACTAAGCTGAATTTGGTACCGAGTATCGGTTAGTACTCAGTATTAGCTGGACCCTCAAAATCGGCAGTCTAACGTCGTTAGTACCTGAATTAGATCGATTTTATTGCTTTAGCTCTTGCCTAGTTTTGTGAAAAAAGTAAATATAAAGCTGGCAAAAAAAAAAAAACGTATGGCCTTGATACGCCATTTGGACAAATTTATTCAAATGCGAGCAACATTGGAAGAACAGGAAGTGGCCGCTGCTGCATTTTATCGCTTTGCATAGTCTCCACGGACAATCGGTGCAACCTACCGCACTCATGTTAAATTGCAAACACCGAATTGGTGAGTTTAGCTCCGGTACTAGCAATGTGAAGAAATACACAAGTACTAAGTTTTCGTTAGTACCGAGTATCAGAGCTAGTACCATGTCTAGCTAGACCGGGTACTTGTACCCATGTGAAGAAATCGGCCGTAAGCTATTCAGGAGCACACACAAAATCGGCCCAGCAGTTAGGGAGAAAAAATTGTTTCACTTTTATTTACGGTTCAGTTTAATGTACGTTTAATTTTTTTTTCGGTTTTCACTGTCCGGTTTTTACTGTCCGATCCATTCCGATTCAATCAAACTTTATTACTAAAAAGAAGATTCATATGAACTCCGTCTCGCCCTAATTTAACGCCTTCAGATAAACTCCTATGTTTTTCGATTTGTTTTCCGGCGCAAAAACAAACAACGAAAACGGTTTCCCAACGCGCAAACATGCATCCTACAGCTGACCGTGAGAAAAACAGGGAAATTCGAGACTTATTCCACAGAATTCCAAGCATTGGCCTTGCGATTTATTGATTGTCATCGCAAAAGCCAATCGAACGGGGAACTGAATCCGCTTGAATTGGAATGGAAGATCAGTCGGAATAATTCGTGGGATAAGGACTTCCTCCCATTTGAATTTGCCCTTGATGAGCGTCGCTTGAATCACATTGTTCATCAATTCCTTGACGTACAACCGCCTACCGTTGCACAATTTTGGATGATTCAGATTCCGCAACATGATGATGATCGATCCCACCTTCAGCTGTAAGTTATACGGTGGAGTTTCTGGCACATCAAGCGAGTTTGAATGCCCGCACCCCAGTTGGATAACTTCACTTATACACGCAAACTTATTTCCCATTCGGAATCAGTGTAATAATACGCAAAACTTGAATCAATTACAGCAAGGGAAATAACACATTTGCTTAATAGAAAACGACAATACGAAAAAGGACACCTTGCGCCATCTATTATTTATGTCGTTAACTTCTCCACCCAAAATGCATACGCAAAACGTAATAGTATCCGAAATTTTCCAAGCTTCACAATGAATTTTCCATCTCTACATCGTCCAAAATTATCAAATCATGCGATAAAATGCAAAATTTCATCGACAAAAAAAAAAACAAATTAATTTTTGGCGTTTTTCCGGTATTTTTTATTTTTCCATTCAAAAAACCCATTCCGGAACATATTGCACACAAAATTCCATACAAAAAATCGATTTTGCATTTTTCCAATTTTCCTACTTTTCCGGAGGGTTTTCCCAAAATTTTCTTTCGTAAAAACCTTCTCCTGGCAATTACGAACAACTGAAAAAACTGTTGAGCCAAATTGGCCCTGTTGCTCTCAATTGATGAATTACTATACATTTGTTACACCATTTTTATATATATATAGATACTAGGTGTTGACCCGCGGCCAGCTCGCAAATGTTAATGGTACTAGCAAAATTAGCGGAAGTATGTAACTAATAGAGTCATTAAATTACCAATTCCAGTTTCGACTTCCGAAGTCTCTTTCCTTATTTTGTTGTTAATATGGAAAAGTTTTGGCCGCTGTAAGATTTGGAGTGGGTACGAATTTGTGTTTATACCTTTATTTAGTTTGTTCCTTTTTCTGTTAAGATTCATTCATTTCATTCATTCATTTTCAATGGTCCGCTTGTCCATTAAGTGGGGGTGTAGGTTGCTCAAGTGGACCCTCCATAGCTCTCGATCCTCCGCCATCGACTATAAATCATCAAGGGCAATCCCCATACGGGTAGAGGAGAGATTATGAATTTGATCTAACCATCTCATCCTGGGTCTACCTAGGGGACGCCTGCCCGATGGTACGGATTCCATAGCACGTCGTGGAATCCTGGTCGGGGACATGCGTTTAACATGACCAAACCACCGAAGCATGGATCGCTCCGTCCGGAGAAGTAGCTGCTCGACATTGAGTTCCTCACGTATTCTGGTATTTCTGATGCGATCTCTACGGGTCACACGCAATACTACTCATTTCTCATTTCGGCAGCTTGTATTCGCGATCTTATTCTTTCGGTCATTACCCAAACCTCATGACCATAGGTAAGAGTTGGAACAAACACCGAATTAAAGACTGACAGCTTAGCTTTGACACCAAGTTCAGTCCTCCTGTTTTAATGGGACTCCACTAACATGCAGCGTTCTGGAGACGACCATCACTTCAGATTTGTTCACATTTACTTTCATCTCAGCTTCAACACAAACGGCTACAAACCGATCGAGTGCGCGCTGAAGTTCAGTCTGAGAGGACCCAAGGATGACCAAGTCATCAGCGGAGAGCAAATGACTTATCCTCAGATCTCCCAATTCGAAACGTTCTTCGCCAAGACTGCGCTGTAACATCCAGTCCATATAAGTAATGAAAAGGAGAGGCGACAAGACGCACCCCTGGCGAAGTCCAACGCCCACGGTAAAAGGTATTGATTTAACGCCGTTTACCCGAACACAGCTTTTACAGCTTGTGTAGAGAGATTCAAGAGAGAACCATCAATTCCATACTCCTGTAATACACTCCAGAGTTTCCCTCGAGGGACTCGGTCATATGCTTTCTCCAAATCTACGAAGCAAGCGTAAAAAGGTGTAGCATACTCCCAAGCCTTCTCAAGTACCATTCTGAGAGTGAATAACTGGTCGGTTGTGCTTCTGCCGGGACGAAAACCGCACTGCTCATCTCCTAATCGTGACTCGACCACAGCTCTGCAACGCGTTTCCAGCACCTTGGCAAAGACTTTTCCGGGGAGACTTAAAAGTGATATACCCCTGTAATTGCAGCAATCCCTTTTATCCCCTTTCTTGAAAAGGGGCACAATCACCCCAATCTGCCAATCGCTGGGTGTTTCGCCGCATTCCCAGGCCATTTTAATGACACGAGAGAGCCATTTGACTCCCTCTTCACCTAAGGCCTTTAGCATTTCTGGCCGGATTTCATCCACTCCGGCAGATTTGCCAGCTTTTAGCGATTTGATCGCAAAAGTGACTTCCTCTACCGTGGGACTATTTTCCGCCCTGCTTAAGGCGATGGATGTGTCATCCTCAATGCCCTGGATTGGATTGAGCAATTCGGAAAAGTGCTCGCTCCATCTGCGCAAGATGTCCTCCTCATTCTGTTAAGATTACGAAACAAAATGAGAAATTTAATGGATAGCGTAAAAAAAAGATCTGGAGTACTATTTGTAAAATCCCAATATTTTTCAACATTCAAAGCTAAATAAACTATGCTCAATTTGTAAATGAGATAACACCGTGTAAGGCTTCAATTATAGCTACATATCATATCATCTTGGTCTTAAAATTTTGCTTTTGAATTATAAAGTCAGTTCAAAATTAAGATCTACAACTTTTCTAGAAAACGAATTTATTAATTTTTTTTCGTGTTTTCACTAATACCAACTCATCCCCTGTACTCGCATTGCATACTTCGTTGTACTATTTTTTCGTCGCTCGACTCGAATCCGCGAACGTAAGTGGTTGTTTTGTTAAATAAAATAAAGGATTAAATTAAGATATTAACGTTGTTGCTTGATTTCAAGAATAAGACCACAACCGTACAAAAAAAACAACAAAATCATGAAGATAGGTCTAATTTTAATTTGTTTATATAATTTTTAATTTATTTAATTTTTCTATAATTATCCAAGATACTCGTACATATAACATCAAAAATCATAAAAATCGGATTAATGGTTCTGCAATTATGGGGGAGTAAAGAAACAGAGAGACGTTGCATTTTACATATATAGTTCTGGATGAGTTTTTAACTTTCTCGTTAAATTTTGTAGTTGGAAAGAGGCGTGATATTTGTGGAGGACGGTAAGTAGAGTGACGTCATAGAGAAGATAAGGGCTGGTAAAAACAAGTTAAATATATTTATGTGGGATGGGGCCAAACCGTAGGATATCACCCTACAAAACAAAACATAAAAGTACGGGACAAATATAACGTAACAGACCAACACACATATACGCAATACGCAACAAAGAACACAACATACTTCCCCTCAAAAACATTCGACCGATACTCGACAGTAAATAAGTACCTCTACCTCTAACATGCGTCCCTCTTCATTCCTTTTGTTCATGGCATTCGCCATTTCGCATTCTCAGTCTCAGTTTTACTTAAACCACTAATCGAGACACATCTCATTTTTGCCACAGCGTCAACTCGGGAAAATTGTAGTTTGTGAAACAATAAAAAACGAGCATAAAAGTGTTTGAGTATTTTATTTATGAAATCAAAGAGGAATCCTACAAACTTTGGGGACTCAGCCGAGATTGAAGCCGGAGTGTTTTTCTCGCGAATCGAGCAAATTTATTTTCAATAGTGATTGAATGCACGAGAAAAAACTAAATAGAAAGTGATGTGCGCAGAACTTTAAAAGACAAAAGAAAAGAAAAGGCTCGTGTGTGAAAATCGTCAAATTATCCATACGAGCAAGAGGCGAAAAAAAAGTGGCAGCAACAGAAAGGCGATTGTGCGTGGTAGAAAAAAAAAAACCTCGTGATCGAAATCTCTAAATATCGACACAGGTAAAAAAAAAAATCTCCAACCTCATCGCTGTTGTGTGCCCCAACGGGAACGAGAGAGAGGCAGCGTGTCGTGTCCAGACACAGAGGGTAGCGGTAGAAGGCGAGACAACGAACGAGGAGAAGGCGATAAAGAACAAAAAATATATGAGGGTGAGTGACGTCTGTGGCTTTTTCTTATTTTTTTTGATTATATACAAACATCTATATTCTGAGAAATAAAGTAAATTAAAAGAAATACTGTAAAATGGAGAGGGAGGCAATTTTAGCATTAACGGTAGAGGGACTGAGGGAAAAACTGACTGACTTGAACTTACCGACAGTAGGGCTAAAAAATGTACTACAGGTGAGGCTCCTCCAATATTACGGTCTGTCCAGAAACGAGGCAAGAGAAGAGGTCGACGAGATTGAGGTTCGTGATGACGACGAGGAAAGCGTATCGTCTGTTCAAGTGAATACGCAGCCGGCGAGGGGGGAATATTCACATTAAGAGACATCGAAGATTCACTCATGCCATTCCACGGTTCGAGCAACGCGGACGTCAATCTGTGGCTGCGAGGATTCGAGGAGAGTGCTGTCACCGTGCAGTGGAGCGAGCTCCAAAAATTTATATACGCTAAACAGTTGCTAAAAGGGGCGGCCAATCTTTACATTCGAAGCCAATCAGATGTTAAGGATTGGAAAACCTTGAAGAAGGCGCTCATCGACGAATTTGGGGTAACGATGTCCCCAGCAGAAGTTCATCGACAGCTTAGGAATCGTAGGAAGAAACCCAGCGAATCTTTCAGGGAATATTTATACGCGCTAATGGAACTAGGCAAAACAGTTCAGCTCGACGATGCGAGTCTAATCGAGTATTACATCGAAGGAATTCCAGACAGCAGGTCGAACAAACTCGCTCTCTATCAAGCCAAGACCCTTCATGATCTGAAAGAACAAATTCAAATTTATGAAAGGATGCGTGGACCAAACCAAGAGTCGTCATACTCAAGGGGAGGGACACGAGCGGGGACAAGTAGTAGTAGTCAGTTGGTCAAAGAAGAGAGAAGAGAACGTAAATGTTTCAAGTGCGGTGAGAATTCACATTTAGCAAAAAACTGTAGTGCTAGGGACATAAAATGTTTCACTTGTGGACAGGCAGGCCACAAATCGTTCGAATGCAGGAGAGGCAACAACCAGGCTGGACAGAGGCGTCCGGAGCAGAGATCGCGTGTTCATACTGCATCAACGGATGACACAGACGATATCTCCGAGGTCCGAGTTTCGTTGGCAGTAAGCTGCAACCGAATATTTAAAGATATTGTAGTTAAAGGACAGAGCGTGTCGGCGTTATTTGACACGGGTAGCGATGTCAATCTTCTGCGTTATGACACACTAGTTAGACTGGAGTACTCCAAACTCAGCCCGATCAAGAAGAGCTTGTCCGGGCTAGGGCAAAAGCAAGTTGTTACTCTAGGTCGTTTAGATGCAAACGTGTGCATAGACGGGGTAGATCTACTTTTATCATTTCACGTAGTCAAGGAGGTCGACATACCTTACTCCGCTGTTATAGGAAACGAGATACTGAAGATGGTAGATGTGAAGATCACTGAGGATGGCGCAGAGTTTGTGAAGAGGCAAACTGAAGAAGAAGCAGCTGACAGGGAGAAGAAACCAGTTCAGGAAGCTGAATCCACAACTGAGTTTGGCGGTAGAGGCCGCGCAGTCACACGTGCATCCGCGAGGAGGATGGTAAGCGACATGAACCGTGAGTGCTTAGCCAGCAGGGGCAAGAGAAGCCAGGGGTTGGAAGCAATAGATCTAGAGGGACCCAGGAGCATTGTCGTTGATGAGAACGTGGACATTCGAGAATTGTTTACTGAGTTTGAAGCAGTTTGCTTGTCAGCTGAGGACGATTTTGAGAAAAGGTCTACTATTGACCTTAGGCATCTGAGTTTTTTCGAAAGCGAAAAGTTGAGGGCGATTATAAGCCGTTATACACCAAGGAGAGCTAAACAGTCACCGGTAGAGATGAAGTTGGTGCTGACCGATGAAGTTCCAGTGTACCAGAGACCTAGGAGAATGTCGTACGCCGACCAACAGATTGTGGAAGAGCAGGTGGCAGAGTGGATGCAGAACGGTATCATACAGCCTAGTACATCAGAGTATGCGTCACCAATCGTCCTAGTCCAGAAGAGGAACGGAGCCAAACGACTCTGCTGTGACTACAGGAAGTTGAACGAGAAGGTTGTACGAGATAATTTCCCGATGATCTTGATTGACGATGTACTAGACAGACTGCAAGGGGCAAAAGTGTATACTACCTTGGATTTAGCTAATGGATTCCATCATGTTCCCATTGAGGTTAATTCGAGAAAATACACTTCGTTTGTCACACACAACGGTCAATTTGAATTCTGCTACGTACCCTTTGGAATATCGAATTCACCGGCAGTGTTTTGTCGATACATATCTTCAGTGTTGCGAGAACTGATTCAAGACGGAACGATAATTCTGTATATGGATGACATCATCATTCCCGCTAAGGAAACGGATGAAGGTTTGCGAAAGTTAGAGGCCGTGCTGAATGTAGCTGCTGAAAATGGGTTACAAATCCGATGGGAAAAATGCCAGTTTTTGAAGAGTAAAATTGACTTTTTGGGTTATATCGTGGAAGAAAACACTATTCGACCGTCGAGGGAAAAAACAAAAGCAGTTCGAGAGTTCCCAGTACCTGTCGACCGGAAATCGCTTCAACGTTTTCTTGGTCTCACATCGTACTTCCGGAGATTTATTGCAGCGTTCGCGATGGTAGCGAAACCATTATCTGATATGCTGAGAAAGGAGGTTAAATTTAAGATGGATGTTGAACAAATAGTCGCGTTTGAGCAGCTGAAGGAGGCGTTAATCAGCGCACCCGTGCTAAAATTGTTTGATCCCAAGGCGTCAACCGAGGTTCATACCGATGCTAGCATGTACGGATATGGGGCAGTTCTGTTGCAAAAGGATACCGAAGACCAGCAGTTCCACCCTATTCAGTATATGAGCCGAAAGACGACACCGATGGAGGAGAAATACCATTCATACGAACTGGAAGTTCTGGCTATCATAGAAGCGCTGAAGAGGTGGCGAATTTACTTGATGGGGATCAAGGTGAAGATAGTGACTGACTGCAACGCGTTCACCATGACAATGTCCAAGAAAGATGTTCCGCTAAGAGTATCTCGTTGGGCAATGTTTTTGCAGGATTTCGACTATCTTATAGAACATAGACCAGCGAGTAAGATGAAGCATGTAGATGCTTTAAGTCGAGTGTCATGCCTGATGATAGAAGAGTCGTTAAACCTTCGCATTAGAGAGGCCCAGTCTTTGGATCCCTGGATTAAAGCCGTGATGAAGATATTGGAGAGTGAGCCATATGATGATTACTTTATGAAAGCAGGCGTATTGTGCAAAGATCCAGTCAAGGAACTTATTGTGATTCCGTCATCGATGGAGCAGGAGATCATCACCATCGCACATCAACAAGGGCATTTCGCTGTCAGGAAAACTCAAGACCTTTTGGAAAGAGAGTTCTATATTCCAAGTCTGAAAAAGAAAGTAACAAGTGTGGTTCGGGGATGTGTTAAATGCATCATCACAGAGTCAAAAGCGGGGAAAAAGGAGGGACTGTTGACGCCAATCGACAAAGAAGACCGACCACTAGGAACCTACCATGTCGATCACGTTGGTCCCATGGAGATGACTCGTAAACAGTACAATCACTTACTGGTGGTTGTGGACGCTTTCTCGAAGTTTGTTTGGCTCTACCCAGTGAAGAGCACAGGATCTAATGAAGTGGTCGATAGACTAAGGAAACAGGCAGCAATCTTTGGGAATCCCAGACGGATAATATCCGACCGAGGGACGGCGTTCACGTCGAATATCTTCAGTGAGTATTGTAAAGGCGAGAAGATACAGCACCTGTTAATAGCAACTGGGGTTCCGAGGGGAAACGGACAGGTGGAGAGAATCCATAGAATAATCATTCCAATGTTGGCCAAATCGTGCATCGATAGTCCAAGCCAATGGTATAAGCATGTCGAGGAGGTCCAACAAACTTTGAATAACTCTCCTTCTAGGAGTACCAAGTTCAGTCCTTTCCAGATTCTAACTGGAGTAGAGATGCGAGTACCTAATCTACTCCATTTACGAGAGTTGATGGATGAAGTAGCAATCGAAGAGCTGAATGAGGAAAGAGAGGAGTTGCGCAATGAAGTCCGTGAGAACATCCACAGGATACAGCAGGAAAACAAGAAGACCTACGACAAATCGAGAGTTCCGGAGCAAGTCTACAACGTAAACGACCTGGTTGCCATCAAGCGTACTCAATTTGGTACAAGTTTAAAGTTACGTCCAAGATTTTTCGGACCTTACAAAGTGACCAAGAAGATGGCTAACGGAAGGTATGAAGTCCAAAAAGTAGGCGACCATGAGGGACCAAACAACACCAACACCGTTGCTGAGTTCATGAAGAAGTGGACGCGATCATTCGGGGCCGAATGAAGTATCAGGATAGCCGAATGTGGGATGGGGCCAAACCGTAGGATATCACCCTACAAAACAAAACATAAAAGTACGGGACAAATATAACGTAACAGACCAACACACATATACGCAATACGCAACAAAGAACACAACATACTTCCCCTCAAAAACATTCGACCGATACTCGACAGTAAATAAGTACCTCTACCTCTAACATGCGTCCCTCTTCATTCCTTTTGTTCATGGCATTCGCCATTTCGCATTCTCAGTCTCAGTTTTACTTAAACCACTAATCGAGACACATCTCATTTTTGCCACAGCGTCAACTCGGGAAAATTGTAGTTTGTGAAACAATAAAAAACGAGCATAAAAGTGTTTGAGTATTTTATTTATGAAATCAAAGAGGAATCCTACATTTATTTAGCGCTAGTTCTGAGGATTTTCAAGACGGCTTAACAAAGTGGTTAGTATAACGCTGACCAAAACATATGATTCTCCGGTAAATGAAGCACATTCCCGGTACGTTTTATTTTTACTTCTTTGCAAGAATATCGAACTGCAATATTTTACTCCAATCAAGTGAGCTTTATGTCGTTTTCTATCGGTCGTCCAGAATCATTCGGAAGAACTCTCCCAATCGGGATGCCAATCGAACAAGCAGACTCATCTTATTTGATTGGTAAAACCTTCTGTTATTAGGAGGACTGAACTTGGTGTCAAAACTAAGCTGTCAGTCTTTAATTCAGTGTTTGTTCCAACTCTTACAAATGCTCATGAGGTTTGGGTAATGACCGAAAGAATAAGATCGCGGATACAAGCTGCCGAAATTAGATTTCTCCGTTGTATTGCTGGTGTGACCCCTAGCGAGGAACTCAATGTCGATCAATTACTTCGCCGGACGGAGCGGTCCATGCTTCGGTGGTTTGGTCATGTCAACGCATGTCCCCGACCAGGATTCTACGACGTGCTATGGAATGCGTACCATCAGACACGCGTCCTCTGTAGGTAGACCTAGGATGAGATGGTTAGATCAAGTCCATAATCTCTCCTCTACCCATATGGGGATTGTCCTTGATGATTTAGAGTCGATGGCGGAGAATCGAAAGCTATGGAGGGTCCACTTGAGCAACCTACACCCGCCACGCGACCCACTTAATGGACAAGCGGACCATTGAAAATGAATGAATGAATGAAACCTTCAGACAGCACCAGATTTAAGATTATGGATGTTAATGTAACAGAAATGCAACAATTGTAACTTCATTTGAATGTTTGAAATTACGTCGAGCATTATTCTTTCATTTAAAATTTGCGGTAGTATAGTAAGTTGCTTAAGTGGATACTCCATAGGTGGGTAATCCCCATGCCAGTAGATTAGAAATATCGGATTTGATATATCCACCTCATCCTAGAGGAGGCCTGCCTTCAATAATACGAATTCCATATAGCACATTTTGAGATCTAGTACCTGCATTTATGTAAAGTGATTAAACCACCGAGAATGCAACGCCCTATTAGGAGAAATAGGCTTTATATTACGAAATTTAAATTGTTTCTGTAGAAAGTCTTCACATTAGCATCTTTAAAACGACTGATTGGACAACATTTCGGCCAAAGACTCGCTAATGGCCTTTCTGGGCTTACAAAATTCCAACCATTCCAACCTCTATTAATATATCCGAATATTATTTTTATGGGATTTGCATTCGAATAAGTTGCAGGCCCTTATTCAAATGATGTCCTTTTCAAAAAATTAAAGGGAACAAAATGTACTGCAACTTGTAATTTCCCTAAGGACAAACGTTACAAAAGCTTTTACTGAATTCAAAATTTACCCCAGCTACCAAGTACCTATACCGAAAAATATTTCCTGGTTCATGTTTCATGTTGAATACATTAAAATATTTACAATGAAGGAGCGCCCCCCCATTCGGGCGATTTATTTATTAAATCATATTATCCAGTGTTGCTAAAAGGTGACTTGACTCTTCGAAATGCAAATGATCGGACGTACCGTGTCGGCACGTGGACACATTTTAATGGCTAATTAATCTTGTTATACACCAAACGAGATACTCTCTTCAATTTCCAACAAACACCGGAATCAAATTACGCGAAGGTTATCCTTTTTTTGTTTGAAATACATAAAGTGAAACATAGTTTCATTCAACACAGCGCCCATTCAGCTAGCTCAGTGTTGAGTTTAACATTCTTTTACGTTCGCTGAGGTTGGTTGTCATAAATAATCCGCTTACCCACGAAGATGCTCACGTTGGGGAATTTATATTCCCACCCGTCTCTGGAAAAATGTGTAAAATGTACATAAAATGCGCATCCTTGACTCTATCAAAGAAACGTGAAAAGCCGTTGAGTGGGAGAGAAGGTGATGAGGGGAGTGCTGAAAATCCTTGCAATCCTTGGATGTGCAAGGTATCCTTAGAGCTCCCGTACACGTACAATTCGGACTGGAATTTTGAATAAAATTACTATTTTAATGAATAGTTCGAGATGAAGGCAGGTAGTTGTGGTGATGGGATGCCCAAACTGAATGGAGGAAACAAAGTGCAACGAAATGGTCGGTTTCTTTTTGTTTTGTGCACGCCGTGGAAAGCAATAGAAAAATCAGGGAATATTACTGGTAGTTTACGGTTGCAATTTTGGGGCAACATTTTCTGGCGGAGTAGGGCATAAACTGGATGCTTCTTTGAAATACACTGTGGTCGGATAAAATGTTGGGAAATAGGTGCTGGGTCTTTGAGACATTAAGTGGTTAAGGTCGTTGCAATGCAAACTATTTGAGAGTGGAGTTGGGGTACCAACATCGGTACTAGTTTTATTGCAGACCGACAAATATGTTGTTGCACTCATGATAATTTTGTGTATAGAGCAATAAATAGGGGTTGTCGTATCCATTTACGATTTTGTTGACTCTTTTGGTGTATGGTAACTACGATTCGATGAACCTATTTCATGAAGTAGATTCGAGTATCTAATCCTAGGTCAAATTCATTCCTTTAAAAAAAAAAATAAATATATATATATGTTATATCAGACACTACTTGTGCGTCCCCAAAAGATAAATGCAACATAATACCAAGCAAACCCACGCTTGACTTCAGATTCAACTGAATCATCCACAGATATGCTGCATAAGCAAAATGTATTATAAACAAACCCACGCTTGACTTTAGACTCAACTGAATGATGAACCAATACAAATCTTATCTACAAAATTGCTGCATAAACAAAAAAGCACTATATAAAGGGTCCATCTGACCATAGACCACTCAGTTCTGTATCACACTTCGTTTAAGCCCAAGATTTCCCCCCACCAGTGGTAAGGAATCTGAAGCTCAATAAAAATATTAAAAATTAAAAAAGTTGTTTCATTTAAAAGTTGGTTTCTGTTCGTTAAGAACAGAAAGAAATATATTTTTTGTGTTCAACAAGAAACACAAATAAAAGTTATATATATATATATATTAGGGTGGTCCTTATTCCTAAGAACAAATTTTTTTTTCTTTAATTTCGCGGGGCACCACGTCATTTGAATATATACCATAAGAAAGTATTTCAGTATTTTTTTCGAATTTTTTAAGTGACATTTAGAGGTCGCTACCAAGGTTTGAAGTTTAAATAAAAAGGCAAGATTTTACTTTACTGCCCATTCGAAAACATTCGAAAATAACGGTTTTTTTGCACAGTCCGATTGATTTCAGTGCCCTAAACACAAATCTGAAAAAAAAATTGGCTGTCTCTCACCGTTTGGGCGTGGCACGCCCCCAAAGTTTCAAAAATACCATATGAAATAGTACCAAAATTTCAAGAACGGAGTGTATTGGATTGTGATGAAACTTTTTTTATAAGTTAACTGCACATTTAGGGAATATAAAAAAATTAATTTTACAAAAATTGGACACTCCATTCCTGAAATTTTGGTACTATTTCATATGGTATTTTTTTAACTTTGGGGGCGTGCCACGCCCAAACGGTGAGAGACCGCCAAATTTTGTTTGAAGATTTGAGTTCAGCGCATTAAAGTCAATCGGAATAAACAAAAAAAAGTATTTTTTTCGAATGGGCAGTAAAGTAAAATCTAGCCAATAAAAACTCAAAATCTGTATTTGTTAGATTCTTTTATTTTTATAGCCAGGACATAAAAAATATTACAAAATTATTGTTTTTGTTACTATGAATTAAGTAGATATTTCAATCTTTTATTTTTAAGATAGAAGGGTTGACTTGTTAGTATTAGGGAACTTTTTCCTCTTACTTACTCTTACTCTTTTACCAACAAAAGCAAATATTGCTTTTTGTTCTTCATTGGTTGTAATTAGTTCTTCATTGGTTGTAATTAGCTAGTAGCTTTACTGAGTCCGCTACTTGTAGACACCATTGTAAGTTGAAACACGTTACTATGACTTTTACAAATAAAACACGTGAGTTTTTCCTCTTAGGGAGCGAAATAAAAAGACGCGTGGCTAATAACATAGCCTAGATGAAACTGACTTGGCTATACTTTATTTTAAATCAAGAAGAACATGGTACATAATAACAACATCGAACGATGCTGTTCCGTTTCTACTAGATAACCAAAATACCGTTTAACGCACTTTGGTAGCTTAACAACTAGAACTAAAACTAGGTCATAATTATATGGGTATATAACGGTACAGAAGAGAGGTCGTGGGTCGGAAGGGATAAGAACCGATTGTCTATGAGAGTTTCACTTGCATGTAAAATGTAATATAAACAATTTAACACCTAAATGAAACATGAGTGAAACCATCATTTAAGCTGTCCTTCAACGCTTTTTGTAAAAACTTTGACAGCTGGTAGCGACCTCTAAATCTTAACAAAAAAAAAAAAAAAAACCTATTTCATATTTAGAGGTATATAATCAAATGAGAAAGTGCCCCGGGGATAATTCAAAAGTCGAAAAATAAGGACCACCCTAATATATATAAATAAATAAATAAAACCCACACAAACGAAAAGGAATGGTTGTGAAAAGGTACGCCAAAGGCATATATACGGACTAATATCATTGAATAATGAAACGTGTTATTTTTTTAATATGCTTACGTCGCAAAAGTTGACTATCAGACTGTTGTCGCAAGGATACCAGCAAAAATGTATCTTAAACTGAGTCCACAAATTCAAATTTAATAACTGCCGTCGGCCTAGCTAGCACAATCGAGCAAATTCAAAAAGAAAAAAACAACAGCTTGGTTTATTAATGTTGGGAGCTTAATTTGTCCTCTTTGGGGTTACAAATTGGAATGACAATTTTAAACTGTTCCCGCCCGGCCCATCATGTTGTCTACTCAGCAGATGAGCGAGTTTATCCATCACCAATACATGCGTCCATATCTTGTTGGCCTGAATTGCGCAGTGAGCGGATTAATTAATCAAAACAATGCATTTTTTGTTCATACAGTTTTCCCGGGAAAGGCGAACCAATAACGCTTCAACAGCGCCCCGAGATGCTTGCAGATGTAACTATGTTAGTTATGCACTTAAATTATTTCTGGAAATAGTATCCCCAGCAAGCGAGTTCCAAAGTTTGCTTGTCCTTTAACAGAAGGAGTTTTGGAAAGTTGATGTCCTCTAGGGACATATTCGAGGGATAATGTCTTTGAGTTTCTCGGAACATCTACCATGGAAGTACCTATAAAACAAGCAAAGGTCAGCAACTTTTCATCTGTGTACCAACGGTTGTAGATTCGATGTGAGTGAAGGGTCTCCAATAAGTCGAACTGCTCGTCTCTGTATGCTGTCAAGTAGGTTCAGTGAATGTTTTGGGGCCGAGCTTCATATATGGGAACAATATTCCAGGCTTCGTCTAACCTGTGCTTTGTAGAGAAGGAGAAGTTGCTTGGGACTAAAGTACCTCTCTGCTCTACATAGGTACCTCAACTTAGCGAACGCCGATCTTGTGATATGTGGTCCTGCCATGGGATTCCTGAGTTGACTGCGACTCCTAGAAGGTGCATTGAGTCCTTGGGATGGATTGGCTGGTCATCCATTTGGATCTGAGGAACTGTGATGAATTTTTCCTAGAAAATGTTGTGAGCTGTATCTTGTTTGCATTTAATACAACCAAGCTGATTTTTCACCACTGATTGGATTCCGCTTCCGAATCGGCTTGCTGCTGATATTCTGAGCTCCCAAATTTACCTTTGGGAAATTACTGTTGCACCGAAATGAGTTTTGCCGACCGCAAATCAGATCATCGACTATGTGCGGGGATGCCGATGCCGCTGGTGCGAGTTATGAGTAATTCAGCTACAGGGTTTGTTGCGCTGCACAAAGACTGTTATATACGTGTCATTCGTGAGTGGTCATGCTCGTGTAATTCTATCAAAAAAACCATTCACGCTTGTTTTGCTGTGACAGACCTGAATGGCAGGAAGTAAACGGCTAACAAAAGGCTATTGCATAGAGTGATAAGGTGATAGATAAGATACCATTGATACCATTAACAAGAATGCTATGGGTGACGCAGCAAAATTACCTTTCAAAAATGAACAAGTACTGAGTACTTACAGTCGTAAGCACTTAAATAGAGTTATCTTAAAATTTTAGCTGTACTTCATAGGTACTACTGGTTAGGTAAAGTTTTGTAGGGTATGAGTTTATCTCAGTAAACTAGGAACTATGTCGGGAACATCGACATCCCTGGGGTACTCTAAATTTAGATCAATTCGCTCAAAAACTGAAATTCTGTCATGCCAAGTTGGCATTGCCAACATCCTCCAAATTGACAAAAAAATACCTTCCAAGGTGCTTTCTCCTGTTCCGAGCAATAGGTTGACAATCACAGAGAAGATGAGTAATACCTAACCTCTGCGACATGTAGGTCCTCACAATATCTCCTCGTAGCCGTATTTGTTAATCCTAATGTCCTATCGTGCTTCCAGAGAAGGCTGTGCCCAGAGAGTATGCCTATCGCCATTTGTAGACTTGATCTGCTGAGTTGTAACAATAGTACAAAATTTGATCGTGACATCCAAGTCGCCTCAATGATATGCATGATTTGCCACATAACAGTTGACCACACAGACTGACAGCCTTAGGATCAAATCAAACGTCATAGTAACGCCAGCATGTCACGAAATGACACCATTCTCGATATTCATAATTGTAGTTATGATTTATAGGACATTCAGAACAGAGCAAACAGAAAAATAAAACAAGAGACGACGTTTCTTTCTGCACAATGTCTTTATTGCAACTGCCCTAATCTAATTTAACAAATATCGTCATAGCTTAGCTGTGGATAACCACTCGAATTATGATATGTATTATGATATGTAATATGTACTTAGTCAAACAATGAATACGGTAAACATAGTTGTGCGAGGAAATTTGAAGGTGAAACTGTGACATCGTTCGATTAGTCTTATTGTAAGTTAGGTATTTAAAATAAGATACATAAGCGAGCATGTAGGTGCATGGATTTGTGAAGACAGGGTGATCAGTGTTTTATTTAGAAGTCGTACAATACGTTTTGTTTGAAATCGCTTCTTACAACTCGATCATCCTGACAATGAATCGTCCTCGATTTATCGCATGCATGTACATAGACACTTTTACATTTTACAAAATGTTCATTCAGAATATATATACATATATGTATATAGAAAATATAACATTGTAATAAGGCAGTTGCAATAAAATTAAACTCTTCAAAATCATAATAACACAATTAACTTAAAACGAAATGTACAACAGGTATAACATGCTATCAATGGTTTTCAATATTAAATTCACATCCTTTTTTCTATACGAAATTGACAAATATATAAAACACTATATCATATACAAATAATAACAAACAGAAAATATCGATACGTGTGAAACTTTTATAAATCAACATACGGTTTCATTTTTTCAGGAGATGCAACTCCTTCGTATGGAATTCGTGATATTTGAAGATTATCTAAATCTTTTACTACATATCTGTCATGCTCAAGAGATTTTATAATCTGATAAGGACCTTTATATTTAGCTATCAATTTTTTGTTTATTCCAGGAGTATTTACAACATTTTTAATCATGACATAATCACCGACCTTGTATGGGTATGGGGTTTTATGTCGCTTGTCAAAATAAGATTTATTCACATCCTGACTACGAATGGTTTTTTCATGTGCTTGTCGTCTAACGGACTCCAGATCCCTGGCCTCTTCTGTGGTGATATTTTGCTCTAAATACTCCCGAAGTTTATCACTAACTATACCTTTTTGAGCAACGCCAAAAAGTAGAACGCTTGGACAAAACCCTGTACTTTTGTTTTCTACATTGTTAAGGGCGAATTCTACTTTGCTTAAGTGTTTTGTCCACTCACCGGGTTCTATTTCGCTCTCTTTGGCAAGCATCGGAGTGAGGCTTCTATTCATCCTCTCTACTTGCCCGTTAGATTGAGGTGAACTCGTCGCGATCTTAACATGCTGAACATTGTAATTACTACAGAAAATGGCAAATTCCTCAGACGTAAAACAGCTCCCTCTGTCAGATACTATTCGGGTTGGTTTGCTGTAATTGGTGAAGTATGATTCTAAACACATTAGTGCCTCTTTTGTACTTGTGGTTTTGACAGGGTAAAGCTTTGTGTACTTAGAAAACCCATCAACCACCAATAATATGTGTTTTTTAAGATTCCGAATGGCTGAAGGTAAGGGACCATAATGGTCAATGTGAAGAGTCTCAAAAGGTTTATCACCTTTGGGAATACTGTGCAATACTCCCTCCTTTTTGCCAGTTGGTGGCGAGAAATGTATACATTTTAAGCAATTGCTTATATGATTTTTGATTTTGGCTTTCATAAAAGGAAACCAGTACGTTTTCTATAGAAAATTGTAACATTTTTCGACACCAACATGGCATAAAGCATCATGGTGAGTCTGTATAACATTCCTTTCCATCTGCGCTGGGACGTAAAAGAACACTTTCTTATTTATTTTACTATAGACGAGACCGTTTATCAATTCATAGCATGGACTTTCCCTTTTCTCTAGCATATCTACTAGTCGTCTTATGACTGTATCCTTTTGCTGAGATACAGCCAGGACATGCTCAAAAGATTCCGGTTCAACAATAAGTATGTTGTGACACCTGCTGAGAGCGTCAACGTGACCCATTCTTTTACCATCCCTATGCTCGATTGAGTAATCGTATTCTTGCAGCTCTAAAGCCCAACGTGAGATTCTTGGATTTAATAGCTTTTTGTTAAGGGTAAGTGTGAGCGACTTACAATCAGTAATAATTTTGAATTTGATACCAGTCAAATAAATCCTGAATCTCCTGAGGGCATAAATGATAGCCAATGTTTCTAACTCGTAAGAATGATATTTAGACTCTGGAGCTGTGGCACGTTTGGAAAAGAAAAAGATTGGATGCAAACGTTTGTCTTCTTGACGCTGTAAGAGCACTGAACCAAATCCAAAGCTACTTGCATCACAGTGCAATTCTGTGTCTGCATTTGGATTGTATATACTTAGTAATGGCGCATCCAATAACTTTTTTTTTAGCATATCAAAAATCAACAATTCTTTTTCAGCAAAAATAAATTCGGCATCTCTTTTCACAAGATCGTACAATGGTTTGGAAATGATTGAAAAGTCCTTGATAAATTTACGGAAATATGAACATAAGCCCAAAAAGGAATGCAAGTTTTTGGTGTTTGTAGGCCTAGGAAACTCTTTTACAGCTCGTAATCCATCCGCGTTTGGACCCATACCATCTGCAGAAACCTCATACCCTAAATAAGTTATTCTTTCAAGTACGAATGAGCACTTATCGAGCCGGAGTTGTAAACTATGTTCTCTTACTATTTCCATTACGTCTTCTAATATTTTAAAATGTTCCGCCATAGTTTCCGTAGCAATAAACAAATCGTCAATGTAAATTAAAAGTTTTCCCGATTTTAAAAGTTTTTTAAATATTAAATTGATATACCTCTGAAAGACGGCCGACGCATTTTTAAGCCCAAAAGGCATTCGTAGAAATTCGAATTGGCCCAATGGCGTTATAAATGCGGTATATTTAATTGATTCGAGTGACATTTTTACGTGGTGAAATGCGCTTTTCAAGTCAAGTAAAGAAAAGTACTTTTTAAGTCGCAAGGTGTCTAACTGATCTTCTATTAAGGGTATTGGAAAATTATCCTTGACAGTAATACTATTTAATTGACGGAAATCAATACACAACCTCAATTCACCAGTCTTTTTTTTCACCAAAACAATCGGTGAAGCAAAAGTGATTTGCTTTCCCTAATAACTTTCTTATCTATCAAATCATCTAGTATATTTTGTAGCTCAGTTTTATGGGCATACGGGAGCCGTCTTGGAGCACAATTAAAAACCTTATTCGCATCAGTTAACACAATTTTCATTTCAAAATCGGAACACTCATCTGAAAACTGTTTAGTATTCGAATTACTATTGATTGAAATACTCCCAGAAACTAAATTTGTTATTTTCGCTTTCTCTTCGTAGCTTAATTTTTCACTAATATTCAAAGAAATTTCATTTAAGTCGTTGCACGTATCAATATTAAAAATTTCATTATTTTCGCTTTCAAAAGTATTAGTTTCAATTTCCTCGACATTTTCGATTGCAAAAGTATTAGTTTTAATTTGAATTTGTTCTTTATCTAAAGTTAATTTAATCACCCCTATTCCCGTTGGCGTTTGTCGTAAACGCCTAATATTTCATTTCGGTTTTAAATCAATGTTTGTAACTTTTTTGAGACAAGCGATTTGAAAATACAGTGAACACATAGAAAAAGAAGCAAAATCGTTAACAAAAGTTCGAAAAATAATCTGAATATCGTTTTTATAACGACACGACAAATGAGTCGTGAACGACAAACGCCAACGGGAATAAGGGTGAATATTTGCTTTTTGCAAAAAGTCTCTTCCTAAAATTATTATGTTTTTCATTGTGTCATTTTTAACTACATATAGATATAAGTTAGTACATAAGTTATCTTTCTTAATTTTGCAAAATACCTTACCATAAATTACTAACTTACTGCTATTAATACCGATGAAGTCTTGTGCTGCGGATTCTACAGTTGTCATCATATACGGTTGGACATATTTCAGCTGAACGAAGCTAATGGGGCTTCCAGTGTCAATCATAGTCATCGCATTCATCTTTGTACTAATTGCTCCAGGATCGTCGCTGATGAATTCATACTCGAAAACGCCATGGAAGTCTTCTAAGAATGAAGGGCTCGAACAGTTGTTGGTTGATTCGTGGTTTTGCAGCATCATGACAGTAGCTGATTGTGGACAGTCCTTGATAAGATGCCCCATTTTTCCACAACGAAAACATGAACCCTTATCTCTGCGTGGCTTTGGACAATTGGTGACGACATGTCCAAAGTCATTACAATTGTAACACTTGATGCTGATTTTGTTGCGTGCTTGTGGTGTAAGCTTTGGTTGTATTGAAGCTCTGATATGACTGCTCGTGCTCGAAGATGTTGATGGCTGGAATTCTGGTCTCATTTTCTGGTATTTCCTCAAGGTGACCTTCAACTCGGACATGCTGTTGGCTGTAAGCAGAATTTGTTTATTAACCATTGAATCGGGTATACCTTTGATTATATAATTTATGATGTCCTGCTCTTCAATGTCCGCTGCACTGGCGATTTCCTGCATCGTTAAAACATACTGCTGGTAATTTTCATCCTTCTGTTTTTTTCGGTTGCGCAAGGCATTGTGGACGTCAGAGGCGGTTGAGTGCTGATGAAACTCACTGAGTAAAGCTTTTTTCAACTCAATCCACGAATGGCACGATGTTGATCTTAAAAATAGTTTTGCGGTTCCTTTCAGCAATCGCTGAGCGTAGATGAAGCATTTGGATTCGTCAAATTTATAGATGAGTTTGGATTCTTCAAACGCTTTGATCCATCTCGCGATAGGGAAGTTATCGTCACCAGAAAAAGTTGGAAGGGAATCTTCTATATCCCTAAAACTTACGCTGTCAGCTATAGCAGATGGGGTGACTGATTCTACAGGGCTGCTCAATTCGGCCAGTCTCTTCTGCAACGCATAGATTTCTTCCTTCCTCTTCACGACTTGCCGCAAAGTCTCCAACTGTTGGGTTACCAGTCTATTCTCCTCTTCTAGCTCTGAAGAATTGTCATCCTCACTAATGCCATCAAGGACAGCTGCTGGAAAATACTCCTCCATTTGGGCATCAGTGAGCTGCGCAATTGCATTCTCCAATCGAATTTTCAGTGCCACTTTCACTCCAGTTGTAGACAAACCCAATTCGGCTAATTTGTCTTTTAATTGTACCACAGTGGCAATTTGCAAAAATTTCGTAGCGCGTGATGCCATTGAAATCACTAATTAGTTGCAATGCTTCTTCGTAAATAATTGACCAAATCAAATTAAACAATGTGCATAACATAAAATCACACGTAACATAAAGGTCCATAAAGTATCATAAATTGATTAAGAACATGCAATAATTTCGTGGCTTTAAATAACACGCGTAATGTAGGTACAGGTACACTATCTCACTTCTGATATAACTATAGGACATTCAGAACAGAGCAAACAGTAAAATAAAACAAGAGACGACGTTTCTTTCTGCACAATGTCTTTATTGCAACTGCCCTAATCTAATTTAACAAATATCGTCATAGCTTAGCTGTGGATAACCACTCGAATTATGATATGTATTATGATATGTAATATGTACTTAGTCAAACAATGAATACGGTAAACATAGTTGTGCGAGGAAATTTGAAGGTGAAACTGTGACATCGTTCGATTAGTCTTATTGTAAGTTAGGTATTTAAAATAAGATACATAAGCGAGCATGTAGGTGCATGGATTTGTGAAGACAGGGTGATCAGTGTTTTATTTAGAAGTCGTACAATACGTTTTGTTTGAAATCGCTTCTTACAGATTAAAAACCTGAATCGATTTTTGCACATATCAAGTAACCCTCCACTGAGGAATTCCAAACTGAAAAATTCTTTCTCTTTTCAAGGCCAAGTTCTTAGAATATTTTGTCTAAAAATAGACCCAGCTATGATGCACTCTCATAAATATGTTACTTTATTGTTTTAGTCTGCAACTTTCAGCCAATAGATTCGAGTGGAGGAATTAATGAAATTCCAGACAAACACCATACCCCAGAGTCTCACCTGAGCTCAATCGACGCTGCAGACTTAGGCAATCACTTAAATCGTATAAGTCCCCATAGATAAACAGACAAATTCCCTAAGTAATAGATCAATGTCGCATCGCATCAACCTTCAACGATCTCTCGCATTCTCTGCCTCCCCCTCGCATGAATTCTTTATTCGCTAAGTCTGTCTCAGCCCTTCTCACCCAACCCACAGGATATAGCATAACAAATGCCTACAATTCGAAGGAAATGCTGAAATTAAATTTTTCATGAGGTGAGGACTGCTGGCGATATAACAAAAGCGATACACGAACTCGCGCGCGCTGAATACACGACACGAAACACCCGAGACCCGAGCTTCGCTTCGCCATGATGAATCCTTATCTGTGGAAAAGTGTATAATACAAAATTCTTTATCCACTACCCAGGAGGAGTAGTAAAAAGTTTAAGATTCAGTATAAAACACGCGACATTTAATAAACGAGTAACACTTTGTGCGGATTCAATTTTGAAATTGGAAGAAAGGTAAGGGCGAAAAAAAAAAAAACTCTATAAAACGAAAAAGACTCAAGCAAAAGGATTACATTTTTAAAGGATTATTGTGTGTGATTACGTTCCCCTATGAATCGAAATGGCTTCTTCTTATTTTGTTGCTATAACCCTCTTTGACATGTGAATGTGCGTTAAGAGGGAAGCTTGGCTCTTTATTGAAATTGAATTTTCGCATTTCTTTTCTGTTCCCAATTCCCATTCCAGCAGCTCTAAAGGCAAGAGAAGAAACAATTTCTGGGATCAAAAGTCTACTGTTGTAGGTATAGCTGGTGCTGGAGGTTAAACGTACTTCAAGGATATGTTGAAGTGATTTGCTCAAATCTTTTGTACGACATTTGTAAGAATACGATTGATCCCATTTTTTGGGTAATTTCCCTAAGTTACATTTCAATTACAATGTAGCGATAAAGGGGTGAGAGAGAGAGAGAGAGAGAGAGAGAGAGCAATATTGGGTTTCTTGTTTCCATTTAGCTAGAGATTTAGATTATAGAGCATCGTAATCCATTGAAATGGCTGTCTATTAAGAGTGATGCATTTGTTAACCGTAAACGACTTGAATTGATCTGTAGAATGACAGAACATTACCGGGCATAAATTCATTTCCACAGAGATGGAAGACAGAGCGGTTCAAGTATCAGAAATGTCAATCTATCAAACTTAGTTAGTGAAAAGCTAAATGGTCAAATGTAAAAGAGACTCAATTGCAACCAGAAGAGAAGGGAGCTGTTTGGGTAGTCTTTGTTGGTACTTTTTTGTTTCAAAAAATTAGGCAGGAGCTTGCGTCACAGTCGAGTCGAACAGACATAAGACAATCACCAGTGATTAGTTGTTCTAAAATATATAGACCACATTGATCCGGATAATGTGTGGTTCCAGTTGAATGGCTCGACGTGCCTCTAACTTCTAATGGCATCGATAACTACGTGTGGGTGTGGGAATGTAAATGTAGGGCTAAGTAAAGCATTTAATACATGCTGATGAAATACTAACTATTCAGGACTTTAATGGAAGCCATAATATCTAGCGCGTTTTTGATGAGTTCGTGCCCAAAATGCTCGAAAGAGTGGTCTAAAAATGGAATTAAACTAAATGGGGGGAAGGGGGCAGGAGTATCTGTGATGCTCAGGCGTCGATTTTTGCGAAAATTTTAAGTTTTTAGATCGTTTGGGAAATACATTTTAGTCCAGCTGACTCGTGTATTCGTCTTGCTCTTGGATAGCAGTCAGTATAGAAGAAAATAGACAGTCAGTGTTGTCACTTGGGAATTCAAAAATGTGGAAGATTGGAAAAAAAAGAGTGGTAGATTTAAGAAATGGGTGGTAGATTTGAAGTTTATATGCACCATTACTATTAGTCACAGAAAAATCAGCAAATATGTATAATAGGTAATGTACGGTCCCAGCAATCACTGGTCGGATAAGTTCTCCTAGAACTCTCATTAGCTGGTATTAATATAATAATCTGTCCTATTCATCTGGACTCTTTCCGAGTAAGTGGAAAACAACTCCAGCGCGTCCCTAAAAAAGGCGGTTCTTCTTCTCCCACCAATTACCGACCCATAGCACTTACGTCCGTTCTTTTCTAAAGTCATGGAAACGCTCACAAATCGTCAGCTTATTAAATATCTTCAATCACGGAAACTTCTCAATGACCGGCAGTACGGTTTTCGTGGCAACAGATCCACTGATGATTTGATGACTTATCTCACCGGAAAGCGGGAACTATCTCTCCACTATTGTGGTGAAATAAAGATTGTTGCGCTTGATATTTTAAAAGCATTTGACAGAGTTTGACACCAAGCTCTTTTGGCAAAAATGCGTGCTTGCCGTACGCTATGATTCGTTGCGACGTACGACTGATGTGAAAGCGTGAACCATTAGTTTGAGGTGGGAGTAAACCCTAAATCAAGGCCGAACCAAGGTGTCATACGACCCGTGCCAAGGGTTAACCTGGCTGGGGGCCATAGCTAAGTCGCTAACGGAGTATCCGGATACCTCGCGACCACCAGATTAGCTAGCCTTATCTGCATATTGCGGATCTCTGTGCAGATAGACCTTCCTTTCTCCGCCACTCGTGGGAACCAATTATGGATTCAGGAAAAAAATATAACAAATATAACATCTAAAGCCGTGTGCGGAGCAAAACCCACCGTCCAAAAAGGACGATTCTCGTGGTCTAGTAGAAATTTTGGACACGCTTGTATACTGAACAACTTCGAAACCGTTTATGAAAACACTGACTAACTACTACAAAGTTAAACTTTGGCAAAAACTTCAAGTATACGATCACTCCCAGGTCTCTCTGGGAGGGGGAGGCTTTTCTTGAGGACAAGTCGGTTCACTTTTATACCGACGGCTTAAAAACTGACGAAGGGGTGGGTGGTGGTGTTTTCTCTGTTCTGGGTGCTGGGGCATAGAGATATTCCAGGGAATTGAGAACAACTTTACCTTTGCTACCTGACAAAGCTAACTTAGGAATACCAATTGCTACATGTAAACATAGATTAAAGCTGGACGCCTTTGAGAAAACAAATCTTAGATGGACAAACGGTACAACATGTCTAGCGATAAAGCAGATTAGGCCAAAGCTGGATCTGAAACGCTCTAAGTGTTTGATATCTCTAAAGACGTCATATTAGCGCTATGATAGGTGTCATCACTGGACACTGTCTGATAGGTAGACACGCAACCAGATTTGGTGTTATCTCAAATGATTTTTGTAGAAGCTGTAGAGATGGAGGAGGAGGTGGAAACTGTCCCCCACGCTCCTGCTCCTGCCCTGCTCTTTCTCGAAATAGGAAAAATTCACTTAGGAGCTTCCTTCTCCAACAATCCTGGAGACCTCATCACTTATGATATCAGGAGTTTATTACGTTTCATTAAAAGCTCAAAATGGTTCTAACAATTAGGCGAGGAGTAATATATGATGCGTATGGTATCACAATGGACCTAAATTGGTCTAAGTGTGCTGGCGTATGCTAGAAGCCACTTCAACCTAACCTAACTTTTTGTTAAAATGAAATACAATTTTCATATAATTTGTGATTTCTGTATGTTAGAAAGGTATTTTAAATGCTTTCGATATGTGCCCTAGCAGCAATTGGAAATTTTCGATCTTAAATTTGACATTTTCATTTCAAAAACTTTAAATTCGTATAACCTAAGTCTTCTGAATGAGTCGGCCAATTACGATTCAATGAAAATGCAAAAAGATGTTGTCTCCATTAACCATGTAAAATGACACTTAGTGAGAGGTACTTGAGGTACCTACTAAAGACTGCCACATAACCTAGTCATACCATGGACGTTAAAAAACACGTTTAATTCGATGAATTGGGAACGTATCATGAGCTGTCTTTACCGGATTGAAATACCGAAATATCTCTGTAAGATTGGTAATGAATTGCTTTTCGAATAGGGTCCTGCTGTATGATTCTAATGAAGGAATAACTGTCGGTGTTCCATATGGACCGATTCCTAGGTCTCTTATTGTGGAACGTTATGTATGAAGAAATTCTGCATCTACCGATACTTGATGTAGATACTCCCTATCGCTTTAAAAAGGCTAAGAACCGATTGAGTCAGAAATGGCCAGGTAGACGACGATAAAAGAAGGTGCGAAAGAAATCGCAGCAGCCTCTGATAACATCGTAAATTACATGTTGCAAAAAGACGAAAACTCAACCATTGTAAGCAACGTGGCCATGCGTAGGTATACTCAGCGATCAGTGCTCAGTTGGGAGTGTCCTCGTAATAGTTCAATTATAGAGTAAGCTAATTTTGCTTTATACCGGCTCCGAGGAATCGCAGTATAAGGCAGTACTTCGCAGGGTTCGGGCGGGACAAATAATCTGTATGTTCGGGAATGGAAGTGGTTTTACCGGGTAGGAGTCCTGCACTACCAATCACCCTGGGATTATTGGTGCTTAACACAAGGTTTCCACCTTCCATCTAGTTTTTTTAAGAAAATAATAAAATCCACTAAATATTATATTCCTGCAACTATTTTGTGTAAAGTACTAGATCAACATACATAATGTTTTAAATTTCAACTTCATAGGCCTAATACACGCCGAATTATTTTCCATCTGACAGACGACAAATGGGCTGTTAGAGGGAGATCATTAGTATACAATGTTTTACAAATATTCATTTTTAACCTTTAGTTTAAGTTTGATGCAGGTCACAGTAGATAGTTTTATTATGGTGAAAATCGCTACTGTGAGATCGGAAAACTTAACCTGGACACTAAAAGTTATTATTAGTAACGTGCAATCAGTATAAAGCTAATCTTTCTGAAATGTATAGCGTATAGCGGGGATTCACTCATTCGGAAATCCAATGGAACAAGAAAAATGCTTCTGGGCGACTACAACTACACTCCTGTATTTGTGTAACGTCAAAAATTATTGTATGGCTGCTGCCAGCTGGCTTGTATCAAATACATAAAATGCACTTGTGTTAGTGCTTCTTAAGTGGATTCTGATCTGACTTGAAATCGAGAAGCGAAATTATCTCCTCAGAATCAACAGAAGAGTATTTTTGCGCCAATGGAACGGTTTCAGAAGTGATTTTCTTGATTCCGGACGCTTCTTTATGCCCAATGAAAAACGACATAAGCAAAATTTTCAAAATTGGAAAAATTTATTTTCTTATTCAAATGTAGTAGGTAAAGGGTGTTTTTTTAAGAGGTATAGAACTTTAAGTTGACAGCACTATTTTAACTGGCGGCCATTTTGTCAGCTGTGTTAAGTGATTTATTGTTAGTTTGGTTTGGCACTTCAACATAAATAGACTGACGCCTGAATAACGCTTCCAAATTGTGCAAATCATGGTTCTGTTCGAAATACGTATCGCGCACTACGTCCATTTTACGGTCAACATAATCGTCTCACTTTTGGTTGAATGGATGATACCGTCAATAAACAAAACTGTCATATTTGGAGTGATGATAATCCTCAAGTGTATGTTGAGACACCGTTACATCCACAAAAACTGACTGTTTGGTGTACCTTATGGGTTGGTGGAATAATTGGTCCGTACTTCTTTAAAAACGATGCTGGCCAGAACGTTACAGTCAATGATGACCGCTATAGAACCATAATTACTGACTTCTTCGTTCATCAATTGAACAACGATGATGAGCAGGAGCTGTGGTTTCAACAAGACGGCGCAACATGTCACACAGCTCGTGCCACAATAGATTTATTGAAGGGAACGTTTGGTAACCGCATACACTCAACGAAAAACATGTGTAAAATTTACCTAAATCGAGTGCTAACTTGCATAAGCCCTAAGGCCGTTTTGAGCTTACTTAGTTTTAAGTCAATTTCGGTTAAATTGCTTAGGTAAATACACCGCCACATAATCAGTGTAGAATTGCCTTAGATGTAGCTTGAATTATCCATGTTTTCCTAAGGCAATATTTCCTAAGACTAAGGTGATTTTGACCAATACTTTTAGCCAATAACTGCGTTAAACTGCCTTAACCACTAAGGTAATAGTAAAATGGTTTTGCCTTAGAAATTGCCAAATTTTTGCAAGATTGCTAAAGCAAATTTTGATTATACTAAGGTGTTTAATTGCTAGCCAATAAGTGTGGTGAATTATTGACTGCCCGCCTGGTTATTAGGAATATTCGTTTAACCATTATGCTAATTGAAAGTCAAATTATTTAGTTTGTTATATTATATTTTATTTGTGTATATAAACGGCCGAACATTTTCACAATTTTTTTTACGGCTTGCATCATCGTTTTTGTTGCCCATTTTGTGCATATCTTATAGTTTTCATCCACTGTTTTCAGTCACCAGTTTCATCCGAAGATTCTATAATACAAAAAATAAATTTTTTTAAAAATTTTTTTTAAAATTTATTTTTTCATAAATTTCTTTGTCCTCGATTTTATTAAAGAAAAACATACCTTCATTATTCCATTCCTCGACAACATTTGTGTTGAATTTCCTTTTTTTTAGAACATCAGTGTTCATCTTTGGGGATATTTTGGTTTTTTTCTAGAACCAAAAAGTTATTTTTTATCAGCAGTTAGTCCATAATAGCACCTATTGACACTATTGCTGAAACTCACCTTATTATTGTAATCTGCCATACAGCACGCAGTTTGAATTTTGTGTACTTAACAAAAATTGCCGCTGTTTTATCAAAAAATTTAAGCACGCAATAATTAAACGTTTGCTTTACGGAAATTTGAAATAGAGTGACTAATTTTTGGACGCGAATTCAACTATGTACTACACTTCCGAAAGTAACACCAGGCGTAGGTAAGGCAAAATTACATTAGGCCTAAAGCAAATTTACACAGTTTAAGACAATTAAAGGGGTGTTTTCTTAGATTTAAGGCAAAACTCCTTTAGGCCTAAGGTAAAGTTAACCGCTACTGAAATTTTTAATTAAAGTTAGATAAGACCTAAGGCGAAATTACTTAGTTTACCTGGCAATCAAGGGCAAAGTTAAAAAAAAAAACATGTTATTTCTTGGTTAAAACTACTAAGCATTTTTAGGCAATTCTGCCTATTTTCCATTAGTTAGGTCGTATACAAATGTGCTTAGATTTAGGGAAAAATTATGCTTGTCTAATAACATCCATACAAAAAACTTTACCTAATGCGGTTAAGGCAATATTACACAGGATTTTTCTCTGAGTGTAGTTTCACATTGCGGACCCGTGAATTGGCCTCCAAGATCGTGCGATTTAACGCCTCTTGACTATTTTCTGTGGGGATATGTGAAGTCGCTGGTCTACGCCGATAAGCCTGAAACGATTGCCCATTTGGACGACACCATTCGCCGCGTTATTGCCGATATACGACCACAAATGTTGAAAAAAGTCATCGAAAACTGGACCTCCAAATTAGACTACGTCCGAACCAGCCGTGGCGGTCATATGCCAGAAATAATATTTAAATTATAATGCCAGAAGATTATCTTTGCAATAAAGTAAATTTCATATCAATTAAAAAAAATCATCTTTGCTTTATTCCATTTCAAAGTTCCATACGTCTAAAAAAACACCTCGGTCAAATGAAAACTAAAAAGTTTGACCCCCATTTTCCCTATTTGGAGTTCGAATTTCCTAAAAGAATATCACCTTCCTAGCTCCTACCATTAGGGCTGGGCCTTGATGATCAATCAGTTAGGACTCGGGACAATATGTGTATATAGGTATTTCACATTCACAGTGAAATGAAATGAACCATGGCAACTTCTGCTCGTTAGCAATCTAGTTACAATCAGTCAGATTATTTATTTCATATTCTCAAGTGATGCCAGCGGCAATAAATCAGTAAATCCTCAATAGAATTTTTAAGTCAATGTAAACACACTTCAATCACTTAATATTCCATATGCGGAACGCATCGTATAGTCCTTGAAATCCTGCACGTTATGCACTGCAACGTATAATTTATGTCAACCTAGAGTCGGGATTTTCTAAATTTTCAAGATCTCGCAGCTATTACAACTCGTATACACACTCGTTGAAGTCGATTTTCCTTTCCTGCAACAGTAATCACTTTCCATGTTCTCATGTGCGCATTTTTAATCCCACCATCTGTAGTCGTACTCCCCACAATACCTGCAGTTATTACATATACATTTATCGAGAGCACTGAGGAAATGTTTTCTCACATACACATATATACCGCTACACTCCAGGATGTGTGCCCGCCATTCATTAAAATCGCAAACATGGAAAATCCGACAGGGAAAGCCGTTTCGGTTTCACCCTCATTCTCATAGTCATCGTCACCGTTAGCCGCTCTCCCTTAGCTAGTCGATAATAAATCTCAAATTGAATACGTTTCCATGCCATTCAGTGGCAGGGCCCTCTCGCCGAGTTGTTCTCCCATTATTCTCAGGTTAGTCCCTTCCGAGAAGCAGAAAGGAAGGATCCTTTTCGAATGACATAAATTATCGGCAAAAAAGCTTACGATTTTCGCTTTTGTGGCTTTCAATTGAATGTTTGGTATGTCCTTCTTCGTTTCTTTTCCATTTGTAAGGAGTCCTTAATGTGGCCCCTTATTTCTCTTAGAGCTCGTTCAACAATGAATAGCTATCCCCGGTCGGTAGGGATTTTCAGCTCTGATTTTAAAAATACCTTTTCAATTATTCTAATCGTTTATGTGGGCCGCAGTTTGGCTAGGCGGCTGCCTTCACTGGATGCAGTCTTAACTCCTTGTGCAATCAATGGATACCCCCAAAAGTTCGATTCGATAACGTAGCTAAAAAAAAATACACCAATGAACAAGGAGTCGAGCGTTAATTGAATTAATGAAAATTTATACACATTCTGAAGCTTCGTATGCCGGAGCCGTCTTAACCCGACCCTAACCCTTTACAGCAACTCCCTACGAAATGCACTTCTGATTTCCGAAGGAGCAACTTTGCACCGAATGAAATTTATTTGCCAAGCACTAAAGACTTCCTTCAGCAGTAGCAGCAGCAGCAGCAGCAGCTCATGGGGGACCGATTTCCACACGATATGCCGATAAGGTCGTGGAGCACAGTTCTAGTTTTGTTGAAAAGTTTTCACCACCACGAAGTTACTTGCTGATGGTGATGGTAATTGTATATGCGCGAGGCCTTTTCGATATGGTATCCTCGAATCGGGCTCGAGACGAAGCGAGACAAAGACATCTCCATCTACAACTACATCGCCATTGCCATTGCCATTGCTAGTCGCAGTTCCATCTGCCCCTTGGGCGTATTGGATTTTGCTGATGAATTCGGTTTTTGTGGTAATGATTTAACATGCATATACTGTTATCTGGCGGGAAGATGGGGTCGATGGATGGATGAAACTTGAGGCTGCCTCTCGAAGTTAGAGTAACAACCATTAATCCGTAACAATTGCTCGTTTGGGAGGATGGAAGGAGCATATAAAAAGTAAAACGCAACTTAACCCGGAAATGCAATTCACGATATGAAGTGGCGACAGACGGTTGAGGGCGTGGGCGAGGGAAAAACTTTTCGGATGCATTTTAATTGACTTTTTTTCGGTATTTAGTTTCGCTATGGGATTAGGATTTGGGATAGAGAGCTCTCAAATGACATTTGTTTCGTTATCTAGGAAGTTATTTGATGGACTTTGTCAGACAAAATTGAAGAGCTACTTGACTCTTGAGCTCGTAAGCCGTTTTTAAGGCTTTTATGTTGATTTTGAAGCAGAGCTAAGTGAGATGCTTCTCGATGCATTTACTGATCAGCTGCACTTTTGATAAGTCCGACTCAAGCGTTACCCATTATTAACATCGTGGCAACTTAAGCATTAGGTAGTATGAAGCTATGGATAGAGATTTCAAGAATGTCATGCTAATTTAAGCCCTATATCTGTCCAAAATCTATTGCCATATAAATAGTATAGCAAGACTTGGTATTTAGCGTTTGTAACGAATATGAATCAATTTTTGGGGGAGAGATAGATGACAGTATCTCTAGTGGTGTTGGTGAAGGAAAGAAGGAAGAAACGTTAGGTAGCCATATCAAACTCGACATCCCTATATCAGAAGATAAAAGGGACAACCAGCTAAAATCACCGAAATTCATCACGCTTTAAAGAAGACAAGCAAAAAGCCATCTCTCCTCCTTCAGCCAATCAACCCCACTGAACCCTTTCACACCTAAATCTACCCTTAGGACGGCAGGTTACAGGTCTATCAGCCCATCCGGGCAGAGATATGAAAGGGGTGTCCAGATCCTATGTAGCGGTAGGCCTGCTAGCATTATCCTGGTTCTAGCTCTCGGGATGGGGTGGGATCTTGCTACTAGAAAATGGACGGCGTTACCTTATTTCAGGCCTGGAAGAAAATAGCTAACAAAAAAAAATGTCGGAGATGTTATCCGAACAACAAACGAATTTATGTTAGACCCGAGTTCGTTCAATTATTATCCCTTGCGTCGTACGATGGAGAGCATAGTTGTTGGTGCCTCCGGAGTATATTCTAAACCCTCCCGTTGTATGCTGCAAAGAAGATTAACATTCTGCCAGCAATACACCATTGTTACTACTCTACTCCATTCTCTGTAGTAACCCCTATTTCGAAGAGAGAGGTCACTGACCCCTCTAAATTTACTTACTGCAGGTTACCTCTAGCCACATCACATCCAAAAGAAAAACCAATTTAGCACTGCATGCTAACCCTATATAATGTCGGATAGGTAAAAACTTCACTTCGGATACCAACTTTCATCTTCAATGCGACCCTCCAAATCACTGTAAATTAACGCAAAACTTCCCAGAAATCATTCGGTCAATAAATGATAACAACGCGATTTGTAAATTCATATGGGATAACAAAATTTATTGAAATCTAATCTAATAATAATTATTAATCTAAATGTAATTATCCATTGAACATGTTGGATTAAACGAACTTTTCAAACAAAATTCATTATTCGTGAGAAAAAAAAATGCTTAATCAAACTAAAACAATCTAAAGGTGGCTGTGTATAGATCGGATCGATAGCCACAAAAGGGGAAAACAAAATTAGATATACAATACTAGATCCGAGTTGACACAAAATAAATCCAAAAGAAAATTCCTAAATGTGTGTTGTGTATGTATATGCAACTTGTGTAAAGACTTTATCCAATTATTTATTTTTGTGTAGCATCATATTTTAATTCAAGTTAATTTTTTTTTCTTTTATTTCGTATTTATGCCTAATGTTATTTACTGTGTACCGATTTTTCGTCAACTTTTTTTGTATATAGCTATTATTATGTTTTATCTGTTCGTTCGAATTAAAAAAAAATTTAGTGCAAGTATAAAACCACTTACCAAACGATATTTGAAACAAACGAAGATCCCCGTCGATTCTGTGCACAGCATCCCTTGGGTTCTCTCCGAACAATGTATTATTGTGGATACCTGTTTGCTGGAAAAAGTATTGTTACCCGGATTTTTAATTTGAACGATTTGAACACTTATTTTATGCTTCTATTCTTTTTTTTTTCTTTTCTTTTATGTACACGTTATTGGCAATTTTCGTATTGTAATTAATATCATGCTAACAAAATAATATCTACCTATCCTTATGTTGCTTGCAAATGCAAGAACGAAAATTAAAATAAAACACACACACAAAAAAATATGATGATAGCTATGTTGCGGCTATTGAATAAACATGCTGTGGAGGTATGCCTATGATGATGAAGATCGTATACATTCGATGTTGCGATGAGAATTGTGCTCTCTTGGGTGGTAAACTTTTCTCTTCGAGTGAATCACTGGTCGATGTCCTCTTGATGGTGAATAATCATCATAATAATCGGAGGTTGGTGGAATGGTCAGGTGCTCTTCTGGTTGGTGGCGTCAGGTGCATGCGATGAAATGACGATTCTGATGTTGTTCAGGCTGTGGTGGTCGGGGACGTGAGGTGGAAATCCGCTTATTCGGCGTGGTGAAAACTGTGCCGCTGCTTCTAATGATGGTGTATATTGATCAGGGAAGTGAGGTAGGTGCCGTTCTTCTAGCATGCACTCTTTCGGCTTGTATTTGATACAGCTTCGGTATTATATATCAATTGACAAAGACCATATTATGTCATGCCTATGCAGGATTGCGATTTGATGGCGTGACGTCACAATCGTGCCTTTTGTTGGGCTATACATATATCGTGCGATTTTGTTAGCCGATGGGGAGCTTGCGGGGATTAATATCTATCACTATATGGTCTATATAAATTCTTATAGGAATTTCTTCTGCACGTGATAGTCTGTACGGCAGGTTTATTTCACTTCGGCACTTTATTAAGTAAAATTTTTTTTGTTACTTGTCTACGCACTTTTTTTTTGTTTTTGCACAGTTTTTTTTCTTTTAACTATGTAGAATGTAAATTCGTTATGCGCCACGTACAAAATTATAATTTAAAATTAGTGTCTGCAAGCAAAACTACTACACTAGTCTGTTACGGCGACTGTACTGTAATATAATTGCGTTACCGAATTTTACTCGCTTAATCTCCCGAATCCGACGCCTTCTAGGCCACCACCAAAACCAAACTGACGCTCGATTGTTCCTTTGGTGTACAAGTCAGCTCGGGATGTCATTTAGTCATAGCTTGGTCTCACGCCACCGTTCCAAAGGTCTTTAAGAATACCGAAATTTGATGTACTAACCATGGACATAATGTACAAGCAGGGTGGTGTGACTTACTTCTCGCATATTCTATTCGGGTGAGTATGTAATAGCCTGTAACAGGAGGTAGAAAAACACCAGTTTCTGCTCCTCGTTGATCTCTCGCATTCTCATATGTACGTCTTGAGAACTCTTCTTCCTATAGGCCACACCTCCACAATGCATTTCAACAACTAAGAAATGGTTTGTGTATTGAACAGGACAAACTAAAAATACTGGGATTTGTGTCAATGATAGGTAGCTCGATAGTATTGGTAGCGGTGTGGAAATTTTGGAGTGAGTAAAAAAAACAATTATAATAAAAGACAAATCTATTTGTTTTGCTTAAAATGAGGGTTTTCCTACAAAACTTATCACATTTACAAGGGTAAACAAATAAATGGGATAAGAAAGAAAACCTGAAATAAAATATAAGTAGATAGCGATTCGGACTTTATGTCTCATGCTCAGGCTGAGCTAGCCAATACTTTAATACCAGTCGGAACTGTTTTCAGTAAAGCAAATCACCAGTTATCAGACAATGCCCGTACGTATATCTAATGATTAGCGTTTCAGGTCCTTGGAATGGGTGACTGTTTTATTACCTTTGGCATCTTCCACTTCATAAAGGTTGTTACCAATTATCTTAATGACCTTGACTTTGACGAATTTTGGGCAAAGTTTCGCATTAATATGTTTAGAAGCGTCGCTCAAAATGAAGTTTCGCTTGTAAATTTCCTCACCTACCTGGTACAAAATAGTTCTACTTCGGGTATTATAAACTTTTTCATATAATTCATGTGCCTGCGAAAGAGAAGTTTTAAGATACGAGTGAAGTATGTTCATTTTTGCTGGCTTCGGGATCCAATCTAACTCTGATTGGTTCAAACTATTGAGCTCTTTTAAAACTTTATAGTCATCCCCATGCTCAATCATGCGTTGCCCGAACAGAGCTTCGTACGGCGACATTCCGATAGCTGAATGAAACGTTGTACGCAAGGCAGAAGCAATAGAAGGAAGGTTTAAATCCCAATTAGTTTGCCTAGGGTCTATGTAAGATCGTATAGCCGCCAAAATAGATCTGTTGACTCGCTCGCTAGCGTTAGCCTGTGGTGAGTATACTGCTGTTCTGTAATGCTTAATGCCAAAAGCTTTGATCATATCCGAAAATTCCCGACTGATAAATTGTTTGCCATTGTCGGAGAGTATACTTTCCGGAACGCCAAATATGAAAAAGATATCATCCCGAAGAAATTTTACGATTGTCTCTGAAGTAGCTCTTTTAAGCGCTTTAATAAAGACGAATTTTGTTAGTTGATCCAGGACAATTGCAATCTGAGTGTTACCAATCTTAGACCGGGGATAGGGCCCCAGAAAGTCTATATAAATGTGTTGAAATGGTCGGTCAACAATGAAACCTTTACCCATTTCGGCCCTTAGGATGGTGTTAGGTGCTTTGGTGGTCTTACAAATATCGCATTTGCTAATAAAAGCTTTCACTTGGGTGGCCATATTTGGCCAGAAACATTGCTGACGAAGCCTATAAAGGGTTTTTGTAATACCGCCATGCGAAGCTCTAGGTGGACAATGAGCCAGACAGATCAGTCGTTCGGTCAGCGCTGTTGGAATCCACAATTTCCAAACCAAGTCGTCTTGGATTGGGTTACCTGTGCAGTGTTTGACCTTCTTGTACACGAAATTGTTCGAGACACGAAGGTCAGGCAGCTGATTTTTATTCTTTCCGACATGCTCAATGATCTTTAGGTACTCATCCGACTTAAAGCTCGGGTCACCAAGATCAATATGAAGGACATCGGAGGGATCCTTTGATAGTGAACACCCAAGGTCCAAAGCGTCCACATCATGCACTCGTGAAAGTGCATCAGATACAACGTTAAGTGTACCTTTACGGTGTTCGATATCAAAGGTGAATCCCTGCAGTTTTAAACTCCAACGCGCTAACCTACCAGTCGGATCTTTGAGACTCATCAACCACTTTAAGCTCGCGTGGTCAGTAATTATTTTAAATTTATGCCCCTCTATGTAAGGCCTGAATTTTTGTATCCCTTTTACAGCCGCCAAGCACTCAAGCTCAGTAACAGTATAGTTCTGTTGAGCGGCATTGAGTTTCAGTGAATAAAAGTATATTGGGTGCTCAACCCCGCTCTCGTCTTCCTGGCAAAGAACACAACCGATGCCTGTTGCCGATGCATCGCAGAGTATTATAAACTCTTTGTTGAAATCAGGGTTTATTAGAACGGGGGCTGACGTCAACTTCGATTTAATAATATTAAAAGACTCAATAGCTTTCTCGTTAAAGCTGAATTTAACTCCTTTCTTTAAACAATCTGATATAGGGGTAGCGAGGGATGAAAAGTCTTGAACAAATCTCCGGTACCACCCAGCCATTCCAAGAAATCTTCTCACTTGGCGTGGGGTTTTCGGTACAGGAAACTTGTCAATTGCAGCAATTTTTGCCGGATCTGCTTTAAGACATCCCTCACCTACAATGAATCCCAAATACTGGAGCTCCTTATAACAAAATTTGGACTTCTCAACATTTATTGTTAAGCCCGCATCTGACAATCTTTTCGCCACGATGTTTAAGATTCGGATATGCTCATCAAAAGTCCGCGATATGATCAGCAGATCGTCCAGGTAAACGAAAACTTGGTCTTTCAATTCATGGGGAACCACCTTATCCATTAGCCTGCACATGCGCTGTGGCGCATTGCACAGGCCAAATGGCATCACCCTGAAGTGGTACAATGGTCTACCGGGGACGGTAAAAGCAGTCTTCTCCCTTGATCTTTGCTCCAGCGGTATCTGCCAGAAGGCGTCTTTCAGATCCACACCGGAAATATAGTGTGTATCTGAAAGTCGCCCAAGCAGCCCCTCTATATGCGGAAGTGGGTAAGCATCCTTTTTGGTAACTTGGTTCACTTTCCGAGAGTCTAGGCACAGGCGATTTTTTCCCGGTTTTCGCACGAGCACGACTGGCGAGCTCCATGCACTAGAACTTTCTTCAATGATCCCCATACCAAGCATGCGATCCAATTCCGCATACATGAGAGTTTGTACCGCCGGAGATACGGGATAATGACGCTGTTTTATTGGCGCCGCGTCCCCAGTATCGATTGTATGTTCCTCCAATCCTGTCTTTCCTAGTCCCATGGTGGTAAATGAGGGAAATAGACTAATTGTTTCTTTGAGTTTCCTGGACTCTTCCGCCGACAACACACGGGCATTCGAAAGGATATCCGAATTCGAAGGTTCTGGTCTAAATGTTATATCAGCTATTATTTCGGGGGCTATTTGAAATTTCTTCCAAAAATCTACGCCAAGATACAACTGCTGCGTAAGTGTTGGTACCAGAAACAGATCAATATTTTCGGTTTGATTTTTGAAAGATACTTTGGCCGTGATCGTTCCAACTATGGCCTGTCTTTCACCCCCAGCAGTTGTAACCGTAGACGAAAAGGTTTTGTATGAAATATTGTTGTCTCGCAGGTATTCCAGTACTCCATTGCCAAGACAGCTTATACAAGCGCCGCTGTCGAGTAGGCCAAGCCAATTCCTCTCGAATATCTTAACAGATACAAAAGGACGAGGATCATCTGACGCACAAGTCAAAGTAGTTGCCGCAATTGAGCGATAGAGCATTTTCTTTCCTTGGAATCGCTTTCGAAGTTTGACTATCTTTTGTGATGGAGGACGACTAGCAAAAATCCTCTTCCTAGCATTATAATACTCAATCTGACGCTCATGCAAAGATTTTCTTGGCTCTACCCGCAAAGTGTTGGCGGGTTTTGGATCTGGAATTTGTAAATCTGGGGGTCGTCTAAGTAGGGTAATTTGTGGTGTGCTTTCATTTAAATCATTTACATATCCGGGTTCACCCGATCTGAGCAATTCTCCCCGGTTTGAGGATTGCTCCTTGAGAGGTTTCCCGAACAGTTGACACAGTTGGGTGTTGTAGTGTTTTCGCGGCCACATTTGAAGCAAAATAGCAGACGTCGCGGATCAGGACAATCATAAAATGTATGGCCGGTAACCTTGCAGTTCCAACATGTAAGTCTGGTTGCTTCTCGGCGGCGAAAAGCTAATGCATCAACTTGAGCATGCGTGGAAGACGATGGCAGCTCCTCGGGAGTTTCCAGCTCGCTAATGTTGCGACGAAATGGCGCAAGAGGAGTCTGTTGAAACCTAACTCGCTGTGGCTCATGCCCATTCAGATATTTTTCAATCGTTCTGCACACATATACCATTTCGGGTATACTGTGAGTACTAAAGGTTATAAGTAGCTCTCCGATTCTTCGTCGAACGTTCTGTTTTATAAGTTCGATTATTTCCCTATTGGGCTTAGGAATGCGTAATTTTGAGTTCAACTGAATGAGGTCAGAGTAGAAATCATCAAAACTTTCATTGGGTAATTGCTTGCGATCAGCCATTTTCCTTGAGAGTTCAGAGTCGGTTTCCAGGCTGCGATATTGTTCGACTAGCGCAAGACGAAGTGTAGACCAAGTAGCGGATGGGTTGCTTTTCAAAAACATCCAAAACCAAACTTCAACTTGGCCGCAAACAAAATGGTGAAAGTTGAGAACAATATCGTTCCAACTGACATTATAACTCTCTTTAACTCTTTCTAGTCTAAACAAAAAATCATCGACAGACATCTTTTTGTTGTCAAATTGAATTCCCCATTTATGGTAGTTGGGAAATCTACCTGATGCATTAGATGAAGAGGGAGAATGCATATTACCTTCTTGTCGAGGAGTTGGATCATTAAGGTTCAAATTACCTAACTGAGACAGAAAGTTGTCTACGTTTGAGCTACGTGCCATATTCACTGGATGAATTATTGGCTCAATAGACACATTTTCGCCCCGAGGAGGAATCGCAGTCGCTGATCCACCTACATTCACTGAGCGTCTGTTAATGACACACTCGACAGGGGGTGTCGGTGCATTCGATAATCCTGAACCCATCGGAAGTTGCGAAGGAGGTGTCGGTGCTATATTATAGAGTGTTTCTCTTACTATAGCCGTAACTTCTTGTTGAAGAGTAACCCGATGTTTCTCGAGCTCTTCTCGAATAAACCGTAAGTCATTGGTGCGCTGCAATCCAACGGAAGCCGTGACCACTTCTTGAACATAATGTTCGAACTGTTCTCCGTCGCTGGAACCTGTGTTTGAAACATTTAAATTTGCGCGACTAGTATTGGCCTGTGGTTCCTGAGGAACTTGCATTTCGACTATGTCTGGTGCCATAATATTGTCGTTAGCAGAAGTGTTTGCTCTATCATTATCACCAGCAGATCCAACATTGTTGTTGGAACCGGAGGGCCTTATCACAATGCTAGAACCAGATGGTCCTGCTGTATTATTGGAACAAGCTGCTCCAACATTAGAAATTGAAATATCAGCTTCAGCTGCATTACTGGCATTGACAGACATATTACTGGTTACAGAATGTCTTCTATTACTCGTACGTAGATTATAAGAGCTGAATTTTTTTATGGGACGACCTCGCCCAGACATCTTAAATAATGTGTAGAGTTTGCCACAGAAGAAAATATATAATATATTATAGTGACTTCAAAATTATTTGGTTGGGTATTGTATAAACTATATATATACAACAGATACAGTAACAAAAAAAAACTTTAAACCTCTTTGCAAACCAAATCTGGGTTAATTACATACGTTTTCAAAACTAATAATATAGATATCTTTGGATGTGTTTAGTGAACTAAGGAATGGTAACCTACAGCAGCAAAAAAAATAGTAAAAATGCGGTAGCTTTATCAAACAAAAAGAACCACAAAAACATAAGTTGTAAAAAAAACACAAATACGCATTTGATACATAAGTTCCATATACAGTACTATGACAGATACATCAGATAGCTTCGTACGTATAATTAATATTAATTAAATCAGTGTCAAATAGGACAACGATGCGACAGACGTAAGTCAGCTAATCATTCCTAATTTACCGGACAACGCTGTCGAATTCCTTCACTAAATCTCGAAGCTATTAATGATTTTTATGTTGCAAAAGTCAAATTCATTGAAGAATTACAATCATTAATTATGTACTCTTATTTATAGACATAAAATCTAGTGGTCTAAATAGACCGACATAAGGATATTCAGCAAACAGACGTAGATCAGATAATTAACAACCGATCTACCGGACAGAAATTCTTACGATTCAACCTACTTAAATCCGAATGTCTAATCAAATTCCTGCGTGTAGCGTCATAGGCAACAGTCTAATCTGTGAGAATAAAATACTCAGATTCCGGTCCTAGATACATGACAAAAGAAATTTTGGAAACGAATCTCGTAATCTCTAATCGTAGCAACAGACGTAAGCCTGACAAGAAAGTCCTTACTTACCGGACAACGATCAAAAGACTTAAGATTCTGGTGAAAAAAAAATAAGTACTACTAATGACTTTGACTCAAATCGGAATTCGTTCCAATTCGGGCATTGGTATGGAATGTTAATGTATGAATCAAACGGTATTCTGCTTCGCTAGGAGCGTAAATAATTGAACTAATCGGGCCCCACGTTGGGCGCCACCTGTAACGAATATGAATCAATTTTTGGGGGAGAGATAGATGACAGTATCTCTAGTGGTGTTGGTGAAGGAAAGAAGGAAGAAACGTTAGGTAGCCATATCAAACTCGACATCCCTATATCAGAAGATAAAAGGGACAACCAGCTAAAATCACCGAAATTCATCACGCTTTAAAGAAGACAAGCAAAAAGCCATCTCTCCTCCTTCAGCCAATCAACCCCACTGAACCCTTTCACACCTAAATCTACCCTTAGGACGGCAGGTTACAGGTCTATCAGCCCATCCGGGCAGAGATATGAAAGGGGTGTCCAGATCCTATGTAGCGGTAGGCCTGCTAGCATTATCCTGGTTCTAGCTCTCGGGATGGGGTGGGATCTTGCTACTAGAAAATGGACGGCGTTACCTTATTTCAGGCCTGGAAGAAAATAGCTAACAAAAAAAAATGTCGGAGATGTTATCCGAACAACAAACGAATTTATGTTAGACCCGAGTTCGTTCAATTATTATCCCTTGCGTCGTACGATGGAGAGCATAGTTGTTGGTGCCTCCGGAGTATATTCTAAACCCTCCCGTTGTATGCTGCAAAGAAGATTAACATTCTGCCAGCAATACACCATTGTTACTACTCTACTCCATTCTCTGTAGTAACCCCTATTTCGAAGAGAGAGGTCACTGACCCCTCTAAATTTACTTACTGCAGGTTACCTCTAGCCACATCACATCCAAAAGAAAAACCAATTTAGCACTGCATGCTAACCCTATATAATGTCGGATAGGTAAAAACTTCACTTCGGATACCAACTTTCATCTTCAATGCGACCCTCCAAATCACTGTAAATTAACGCAAAACTTCCCAGAAATCATTCGGTCAATAAATGATAACAACGCGATTTGTAAATTCATATGGGATAACAAAATTTATTGAAATCTAATCTAATAATAATTATTAATCTAAATGTAATTATCCATTGAACATGTTGGATTAAACGAACTTTTCAAACAAAATTCATTATTCGTGAGAAAAAAAAATGCTTAATCAAACTAAAACAATCTAAAGGTGGCTGTGTATAGATCGGATCGATAGCCACAAAAGGGGAAAACAAAATTAGATATACAATACTAGATCCGAGTTGACACAAAATAAATCCAAAAGAAAATTCCTAAATGTGTGTTGTGTATGTATATGCAACTTGTGTAAAGACTTTATCCAATTATTTATTTTTGTGTAGCATCATATTTTAATTCAAGTTAATTTTTTTTTCTTTTATTTCGTATTTATGCCTAATGTTATTTACTGTGTACCGATTTTTCGTCAACTTTTTTTGTATATAGCTATTATTATGTTTTATCTGTTCGTTCGAATTAAAAAAAAATTTAGTGCAAGTATAAAACCACTTACCAAACGATATTTGAAACAAACGAAGATCCCCGTCGATTCTGTGCACAGCATCCCTTGGGTTCTCTCCGAACAATGTATTATTGTGGATACCTGTTTGCTGGAAAAAGTATTGTTACCCGGATTTTTAATTTGAACGATTTGAACACTTATTTTATGCTTCTATTCTTTTTTTTTTCTTTTCTTTTATGTACACGTTATTGGCAATTTTCGTATTGTAATTAATATCATGCTAACAAAATAATATCTACCTATCCTTATGTTGCTTGCAAATGCAAGAACGAAAATTAAAATAAAACACACACACAAAAAAATATGATGATAGCTATGTTGCGGCTATTGAATAAACATGCTGTGGAGGTATGCCTATGATCATTGTATATACACACTATAGTACTCTCATCCCATCGCATTGAATTACGCGTCTTCGACGATCCAGGTGGCGCTTCAGTTGATTTAGTTTGTACACTGCCAGCCATCTCCGACCATTGGGGAAATGTGTATAGAGAAACCAAAATAAACAAAACAAAGTCAAACTGGTATGCCTCTTCTCTTTCTTCATTCATATCGCCATTTCCATCCATCATCATCAGTAGGTAGGTATAAAATTACTTATTATGATGTGATGTAACAGGGTAGGGTATAGAACTGCAACTGGTTTGGTTTTTCTTAGTGAATGGAGAGGAGAATAGAGGAAAGGAGGTGCAATATTATGAGCAAGAGCAAATATAATTCAACAGCATGGTGGTGTAGGATAGGATGGTGGTGGTGGAGGATTTGTGTGTTTGGAGAGGGGTGCACGATGCAAGGGGTGATCAGTTGGGAAAGACAAATTGAATAAAAACTGAATTTGGCTTCCTTTCTGTCGTTGCAGAAGATTTGAGGATTGGGCATAAAATAATGTATGCTAGACTCTCACTATTTTGCCTATATTTTTGTCAAATATGCATCGATTTAAGTGATTCTTTTTTTAATTGATTCTAAAATATTATAGGCATGTGTCTACTTTATGAGGTTTATAATGTAGAAGTATTTTATGTCAGTAAAACGAGCAGCTAACTATTATAGGAGTCTACATCTCTCTCTATATAAAAATCAATTGTTTGCAAAACTCGAGAAAGGATAGATGCTAGACCGATTTGGATGATTCTTTTTTGTTTTGTTCGTCTTGAATCAGGGTTTGGCAAAAAAAGAAAATTCGGAAACCCCCAAATGAAAAGCCGAAAAATTGCAAAAAATCTGAATTTCCATTTTGTATGAGAATATAAGTACATACCTACACACACCACTAATGATCGCAAATTTCGAAAACCACCGAACCAAACCCAAAAACGGAGGCGTTGCGCTTTTCGAACCGGGTTAAAGTGTGACTTCTACTTAGTTTTTAATCTTTTTAAATGCATAGCTTTCGAAATAATACGACAAATAGTTGTGAGACTTGCTTTGGTACCACACGTTTCCCAGATTTTTGGAAAATAGTCGTTAGAATTTGACGAAAGAAAAACGTAACAAAGATAACTAAACTAAAACTAAATGCATGTTCTATTATTTTATTATTTTTTGTTGTTTCAAAATGAAAGTTTTTTTTTTTAACGAACATTTTTTATAAGAAACTTCTGTGTCTTATATGCGTGTTTTTCTTATAAGAAACTTTTTTTTTATATCCGTGTTTAGGGTATAAGAAACACAAGCTTATAAGAAACAAAAATTGTGGCATTTTGGAGTTTCTTATAAGCGTAATTTACTGTATTGTAATGCTACATGGTACACATTTTTGGGTTTTCCAGGAATCGTATTGCATATATAGTATTCTTGTCTATCAGGACAATGCATACCAATGTTACAAATTTTACAAACTTTGGCTCCCGTGATTGTCGAAGAATAGCGCCACATCCCTTTGTCCAATTTTGACCAAACTTTACAGAATAGCCTTCGTACAAAGATTTTATCATTTTATCAAAATGTGAGTTCATATACGACGATTTTTAAATGGACGGTGCCACACACCTTTGTCCAATTTTTTTTTACATACAAACCTGCTACAGAAGAATATACCTTTATGGAAAAAAAGAATCATCAAATTCGGTGTAACCAAACTCGAGTTATAAACGGAATATAAAAAATAGATAACTAGCAGTCCCGTGATGGTTTTGCTTGTGTTATTTGGGGTTACCCACCTGATGCTGTCATTTCTGGTCTGGAGATAATTGTGAGCTATTCGCTCGTTACAATAAACAAATTCTCCTACATACTTGTATTCCTTTTTGATTTTCATTTTCCCTCACTTTCATGTGAATTTCATTGATCAATGGTTAGAAAACGGGCTTAGATTATCCGTTTTGGGCTGTGCGTTGATGACTTAGTTATTTAAAACAAACAATAGCTTACTTAATTTCATAGCAAGAATCTAATCTGAACTGCAAGTTTCTAAATACATATTCATCAATTTCCTACATTACTACAATAATCCATATTTTAAATGTATTAGGTATGATTGGAATGATTGCTGCAATAGCATTCAGCGTACCACTGCGACCTGCGTATAGCTGCTCCTAAAATAATTGTATCTAAATATAAACGGTTAATTTTGGGTTTAAAATTAAAATAAACAAATGAACTCAAACTGTCAGCCTACAAATCGCATACCTACTTATGCACAGTTTGAAACAAACTACTAGAGGTACCTACAAACGAATCCGTCCTGTCGCTACAGCTATCTACCACCACGCAAACAAACAGACAGACAGAATTGCGAGACTCAGTTTTTGAGCTGTACCTAGTATCATCTTAATATAATAATTAATTAATCTAAAAATTTGGACTTAAAACAATATCTTTCTCACTCTACCCACAATATGAGAAAATTGAAAATTTGGATCGATCTGGGTACGTGATTTTATTTGCTAAGATCCAAAACAAACTTCCCCACTAGTGCACCTCACATGCTCACCCACCCCATAATTTTCAAATCATCATATCATAACCTACCCTTGACACCTAAGTCCAAAAACCACGATCATGACGCACCACTGCTGCCCATAAATCCAAGAAATACACAAAATATGTATTGTTAAAAATCCGATCTATGATTTCATATTCCTCCTTTCCACATTGTTATCCTCTTAAATATCAATTCCAATCGTCATCAGCATTACACCCATCATCATGCTAAAAGTACTCTCCCCACACACCACCACTATATGCGAAAAGTACAAATCGATCCGATCTTTCATTTCATTCTTTTCATGTTGTTATTCTCATAAATGCTAAAAGTACACTTCGCCTAACCTGCACACCACCACTACTAACTACCTACGAGTATAGGTATATCGTATATGCGAAAAGTACCCTCTTCCACATTCCACTCCTTACTATACAATCGCTGGAGAATAAAAGACAACAAAAATAATAATTGTTCTTTCTCTTTCATCTGCATGTTGTCAATGAGACGAATAAGAAAAGAAGAAGGCATCATTAATTTCGTTTCAAATAATCCAATACAACTACCATGTTCGATGTGAGTAGTTGGTCTCAGAGGTGGTTGGTGGCGCTAGTGCATAAATGCGAAGTGATAGTACTATAGTGTCTATATACAATGCTATGATGATGAAGATCGTATACATTCGATGTTGCGATGAGAATTGTGCTCTCTTGGGTGGTAAACTTTTCTCTTCGAGTGAATCACTGGTCGATGTCCTCTTGATGGTGAATAATCATCATAATAATCGGAGGTTGGTGGAATGGTCAGGTGCTCTTCTGGTTGGTGGCGTCAGGTGCATGCGATGAAATGACGATTCTGATGTTGTTCAGGCTGTGGTGGTCGGGGACGTGAGGTGGAAATCCGCTTATTCGGCGTGGTGAAAACTGTGCCGCTGCTTCTAATGATGGTGTATATTGATCAGGGAAGTGAGGTAGGTGCCGTTCTTCTAGCATGCACTCTTTCGGCTTGTATTTGATACAGCTTCGGTATTATATATCAATTGACAAAGACCATATTATGTCATGCCTATGCAGGATTGCGATTTGATGGCGTGACGTCACAATCGTGCCTTTTGTTGGGCTATACATATATCGTGCGATTTTGTTAGCCGATGGGGAGCTTGCGGGGATTAATATCTATCACTATATGGTCTATATAAATTCTTATAGGAATTTCTTCTGCACGTGATAGTCTGTACGGCAGGTTTATTTCACTTCGGCACTTTATTAAGTAAAATTTTTTTTGTTACTTGTCTACGCACTTTTTTTTTGTTTTTGCACAGTTTTTTTTCTTTTAACTATGTAGAATGTAAATTCGTTATGCGCCACGTACAAAATTATAATTTAAAATTAGTGTCTGCAAGCAAAACTACTACACTAGTCTGTTACGGCGACTGTACTGTAATATAATTGCGTTACCGAATTTTACTCGCTTAATCTCCCGAATCCGACGCCTTCTAGGCCACCACCAAAACCAAACTGACGCTCGATTGTTCCTTTGGTGTACAAGTCAGCTCGGGATGTCATTTAGTCATAGCTTGGTCTCACGCCACCGTTCCAAAGGTCTTTAAGAATACCGAAATTTGATGTACTAACCATGGACATAATGTACAAGCAGGGTGGTGTGACTTACTTCTCGCATATTCTATTCGGGTGAGTATGTAATAGCCTGTAACAGGAGGTAGAAAAACACCAGTTTCTGCTCCTCGTTGATCTCTCGCATTCTCATATGTACGTCTTGAGAACTCTTCTTCCTATAGGCCACACCTCCACAATGCATTTCAACAACTAAGAAATGGTTTGTGTATTGAACAGGACAAACTAAAAATACTGGGATTTGTGTCAATGATAGGTAGCTCGATAGTATTGGTAGCGGTGTGGAAATTTTGGAGTGAGTAAAAAAAACAATTATAATAAAAGACAAATCTATTTGTTTTGCTTAAAATGAGGGTTTTCCTACACGTTTTACATGGGAATCGAGTGATACAGGCTTATTCCTCATATAGATAATAATCATCAACTACAAAGCTTCGGTGATCATAGTGAATAAGTTCGAACGTGACCAAATGGACATCGCTTGTATTCCACTACAGAATAATTACAAATTTTCCTACACAAGTATACAAATAGAAACCAGGTGATGGTGAAGAGCCTTCGCCGTTTATGGTCTTACCAGCAGAAACAAGCATAAGGCACAACTTCTCTGCTTTGGTGAAATATAATAGTACCCCCATTATACTAGCTTTTGCCAACAAGCTAGCTAGTTTTCTCTTTTATATTTAGGTATATATTGCGTAGCATTCCTACCTAAGAAGTTAGTATCTCTGAAAAATAAAACCCTATTAACCAGACTAAAAATTATCTACAACAAAAAAAGTTTAAGTACACTCGGCTTTTATGACTAAACTCAATCAAATAGGTTCTTCTTCAAAATAAAACAAGTCAAAGTGTTATTATCGGCCTGGCCGATGCTTTGATACCCTCCACTGAAAGTACTGTACATCAGGTACACGCATGGGTCTAATAGTGGTTTTGTATGGGAGGTACCAGAACTACTTGACCGACATAGCTCATTTTTAATACGAACTTGACAGCGGTAAAAACAAGTCCCCTCACAAAATTTCATTCACCTAAGTCTATTCGTTTGGACGCTATCGTGCTTTCAACAGACAGACGGACACACAGACAGGCAAATTGATAAGGATTTGTTATAATATGTTGTAATATTATTGTTGATTCCACAACCAACGCTACTATGACGTCACCAATAGTGCAGAATGCATCCATTTACGATCTTGAAAACTTGTCAAATAAGATGTCAACTATTGTTCGTTGTATATAAACAAATTATTGTATATAAGGGCTAACGCAAATACGTCAAATAAATCAATCAATTTATAACGTTGCACAAAGCAGTACACTTTTATTTCCGCAAGTTTTTACAGCAATTTTAACTTAAACTAAACCGGTAGCAACACTGTCTTCTAAGTTCAAAGTCGAACATTTTGGTCCTTCGAGCCGGATGGTTTCATCTACGAAAATGGACCGCTAACCATAAAGAACTCCTGGACAACGTACCCGTTCAGGATCATGAGGTATCTTTCTCGTTACCAACTGGAGATTCGGACAGAGTGAAGACCTTGGGTATACAGTGGCTCCCTCTTACCGACGTATTCTCCTTCCATTACACGCCTTCGGACATTCAGCAGCCAACTAAGCGATCTATATTATCGTCGATAGCACGTTTATTCGATCCTATGGGATGGATCGCACCTGCCATCATCAAAGCGAAACTCCTAATGCAACTTAAAGGTTGCCGTTACACACTGGGATGTAGTACTTGTTTTCGTATTGCTCCAGAAACTGCCAGCAAAAACACAACAACTATGGGAGGAGAAGCTAGGATCCAAAGAGGACAGCAAAGCATTGCCAACATTCGCTGAATTTACCCAATTTTTGGAAACTAGGTTCCGTACCTTGGAGGCAGTCAACCAACAGCAAGTTCGAGTCGCTCCGAATCCCACGAAGCCAGTGTCGCAACGAAAGGTTATGCATTCAACCACCAACAAAGCAGAATACTCTTGCCAAATTTGCAGCAAGGGCCAGCATGCGATTAGGAAGTGCAGCAAGTTCTTAAAATTGAGTATTGCAGATCGCTGTAATCAGGTAAATAGGTTAGGGATATGTCGAAATTGTTTAGCATATAGCCATACCTCTGAGCATTGTCCAAGTAGTCGTCGTTGTTATTACTGCCAACAGGAACATCATTCAGTTCAAGGAACTCGGTGGAAATTCATTCCCCCCGCTTCCCCTCATTTTGGAGGGCTCTGGGAAGCGGGTGTAAAGAGTGTAAAACACCACCTCAAAAGAGTTGTCGGGACAGGAACACTAACCTATGAAGAGTTAACTACGCTTCTGACACAAATTGAAGCGTGTCTTAACTCTAGACCACTGTGTCCCCTATCAGAAGACCCTGATGACTTCCGTGCCTTAACTCCCGGACACTTCCTCATCGGTCAAGAGGTCTTAACTGTTCCGGAACCAGACTTGACATCCGGAAAAGTGAATTTGAACGACCGGTGGAAGGCAATACAACTCCGAATGCAGACGTTTTGGAAGCAATGGCAACAAGAGTACCTGACTCGCCTGCAACATCGGCCAAAGTGGCTCAAGGAACAACCGCCGTTAAAAATAGGAGATCTTGTCCTCCTAAAGGACGAAAGACTGCCACCCTCAAGATGGAGCCTTGGGCGCATCTCAGAGACCTATCCCGGAGCAGACAACATCACTAGGGTTGTAAAGCTCAAAACACAAGCTGGCGAATTCAAAAGGCCCATAACAAAACTATGTTTCCTACCAATTAACACTATCCACACAGAAGACAATTCCCTAAACCAACAAAACAACTCATAAACCACAATCAATCAATTTATAACGTTGCACAAAGCAGTACACTTTTATTTCCGCAAGTTTTTACAGCAATTTTAACTTAAACTAAACCGGTAGCAACACTGTCTTCTAAGTTCAAAGTCGAACAACACTTAACACAAAAACCAGCGATGCACATCCGTATCAAACCACACAAATAGATCCGTTTTTCATGCAACGATCTTTAATAACACACAAAACCCTATGCACTATACAGTCCATTCATCCCACACAAACACAAGCACATACATTCAATTCGAATTGAACCATACCCATAATAATTTTATAATAAATAATGTATTATGAAATTAAGAAACACAAGCTAACATACCCAATTCGTAATAAATTCAGATAATTTATAGGTAATAAACATTACAAAATTAAATGAATTAAAACACACATACCCACATGCGTAAAGAAAAACGCTAACACTATATATATATGCACATATATTTCACCCATCAGAAAAAACTTCACTACACACATTTAAAATTTTAACTACACAACACTATAAATATTAAAGAAATTCACTTACCTGCATCATCAGCAAGAAAAATGTATATAATTTGATAATTATTAAAACGATTAAATTCACGCACTACACAACACAACTGTCAACAACTTAATAGAATTGAAATGGAATCACACACAACATTGGATAATGGTGCATCGACACCCCCGTCAACTTCACTTGGAGTTCCAGTCCATCACCAGCGAAAATAAAACTTCGTCTTCACGCTTCACCTCAACTTCCAGTCTATCACCGATAAAAACACAGGTCCATTCCACCACAAGGTAGCCTGTACCAATGCAGATGGAAGTATTCCTCGTGAGACCAAATCGGCAGGATTTTGTTGTGTAGGAACATGGTGCCATATATCGATCTTCGTGAGTCGCTGTATCTCCCCAACTCTGTTTCGGACAAAGGTTCCCCATTTCGCAGGCTCTGCACGTATCCAGCACAGTGTGATCATGGAATCTGTCCATGCAAAAATGGGAATTCCTCTCCCCTCAAGAATTTTTGTAATGATGTATATGAGCTTAGCGAGTGTGACAGCTGCACATAACTCTAATCGCGGAAGGGTGACTGGGCTTACAGGTGCGACCTTTGATTTGGACATGAGCAGATGCATGTGAATGTTGCCGTCCTCATCTTCTACTCTAAGGTAAACCGCTGCTCCGTATGCCCTTTCCGACGCATCGCAGAAACCATGTAATTGAATACGATTGGCCTTGCTAGTTGTGTTCAACCATCGTGGAATGTGTAGGGTGTTAATGGCCTGCAAATCATTGTAGAACTCTGTCCAATCTTTCGAAATGTCGGGATCGACAGGATCATCCCAGGACTGTTTGCGGACCCATAAAAGTTGCATTAGGAGTTTCGCTTTGATGATGGCAGGTGCGATCCATCCCATAGGATCGAATAAACGTGCTATCGACGATAATATAGATCGCTTAGTTGGCTGCTGAATGTCCGAAGGCGTGTAATGGAAGGAGAATACGTCGGTAAGAGGGAGCCACTGTATACCCAAGGTCTTCACTCTGTCCGAATCTCCAGTTGGTAACGAGAAAGATACCTCATGATCCTGAACGGGTACGTTGTCCAGGAGTTCTTTATGGTTAGCGGTCCATTTTCGTAGATGAAACCCAGCTCCACTCAGTATCTCCTTAACATCTTCCATTTTTTCTTTCGCTTCCTGCATGGTTTCTGCCCCCGAAATCAGATCATCGACGTACATCTCATCACGTATCATCTTAGCGGCGCCTGGATGCTGCTCTTCGATTTCCTCTGCTAATGCCTGAAGTGTGCGAATCGCCAGATATGGCGCAGGAGCTGTGCCAAAGGTTACAGTCCTGAGGCGATATGTCTTCAAAATATCGGATGGGTGCGTGCGCCAAAGAATGAGTTGGTAATTTGCATCACTTTCCGGTACCCTTATTTGCCGATACATCTTCTCTATATCTCCGGTAAAGGTGTACCGATAGAACCTCCATCTGAGAACGATGTCCGTGATGTTGTGTTGCAGTGCTGGGCCTACCATAAGTTGATCGTTCAATGAAACGCTATCAGCTGTCTTGAACGAAGCATCAAATACCACTCGGAGCTTAGTAGTCGAGCTCCCTTCCTTGAGTACGGCGTGATGTGGCATGAAGTAATGATGCCGATCCGGGATAGAGGGTTCATCCACTTCTTCCATATGGCCAAGATTCAGGTAATCTTCAATGCAATTTGAATAGCGCGTTTTTAAACTTTCATCTCTTTCCAGCCTTCTTTCGAGACTCTTGAAGCGAGTAAGAGCACCTTCTCTTGATCTGCCTAACATCGGACGGACATCACCCTTGAACGGTAGGGACACTTCGAAACGACCATCACCTTGGCGTCGAACGTTTTTACGAAAGTGTGCCTCACACTCTCTGTCTTCCGGCCTTTCGTATGGTTCGTAAAAGATCTCTTCTAATTCCCAAAATCTTCGGAGTTCAGTGTCCAGGCCACATGTTTGCAGGAAACTGTTGATTCGTTGGGGTATTATTGGAGCTCTGCCAAATAGGATCCATCCTAATTTGGTTTTCTGAGCTATCGGTAAGTTGTTATCCGCTGGTCTGACCAATTCCGGTAGCAATATATCAGCCAGAACATCACTACCCAGTAATAAGTCGACCTTAGCTGATTGGTTGAAATAGGGATCCGCTAGAGTTAAGCCATTCAGATGTTCCCAACCTGTAGATGTCAAGGATTGGGTTGGAAGATGCCCAGACAGCGACTTGAGGACTAGAGCTTGAGTGGACACTCTAAACGATGAGTGGTGGGAGGTCAAGGAGATATCTACCACCTTTGAGCAGACGCCACTGCTGACCAAACCCAACCCAGAAACCTTGACGGAAGTTGGCCTAGACGGAAGACAAAGCATCTGAACAGCTGATGTTGTTATGAAACTGGCCTCTGAACCTGAATCTAAAAGAGCTCGTAATGAAAAAGAATTACCGTTCATAGAGTTTACTTGGACTAGAGCCGTTGCAAGTAACACTTGTGTTCCTATATTTGTTGTGTAAAATGCGTTGATGTTTGGCCTAACTCCAGCTGTTTCTCTTTGAGGTGGTTGGAAGCTAGGTGCACCAGCATTCATAGATGAAGTGGATGGTCCCGCAGTATATCCTTGAACAGTCAAAGCGTTCGGCTGCCCCGACATTGGATTGCTATTGGTATGAAGAGGCGGTTGGTGTTGAAAAGTTGCTGCTCCAGTGGTCATCGAGGAAGTAGTCGGCTCCATAATGTGTCCTTGTGCAGTGAAGGCATTTGTTTGCCCCACACTCGTATTGCTGTTAATATGAAGAAGTGAATGATGTTCCTGTTGGCAGTAATAACAACGACGACTACTTGGACAATGCTCAGAGGTATGGCTATATGCTAAACAATTTCGACATATCCCTAACCTATTTACCTGATTACAGCGATCTGCAATACTCAATTTTAAGAACTTGCTGCACTTCCTAATCGCATGCTGGCCCTTGCTGCAAATTTGGCAAGAGTATTCTGCTTTGTTGGTGGTTGAATGCATAACCTTTCGTTGCGACACTGGCTTCGTGGGATTCGGAGCGACTCGAACTTGCTGTTGGTTGACTGCCTCCAAGGTACGGAACCTAGTTTCCAAAAATTGGGTAAATTCAGCGAATGTTGGCAATGCTTTGCTGTCCTCTTTGGATCCTAGCTTCTCCTCCCATAGTTGTTGTGTTTTTGCTGGCAGTTTCTGGAGCAATACGAAAACAAGTACTACATCCCAGTGTGTAACGGCAACCTTTAAGTTATCCAGGTTATGTACCACTTCGGTCGATGTGTCCAACAGTTCCTTGATGGATTCGGCACGTTCTTGTGAAATTGACGGCTGGTTGAACAAACACTTCAACTGTGTATTCACTAGGAATCGTTTGTGGTCATACCTATCAGTCAGGATTGCCCATGCTTTGGAATAGTTACCCATATCCATACCCAGGTGAGCTAAAAGCTTATCAGCTTCACCAGACACACTTGATTTTAAATAATGCATCTTTTGGGTTTCAGAGAGTGACGCATTGTGATGAATGAGTGAAACAAAGAGATCATGAAAAGCGCGCCAAGTCTCGTAGTTGCCTGAGAAAACCGGCAAATTGATCTTGGGAAGCTTTATCTCAGCCGATCTCGACATAGTTGACGCAACTTCTGTTGGATTTCCTGCTTTCTCATCGGATATTTCCTTGGACGCCTTTGCCTTGTCGATAGCATCCAGAAGATCGCTGCGATATTCGAAATATTTATCTCTAATCGACTCAAAGAGATCATCCAACGCAGTTTCCTTTTCCTCGTCGTCGTCCTCCAACGCGGAAATCTTATTTTTGTATTCGGCTTCTGCAGATTCCATTGTTTTTTCCAGCGCAGATAATCGACCATTTAAATAATTTGTCGTACGCCTGGCTAAACCAGTCTTACCAAAATTTGATATATCCTTCTCTAATTGTTTTAAAATCTTTGCTAACATACCCCTTTTCATTTTGTTAATTTATATGCGTTTTATATATATGTATGTATATGTATATATTATATTGAAATAAATATATGCACTAAGTAAGACAGTGTAAAATGTACTTACTTGTTAATATCTTGTTAGATTTCCACACTTGGTGATTTCCAATTCCACACACTATACCTAAACAGAGTTGGGGAGATACAGCGACTCACGAAGATCGATATATGGCACCATGTTCCTACACAACAAAATCCTGCCGATTTGGTCTCACGAGGAATACTTCCATCTGCATTGGTACAGGCTACCTTGTGGTGGAATGGACCTGTGTTTTTAAGAACTGCCTGGGACTTTGACTTTCCAGAACAACCAGCTAATGTAAGCACAGAGGAGGAAAAAGGGTGTGTCATGACTCTCTTCGCCAACCTTAACAACAGCGACAATTACTTCAGTGAACTCGTACAACGATTCTCTAGGCTTAGCCGGCTCATCAGGATAACCGCCTACTGCAGAAGATTCGTAACCAATTCACGAAAGAGGAGTTCAGAACGAACGCTTGGACCACTAAATCCATCGGAACTTGATGCGGCAATGAACGTTCTGGCACATGTGGCTCAGATCGAAATGTTTCCGCAAGGGTCAGCTAAGGTTAGAGGGATGAACTCCTTGAACCCGTTTACAGACGCTGAAGGCATCCTTAGGGTCGGTGGAAGGCTTAAAAATGCTGATCTCTCTTACGATCAACAGCACCCAATAATCCTCGAACCAAACCATCACCTCACAAAATTGATCATCGGAGAAGCGCACATCAGGACTCTTCATGGCGGCATCCAATTGATGATGGGGTACCTTCGAAACAAATTTTGGATCTTCCAGTTAAAAAGAGCTGTGAAAAAGCACATACATAGCTGTACAATCTGCTATAGGTATCGAAGCAAACCTGCTCACCAACTAATGGGAGATCTCCCTGGACCCAGGGTAAGGATATCAAAGCCCTTCACACACACCGGGGTCGACTACGCAGGGCCTATTGAAATAAAAACATGGAAGGGCCGTGGAAACCGGAGTTATAAGGGCTATCTGGCCATATTCGTCTGCCTGACAACCAGACCAAAATGTTCGACTTTGAACTTAGAAGACAGTGTTGCTACCGGTTTAGTTTAAGTTAAAATTGCTGTAAAAACTTGCGGAAATAAAAGTGTACTGCTTTGTGCAACGTTATAAATTGATTGATTTATTTGACGTATTTGCGTTAGCCTTTATATACAATAATTTGTTTATATACAACGAACAATAGTTGACAGCTTATTTGACAAGTTTTCAATATCGTAAATGGATGCATTCTGCACTATTAGTGACGTCATAATAGCGTTGGTTGTGGAATCAACATTCTCCCCCCACGATGAACAAAGTTCTTAGATTGCCTTTTCCGCCTTCCTGTCGTCGTCTAGCAGCCCCACTGTTGCCTCTGATTATAAATTGGTTGTATACAAAACATGCGTTTGGGTACATGAAAAGAAACAACAGATTATTGCAAATGATTATAATACAGAACAGTGAAACGAGAGACAATAACAAACAAATCTACGAGAGAACATTATGACGGCAATTACTCCAACTTTCCAACATTGACTCTCACACATGATCCCGTTTTGAATTGCGATCGCAGTTGATGTGAGCTTGGTTAATTTTTTTTTGTTATTTGTTTTGCCTTTCTATTCTCTCGCAGGTACGAGTATGTGTTCATCTTGTGTTGAATATGAACTGGAAGTCTGAGTGCATTGCGAAATGCGAAGATTCCCAGAGAGTTTGTTTTTGTTTGTTTCTGGACTGGAAGTACAGATGCGACGTAAGACGAAGAGATGTATTGATTGGGTATAGACTGGAACTTGAGATGAAGAGTGAAGACGAGGGTTATGTTTTTGTCGGTGATAGGCTGGAAGTTGAGGTGAAGCGTGAAGACGAAGTTTTATTTTCGTTGGTGATGGACTGGAACTCCAAGTGAAGTTGACGGGGGTGTCGATGCACCATTATCCAATGTTGTGTGTGTTATTCCATTTCAATTCTATTAAGTTGTTGACAGTTGTGTTGTGTAGTGCGTGAATTTAATCGTTTTAATAATTATTAAATTATATACATTTTTCTTGCTGATGCTGCAGGTAAGTGAATTTCTTTAATATTTATAGTGTTGTGTAGTTAAAATTTTAAATGTGTGTAGTGAAGTTTTTTCTGATGGGTGAAATATATGTGCATATATATATAGTGTTAGCGTTTTTCTTTACGCATGTGGGTATGTGTGTTTTAATTCATTTAATTTCGTAATGTTTATTATAAATTATCTGAATTTATTACGAATTGGGTATATGTTAGCTTGTGTTTCTTAATTTCATAATACATATTTATTATAAATTTATTATGGGTATGGTTCAATTCGAATTGAATGTATGTGCTTGTGTTTGTGTGGGATGAATGGACTGTATAGTGTATAGGGTTTTGTGTGTTATTAAAGATCGTTGCATGAAAAACGGATCTATTTGTGTGGTTTGATACGGATGTGCATCGCTGGTTTTTGTGTTAAGTGTTGATTGCTTTGTGGTGTGAAAGTTGATTGTGGTTTATGAGTTGTTTTGTTGGTTTAGGGAATTGTTTTCTGTGTAGATAGTGTTAATTGGTAGGAAACATAGTTTTGTTATGGGCCTTTTGAATTCGCCAGCTTGTGTTTTGAGCTTCACAACCCTAGTGATGTTGTCTGCTCCGGGATAGGTCTCTGAGATGCGCCCAAGGCTCCATCTTGAAGGTGGCAGTCTTTCGTCCTTTAGGAGGACAAGATCTCCTATTTTTAACGGCGGTTGTTCCTTGAGCCACTTTGGCCGATGTTGCATGCGAGTCAGGTACTCTTGTTGCCATTGCTTCCAAAACGTCTGCATTCGGAGTTGTATTGCCTTCCACCGATCGTTCAAATTCACTTTTCCGGATGTCAAGTCTGGTTCCGGAACAGTTAAGACTTCTTGACCAATGAGGAAGTGTCCGGGAGTTAAAGCACGGAAGTCATCAGGGTCTTCTGATAGGGGACACAGTGGTCTAGAGTTAAGACACGCTTCAATTTGTGTCAGAAGCGTAGTTAACTCTTCATAGGTTAGTGTTCCCGTCCCGACAACTCTTTTGAGGTGGTGTCTTACACTCTTTACACCCGCTTCCCAGAGCCCTCCAAAATGAGGGGAAGCGGGGGGAATGAATTTCCACCGAGTTCCTTGGTTCGCTAAAACTTCAACTAACTCCTTCCAATCGAAAATTGCGTGGTTCATTAATCGACGTAGTTCGGCTTCTGCTCCGACGAAATTTGTGCCGCAGTCGCTGTTTATTTCATGACAGAGTCCTCTCCACGCGGTAAACCTTCTGAATGCTGCCAAAAATGCTTGGGTAGTGAGGTCTGTTACAGCCTCTAAGTGTATTGCCTTGGTTGTCAGGCAGACGAATATGACCAGAATATGGCCTGGATGCTGCTCTTCGATTTCCTCTGCTAATGCCTGAAGTGTGCGAATCGCCAGATATGGCGCAGGAGCTGTGCCAAAGGTTACAGTCCTGAGGCGATATGTCTTCAAAATATCGGATGGGTGCGTGCGCCAAAGAATGAGTTGGTAATTTGCATCACTTTCCGGTACCCTTATTTGCCGATACATCTTCTCTATATCTCCGGTAAAGGTGTACCGATAGAACCTCCATCTGAGAACGATGTCCGTGATGTTGTGTTGAAGTGCTGGGCCTACCATAAGTTGATCGTTCAATGAAACGCTATCAGCTGTCTTGAACGAAGCATCAAATACCACTCGGAGCTTAGTAGTCGAGCTCCCTTCCTTGAGTACGGCGTGATGTGGCATGAAGTAATGATGCCGATCCGGAATAGAGGGTTCATCCACTTCTTTCATATGGCCAAGATTCAGGTAATCTTCAATGCAATTTGAATAGCGCGTTTTTAAACTTTCATCTCTTTCCAGCCTTCTTTCGAGACTCTTGAAGCGAGTAAGAGCACCTTCTCTTGATCTGCCTAACATCGGACGGACATCACCCTTGAACGGTAGGGACACTTCGAAACGACCATCACCTTGGCGTCGAACGTTTTTACGAAAGTGTGCCTCACACTCTCTGTCTTCCGGCCTTTCGTATGGTTCGTAAAAGATCTCTTCTAATTCCCAAAATCTTCGGAGTTCAGTGTCCAGGCCACATGTTTGCAGGAAACTGTTGATCCGTTGGGGTATTATTGGAGCTCTGCCAAATAGGATCCATCCTAATTTGGTTTTCTGAGCTATAGGTAAGTTGTTATCCGCTGGTCTGACCAATTCCGGTAGCAATATATCAGCCAGAACATCACTACCCAGTAATAAGTCGACCTTAGCTGATTGGTTGAAATAGGGATCCGCTAGGGTTAAGCCATTCAGATGTTCCCAACCTGTAGATGTCAAGGATTGGGTTGGAAGATGCCCAGACAGCGACTTGAGGACTAGAGCTTGAGTGGACACTCTAAACGATGAGTGGTGGGAGGTCAAGGAGATATCTACCACCTTTGAGCAGACGCCACTGCTGACCAAACCCAACCCAGAAACCTTGACGGAAGTTGGCCTAGACGGAAGACAAAGCTTCTGAACAGCTGATGTTGTTATGAAACTGGCCTCTGAACCTGAATCTAAAAGAGCTCGTAATGAAAAAGAATCACCGTTCATAGAGTTCACTTGGACTAGAGCCGTTGCAAGTAACACTTGTGTTCCTGTATTTGTTGTGTAAAATGCGTTGATGTTTGGCCTAACTCCAGCTGTTTCTCTTTGAGGTGGTTGGAAGCTAGGTGCACCAGCATTCATAGATGAAGTGGATGGTCCCGCAGTATATCCTTGAACAGTCAAAGCGTTCGGCTGCCCCGACATTGGATTGCTATTGGTATGAAGAGGCGGTTGGTGTTGAAAAGTTGCTGCTCCAGTGGTCATCGAGGAAGTAGGCGGCTCCATAATATGTCCTTGTGCAGTGAAGGCATTTGTTTGCCCCACACTCGTATTCGTGTTAATATGGAGAAGTGAATGGTGTGCCTGTTGGCAGTAATAACAACGACGACTACTTGGACAATGCTCAGAGGTATGGCTATATGCTAAACAATTTCGACATATCCCTAACCTATTTACCTGATTACAGCGATCTGCAATACTCAATTTTAAGAACTTGCTGCACTTCCTAATCGCATGCTGGCCCTTGCTGCAAATTTGGCAAGAGTATTTTGCTTTGTTGGTGGTTGAGTGCATAACGTTTCGTTGCGACACTGGCTTCGTGGGATTCGGAGCGACTCGAGCTTGCTGTTGGTTGACTGCCTCCAAGGTACGGAACCTAGTTTCCAAAAATTGGGTAAATTCAGCGAATGTTGGCAATGCTTTGCTGTCCTCTTTGGATCCTAGCTTCTCCTCCCATAGTTGTTGTGTTTTTGCTGGCAGTTTCTGGAGCAATACGAAAACAAGTACTACATCCCAGTGTGCAACGGCAACCTTTAAGTTATCCAGGTTATGTACCACTTCAGTCGATGTGTCCAACAGTTCCTTGATGGATTCGGCACGTTCTTGTGAAATTGACGGCTGGTTGAACAAACACTTCAACTGTGTATTCACTAGGAATCGTTTGTGGTCATACCTATCAGTCAGGATTGCCCATGCTTTGGAATAGTTACCCATATCCATACCCAGGTGAGCTAAAAGCTTATCAGCTTCACCAGACACACTTGATTTTAAATAATGCATCTTTTGGGTTTCAGAGAGTGACGCATTGTGATGAATGAGTGAAACAAAGAGATCATGAAAAGCGCGCCAAGTCTCGTAGTTGCCTGAGAAAACCGGCAAATTGATCTTGGGAAGCTTTATCTCAGCCGATCTCGACATAGTTGACGCAACTTCTGTTGGATTTCCTGCTTTCTCATCGGATATTTCCTTGGACGCCTTTGCCTTGTCGATAGCATCCAGAAGATCGCTGCGATATTCGAAATATTTATCTCTAATCGACTCAAAGAGATCATCCAACGCAGTTTCCTTTTCCTCGTCGTCGTCCTCCAACGCGGAAATCTTATTTTTGTATTCGGCTTCTGCAGATTCCATTGTTTTTTCCAGCGCAGATAATCGACCATTTAAATAATTTGTCGTACGCCTGGCTAAACCAGTCTTACCAAAATTTGATATATCCTTCTCTAATTGTTTTAAAATCTTTGCTAACATACCCCTTTTCATTTTGTTAATTTATATGCGTTATATATATATGTATGTATATGTATATATTATATTGAATGAAATATATGCACTAAGTAAGACAGTGTAAAATGTACTTACTTGTTAATATCTTTTCCACACTTGGTGATTTCCAATTCCACACACTATACCCTGGTTGAAGACAATGCGGTGTTGCAGTTTGCAGATGAAAATCCCACGACGAGTTTGGTGATTTATAGTTGAAAATCTCCGGGGGCCGAAACGAACTCAATCAGTTTGCCAATATGGTATATAAAAATCTCCGCGCACAAAATTGAAACAGTGTCGGGTTAAAATAGGCGTAGATGGACCAAAATGTTCGACTTTGAACTTAGAAGACAGTGTTGCTACCGGTTTAGTTTAAGTTAAAATTGCTGTAAAAACTTGCGGAAATAAAAGTGTACTGCTTTGTGCAACGTTATAAATCAATCAATTTATGGGTCCGCAAACAGTCCTGGGATGATCCTGTCGATCCCGACATTTCGAAAGATTGGACAGAGTTCTACAATGATTTGCAGGCCATTAACACCCTACACATTCCACGATGGTTGAACACAACTAGCAAGGCCAATCGTATTCAATTACATGGTTTCTGCGATGCGTCGGAAAGGGCATACGGAGCAGCGGTTTACCTTAGAGTAGAAGATGAGGACGGCAACATTCACATGCATCTGCTCATGTCCAAATCAAAGGTCGCACCTGTAAGCCCAGTCACCCTTCCGCGATTAGAGTTATGTGCAGCTGTCACACTCGCTAAGCTCATATACATCATTACAAAAATTCTTGAGGGGAGAGGAATTCCCATTTTTGCATGGACAGATTCCATGATCACACTGTGCTGGATACGTGCAGAGCCTGCGAAATGGGGAACCTTTGTCCGAAACAGAGTTGGGGAGATACAGCGACTCACGAAGATCGATATATGGCACCATGTTCCTACACAACAAAATCCTGCCGATTTGGTCTCACGAGGAATACTTCCATCTGCATTGGTACAGGCTACCTTGTGGTGGAATGGACCTGTGTTTTTAAGAACTGCCTGGGACTTTGACTTTCCAGAACAACCAGCTAATGTAAGCACAGAGGAGGAAAAAGGGTGTGTCATGACTCTCTTCGCCAACCTTAACAACAGCGACAATTACTTCAGTGAACTCGTACAACGATTCTCTAGGCTTAGCCGGCTCATCAGGATAACCGCCTACTGCAGAAGATTCGTAACCAATTCACGAAAGAGGAGTTCAGAACGAACGCTTGGACCACTAAATCCATCGGAACTTGATGCGGCAATGAACGTTCTGGCACATGTGGCTCAGATCGAAATGTTTCCGCAAGGGTCAGCTAAGGTTAGAGGGATGAACTCCTTGAACCCGTTTACAGACGCTGAAGGCATCCTTAGGGTCGGTGGAAGGCTTAAAAATGCTGATCTCTCTTACGATCAACAGCACCCAATAATCCTCGAACCAAACCATCACCTCACAAAATTGATCATCGGAGAAGCGCACATCAGGACTCTTCATGGCGGCATCCAATTGATGATGGGGTACCTTCGAAACAAATTTTGGATCTTCCAGTTAAAAAGAGCTGTGAAAAAGCACATACATAGCTGTACAATCTGCTATAGGTATCGAAGCAAACCTGCTCACCAACTAATGGGAGATCTCCCTGGACCCAGGGTAAGGATATCAAAGCCCTTCACACACACAGGGGTCGACTACGCAGGGCCTATTGAAATAAAAACATGGAAGGGCCGTGGAAACCGGAGTTATAAGGGCTATCTGGCCATATTCGTCTGCCTGACAACCAAGGCAATACACTTAGAGGCCGTAACAGACCTCACTACCCAAGCATTTCTGGCAGCATTCAGAAGGTTTACCGCGCGGAGAGGACTCTGTCATGAAATAAACAGCGACTGCGGCACAAATTTCGTCGGAGCAGAAGCCGAACTACGTCGATTAATGGACCACGCAATTTTCGATTGGAAGGAGTTAGTTGAAGTTTTAGCGAACCAAGGAACTCGGTGGAAATTCATTCCCCCCGCTTCCCCTCATTTTGGAGGGCTCTGGGAAGCGGGTGTAAAGAGTGTAAAACACCACCTCAAAAGAGTTGTCGGGACAGGAACACTAACCTATGAAGAGTTAACTACGCTTCTGACACAAATTGAAGCGTGTCTTAACTCTAGACCACTGTGTCCCCTATCAGAAGACCCTGATGACTTCCGTGCCTTAACTCCCGGACACTTCCTCATCGGTCAAGAGGTCTTAACTGTTCCGGAACCAGACTTGACATCCGGAAAAGTGAATTTGAACGACCGGTGGAAGGCAATACAACTCCGAATGCAGACGTTTTGGAAGCAATGGCAACAAGAGTACCTGACTCGCCTGCAACATCGGCCAAAGTGGCTCAAGGAACAACCGCCGTTAAAAATAGGAGATCTTGTCCTCCTAAAGGACGAAAGACTGCCACCCTCAAGATGGAGCCTTGGGCGCATCTCAGAGACCTATCCCGGAGCAGACAACATCACTAGGGTTGTAAAGCTCAAAACACAAGCTGGCGAATTCAAAAGGCCCATAACAAAACTATGTTTCCTACCAATTAACACTATCCACACAGAAGACAATTCCCTAAACCAACAAAACAACTCATAAACCACAATCAACTTTCACACCACAAATCAATCAACACTTAACACAAAAACCAGCGATGCACATCCGTATCAAACCACACAAATAGATCCGTTTTTCATGCAACGATCTTTAATAACACACAAAACCCTATGCACTATACAGTCCATTCATCCCACACAAACACAAGCACATACATTCAATTCGAATTGAACCATACCCATAATAATTTTATAATAAATAATGTATTATGAAATTAAGAAACACAAGCTAACATACCCAATTCGTAATAAATTCAGATAATTTATAGGTAATAAACATTACAAAATTAAATGAATTAAAACACACATACCCACATGCGTAAAGAAAAACGCTAACACTATATATATATGCACATATATTTCACCCATCAGAAAAAACTTCACTACACACATTTAAAATTTTAACTACACAACACTATAAATATTAAAGAAATTCACTTACCTGCATCATCAGCAAGAAAAATGTATATAATTTGATAATTATTAAAACGATTAAATTCACGCACTACACAACACAACTGTCAACAACTTAATAGAATTGAAATGGAATCACACACAACATTGGATAATGGTGCATCGACACCCCCGTCAACTTCACTTGGAGTTCCAGTCCATCACCAGCGAAAATAAAACTTCGTCTTCACGCTTCACCTCAACTTCCAGTCTATCACCGACAAAAACATAACCCTCGTCTTCACTCTTCATCTCAACTTCCAGTCTATACCCAATCAATACATCTCTTCGTCTTACGTCGCATCTGTACTTCCAGTCCAGAAACAAACAAAAACAAACTCTCTGGGAATCTTCGCATGTCGCAATGCACTCAGACTTCCAGTTCATATTCAACACAAGATGAGCATCAATAACAACAACAACATGCAAGCTGCAATCAGCAATCATCGCCCGCATATAATACTCGTACCTGCGAGAGAATAGAAAGGCAAAACAAATAACAAAAAATTAACCAAGCTCACATCAACTGCGATCGCAATTCAAAACGGGATCATGTGTGAGAGTCAATGTTGGAAAGTTGGAGTAATTGCCGTCATAATGTTCTCTCGTAGATTTTTTTTGTTATTGTCTCTCGTTTCACTGTTCTGTATTATAATCATTTGCAATAATCTGTTGTTTCTTTTCATGTACCCAAACGCATGTTTTGTATACAACCAATTTATAATCAGAGGCAACAGTGGGGGCTGCTAGACGACGACAGGAAGGCGGAAAAGGCAATCTAAGAACTTTGTTCATCGTGGGGGGAGAATGTTGATTCCACAACCAACGCTACTATGACGTCACCAATAGTGCAGAATGCATCCATTTACGATCTTGAAAACTTGTCAAATAAGATGTCAACTATTGTTCGTTGTATATAAACAAATTATTGTATATAAGGGCTAACGCAAATACGTCAAATAAATCAATCAATTTATAACGTTGCACAAAGCAGTACACTTTTATTTCCGCAAGTTTTTACAGCAATTTTAACTTAAACTAAACCGGTAGCAACACTGTCTTCTAAGTTCAAAGTCGAACAATTATAATGTAGAAGCATAAAAAGCTTTTCACTTTCAAATCTAACAGAAAACAAAAGCTTTCGAGACAAAAACCATAAAAAAGCTCCAAGTTTCGCGCCAAAAAAGTTTACGTACATTTGGTTTCCTCGAGTTGTGGTTGTCTTTTTTTTTTTTGCAAATCTAACGGTGATCGCGAATTTGTTTTTTACTCTAATTCCAAAACTTGCATTCTTATGCATTAAAATTTCAGTTTTGTGTCAAGTGTTATACTAAATAGTATATAAATATAGTGATATAAATAGTCATTATGGGTCGAAGTAAAGCAATTCCACTTGAAACGCGTCAAATTATTTTGAAGCTATACCTAAAGGGGAAAGGAGCGCGGGTAATTGGCAGAATAATCGATAGGCCTCCCTCCAGTGTCCAGACAATAATAAATTCGTATAGAAATTCTGGAACCTTGAAAGTTAAGCCCCGCTCAGGTCGTCCGAAAAAATTGACACCTAGGGATGAACGTCAAATCCTGAGCGTCATAAAAGCTGACTCGAAAATGTCGGTTTCAAAAATTCAGGAGGAAGTATTCCGAACCTCAGGCCACAGTGTGCATAATGTCAAATGGAGCGACGAGTCGAAATTTAACATTTTCGGTCCGGACGGCTCACAAAAAGTGTGGAGAAAGCCCAATGAGGCGTTAAAACACTAAAACATTTAACTCCGACAGTAAAGCACGGAGGTGGAAACGTGATTTTGTGGGGGTGTATGGCCACAACTGGAGTCGGCAAACTTGTCTTTATAAACACAAAAATGAACAAGCATCTGTACCTCAAAGTCTTGAAGGATAATCTTAAAGAGAACGCGTCCCAGCTTAAACTGAATGAGAGAACCTTTTTGTTCCAAAACATACCTCATATCTTGTCAGGGTCAATCATGGAGTGGCTGCTCTACAATTGTAAGCTCTCGTCGAAGGAGACTCTTATGACAATTTTAAGGGCTGAGTGGGAAAAAGTCGCCGAAAATGGCACGCAAGTGCTAGTACGTAGTGTAGTGTACCCACAATTAGAACAATCAAAGTAACACAAATACTCATATTACAATAGCAGCAACGCTATCGACAAACGAAGGCGCCAAGCAAAACACAAATCAGATAACGAGTGACCTAATGGCTATGCACTTCACATTGCATAAGCATTGACTCACTCAGGTTCATGTTATGTAAACAAACGATAATTTACAATACACAAGTGTCATGCACTTTACTTATCGCGTCGCAAGTGTGAATGAAGGAGTAATCCGACTCTCTCAATTCGGGTCAATTATTGGTTTAGATTTGGGAATGCTAAGGAGGGTCAACTAGTATATAAGTAGAACATTTTAGAAAAATAAATTAGATTCATTTTGACTTTCATACAATTTGTTTCTCACTTTATGGCAAATCCTATGGCGCATTTGAGCCTTGCCTTTTTCTTTCCTCTGAGTTTACATTTGAGTTTACAGTACTATTAGATCACAGGGTTGATCTCTTACATGGCGATCCTGCCACTCGAACCAAGGACCAATACAAGAAACTTTGCTTTGAGAAATTTGCTAAATGACTGAAGAATACATTCCACAGGGTGGAACAAACGCCCCAATATACACACCAGCTCCAGTATACACAACAGCCCCTAAACCTCTTACCATAGAGGAGTACAAACAACGTCAATTAAAATACAAAGAAGCCAAATTGACTGAAATTCCCACAGTCGCCACGAAACCAAAACGAAAAATAGGAGGTCTTCAATATAGAAACAGAAAAAGATTGGCTTACCTAAGAAGCCTAATCAACGAAGAGACACCACTACCGTGGGTACACTACACCAGGTTCGTCAACAGTAAAATCATCCGTATCCGAGGCTTATTGTAGTTTCGGAACTATTGTTGTTTCCGTAGTCGGGCAGTTACCCCGGGCCAGGCCCTTTGTTGGACCCCTTGGACGAAAGGGGCCGGATTCCTCCGGTGTCAGTAACCCACTTCGGGGATGTGAGAGCTGCCGCTGGCCCATAAAGGGTTCATCCGCCACCATCTCTGTTTCAGCACCCTGACTAGTCCTGAAAAATCCTCACTGACCTCAGCTCCAAATATGTCGAAGTAGCTCAAGTAAGGTAACTGTCATCTTGACTGTTGACGACACCGTTGATTCAGTCTAATGAATTCATCCGCCGTACGTCCTCTTTCTGAGGGGCTCATGTAAGACTTCTGAGACTCGATCAGTCAGTCTTTCCGACTGAGCATTATAGTGTTGCTATTTTCTTCGTGTTCAACACTCGCGCTTATAAGTTCAGCAAGTCACACCCGGATGGGCAGACCAGTACCCAGTGGTTACCGCTAGGAGGTAAAATAAGCACAATTGATGTGTACGAAAAGTTACAACAGCTGGGTACCACCAGGTTGATGCCGATCGGCTCCTACTCGATTCATACACACCAACCACCTTCAACTTACCATAACAGTCATAAATCTTATCTTGTAAATTGATCATAGTGAACAAAAAAAAGTTTAAGTACACGGGGGTTTTGTAAATAAACTCAATCGAATAGATCATTTTTCAAATTCAAATTCAATTTTTCAATTCAAATTCATAGCAAGTACGCGGTTCCCGCATCTCGATATTAATAAAAGCACTTGGAGATCTCCCGATCAATCAACCGTCAACCAGATTGACCACATTGCGATCGACGCAAGGCACTCCTCCAGTATTATGGATGTCCGAACCTTCCGAGGGGCCAGCATTGACTCGGACCACTACCTTGTTGTAGCCAAGGTACGCCTTCGGATATCCCGAACACCGCCAAGACAAATAAATACTGTGAGGAAGTTTGACGCGGACGGCTAAAATCGCAAGAGATCACCAGATCCTTCTCCGATCGAGTCTCTTTCAATCTCTCAAGAGGTTCTATGCAGCCAGCAGCAAGCATTGAAGACCAGTGGCAACATTGCCAAAAAGCCATCAGAGACGCCGCCTCTGATGTGCTTGGTTTCACTCGACCACCACAACGAAACCCCTGATTCAACGACGAGTGCCGGCAAGCACATGCAGCGAAACAAGAGGCATACAAAGCGGCGCTGCAAAGAAGGACTAGAGCTGCTCGAGAGCTCTACGCGCAGAAAAGAAGAGACGAACACCGGCTTCTCAGGAGAAAAAAGAAAGAGCACGAGAAGCGCGCGATCGAGGAAATAGAGAGATGTTACAGCAGGAATGAGGTTCGGAAGTTTTACCAAAGAGTAAAAAGAACCTGCCAAGGCTACAGAGCCCGAACCGAAGCCTGCAAGGACGAACAAGGGAACATCGTAGTAGAATCGCAGTCGATGCTGAGGATATGGAAGAACTACTTCTGCAGACTGTTTAACGGCGATGACGAACTAAATCCCGCTGTCAGGCAGAATGAACCATTCAACCTGGACGATGAAGACCAACAATTCCGTCCACCCGACCTGGACGAAGTGAAGATAGCGATATCTAAGCTTAAGTCCAACAAAGCCGCTGGGGCAGATGGCCTAACCGCCGAGCTATTCAAAGCAGCAGGCGATGACTTGGTTAGGAGCATGCACCATCTCATCTGTAAAATATGGTCGGAGGAAAGTATGCCCGATTTTGTTTGCCCGATCCTCAAGAAAGGAGATCCTCTGAACTGCGCCAACTACAGAGGTATTAGTCTTCTTAACATCGCCTACAAGATCTTATCTGCCGTGTTGTGTGAACGCCTGAAGCCTTTCGTCAACAACCTGATTGGTCCCTATCAGTGTGGCTTCAGGCCAGGAAAGTCTACCATCGACCGAATATTCACACTGCGGCAGATATTGGAGAAAACCCAAGAAGTTCAAATCGATACCCACCATCTTTTCATCGATTTTAAGGCCGCCTACGACAGCATTTATAGAGACGAGCTATACAGAGCAATGTCTAGTTTTGGCATCCCTGCCAAACTCATCCGTTTGTGCAGGATGACAATGGAGAATGCACGTTGCTCCATCAAGGTCGGTAAAGAACTCACCGAGACCTTCGATGTCAAAAAAGGATTTAGACAAGGCGATGCGCTGTCATGCGACTTCTTCAATATCGTTCTTGAAAGAATAGTGCAAAGCTCAAACGCTAACAACAGAGACACTATCTTTCGAAAGTCCGTCCATCTACTCGCCTACGCCGACGACATCGACATAATCGGGAGAGCGCAGCGTGATGTCACTGGCGCTTTCGTGGGCATTGAGACGGAGGCGGCGAAGATGGGTTTGGCGGTCAATGAGGGCAAGACAAAGTATATGCTGTCATCGAGAAAGGACACCCAATACCGACGTCATGGACAGAATGTCACTATAGACAGATATAACTTTGAGGTGGTAAAGAACTTTGTCTACCTAGGCTCCGCTATGAACTCAGACAATGACACCAGCGCTGAGATTAAACGAAGAATAACTCTTGCCAATCGCTGTTTCTTTGGGCTGAGAAAGCAATTGAGTAGAAAGCAATGTCGCTGTACAGCCCGTACAGTTCGTCGTTGAATCTCCTCCTCCATTCATCGTATATGCAGACGGGACCGAAAATTACTCGAAGAATTTTCCATGGACTCTATCAAAAGCGGATGAGCTTACTCTTGGTTGCTTCGAGAGGAAAATTCTTCGAGTAATTTTCGGTCCCGTCTGCATATACGATGTAAATATCATGAAGGAAGCTTCTGTGCAAAATTTCAGCTTTCCAGGGCAAAGTTTAATGGGTCAGTGCGTGAATCGTAATTTCCATTTTTATATTATAAGACTAGCTGAACCCCCGCCAGCTTCGCCAGACCTTTTTTTGTTTTTTTATTTTATTTTATTTATTTACGGGCGACAATGTTTTATTTTTTTTTTGTATCGGAGGTGCCACTCCCCTTTGTCAAACTTTGACCAATCTTCACAGGAGCACTCCACGGCCATTACCTAAGATTATCTGTAAGTTTCATTTTCAGTTTCCGAGATATATGATTTTTAATGTTTTTTTTTGTATGGGCGGTGTAACGCCCTTTTGTCCCATTTTGACCAATATTCACAGGAGCACTCCACGGCCAATACGCGAGATTACCTGTAAGTTTGAGCCCAATCAATTTGGTTGTTTTCGAGATATACGATTTTTAATGTTTTTTTTTTTTTTTTTTTGTATTTGAAGTGCCACGCCCCTTTGTTCGATTTTGACCAATCTGCACAGAAGCACTCTACGGCAAATACCTAAGATCTGTAAGTTTGATCTCAATCGATTCGGTGGTTTTCGAAATATACGATTTTGAACGTTTTTTTTGTTTGCCTATCGCCCGATCACCGTAAATAAATTTTCACAATTTGGAAGCGCTGTTCAGTCTATTCACGTTGAAATGCCAAACCAAACTAAGAATAAATCACTTAACAGCTGACAAAATGGCCGCCAGTTAAAATAGTGTTGTCAACTTAAAGTTCTATACCTCTACAAAAAAAACACCCTTTATAAAGAAATTGTAAGGAAGTTAAGTCAATGTGTGGCCGGAGGCGTAATCATCTGTCTGTAAGAGAAATAAACCTCTGAACATATTTTTTGGAAATACCTGGCACCACTTTGGCTGAGATCTTGTAATTAAAAAAAAAAAATAAAATTTCCTCGACACATAACAAAATGTCTGCTCCATAAGGATGTGGTTGCATTCGTATAAGAGAAGTGGTACGTCTCTCAAATACTCTCTAATTCAAAATACCTTTTAGGCCATATAGCAAGCCATTTCAGTACTCCGCCAGATATACACACTACTGCCGTAGTCTATTATCGCCATTATCGGTATCGAGGAGTTGACCCTTCACACCTCTGAACATAACCAGATTTGAATCATTTTACCCACAAAGAAACCATTTTCCTGTCGAAGATTGGACGTTGATTTATCTGTCTTTGTTGTGACATCATTAAAGCCAATTACCCTCCTGAAATGGACAACATTCCTGTCTCGTTGCCTTCATGACCACTATTCCACGCCTCACTGAGCGGAACTACAAGACAATTCCTACATTGCGCTGTCCAACACTCTCAGAGTTACGACAAAAATTATGACACTTCTGCGGTTGAGGCAATTTTGTTGGGGCACCTTAACACCAACTCCAACCACACCGCTCCACTTCCGACTGGAAACTTAATTTTCACTTTAAAAGCCCTCACCGACACGCACTTCGATGTCTGTACCCGAAGGGAATTAGCATAACGAACATGCTACCGCTGCGGCTGCCACAAAATCGATTAACATGGATCTGCATATCGTGTTGTGTCTTGTACATGTTCACACTGGCTTGTGACCCAGTCCATGGCTCAGCGAGACATGACTTAGATGTGGCTGCTTCGAAGCACCATCACGAGCATGAAGATGAAAAATGGGAGCAAGGTGACGGCGAGGAGTCCCACGACGAGCATCACTCCCACAAGGGCGATAAAGGAAAGAAAGGCGAAAAGAAGTCCGAACACTATGCCAAGGGTGAGAAGGGCCACCACGATAAGGAGGGCAAAAAAGGCGAACACGAGGAAGAGGACGAGTACGAGAAGAAACACGAGAACGAAGGTGGGCACCACAAGAAGCACAAGAAGGGCGATAAGGCAGAAAAAGGACACGAATTCGAAGAGCATGGTTCTTTTAAGAAGGGTCACTCCATTAAGGGCAAACATCATATCCACAAACTGAACGAGGACAAAAAGGAAAAGAAATACTATGACGAGGGCCACGATGAGGGTTCAGAAGAGAAGCACGGTGCCCACAAGGAGGAGAAAAAACACAAGAAAGGCGGCAGCCACAAAAAGGGTCATCACAAAAAATCGCATCACGAAGATGACTACGACAAGAAGGGACACAGCAAGAAGGGTCATCACCACCACGGCCACAAGGGACACAAAGGCGAGCACGACGAAAAGAAGCACTGGGGTCATGAGGAGGAGCACAGCAAGAAGGGTGGTGATGAGTACCACAAGAAGAGCTCGCATAAAAAAGGACATCACGGATATTAATATGGCAATGGCCAGAATAGAAGTGGATGTCCGGTGTCCACCAATGTCTGCTGTGTACAAATTTCATTTTCCTATTTGGCATATTTGTTTTCTTTTGTTGGACCTATTTGGTGGTTTCTACCATCCTTCTGGACAGTAGAGAGTACTTCAGAGCTTTTGTTATATGACTGTGCCAGAGCAGATCGTTTATCTTGTTCATACGGGGAAGGGGTTTGGGAATTGGCTGAATACTTTTAATAAAGAAAACATTTTCGAATTTAGACCACGGCTTTTATTTGGCCAACAATGTGCTTGAGGAAGGCACTTGATTCAGTTATACAAACATTAACGAGTTTCACAGCATTCGCCCGACGATGCACTTGTCACCGCTGCATGCGGTCATCTCCTTTTGGCAATTAGCGCCAAATGTGCTTCGGCCAATTATTGTGCGTTAACCATTCAACCGAAATAATTGCAGAGATCCACTCCACCACATGATCACCACTCCACTAGCACTGGTGCAGTCCGAATTTTCACGAGAATGCCACGAAGCTGGGGCGTATTAGCTAGCATTACAATAGCTCCTTCCGCTCCCCAAACGTGTCCATGCGATGGCAATGGCATTGTCGGAGGCTTTTGTACAGTCAAACGCATTTAGTGCGCAATGTTGCTGTTCGAGTACTTTGTGCTGTTTCCTTGGAACCGCAAAATGGCACATAAAATCGTGGTGACACCCACAGACCGCCGGATATGTATTTGATTGCATACGCGAGGATGCCAAGCGGAATTGATTTCACTACCGCGTACTGTGCCCATTACTGAGGTAGAGCTTCAACACCATGGTGTTGATTTCACTGTGGTGCCATTAGTCCTGCCATAATAATAATGGACAGACGAGTATGGTGTCTTTTTTCGAAAACCAAAAATTTCAGCAATACGTGGACAAACTAACATAATATGAATGTGTGTCCTTGGATAGGGGGATGAAATCTTTTCTCTCTCGGAAACCCCAACGATATGGCATGTTTTGGGAAATCAGACCAAGAGGACATGTGCAACAGCCAACTATCTGCACTGGCACTGTTGGACCCCAAATTAAACTCATTGCAAAGTTCTTAGCAAGTTTTGGGCAGTAATTAAATGTTCTTTGTGTGTTCGGTTGATCGCCTCCCTATGTTGATAGTTTTGCTTAGTTATGTGATGACGATGAAGCAAGCTGCTTGGGTAGGTTTGTGGAATAATTTCTTAACCAACAATAGAAACTTGTTTTGGTAGTACAAATAAGGTTGCACTGATGAACAAAGATGTACAGCAGACGTAGATATGAGATTGATTTTGATCCGATTTTTAGGTAGTAGCACAGATACTACAATTCCATAGATATCGCACGTAGAGGAAAAAAAAAATACCATTTTTCAATTCAATGGGAAGTACCACTACGTATCTCTATTATATTTGGTAGTATGTCATGAATTTGTAGCAGGGAGGGTTCCTTTACCTTAGGTTTTCAACAGCTGATAAAACCATCCAAACATTGATCATGTTGCGACCGAACGTAAGACACTCCCTAGTATTCTAGATATTTGAACTTCCAGAGCTATTAATTTAGACAATGGACAAATTCTGTGAGGAGATTTAACTACACTCGCAATAAACTGCTAGAACATTTCCTGTTCGCTTATCCCCTTAACCTATCGAAAAGCGCCATGAAGCCAGCATCAAGTTCTTAAAAAAAGTGGAATGCCAAGCAGCCATCAGAAACGCAGCAACTAGTGTGATAGGTTTGACCCGACCGTCCACGACAACGTTGGTTCGATGAAGAGTGTCGCCTAGTACATGTTAGATGAGAGTTAGTTATAACAACTCGTGGGGAAGGATCCAAAAAAATCGGCTTCTCAAGATTGAGTAAAAAGAGCACGTTAATTAGGGAATCAAGGAAATATACGGCTAGAAGAGATGCTCGAACGTTTCACCAAAATGCAAAGAGAACGTAAATGCAAGATCCGAACAGAGACATGTAGAGATGAGGAAAGAAACCTTGCAGTAGAGTCACAGTCTGTGTTGAGGATATGAACATAAAAACGTGTGCAGACTGTCAAATAGAAAATATGACCGGAATTCCGCTGTCACGCAGAACGAACAATTCGGACGATGTAATCCAACATTCCCTTCCTTTCGAAAAAAAGGAAGTGAGTATACCAATATCTAAACTCAAAATCTCCTGGACCTGAGCCTGTTAGCCGCAATACTTAAATAAAGAGCATAAACCAACTCATGTGACAGATGATGCCACAAGAAAGGAGATCTTCACAACTACGCTAACTATAGAGACGTACATCTCCATTAGATTAGATTATAAAAAGTCGGAAGAGCCTTCACCGGCCCTGGCACTGCGGCCTCCTTAAAGGGGCCTATTGTGCCCTCTCTGGTAGGGTCCTAGAGCCATCCCTTTACTCCGGAGACAGTCAGGAAGACAAGTATCCTCTCTGGGGGCAATTTAGTAAGAATTGCTGAGGCGACGATCTCCTCGGCAAGGATCTTTCTTCTGAGACGGAAGAGAGCCGGACATTGAATGAGAATGTGAAGAGAGGATTCATCACTCTCTAGGCACAGTCTACATGTGGGGTCCGGCGAGACTCCGATTCGGTGAAGGTGTTTTTTCATAAGACCATGTCCAGTAATAATTCCTGTCAGGATTCTTAGGTTATTCCTATTTAGTCAAACTATTTTCAAATCATAAACATATTTATGAAATGAATAAATTTTTTGGAGTGTCGATTGTCATCACAAATTTTTAAATTTGATTTGGCATCGACTCCAGTAATGCGTTTCGCCCCGATGTGGATAGATTAGTTAGAAAATATAATTTCCTGGGGGATAATTTTGGTGCAGTTCTGCCCCGGGTTTTAAGTCATTAGATTCGATTTAAGCTATGCTCCTAATATTTTCTCTGAAGCGTCACTTACTGACACCGCAGAAGGGTTCAGGTCCGACGAGTGGCGTTGTTGCGCCGACTTTGGATAGTGAGTCAGCCGTTTCGTTTCCAGTAAAGCCCCTGTGGGCTGGAATCCAGTGTAGGATGACTAGGTTTTTCTTTGCTAGTTCGTAGATGGCCATGTAAGTTTCTACGACCAGCTTCGATTTTATAACAGATGAGTTCAGAGCTTTAAGAACAGCTTGACTATCTGAGAAGATGAATATGGTCTTACCACGTGTATTACAATTTAAATTTATTCCAGCGCAGTGGGTAATAGCAAGGACTTCAGCCTGGAATATCGATGAGTACCTGCCCAGGCTGACTGAAAAGTTTGCTTGAGGCGCTTCTCCATAAATGCCATATCCAGTCCCTGAGTCCATCTTGGAACCGTCTGTGTACCCAGACTAGGTCAAATTACGATGGATTAGGTATTTGTTTTCCCCAGTCTTCCCTTGGCGGGATGATGATAAATAAGTTTTTGTGGAAGCCAAATTTCGGTAGCATGTCATCTAAGAACATGCTGAATGCTTCTTCAGGCTCCATATCGTCGATCAGAGACAGGTAACCTCAACGGTAGGAGTAGGGGTCAATGTTGTTCGAGTGGAATAGAAGATGTATGCTCAGTCTAGTTTTCATATGAACTTGAATAGGTAAAAGGCCTAGGATGACATTCAGTGCCGTGGTCGGGGTGGAGCGCTGACAGCCCGTCATGCAGTTTCCAGCTATACGTTGTATACGTTCTAAATTTTTGGTACCTCTTTATACCATCGCATATAAGAAACTGTCTGCTGTTGAATCTATGCCTAAAACCATTTACAAAAAAACTATTTGGGCAGAACTAGTGTGGTTTTTTTGCGAATTGATGCTTTGATGAAGTCTCTAACTAGTATAATGATCCTCATAAGGCACTTTATTGAAATAGATAAGCAATCGCAATTGCATTCCCTTATAATTGTAAGCAATGCCTTCTGATACCTATGCCATATAAGGTAACAAAAATTCACACCTTAAAATCCCCTTTGCGAACAATTAAAGTCTAGTAAATAAATTAAAAGTTCTTAAACTTCAACAAAATCCTTTAGCTACCACAAGATACACAAATACAATCCCCTTCGATTCTCGTTTTAAAGTATCCCTAAGAAAAGCAAAATATTCAAATTCTGTCTGAGCAAAAGCAAACGGAATGCATTTCTCTTTCCTGCTGCAAGAGTACGTGCCAATTATAGTAACTGCCACAGCGCAAAAGTTTATCATTTTTCCATTTTCTCTGGTGACCCTCCGAGTTTTCAAAGACGGGAAGGGGTGGTGAACTTTTCAATTCTTTTGCTTTTCTACATATAATAAGTGTATAGAAATAGCAACGGAAACCGCTTTTTATAAGTTTGCTTTTCTCGCTTTCTCGCATGCCCATTGTACAGTGGAAGTTTTACTAAATTTTTATGGCCAAAAATCATCAGTCATATAAATATGTTTTAGATGTTTATTTGCCAGTAGAGTTTACTTAAGTTTTCTTTTAATTCAATGACAATAACGCCCCGATGTGGAAAAATTGATAATGCAAAATATTTTCCAGAACTTCATGTAACGTACTATAGTTCTACACTTTTACAGTCTTATAGTATCGTGGGATCTTTTACTGTTTACAATTCTGCCGTCCTAGGAAAAAAGGGCGCGAACGCCAAAATTCAAAAGCGACATTATTATTTCGAATCGTTAAACACTGCCTTGTTTTTGTGCGAAGCTTAAAAGGCACATTTCCAACTGAAAACTGAAAAGGGCTCAAAATCAGCAAAGCAAATGTGCACATCTACCATGCTTAGCTATATCGCTAAGTACTAATAAAGGCTTATCGGCCAATTAACAATGTTAAAAAGTCCCATTTGCCTACATTTTCTGCTTATGTGACTTTTTAGCTTAGACACTAAGCTTTAAGCGATTTTTGTTGATTAAGCGCCTTTTTTGCTACTTAACAATCATGTGCAAGTGCTGTGTGGGAAGAGGCATGTTTGAACAGAATCTCACGATTTGAAGGGATTTTGTATTGCGCTGCAGCGTGAAGTTTGTAGTTTGACGAAATCTTTGAAGTGGATGGTAAGGCGTTAGGTCTTATCGCCCAAAACCATAACGCCCAAACTGAAAAATGTCATAACGCCCAAAAACTACCACATCGCCCAAAACTTAAAGGAATAAAGCGTCGCAAAACCCAAATGGAATGACAAATCTGACAGTAAACCCAAGCAGGGGGTTGCAGGGGGGCAGCATGGCCCTCCATACCTATTAAACTGCAAATTCTGTTTGGCCTTTATTTCCATTTTGTTGTTTGTTTTTGGGGGTTATATATTTTTTTGCGCGTTAGTAAAAATAATGCCATTACGCCCAAAATCAATGTCACATCACCCAAATTTCAGTAACAACAACATCGATTATTTTTAAGAAAAAATTTGTAAGAAAAAATTTGTGCGTTATGACATTTTTAATTTGGGCGTTATGACCTTGGGCGATAAGACCTAACGCCGGATGCTAAGAGCAACTTATTGCTCTCGTTTTAACTTAAGGAAATATATGAACGTTTCAGATTTACGTAAAAACCGCCTCGAAAACTGGACGGTTTCGGCTATCCTCCTTCTAATAGAATCAATACAACTACCTACCCCAACCCTACACTGTTACTATACCACATATCAGAATGAAATTCTGAAATGAAACCTATTTTGTATTAAACATCTCTTCTCTTATGAATATTATTAATATACCCCAACCCAACCCCATGCCATACTGCAGCACGCACCATATCCGGCATCGGGCATACGTTCATAATATACATACATAACATTATACAACTGCCCTTAGCACTCAACTAAACGCGAAAACAAATCAACCCTTTTCGAATGCGAGGTCGTATACGTATGCTAGTGTGGTTTCCTTTTTGTTTGTTGTGTCGCACGATCGCATTTGTTTGATTTGTAGCAAGGTATATGATAATGTGCATGTATATATTTTCACTTAAAAAAATACATTTTGGCTAAAAAATATTCCTAAGAACGTGGCTATAAATGACATTATCCTTATAGCAGTCTCACAGTATTAAGGAAAATTTAAAAAAAAGTTTCATCTATATCTGTCCAGTAGTTTTTGAGTTTTTAAGTGACAACGAAAATTCCTACAGTTTTATTGTATGTATAGATCAGGAGTTCCCTAACTGTGCGTCGCGATGCCCTGGGGCGTATTTAGGCCTACGCCAGTCCAACTAATCCAGGAGCTCAATGAACATAGACAAAGCCGCTTGTTCGCTTACTTAGCTTCGGAGTGTTTGGAAAAGAATCTCAATTTTGGCCGAAAAATCATTTTTACCGACGAGATTTTTAGATGAATGCGGGTATGTGAACAAGCAAAATTGCCATGAATATGGGACGACGATATTTCAACGTTTACCAGTCCTTATTGAAAAATGTTTTAGTGAATATTTAGTAAGATCAACTTCACATATCTCTACTTTTAGAAGGGCGTCGCAAGAATATTTCAACCTATCTAGGGAGTCGCAGTATGAAAAAGATTGGGAACCCCTGGTATAGATGATTCCTAAATATTTATAGCTGTCAAAAAATTCAATGACTTTAATTATGGAACTAGGGCGTGCATCATTCCTCATGTTTACTAACATTTGTGTCAACTTAAAACTTGAATTTCTAATGTGTATTCTTTTTGTTTTCGATGAATTAATCCTAAAATATTTCCGTGGCACTACTTTACTGCGACATTAAATTCTTCCTGCGCTATTGCTGTTCTGTCAATAAAAGCAAACGGTGGGTTCTATTTGAATGACTGAAACAACTCATTAGTAACCAGGGTGAATATAATTGGGTCTACTTTTCATCCCTGTGAGACACCATTTCCACCTTAAGTTTATCATTCTGCAGGTGTCATTTATCTTCACACAGAGTATCCTGTTTGAACAGATACTCGGCTCGGTTGTTGGGTTAACCAGTCTGTCATTAGTCCTCGTATATGCCAATAAGTCGAAGCGCTTCTACAAGCTTTTAGGTATCAACGGCTTTACTGATGTTTATGAAGAGTAGGTACCAATACGTTGTGACTTAAAGCTCTTGTTGACACAATTTGCGAATTTTTATCATTACTTTTCCTTAAATGCAAAAAGTAACGTGAACTGTAAAATTTTGTCGTAATTTATCTACGAGGGCATGAAGTCTAACCTTCCCATAATTGGAAAGCACACCGTTAACTAAGTGTTCATGAATAAGTAGGTGCTCAGTGAAAACCACTTTAGCCCGATGACTTTAGCTCTAAGTTCAGTACCCCATTTAGTCACCTTAAACCTTAAACATCGACCACTGTATATTTTGTATTCCATACTCAGCGCAATTTAATGAAACTCAAAATGTGTCTCACAGTTAGTTGGCTAAACACAAATCGAAGGAAATGCACATGGGAAAGTTTATCCCCTTCAGAGTGCATAAATTTGAATGTGTAAAATTATTGACAAAAGAAAAAATATTACTATACACCACACATGGATAAGGAGCGCAAGGATACGCGACGTAACAAGACAAATGCGAAGGAAGGCAAAAGAACCATATATACCACTGAAATCCAAAATGTAACACATCGTTATACTCTGACACCTCCACCGCAGGATGATTGCATGGCTATACGGTATATAGGGCTCAGTGGTGTTGGATTGACTTAGTCGGCGGGATGGTATCTACCCTCGTTACTGTATGCAATGTCCTTGCACGACAGAATATTTTGTGAAGAAATTTACTGATGCAAAAGTTTTTACGTATTTTTGCAGCTAGAAATTTATGTGTGATGCGAGAAAATTATTGCACATCAAAAAAGTAAGAAAATATCCAATTCACTGGTATAAATCGTCGCATTTGAAAGTTGTAATTGGGTTTCGAGAAATATCTACACAGCGGTTTTTTTTTTTATTTTTTTACCACGGAAGATTTGCGCAAGGACGTGGAAAATTTGAATGAATAAGATTATTAGATAACGAATGTGGATTCAATGAAATCAAAAAAATGTATGTATATACTCAGTACATGATTGTAAATTCAAATTTGACGCGTGGATGGTTTCCCTTGTCTTGATGTGTAGCTTACCTATCTCAATGTCGGGCCATTGAGATAGGTAACCATTAGATATATCAATTTTTAAGTACATGAATAGGTCCTAATCAACTACATAATTAAATAGACAAAATTCCAAGAAAAACTGCCAAATTGACTTTAATTAATCTTTGACATGTGGCCTAATCATTAGGTTATATTATATCTATATATATATAAGAAGCTAGGACTAGGATGCCTAGAGCTACACGGATCTGTTGCGCCAACACTCTTTTTTTCATTATCACCATTTAGTATACAAGTGCACATTTAAGAAAGGTACAGTACATAAAGTGTATTTTTTTTTAAATTGGCAACATTGTTTATAGTGAAAGATAATTTGACTATACAGATGATTTGTGGTGAGTACTTGAGTACCTACGTCCAATGTCAAACAGAAAACAGATATGTAGTTTGTCGAGAGCTCCCGTCGATCCTAATCTGGAACAAGGCATTAACGCAGTTGGAGTTAAATTGCTAACAAGGACTTTACCAACTCCTTTTCAGAAAACTGCCGTTGCTGACTTTTTAGCGAAAAACTGGGTATTTAGTCATGTTAAGCATGCTTACACTAACTCAACTATCAATTTTGGTTCGAATCGTTATAGGCGTTTTCGAAAAAATCTAAATTTAGACATATTTCGTCATATTTCGTAAAATTTTTATATGGGAGGTACCTACCGTTAATATTATACTCTAAATACGAAGTTTGAAGCAATTCCGTCCAAACGTTTAGATTCCCCAGGGTGGGACAGACAGCCATACGGACGGGCAGAATTGCGAGACCCACTTTTTTGAGTACCCTATCATCGTAATATCAGAATTGATCAAAATCTCGAATTCGAAATTTTGTAGGAAAACAATAAATTTCTCTTACTACGTATACGAGAAAGTTAAAAAAAAAACCTGATGCTCGATACGTTGAACTAGCCAGAGCGGCGCTGGTCATAACCGACAGTATCTGTGTCTTTATATGTAGACTAGCTGGACCCGTGCTCGGCTTGCTAAAAACTGTTCCTAAGGACGTGGCTATACCCGATATGGCCTATAGCAGTCTCACAGTCTTAAGGAACATTTTTAAAAAAGTTTCATCAAAATCTGTCCAGTAGTTTTCGAGTTTTTAACGGTCAAAACAATGCCTACAGTTTCATTATATGTATAGATGACATCAGGCGGATTACTTTATATCATCCTCAAAGCGTTAATGCCGCAGGTAGTAGGCGTATCTCCCCATAAACAAGCCTATATTTTCCTAGGCCGACCGGTTCCATAGTTGTCACTAACTTGCTCATATGTATATATATGCGACGACCCCTTAACAGCCAGCCCTGCTTACCTTTTCACAGCATTCGGCTGTTCCGGTCAATAAATCTTCACTTTCTTATCTTTTAGTGAAAATTTAAAATGCCATCGTAGGCGGTATCTTAAAAGTCAAGCAGAAAAAGTATGTTAGAACTGAAACTATTTTCCCAAACAAAGAAAATGTCCAACAGAATAAGCTTGTTGACATATTTATTTTTGTTGGCATATCTCATAAGCATAAGTAATTTGTGATGATTTAGGTATACTTATTTTTTGTGATGAAAATAAGCTTCTAACAATAATTTCAAACCTAACAAATTTCACATACGTCCTATAAATAGATCAAAGCGTTTGTTTTCTACACAGTTCTTAACACAAACTCCTATATACTCTTGCGGAAATCCTCTATAACATGTCATCTTATAAGGATCCAATAACATTTTTGACACGTTTCACTTTATGTCCGTACAAACGAAAACATTAAAGGAAAGCAATAAACATTTTTCCCTGCTTTTAGCACACCACTTTAATTAAATTTCCTGTCGCCCAAAACATAAAGCGATATTCCCTCGCAAACCAAATCCTCTTAACTACAATTTATTTTATTTTTCATTTGAAGGAACTCCCATATACAATTATATTTCTGAATAGCCCGGACCGGAAAGCATATATCATACATCAATCAGGAGAAGAAAGCAAATAACTCATGTTAAACAATTTAGTTTTTTTTTTTTTTTTTTTTTGTAACTTACGATGTGCAATGTAAGAAGCGTTGGGGGAAGCGTGAAATCCTTTGAAGTTTTTTTTTCCTGCTCTTATTTATGTAGTTGGGAACACATAATTAACCCAGTCGCTTGCATTAAACACACACCGGTGAGTGTTGATTTAGTGCAGAGGTATAATTCTTCAGGCATGTAAAATTAAACATTTTTTTTTTTTTGCTTAAGGACATTATGTCACCTCCTGCAGCGAACAACTTTTCCGAGACTACTAATGGATGGAAATGTTTTCGTTGTGGGCTTTTTTTTTTGTTGAAGTATTATTTTCTTGAGGTTCTACGACTTTTGACTGGCAAACCGAAAAATTGATTAACCTTAATGACAGTTTATACGCTTGGGAAGATTGTAAGGCTCTCGAGTAGTTCATATGGAATTTTAGGCCCTGCAAAACGTTCTTTTCGACGGGAAAATTTTGTTTTATTTTCTAAAATTGAGGTCATTTCCGGTGATGTGAATTGAGAAGTTTCAGACTGCGAAGTAGGTGGTGAGTTTTAATACTAATGGGAGTTGGTGAACGTTTTGGCGTTACTGCTATAATTTTAACTTTAATGCGATAATTATAATAATAATAATAATAGGTGGCGCATCAGGCGGGTGACACCCAAGGCCTAGCTTCTCGCAACCATTCGTTTTGTGTGAGTTTCTATTTTTGGAACGAATGGAAGGGACCTACAATTTTATGCCGAGTCCGAACGGCTGAATTGAGAAGCTTTTTCATGACAGTCATACTCTCGGATGTTTGTCAGTCGTTCGCGAGAGGCGGCGCAGTTGAAAACACTTTAAGATGTAATTTGTGTTTTTCCGGGGATCGAACCTGGGATCCCTCGCACAGTAGTCCAGCACACTAACCACTGCGCCCATATGCGATGCGATTATTATGTCAGGTAAAAATGAATAACAGTCATACAACGTGATGTCTTTTAAGCTGTTATAACAGTTCTTAGAAACTACTCAAAATAATAGTGAGAAGATTTTTGACAAATTTTTACTAGAAAGCTTTGGATATAAGCAACCCTTAAACCTGGGGATTTATTATACAAAATCGATATGTAGAGCATAAAGCATGCAATATATAATTTGATGAATATTCATTGAGGTTTGCAATAGCTAAGAGCTCTTTCCATAAAATAAAGGGTCCGCCATCTAACGTTTTTTTTTTTTAACTAGTGCTTATTTCGCGAATGGTAACACTTAGCTCATGTCTGATTTGACAGATAATTAGTTTTATCCTTCCGCTGAACGAATATGGTTGTGTATACGCTTGAACAACGCTGGGAAATATTGCGACATTACTTTGAAAATCATGGTAATGTTGCAGAATGTGTGCGAAAATTGCGTACGGATTTTGGAAGAAGAGAAGCACCGTCAGCTCCGTATGTTCGTTATCTTGTGAAAAAAGTGAAAGAAACTGGAATCCTCATCGATAAACCAAAGCGTGAAAAGCCAAAAACAGTACAGTGGCAGAAAGTGTGCGTGAAGTGCCATCAACATCAATTCACCGTCGTTCCCAACAATTAAACATTTCGGAGACATCATTGAGACGAATTTTCCATAAAGACCTTGGTATGACGCCATACAAAATCCAATTGGTTCAGGAGTTGAAGCCAACTGACCATCCAATGTGTTTTCGCTTCGCTAAGTGGGCCTGCGATCGACTTAGAGAAGATGCCGATTTTACCAAAAAAATCATCTTTTCAGATGAAGCTCATTTTGATCTTGGCGGGTATGTAAACAAGCAAAATTGTCGCATTTGGGGCACAGAAAACCCGCACGCATACATTGAAAAGCCGATATACCCAAAACGACTAACGAGTCACTGTTTGGTGCGGATTTTGGTCCAGAGGCATAATTGGGCCATTTTTCTTCGAAAATGAGCAAGGAGTGGCCGTTCGTTACAGTCAATGGCGATCGTTATCGAGCCATGTTGAACGAATTTTTGTTCACAAAAATTGAAGAGGAGGATATTGGCAACATTTGGTTTCAACAGGACGGCGCTACGTTCCACACAGCCGAAGCTACACTCGATGTTTTGCGCCCTGTTTTTGAAGATCGCATTATCAGCCGTAGAGCTGATGTCGTTTGGCCACCGCGGAGCTGCGATTTGACACCGTTGGACTATTATTTGTGGGGTGCCGTAAAAGATAAGTGCTACGCCGACATGCCAGACAATATTCGTGAAGCCATTGGTGAAATACAGCTGCACACAATCGATAATGTGCTTAAAAATTGGACCGATCGTGTAGGCTACTGCATGGCCAGCCGAGGCAGCCATTTGAATGAAATTATTTTCCATTATTAACCGGAAGGATTGTACTTTCAAATGAAAAAAGAAATTTGAGAAAATATTCAGTAGTTTTTTTTTATAGCATTTTCAAAAAAAAAAATAAGTTATTTATACACAGTTGGAACTGCGAACTACTGGGAGTACCAAAACCTGTATGAGTGTATGCCTACCGGGTCAGAGCAGAGTTTTCCAAGCGGAGGTCTCGAAAGTGACAACATCAGCCAGTGAGTCTGCGATAGGGGAAATTTAATAAAAAATGTATTTTAGGCACCTATACAAACAGAAAATAAAAGTTTGTGAAAAGTTTTCATGTTGAAGTAAGTGGAACATAGATCCCTATTCCTGTCACCTGTCTCTGATTGATACTATGAAAGAGCATTCAGCATGTTTCTAGCGACATGTTACCGGAATATTGCTTTTATAAAAACTTCTCTATCATCATCACGCCAAGGGAAGAATGGGAAAAATACAAACCCAATCCATCGCGACTTGACCTAGTATGGTACACAGATGATTGCAAGATGGGTTCAGGACTGAATGTGGCATTTTTGGAGAATAGCCTCAAATGAACTTTTCAGTCAGCCTAGGCAAGCACTCGTCCATATTCCAGGCTGAAGTCCTTGCCATCAACCACTGCGGTAGAATAAATTTAAGTTCTGATACACGTGGTAAAACCATATTTATTTTCTCAAACAGTCAAGCTGCTCTTAAAGCTCTGGACTCATCTCTATAAAATAAAGTGGAAAAAAACTGTTTCCCTCTGTCGCCCGTAATTTTCAACCAATTTTATTGGTTTTTTTTTTAATGTCGGTAATTACAGTGATCGAGCGATAGGCTAAACAAATTCAAAATCGGACAAAGGCAAATGTATCTCTAAAACCACAAACAATTGAGCTCAAACTTACAGATAATCTTAGGTATTGGCCGTAGAGTGCTCCTGTGAAGATTCTGACAAAGGCGCGTCTCACCTCCCATACAAAAAAAATCATTCAAAATCGTATTTCTCGAAAACCACCAAATTGATTGAGCTCAAACTTACAGGTAATCTTGCGTATTGGCCATGGAGTGCTCCTGTGAAGATTGGTCAAAGTTGGACAAAGAGCGTGGGACCTAAAATACAAAAAAAAAAAAAAAAATAGAACATTGTCGCCCGTAAAGAAATAAAATAAAATAAAAAAACAAAAAAAGGCTTGGCGAAGCTGGCGGGGGTGCAGCTAGTCTGTTATAAAATCAAAGCTGGTCGTAGAAACTTACATAGCCATCTACGAACTAGCAAAGGAAAACCTAGTCATCCTACACTGTATTCCAGCCCAAAGAGGCTTTACTGGAAACGAAACGGCTGACTCACTGGCCAAAGTCGGCGCGACCTGAACCCTTCTACGGTGTCGGCAATGGATGCTTCAGGGAATACATTAGAAGATTAGCTCAGATCGAATCTAATGAACTCTAACAAACAGTTCTTCCCGAAATTCTCCCCCAAAAAATCATGCTATCTCACTAATCTGGACAAAAACAACCCAAGAATCCTCACAGGTATTGCATAGTCTTATGAAAAAACATCTTCACCAAATTGGAATCTCACCGGACGCAGACATGCAGACTTTCCTGGAGAGTGATGAATCCTCTCTTCATATTCTCATGAAATGTCCGGTTCTCTTCTGTCTCAGAAAGAAAGTCCTTGGCGAAGAAATCGTCACTACAGCAAAACTTGCTGACTTACCCCAGAGCAGATTCTTATCTTCCTGACTGTATCCGGAGTCAAAAGATGGCTCTAGGACCTCACCAGGGAATGCCAGGGCCGGCGAAGGCTTCGTACCGTTCGCTTGTACCGTACCAAAAAAACAGTTTTGAAAAAGTGATGTCATCGCTGTTGTGAGGTTTACTAAAGTCAGTTTGTTGTAGAAATAATTTCGCTGAGCTGAGGATAAGCATAGGTCAGCGAACTGTCTTCTTCTTCTTCTATGAGCCAGAGGTAATAAGTTTTATGTTAGTAGATACAGAAACTTCGTTTATCCGCACAGCTTATATCAAGTAGCTTAAGTGAATGATTACGTGCCTAGCTCTATATACACTCCCGCTAAACTGAATAGGTTCAACATTTATTAAAAAGTAAAATAACTGTATCTTTTTAACCAACTTGCCGAATTTAATGAAATCAATTTTTTTAAATAGAATAATCAATTGTTAATGAAAAATTAAAGTTTGAGGTCTAACACACGAATTTATATTTTTATGATTATTTTTCCAAAAACATATTTAAAAATTACCATTTATTTTGGCTCAACTGAATACGTTCAAGAATTTAAAATTAAAAAAAAAATTATATGAAGTATTATTTCACAGCTTTGGTTTTTTATAACATTTAACTACATACGTAAGTATAATTTAGTATGTAGGACTACCTCCTTTGTTGAATATAAATTCATAGATACGATTTTGAAAATACTTCTAATGTTCATCAAAAATTCCAAAAGACAGACATGATGAATAAAATAAAAATTCTTGAATGGAATGCCAATGGTATCGAAAGTCGAAAAGACGAGATGCAAGTGACTCTTGACATAAACCAGATAGATATATGTCTGATTTCAGAAACGCATTTTAAATTAAAAACTGACTTTAAACTGCAAGGATATGAACTATATCACTCCCCACATCCTCATAACTGTGCAAAAGGAGGGGCTGCAGTGTTAATAAAGAATACAATTAAACACAATAAAGAAGCAAAATTCCAATCATGTGGAATCCAAGGAATTTCCATAAAAATGGAAACGGACAGTGGGCATATATCTGTTGCATCAGTATATTGCTCTCCCAGCTTTATAATAAAGAAAAATGATTTTAAAAGTATTTTCCGAATATTTCACAATAGATTAAACGCAGTAGGAGATTTTAATGCCAAGAATAAATATTGGGGATCTAGATTAACAAATACTAGAGGCAAAGAATTATTCGAAGCATTTAAAGAAAATGGCGGCAAATATCACCTAACGGGAAAACCTACCTATTGGCCAACAGATAGGAATAAAACCCCAGATCTTGTCGACTTCTTTATATCTAAGAATATATCTTCGAATAAAATAAGTGTAGAAGAAGGGTCAGATCTTCAGTCAGATCATTCCTCTATACTTCTTACACTTGGCGATAAAATAATAATAAAAGAACATAGCCCAAAACTAGTTAATAGGCTGACTGACTGGAACTATTTCAGACAGAAGTTGGAAGAAAGTATTCAACTGTCAACAGCTATTCAAACAGAAGATCAACTAGAAAAAGCAGTTCAAATATTAACTTTAAATATAAAAAGATCAAACAAAACTCTTATCCTCGCGAAATATGTGAAATTATTACGGAAAAGAGGAAAGCTAGAAAACGCTGGCAACAGATAAAGGCGCCACGCGACAAGATTACACTGAACAACTTAAATAACAAGCATAGAAAGTCTATTAGAGAATTCAAAAACGAACCTTTAAAAACTTACCTTACCAGCCTTACAAATGATGCTAGTACTGACTACTCGCTCTGGAAGGCAACAAATAGGATGAACAGGCCAATAGCTCATATTCCCCCAGTAAAAACTAGAGAAGGTAACTGGGCGAAAAGCAACCAAGAAAAGGCAAACACTTTTGCAGAGTATCTTGAAGACGTATTTAAACCTTATAAAGATAAAGGTTATCAAGGACTCGAAATAAGGTGCGAAGAAGATAGACCTATACGGTCGGTAACAGCTAAAGAACTTGCCAAAGAAATTAAAGAAGGCATAAATACAAAAAAGCCCCAGGGTATGATTTGATTACAGTAGAAATTTTGAAACAATTTCCACGAAAATGTCTGAAAAAACTAGCGCAGATTATAAATGCTGCATTTAAGTTGAGATATGTCCCAAGCTTGTGGAAAGTCGCTGAGGTAATAATGATGCCAAAACCAGGCAAGCCACCTAACGGGGTAACCTCATATCGCCCAATATCTATACTACCAATGTTGTCAAAGTTATTCGAAAAAATGCTGGTTAAACGCCTGCAAAAAATAATTGACGAAAAATCTCTAGTCCCAAATCACCAATTTGGATTTAGAAATAAACACTCTACAATTGATCAGGTTCATAGAATCACAGATAAAATCGAAAAAGCATTCGAAGAGAAAAAAGTGTGCTCTACAATATTTCTTGATATAGCACAAGCTTTCGATAAAGTCTGGCACAAAGGTTTGATCCACAAACTACAAAGGCAACTGCCAAAACAATATTCGACAATTCTGGAGTCATATATATCAGATCGATTCTTCAGAATTAAACAAGAGACAGAGTACTCAACATTAAGAGAAATTAAAGCTGGTGTACCACAAGGCAGCGTTCTAGGTCCTGTTTTATACCTTCTATTCACTAGCGATTTGCCTGAAAGTGGGGAAACCACTATAGCTACTTCTGCAGATGACACAGCTGTCCCTGTGGAGACGATACAGCAAAATGTATTGGCTTATTGGGAGATATTCATCTCTGTCAAATTACAATAAGTTACTGCTATACAAGCAAGTTCTAAAACCAGTATGGACCTACGGGATCCAGTTGTGGGCATGTACATGCCAAACAAATTTGCAAAAAATTCAGGTTTTCCAAAATAAAGTACTAAGGAACATAGTCAATGCACCTTGGTACATACGCAACTCTGATCTACATAGAGATCTTAACATTGAAATGGTTGAGGAAGAGGTTAAAAATGCCCGAAGGCATAAAAGTAGACTTCTTAACCATGTTAACATAGAAATAACAGAACTTTTAAATACTGACAATGTTATCAGGAGATTAAGGCGGGTAAAACCTCTTGATCTTAGCTAAGACCAAGAAAGTAGGTAATACTTTCAACTAAAAAAGTATAGAAATTCGGCAAACGTCGGATTTATCCTCAATTTTTTTTTTTAAAATGAATCAAAAATAAATTGCCAATTAGTCGAACGACTAGGTGCAATTAATTCGGGATGACGAAAGTCAGTCCCCTTGGGAGTTTTTTTTAGATCGGGTTAAAGTCCCTCACTATTGCAGAAGCATCCCTCGCGTAATAGCTCTGCAATTTCTTTCGATGATTTTTCCTTCCAGCGAATTCCCATTACAAAAAAAAAAAATAAAAAATTCAAGTGAAATTGTTGACCCGGATTTTTTAATGGCGCCAATTAGGCTTGCAGGATTATCAAAATGTCTCCTGCTTTCATATACTTTTTTGGACAATAGTCTTTAAACGCTCTCAATAAGATCTATTTATGTCCGGGGAGTATGGCAACCACTCGAGCAATTTCACATTTTGGTCGTTTATCCACTGTTTAACGACCCTGGCAGTATGTATGAATGGGGTCGTTATACAGGTATGTCCATAGAATCCGTGAATGTCATAGCTTTAGCCATGCGGTCCATTTAGATTGAACTTCTTTTCATCGGAAAACATCACAGTGTGGCAACTCCTTGTTCCAGGTCATAATGCTTTCGAGTTCTCGATCAAACTGAAGTCGTGCAGTTTTAGGCACATCATTGAGATGTGTTTTTTTTACTTCCGATCAATCAAAGTTAGATAAATGCAACCAACCTTTTGCCTCCTTTATGACCCGTAGGAGTGTAAGACTCAAAGCTAAATGAAACCTCTTGTCTAAGTCTGTGCGGGCAGTGAGAACGGAAGGGTGCCCTTGACCCTATAGCTGTGCACACTTGCGCCTCGTCGATAAAGTTAGAAAGATTATGCGTCTACTTGCTCTGCTAAACGCATTTTCCTTCCAGCTTTTAGTGCTAATATTCCTGGAGCCTATTTATTACTACCATTCTTCGTTAGAAATCATTCACAGCTCCCAGTATTCAGCCTCTTCTGTGAATCAGTTAAGTGGCAGTATAATTTTTAAGTGAGTCTATTAAGGCTTATAGATCTCCAAAGTCGACTACAATATAACTATAAAGAGATGGTTTGCAAGGCAACGTACCTTTTTGGTGTGTGATATAGCACCATTGCCTTCTTATCAAAGCAAGTTCATCATTAGACTACAAAGTAAGCAACCCCGCCACAGCCATTCTCGTATCTCATTCATTCCCATCAAAGAAACATCCAAACTTTCCGTTTCTATTATCACCCTTAAATCATCCCTCCCTTTTGATGAAACACAAATGTATTCTCTTCCATCAGCTAAACACCATTTGTATCACCGCAACAACAAAGTGTAAAATTGTCACATGCAATTAAAATTTCCCCGAAACAGAAAAGATACACCACCCCACCGCCAAAACCGGATGCCATGTCCTAGATTTCAACGAAACAAACATATTCTCGAGGCAATAAAATTATTATTTCCAACTTTAACCATTCAGCTGGGGCATACATATTTTAATGTTGCTCCTTTGCTAATGATTGCTTGCGCACTCATATTACGTAGCGCGTATCGCTCCATTTGTTCACAAAGTTGTCGTCATTTGAACTCGGCATCTATACACACAGAGGCGATGACGATGGGACATAGTCGCGCTCACACACAAACACATACATTATGCCAACCTATCTCTGAACACTAATCATTGTTCAACACCATTCCTACGACAGTAAAGGAATAGCACTCAAATTCGTTTTTCGGGAAATGTGTGCGCCACCCACCACCCATCGAACACACGTTTTAACAGCAAGGAGCACTGCGGTCGATAGGGATATCATGGCCATAATGTTCTTTAATGTGAAAACTTTTGAATATCAGCACATATTTGACAACTGTGTGAATAGCACTGGAATTTTGCTACTTTTCAAGAAGAAGGACCTGCCCGCCACCTCCACTTTGGAAAAAAATCGCAACACATTTTAAATATTATATTCATAGACTCACTCCAGAGCCCCCACCATCTACACCCATGACTGAGTGCTGCGCGTGGGACGTGGGAGTATACGAAGAAGGACCTTTCTTCGAGGATATGAAACTTTTCCACATAAAAGTTTCTTCCGATGCTGGTGTCGTCGGATGTATGTGTATGTTGCTGTGTGCTGTGAGGTCCTGAATCCTTCTGTGGGAGTTGGATTGGCGTTTCTTTTTTGTCACCCCATTCCAGTGGTTGGTGGGCAGTTCGGCTTCAGTGTTTTTATTAAGCGCCCAAGGATATAATTTATTACACCCCAGTGAATAATCAAATAAGTTTTACGCAAAGAAATACAAACTGTTTATCCTTCTCTTCTTCTCCTACGACTGGTATAGTTACTGCTATTGGTGTTGCTGCTGGTGATAATGGTGCGGCGACACACAGTGGCATCATGGTGTCGCTATGCGGTTGTGAAACTCACTCCGATAAGAAGTTCCTCAAGTTTTTATGTCCAATAGTGTGTGGGTGTGCTGTGCAAGCTGCAAGTGATTGTAATTAAGTCCAAAAGAAAGGCGGGCGACTGAGCGTTCCTCGCTCACCACACAGAACTCAGGAATGCTGTGCGTAAATGCTGCAGTGTAGCCGCATGACAAGGGACGATTTAATGTGTGCGGTTTCATAGTGCCGCCATATCGGTGGGCGTAGTTGCTGCTGGAACATCCTTGAACCATATTTAAACTGAAATCATTTTTCCACCACCTCCGCCGCCGCCCTGTTGGTTGGGAAAATTTAATCAGATTGTATCAGCGGAATCCTTTAATACCATACATCCTGGCAGCGGAGGCTGTCTCTGTGAGATTGTGTGTGAAATGTGAATTTAATAGTGTGATTACGTTGGCTGGTGAACTGAGACATGGCTTCAGATTGAAATCAGGCGATTTGGGGCTTGTTTTTTTCAACCAGGTAGCAGCTATACGGTGTCGTCCTTTTTTTGTGTGTGTGTGTTTTGCCTAAACAAATGGGTTATTTATTAGCCCGGAAAGTCAGTCTTTCAACGATTTCTTTCTACCTAGTATGAATTTATTGTAATTTAATGATCGCACAGGATCATTGGAGCTATAGAATGGGTATAAGCGCTCGTGTCTTGAATGGATTGGCATATTAGGAGGCATGAAATGGGGGCGAATGGATTTGCTATAAGTGGGCAACGCACCGCACATCGAAATGAGATTTCTGCGAGAAGATGTCTGCTGGTTAACAATTTAGAAAGTGTAATCATGTATAATCAGAATAAGATGGAGAATTTATTTTCCATTGCTGGAGGTAACCTTGAAATTAGAAGCTCACTCACGGATTTGCATTATTTTTCGTGACCTTTGAAGAATTTTGCTCGAGATACCTAATATTGTTTTTGTATTGAGACGCACTTGTTAGTCTGGTGTGAGGTTACTTACTTTGCTCATGGGGCTGCCGACCCGTGAAGAGTCTCTGCCTGCGACACTGAAGGCTTCCCACCTCTGCGATGCGATGGCTTGGTCTTTGAAACGGATGTTCGGCTTTACTTGTCGCCTCGAACATAGGGGGCTGGAATTTGAAGATCCTATAAGCTGGAGCATTATTGTCCATTCACTCGATTTAGCTGAGCCTTGAATTTCTTAGCTACATGGAAACTGTTGCCATCAATAGTGACATTTTGTCCTGTAAGGGTCACAGATACTTGATTGTTTGTTAATAGGATGTACATAAGGACCATTCACATGGGAGCGAACGAACGAATTGATGAAATGCGAACAAACCACTTTTTATGCATTTATAAACAGAAAATTGCACATTTTACTACCCCAAGATGAGGATAATTAATTATTCCATCAAAATTTATTACGAAAACAAGTTTATTAACAGTTTAAATAACGAAATTTCGAATTCCCAACTTTTTGCCGCGAACGAAAACACCCTGGCGCGAATAGTCAGTCTATTCACAATCCACATCATTTAAATCGCGTTCCACAAAGTAGCGAATAAAAAATTCGTTCGAACTTAACCTTATTCCAAGAGAAGGATATCTTGGAATAATAAAATGTGGAATTTTTTGTTTATAAATGCATAAAAAGTGGTTTATTCGCATTTCATCAATTCGTTCGTTCGCTCCCATGTGAATGGTCCTTTAGTCTTGTCGTAGTTTACTTTAGGGCCAACAAATTTCGCCTGTTCTTTTCGTGAATGCCTCTATCATGGCGCGCTTGAACGACCGATGATATCAATATCGTCCACATACCTACCCCAGTAGCTTAAGGGAGGTGTTGAAGGTAGGTAGGTAGCCTTCAGTTTTGACAATTGATCTTTGCACTAACTGCTCCAAAACGAGATTGAAGAAGTCATACATGATAGCGCATCTCATTGCCGAAATCCGGTGCACGGTTGAAATTGCGCTTTGGACGGCGTGCTTTCCAGCGTAACGCGACACCACCTGGATCAGTTTTTCCGGGATCCAGAATTCGGCTATGATATGCGGAGTTGAAGTCAATGAATGTTAGTTTCGACCTGAAATTCATTCGACTTTTCCAGAATATGTGTCAGTATGAAAATTTGGTCTTTAGTCGATCAGGCGGGACGGTGTTAGTGTTAGTGTGCTGCATAACGGTTTGTGACGTTTACACACTACGTTGGTTACATTTTTATATGCGAGACGTTAAGCAGGGATATGACGCGATAGGTTTTGAAAGACATAGTATCGCCTTTTATGGACGAAAGCCAGCAGCCAGTTGCTTGAATTTTTGTAAAACCTGAGGATGTTGTTTCGATCGTGAGACTCTTCGATCTCCTTAAGCTGGGAGACTGTGAGATTTCTTTCTTCACCTCCATTGTCCTGACTCTATACTCTGCCATTTCTTTGTATTGCAGCGGTTTCCTATGTCACCTTTTCCGGTATACTGTATACTGGTATACAGTATACTTCGCTGAAGTGGCTGGTACCCTCCTTGGTTGTCCGAAGTTTCCAACACCCTGAAAACACTATTGAAAATCCCTCTAGACCTCGTCTTCGAATATGTCCACTGTGACTGTAAACACAGTTGATTCCATCTTGAAAATGTATCCGCTGCCGCTTGGATCAAGAAGATGTGCCTGAGTGAAGTTTGATATTTGAAGGATTCTTGCCAGAAAAGTACACAACTTCCAGTAAAATACATGTACACTGAAAACTTGTACCAGAATATAGGTCTTCCCATTCAGATCTATACAAGCCATGCGTCACATAGTTGACACTTTGACATCCCAACTAAGAGCCAAGTCTATACCTAAGCGACAAACTAAGTGCACACATCACACTCAACTCACTCAATTTCATTCACGCCATATTATTAGCCCGACCAACAACTTTAAAGTACACTCGATTCTATCTAGGAGCACACAAAAATAAGCATCATTCGGTGGATCGAAAAATCCTTGCTAATCTTGAGGTATGTGTCGGTCAATTTACCACCAACTATCACAACAACAGAAAAAATCACACTCATGCACCGTGTACAAAAATCCATTCCATCCACTCAAGTGCAAGAGTGAAATGAATTGCTAAAGACGTCCTCCTTATCCGGCGGCAGCAGGAAAATAAGTCCTTTTTCCCGACAAAGTGACGACACACTTTGTGTTTTCCCATTCAATCTCTCGCTGCTGTTGTTGGCTACGCTGGCAGATCGTAATTACTTCGTTTTAAATTTTAAATCCTGGTGCGGAAAATGGGAAAACATTTTCCTTAACCGATAGACCAAAGCGGCGACAACGACGAAGGACAACCATGAAAACACACCTCATAGTGCTGAATTGTGAAAGTGCAACCAATCCACTGGCATGAGTCTTGCCACCTCCTAGAATAATCCAATTTGCAGGAAGCACCAGGATAATGCCATCACCGCCAGAGTGAAGCGGCAAATGACAGAAATACGGCGGTGAAGACGTTGCTATTTATATACCATACCTGCTCGCATATAGACGGGAAAGTCGTCTCGCATTCTTTCCGTCCGACAAAACTCCTTCGTGTTTATGTTTCCCTGTTATGACATCTAATTTTGCCTCTATAAGCAACGACACGAAAACGTCTCCGGATACCTTCGCCATAATAGACGGGACGACAAAGTTCACACAGGAGACGTCTTCGTTACTGTTTAGATGCAGTGCCAGTTCAAACAACAACATAAAACCGAAGAATATCATATCCAGCCGGGATTGCATTGCCAATGATAAAATCAGAAGAAAACTCATATTTCCCAGAAACCAGAATCCCTTACGTTCAGGCGTACCTACCGTATACGGGGCCATAGGGAGGAAATGCAAATCGTCTTCTCCAAACGTTTGTATCTGTCCATTTGGCTGTCATTGTGTCAGTTTGAGTTCTCTGCATAGCCCCCACTACTGGCATTGTGTCTCGCAATTTGAGTCACTTCGTACCAAGCACCTTTGGTGCACCCCCTCCTCGGCCGGCCGTCGGCGTTGGCAGTGGCGGTGTATTGCCGAAGGGCGAAGTGTAAACATACCTTTAGCCTTGCCAAAGAATGTTGTGTCTAATCATTCAGGAAATTAACACGTTAAAACTGTACTTAGGATCGGAATTTATGGTCGCATTCGTATTCGCCATTTTAAGAGGGTGGCATGGGATGGGGCGACTCTAACGCGCGCGGTTTTATACATTGGTAACACGCAACTGCCCAGACCGGCTCCGTTAAATGGAAAAAAGATAAATGGAATGAATGTATGGCGCAAGGATGGATATGTTGAGGATATGCGATGAGTTTGCGGAACAGAAAACAGAAATTCTTGTAGTTCCTTGGGTTTTATGGGCTCGCGAGCTACCATCGTACTTTGCAATAAAGCACACGATGCGGTTGAGTTAGATTGAAAGAACGGGTGAACAGGGTGGTGTCGTTGTTGGCTTTTGACATTTTTTTTTTATACTACATCCATTTGCCATAATAGACAAGCCACTGATCCAAATCTTTTGAAGGCTTAAATTGTCTTCATGAGCAGTTAACGGTTTATATGATCTTCAGATATTGGCTCTTCAAAATGTTAAAATTGATCTGCAAATTTCTACTTTTAAATGCGTAGTTAATCACAAGCGTGACGTGTCTTTCTGTCAGTTAAAAGAACCAGAACCATTAATTTGCGTGCTTTCTCTCTCTGAGGGGAGCACATAATTTTATTCTGGTTCTTTGCATCACCCTGTGAAAATTGAACACGGCAACTTGAAAGGAGCTTTTTGTCCAGTAAATCAAAGGAAGAAACGACATTAGACGCGGACTGTTCTCATTTGCAAGCATACCCTGTACGGTTTGGTTTTTATGGCCAAATGCGAAATTATTTGAACTTTATTGAGCAGTTGTTTGGGAATCAAGTTCCTGGAGAAGGATGTACGATAGGACATGGAATGAAGCAAATGGGGTGGAAATGAGAATGAAATGCGAACATTCTGGATGGAATACGTTGTTGATTACTAATGGAATGGTATTAGTTAAGTGATGGCCGTGGAGGCTATTAAAGGATTTTTATGGATGTAGCTACCTACCTGAAATATTTTCATCATTAATGTTGCTGTCTATTGCTATGCTTTGGACTCGGCTATGGAGGCAATTTCGATCGAATGTGGAATGAAACATATTGAGATATTGTATAGAAACTATTTAAGGGTTGCGATCCGCATCTTTCCGAATATCCAAACGGTCTCGATCATACTATGTATTGTGTAGAAAAGGAAGATGTTTAAAAATTATTTTTGCTTTATTAAAATGTCCATTGTAGATACATCCGCGCCACTTGAATAATATAGAACACCCCCTAATGTCGGTTTTCTATCGCCCACTGATTCCCAACCAAGCGTGCTACAGACTTAATTTTTTTTTTTTAATTAAAGTTCATTTAATTGCTGGGATTTGACCAGAAAGAAGATTTAAAACCAAAGCTTTAAGTATTAACAAAAAATGTTTAAGTAAAAACCGGAAAAATGTGGGAGCCTAATTTTGCTCAATTTGAAGAGAACAGCCATTTAGTTTGACCGTTATCTTTGGAACGTGGTCTCATATTTTTCTATGATAGATTTTTTTTGTTAGTTTTGACAATTTATTAAAAAAAATAAAATGGGTGAAGAAAAAGCCTTAACCGAGGCTGAAAAAGGACAAATTAAAGTTAAAAAGACGCTTGCCTATTTATTACCAAATTAGATAAGAAAATCTAGAGCAGCCGACACGTTATATCCATATTTAATGAGTCTAACAATGGAGCCTATACCTAACATGAAAGGCCGCATACACAGGTTGCTTACTAATGCGAAAAGGCGTCTTATATTAAAAAAAAAAGAGCGTCAAATCTCACGACTGTTTTCAAAAAATCAGGCAAAATTGTGGTATCAAAGCAAGTCTCACAATTATTTGTCGTATTATTTCGAATGCTAAGCATTAAAAAAAACTAATTAAGAAGTCAAGAAGAAGTCACCCTTTAACCCGGTTTGAAAAGCGCAATGCCTCCGTTTTCCTGGCGCACATTTTTTGAAAATGCTATAAAAAAAAACTACTGAATATTTTCTCAAATTTCTTTCTTTATTTGAAAGCACAATCCTTCCGGTTAATAATGGAAAATAACTTCATTCAAATGGCTGCCTCGGCTGGCCATGCAGTAGCCTACACGATCGGTCCAATTTTTAAGCACATTATTGATTGTGTGCAGCTGTATTTCACCAATGGCTTCACGAATATTGTCCTTTAAAGCGTCAATTGTCTCTGGCATGTCGGCGTAACACTTATCTTTTGCGCCACCCCACAAATAATAGTCCAACGGTGTCAAATCGCAGCTCCGCGGTGGCCAAACGACATCAGCTCTACGGCTGATAATGCGATCTTCAAAAACAGGGCGCAAAACATCGAGTGTAGCTTCGGCTGTGTGACACGTAGCACCCGTCCTGTTGAAACCAAATGTTGCCAATATCCTCCTCTTCAATTTTTGTGAACAAAAATTCGTTCAACATGGCCCGATAACGATCGCCATTGACTGTAACGGCCAATCCTTGCTCATTTTCGAAGAAAAATGGCCCAATTATGCCTCTGGACCAAAATCCGCACCAAACAGTGACTCGTTTTGGGTATGTCGGCTGTTTTTGGCTTTTCACGCTTTGGTTTATCGATGAGGATGCCAGTTTCTTTCACTTTTTTCACAAGATAACGAACATACGGAGCTGACGGTGCTTCTCTTCTTCCAAAATCCGTACGCCATTTTCACACACATTCTGCAACATTACCATGATTTTCAAAGTAATGTCGCAATATTTCTCAGCGTTGTTCAAGCGTATACACAACCATATTCGTTCAGCGGAAGGATAAAACTAATTATCTGTCAAATCAGACATGAGCTAAGTGTTACCATTCGCGAAATAAGCACTAGTTGAAAAAAAAAAAAACGTTAGATGGCGGACCCTTTATTGTCATAAACTCCACAAAGAGACTTATTATTTGGACCGGCTGCATAGCAGAGTTAAAGGTGCAAATTACAGTTTTTGTCAACCACAATGAATGCGTTGCCTTACAATGGTATATTGAAAGAGGCCTTTCCATAGGTACTTCTGTAACCTTTTTGGACCTCTGCCGTGGATTTATCAACATGATAATGCGCCAATACATACTCGGATTGTTAAAACGTAAGAGCCAAAATGTGGGGCTATTAAGCTGACTCACCGGATTTGAATATCATCGAACATTTTTAGGGATGGTGAGCACGTCAAATTTTCGGATCGGGACAGCAATATTCGACTAAATCTAAACTTACCCAAGCCATCGAATTAGCTTGGAGCTCGATTTTCCAATATTATTTGGACAATTTGTTTATGCATCCCTTGCAAACCGGATGTGTGGATTTTGGAGCAGAAATGTGGCTCGAAACACATTTGAACAAATTTTTTTTTAAATCTAAAATACTCCAATTACCCTAGATTTAGGTAAAGTTTGTGTTGAAAAGAAGCAGAATTCTCTAAAATGTTTTTTGCGTTTAAGTGTTTTATTCAAGTGGCGCAAAATTAGGGCCCCACATTTTTCCGGTTTTTAATACTTTTTTGTTTAGTTTTAAATCTTCCTTCTGGTCAAATAACAACAATTGAATGAATTTCAATAAAAAAAAATTAAGTCTATATCATGCTTGGTTTGGGACCAGTGGCAACCATGTGAATGCCCAGTTGTTACGAACAGTTTTACTGAAACAAACAGTGCATGCGTTTTTGTGTAAAGCTACGATTACACGGCCATTTTTTTGAGTCATTCAAATGGCGCTCTGACGTAAAAATCCCGTCACAAAGCAGTCATTTAAATGTCGCTCTGTGTGATCGCCATTTTTGGCAGCGTCATTTAAATGACGAAAAAATGGCCGTGTAATCGTAGCTTAAGTCGTTACTAAACCTACGGTCATGAAAAATACTAACAAAGCTTTCGAAGTGTTTATTTAAAAAAAAATTTAATCATAAGTAGCAGATACAAGCTGCCGAAAGCTGATTCATTCGTTGTATTGCTGCAATGACTCCCAAAAATCATTATGAGGAAACTACGCAAGGTGCCTACTTATTGTCGATCAGATACTTATTGGAATGGAGCAGTGAGTACAGTCAATCGTAGTTTGCTCATATTAAGGCTGGGTGTTCGAGGGTATATGATTTTTCGCCCCGATGGGGCTTGCAGGGCTTAAGAGATAATTGATCGCAGTAAACGGCTTTCGACAGTAAATAAATAGATGCTGTTAGTGACCGTCTTAGAATTTTGATTTTTTGACTGTTAAGTACCATAAAGTCCCAAAAACGTCATTTTTTGGGTGTTTTTATTTTCGCCCCGGTGGGGCAATATCTAAATGAGACTTTTTTATTTTTTTTATGATTTTATTTTATAGCCAATGGGTTAAATTCGTTAGTGACCGTCTTCGAATTTTGATTTTTTGAGTTTAACTGTTATAATCTGCAAATTAAAGTGACCAAAAGGAAACAGTGTTTGTAGAGCAACCAGAACTTATTTTTGTCAGCTTTTCAAAACAGAATAACATTCAAACATTTATGTATCTGTTCATTGAATACAAATTAAAGATTTGGTTCATAAAATAGTTAAAATTGCATTTTGAAAAGTTAACGTTTTAACTGCAGCTCCTTTTTTGTTTCACAACTCACGCTCGCATATGCAATGTAGTTCACAAAATATCCGACACAGCGCTAATCGTTTTCTCTATAATTTTGCTCTCTCGTGAGAGTCTGTAATTTGCAGATTGTTGTTTTGCCACATTCGTTGCCACAATGCCACTGGGATATGGAGAAAACAAGTTTGGATCCTTTTTTTGGTTTTCTGATAGATACATACTAATTACTTAATAATATTATTGTTGTTGTTTTAAGTCAATCGAGCATTGTGATGTGAGGCATAGAGGCAGATTGGATAAATATCATCTTAGACGTTACCTACAAAACGGTACACGTACGTAACATAATTAAATTATGAATATTATAGGGAAATCAAATCGAAATGAAAAATTATATTGAGAGCGGAATATTTTTAAGGGATGATGAATGATGATTGATATGGATTGAGGGCTTGAGAAGATTTGAGAATATGTATGGGAGTGGGAGATGGGAGGTGAATGATGATTTTTTTTATTATGAGTTGAGTTCAAATCAAACTACCTAAATGCAATTTTGGGTCATCGTAAATAAAATACCTACTGTATGAGGAAAGGGGTTGGTTGCTTTGCTGTTCCCTATTTTAGGCCGAACTTTTCAAAATAGATTAGTGGTTGTGTGTTTTAATATTTTGAAAATTATTGTGTGTAGTATAAGTACATAGATATACACAACATCCGCTTTTATTGGTGATATTGAAATGGTCATCTATTCATAAATCATAATGATTGGTCAATGTTTTGCATGACCAATCTGGAGAAGAATTGTTAATTTGTGTTGAGGTTAAAAATTCTAGACACAACAATAAAATGTGTTCATGTGGGCAAACTCATTGTTTGTTATTACAAAATTTGAAGGCAAATTAGTACATATATAGAACTGGGTAATGTTTTGTTGCACTTTAAACGTTGTCCAGGTAACTCATTCACGATATAAAAACCGTGTTCTACAGGATGCTATTTTTGTATTTCATGCCGCATGTGGTTGGTTTGTAAGGCGACCCTAGATTAGGCGCAGCTTTGAAGCTCCTCTAAAAAATATTTTTAGGGGTTACCCAACCTTTTCAATGCCTACCGACTTCACAGTGTTTAAAGTACTTAAAATGATAGTACATACTCAATATCTATCTACGTACGCATGGCATTCACATCCGGCTTCGTTCATGTTATTTTTTTTTTCCGCATGATGCTGTTGTATATCTACAAAATTGATCTCATTACATATAGTCATATCTCTGTAGAGTGAAGATAATTACAATAAGTAATTTTTCTCTCCTAAAGGGAGTAGGGGGATAATTTAAAAAAAAATGCCAAAAAGCCAAAAACTATTATTAAATTTTTAAACACTATTTGGGAGTAGTACAATATATGTACATATAGGACATACATGTATGTATATCCATCCATCAATCGGATGGAAAATATAGGGCTAGGCCCTAGGCGTCCCCAATCAGTCAGGACAAACTTTTTATTAAATTAGATAATCCATACCTACATCCATAAATGGTGCGAGCAGGGCTGCAGCCCTTTGTTTTTGGATAGGATTTATATCCTATATAAATATATAATATGTATACTAAAAAGGAAGCCAAACCCACAAAACAAAGCAATACATAATAACAAACTAGCCCTAACAGGTTTTTATAAACAGCCAGCATAGAATACCAAAAAATATAAGCCAAGGTCAGGATTCAGGATTTGCGACACAAAATACAAACACTGCACGATGGTTAATAACCCTGATAAACATGAAAAACTCTTGTAAATTGGCCAATTAATAATGCATTATAGGTATGCTGCTTTTTTCGATTAAAAATAACGGATAACGCACTGTTTTTCGTAAAATTGTAAATATAGCTACTCTTTGAATAGAGTCTTTTACAGAATAGAATTTTCGAATAAAATTGTGTAAAGTAGTGAAAACGCTAAAAGATAAAGAAGTAGAACACCAATTGCAGCAACTTGCAACATAACGATCAATAACCTGAAGCAGTTCTTATTATAGAGAAGTTCGCTACTCTGTGACGTTTAGAGTCGGAAGACATACCCAAACAAATGTAGAAAACCAAAACAAAATATGAGCAATATGAGCAATTTAGGAGATGAGCAGTGCGGCTTTCGTCCCGGCAGAAGCACAACCGACCAGTTATTCACTCTCAGAATGGTACTTGAGAAGGCTTGGGAGTATGCTACACCTGTTTACGCTTGCTTCGTAGATTTGGAGAAAGCATATGACCGAGTCCCTCGAGGGAAACTCTGGAGTGTATTACAGCAGTATGGAATTGATGGTTCTCTCTTGAGAGCCATTCAATCTCTTTACACAAACTGTAAAAGCTGTGTTCGGGTAAACGGCGTTAAATCAATACCTTTCACCGTGGGCGTTGGACTTCGCCAGGGGTGCGTCTTGTCGCCTCTCCTTTTCATTACTTATATGGACTGGATGTTACAGCGCAGTCTTGGCGAAGAACGTTTCGAATTGGGAGATCTGAGGATAAGTCATTTGCTCTTCGCTGATGACTTGGTCATCCTTGGGTCCTCTCAGACTGAACTTCAGCGCGAGTAATATACTTAAAAAATAAAACACAACTTATCAATTAGATGTCTTTTTATTATCAGCTCCTTCATACGACTGACTTTGTTTCTTGAAAATTACTAACATAAAACCTAGCTAAACACACAATAGAGTAAATAGTAAACAGTTAGTAAATAGCAAGCATTATGTTTTGCTTGCATTGCAACCGCCGCTACTCTCTAACTAGGTCATCATCGATGTCTCTGGAACAATTCTGTTGATGGGCTGTTCTGTTCCTGGCTGCTGATTGGCGCTGATTAAGAAACCAAGGCCAAGTTCAATTTGGTTGTTTAGCTGAAGGTGTTGATGGTCTGTCAGTGCTGTTAGCAAGTAGTGCATATGCATATTATGTACTTCGCTTCGAGGATGGTAATGAAATGACGATGCTGGTGGCGTTGCTATGCACGTAACTCGCGCACTCGATCGGTTTGTAGCCGTTTGTGTTGAAGCTGAGATGAAAGTAAATGTGAACAAATCTGAAGTGATGGTCGTCTCCAGAACGCCTGTTCAATGCACTCTGCATGTTAGTGGAGTCCCATTGAAACAGGTGGAGAAGTTTAAGTATCTCGGGGTCTTATTCACGAGTGATGGAAGGAGCAATGCCGAGTTGTCCTGTAGGATTGGTCAGGCTGGATCGATTTTGAGACAGCTTGGTCATTCTGTTATCAGAAGGACTGAACTTGGTGTCAAAGCTAAGTTGTCAGTCTTTAATTCGGTGTTTGTTCCAACTCTTACCTATGGTCATGAGGTTTGGGTAATGACCGAAAGAATAAGATCGCGAATACAAGCTGCCGAAATGAGATTTCTCCGTAGTATTGCTGGTGTGACCCGTAGAGATCGCATCAGAAATACCAGAATACGTGAGGAACTCAATGTCGAGCAGCTACTTCTCCGGACGGAGCGATCCATGCTTCGGTGGTTTGGTCATGTTAAACGCATGTCTCCGACCAGGATTCCACGACGTGCTATGGAATCCGTACCATCGGGCAGGCGTCCCCTAGGTAGACCCAGGATGAAATGGTTAGATCAAATTCATAATCTCTCCTCTACCCGTATGGGGATTGCCCTTGATGATTTAGAGTCGATGGCGGAGGATCGAGAGCTATGGAGGGTCCACTTGAGCAACCTACACCCGCGACCCACTTAATGGACAAGCGGATCATTGAAAAAATGAATGAATGAATGAATGAGCAATATCGAAAGTCAATTCCTTATAGCGACAGTAGGTTGATTAAGAAAAATTAATTGAAAAAGGGATTCCAATTCCTGGAGCGCTAACACTCATTCCATTATCCTATAAAGCAGAAACCAGTTTTTTTGTTGGTAAAATGGTAAAAATGGTTCAACGAAAATTGAACAAAACTTAAAAAAAAAAATGTAATCATTCTCATAACAGTTATCTATAATAACAAATAACTCAGCAATTAATGGTTATACATATTTTTTGCAGGGAATATTTTTTTAAGATAATAATCTACCACGGGAGCCGGCCAAAGTAGGGACCATTGGGACCTGATTCAAGCCTTTAACCTTTCTGTAGGCATATATTCTGAAAAACTTAGTTATTCCTCGACATGCGACATATGTATTTTGAGACATTGTAACATATGAGACAACTAATGTACTTCTCCTGAAACCTTGACAATTGCGAGAATAGCATAAAACAGGCAAACTTTGTAACTAGCATCCTGAAAACATATTTCTAGAAGACCAGGGGCCAGATTCCGTAAAATGAAAACGATCGAACGATATCGTTTCGACAATAGCAGTCTCTGTCTATTGCCACAGATATGATAGAGACAGGTTGAGTGAAAACGATGTCGTTCGATCGTTTTCATTTTATGGAATCTGGGCCCAGAACAGCTTACAACATATTATTAAGTGCAAAACTAATGCTTATCAGATTCCGTTCGCCTTTCCTGTTTCGAATTTTTCTTGATTTGCACATTTCATTTGGTCTTAAAGTTGTTTGTAAGTAGTTGTTCTTTCACCAAGGTTTGTAATTTGTAATTTTGTAGAAGTCGTATTTGCCTACTACTAAAATCGTAAATATCGGAACTAAAAATCAGCAAATCGTAGAAATTAGGCCAAATCAATCAAAAATCGGAGCGTCGTATTTGCTTTCCAAAATCGTCACAAATACGATATTTACGACCGTATAACAACGCTGATGACGAAAGCCATATTCATAAGTGTGCGTTAGGAAATTCTATATCACACACACTTTTGGTTTCAGTGTATTAGATAAACAACGTTTGCAGCAACAGGAGCAACAGCAACAGCAAGCACAGCTTGTCCCTTTCCCTTCCCTTTGGTTGTTTTGATTTATTTTGTTGTGCAGACAATTTTCTATTATTTTTATTAATTGAGCTGAGCGAGTCTGCACTCTGCAGTCAGCGTGACCGTTGTGAGACTAAAGTTGCAATTTGGCACTTTTTATACTACCTTGGCACAATGGGACCACTTTTCTAAAATTTAATGATTTTGGCCCTTTTTCACATTTTTAAGAAAATTCATGAAGGGAAAATCTCAACTTTTCCCAGTGTATGCACCACAGGATCTAGCATTCTGCCAAATTTTACGATTCTATGATGGCTGGAGTGCTTCATAATTTTGATAATCATCATCTAAGTGATTGAGTCAGTCAGTCAGTTACGGCTTTTGCGATTTTTGACGTCCTGTATGTTGAGGTGGACCTTTTTAATGAGCTTGGTAAATATTTAAATTTTGAAGTTTTTGGATTAATTGGTTCCGAAGTCAGAAGGAGGTCGAAAACAGCCTTAGCTTGTTCCTGTAAGAAGGGTAAGTGCCTTTACTAGATAACTTGGCTGGGGCACTACCGTGACCTTTGATCTGGCGAACTCCATTCCTTCAACGAGCAATGCGGCGCCTCCAATTTCGGAAACGGGGTCAGAGCGATCAGAGAATGATTCAGAAGATTTTGGATTAGAACCTTCTCCGCATAATGAATTGATTTGTTATGTTATTGAATTTATTTTACGTTTAATATTTTTTTATGGTATGTGTTATTCGACTTAATTCTTATAGTTTTAAAAATAGAATATTACCAGTATAATCTTGTTTGTTTATTATGTTTACTTTGAAGTTATTACTTTAAATGGCCCTTTTTTTCTCCGTGGCCCTTTTTCTTGCGACTTTTCTAAATTTATCAACGGTAACGCTGTCTGCAGTCACAATTGTGATCTTGATAGGGGAGGGTGTGCTCGGCTATTTGAAATTCTGTGCACTAATACATGTAAACACGTTTACTTGAGCACGGAGTTCGTAGCTGAGGGAGACCCACCCTCAGTGTTGTTATAGACTTTTTCTGAAAATCGTGTTTTTGGGGTTGTAAAAATCGTAATTATCGTATTTTGTAAAAATGTGTATAAGTTAGTATAGGGTAGGGTACATATACCTAAGGGTACTTAGAAAGATGTACAATTCTAATGAATATTATAAGCGGACACATGCAATTGTTAGGTATGCCCAAAGGCTGGCTCTGAGTATACCTACCCTTTTTTGCAGAAGTCCAGGAGCAAGCAGTATAAACACCTAGGTATACTTTTCACTGGCAGCACAATGGACCTATTCTTGTTTAAAATGCACCACGTCGACGATCACTTAAAACCAACCATAGCTTTTAGTACCTACCTAAAAATTTGGTTTTCATTATTTGGGTGCGAACCTTTTAAAATATACACATTCTACTTATAAATTTCAACAGTAGTGGTACATAAGCAACTACACTTGCCCTAAATGTTGAAACTTAGTCCCATAATTGCGAAATTAATATTTGTTTGATATCGAATTCGAATAAGTCATCAGCGTTCTTTGACTCGATCCGCAAACGACCAGCAATTTAAAAACTGGGCTAATCCCACTTCCCCCATTCAAGGCGGTTGTGTTCAGCAGGCATATTTTTTGGGGAATCTTTATAACAATTTAATAATAACTTCTTTGAGAGTGCGCCTACGAGCATATTTAACGGTAGGGGAAACTTCAGGACTTTGGGCCTAAACAATAAATCATTTTAAACTCTCACCTTAAATATTCTGTAATTCTCAAGATATAATTATATTGAAAATTTCGCAATTTTGAGTTCGTGTAATATGGACACTAAAAATATTATTAGTACTATACCCCACCGCTACGCTTCGCTACTAAAAAAATACAATCCGTCTTATTTTGGTTAACAGTTTAAGATGTGTCTAAACGGCTGCGTACTGCGTTTTTTCACTGCCTTGGAAGCGGTTATCAATAGTCGTATCTGCGACGCAAAATACAAACGCTGCACGATGGTTAATAACCCTGATAAACATGAAAAACTCTTGTAAATTGGCCAATTAGTAATGCATTATAGGTATGCTGCTTTTTTCGATTAAAAATAACGGATAACGCACCGTTTTCCGTAAAATTGTAAATATAGCTACTCTTTGAATAGAGTCTTTTACAGAAGTCTTTAAAATAAAATTGTGTAAAGTAGTGAAAACGCTAAAAGAAAGAAGTAGAACACCAATTGCTGCAACTTGCAACATAACGATCAATAACCCGAAGCAGTTCTTATTATAGAGAAGTTCGCTACACTGTGACGTTTAGAGTCGGAGGGCTTAAAATGTAGTCCAAAGTAGGGTAAACTATCTAGTGACCGACACCTTCTCAGTTATGGTCACCTACCACTGTTTTTCCATTTTTCTAAGGTTTCCGTTGGTGGATGTTACGGAAGCTATTTTTAATGTGTTCAGGCACTCAAATATCATAAGAAATTACTTCTCTTGATATTCTGTACTCGTTCAGAGCCCTGTGATAATAGACGTTGGTTTGAAACCTTTAGGAATTTCAGAAAACTTATTAATTATTTAATAATTCCTCTTGATGTTGGTAGCTTTTTTAGGTATAGTATTTTATTTATTTTTAAATAATCTATACTAAATAATTATTCTGTACATGTGGTGTAACTATGAACTCCTCCTATAAACCGCTGGACCGATTTTGATGAAATTTTGTGGGTGTGTTTGAGTGGGTCCAAGACATTGACATACTATACATGGACTGCTAGTGAAATGTCAGTTTCATACAAACCTGCGAGGAAAAATGAAACAAACATAAGCACTAGCCCTTTTGGTTCAGAGCGGCGAAAGTAGGAAAGTGATTTCAACCTCTGCGCGCCTATGCTATTTTGTTTTACATAGAACAACAGTGCCATCCATTGTAGAAACATTGCAACTGCGCAAAAATAACGACTTATTCAAATTATTTCAAACGATCTATAACAGATGGAAGTATGGCACACTCAGCACACAAACCTCGACACAAACCAAATCGCATGAATTGCTCGATGACATTTGAGTGTTTTCGTTTCTCTCCGCCGTGAACCAAAAGAGCTAATGCTTATTTTTGCTTCAATGAAAAATTGGCTGCTAGCAGTCCATGTATAGTATGTCAATGGTCCAAGAATAGTTAATATTTACAATTGGACCCGGTAGGTGGCGCTGCGATCCGGTCCTACAAAATTTCATTAAACAAAACAATTAAAAAATCAGTCCAGAAACATAACGGTTAAATAGAGCGGCTGTAGATCAATTGAAAGACAATGAAAATGTATGAGCAGGCAAATCAACGTTTGCCAGGTCCGCTAGTTTTAAGAAAATCTTAGTTTATTTATTTGAGCTGAAAATTTTTGCTTTTATTTTAGCTTATTTACCCAAAATTTACCACTGGTCTCTTAAGAAAAGGGGGTGTCCATTACTAATATTTTAGGGTGTCGACTACTGGAATAATGGTGTCCGTAACTAAAATCCTGGTAAGGTATTACAACTTCCTGTTTTACTTATTTTATGGAGTTCTTACATATCTGTTGTTATAACTCTCTTACAGAAAATTATTTACAGTTGAATTTTAAATAAACATCATTAAAATTGATGTAACGGAGAAAAAGTTCTGAATTTTCAAAGTCGAAATTTCTCTTGAGGGTGTCGGTCACTGGGTACTTTACCCTATGTATATTTTGATACTGGTCTAAATTTGGAAACAGAAGACATACCCAAGCAAATGCAGAAAACCAAAACAAAATATGAGCGATATGAGCAATATCGAAAGTCAATTCCTTATAGCGACAGTAGGTTGATTACAAATATTTAATTAAAAAAGGGATTTCAATTCCTGGAGCGCTAACACTAAAATTCCATTCCCTTATCCCATAAAGCAGAAACCAGTTTTTTGTTGGTAAAATGGTAAAAATGGTTCAACGAAAATTGAACAAAACTTAAAAAAGAAAATGTAATCATTCTCATAACAGTTATCTATAATAACAAATAACTCAGCAATTAATGGTTACACATATTTTTTGCAGGGAATACTTGTTTAAGATAATAATATACCACGGGAGCCGGCCAAAGTAGGGACCATTGGGACCTTATTCAAGCCTTTAACCTTTCTGTAGGCATATATTCTGAGAAACTTAGTTATTCCTCGACATGCGACATATATGTATTTTCAGACATTGTAACATATGAGACAACTAATGCGCCTTCCCTGAAACCTTGGCAATCGCGAGGAAAGCATAAAACAAGCAAACTTTGTAACTAGCATCCTGAAAACATATTGCCAGAAGACCAGAACAACTTACAACATATTAAGTGCAAAACTAATGCTTATCAGATTCTGTTCGCCTTTCCTGTTTCGAATTTTTCTTGATTTGCACATTTCATTTGGTCTTAAAGTTGTTTGTAAGTAGTTGTTCTTACACCAAGTTTTGTAATTTATAATTTTGTAGAAGTCGTATTTGACTGCTTCTAAAATCGTAAATATCGGAACTAAAAATCAGCAAATCGTAGAAATCAGGCCAAATCAATCAAAAATCGGAGCGTCGTATTTGCTTTCCAAAATCGTCACAAATACGATATTTACGACCGTATAACAACGCTGCCCACCCTTAAACGCATGTATCCAACTCTAAATTCAAAACTTGATATGGAATCCATGTCATTATACAATGTTTAGGTTGGTATTGGTAGACCCAATGATTGTTGGAGTCCAAAATGACTCCATTCCCGTACGGGGGCTACCCCTGATAATTTCGAGTCTGTAATAATAGATCCAAATAATAATGGAAGATCCGCTTCTACTTAACCATTCTAGACTTGCATACATTGTAATTCAGAACTCGATTATCCTGGAATCTTTTTTTCATTTGGGCAAACCTTAGGGATTGACGCTTGGCCACGCAGTGAGTTATAGACTGTACGACTTAAATTAATATGTGAGATTCTATGGTTGCGGCAACGTAGTCCCTGATCGACATAGCTACCCCACTCTGCTTCCAGATTTCTTAATCATTCACGATTCACCCAATCACTCCAGCCTCAGTCTTAGAAAAAATGCACCTCCATCACCACGGACTTTGCTATACGATGTCCAAACACTTTCTCTGTCTCTTCTGAATTTTTTTTGAAAGCCCCATTTGTATACACGGGTCGAAAACATTACTCGGTTGTGTCTGTATCCTTTATAAAAAGTGTATATTATGCAAATTTTAAAAACGGGGATAGCCGAAAATATTTTAACACTAAAAATAGAAATGCTACCTCAAGATCCAAGTCCAGATTGTTATTCACGAAATTCAAGCTGTGGAAACACCATCGAAGAATGCACACACACACAGAAGAATACATTTATACTGCATCCTTTTACAGTACATGGAGTTATGTCCTTTTGACGTGTATTTTGTATTTCACATTTTGTCAAAGTACAATTAACGAAATTATAGCATCTTCCGATAGGGTGATAAGTGACACCTTTTTGCCACCTTGTTCTTGCATAACAATCCGAATATTGTACAGTTGATTGTAATCAAATTTGCTGTCATCCAGAAATATACCTACATACAAATATCCATCCCACAAATCGCCATCAGCTTAGCAGATAAGTGGGACTTTTCTAAACCATCCTATATCGCCAGAAGACTCTAAACCATGACCGGCAGTGTAATTACACATAAACCGCGACCACATTTCTATTTAGTACAACTTTCCAATAATGCTTCTGCTGGCCAAATATCCATATATATGCAGATAACAGACTGAAAAACCATCTGTCTCGCTGGCATTGTCATTTGGATCGTTTATTACCCGCAGGATATAACAAGTTTTGCTCAACTACTAATTGTGGATTTTGTTGTCTTGCATTCAGCTAATAGCCATCAGCACAGATCCTCTCCTGTCACCATGGGTTGCTACCTTCCTTAGGCAGGCCTAATGACAACAGACCACATAACACACAATTCACGGTAAAACAATTCGACCTAATTCATTTGCCCAGGTTCCGCACAAACATCGTCCTTGCTACTGCTAAACTAAAACGTTTCACGACACGACAATTTAGATATTCCCAGAGTTTATGCTTGTGTGAGTGTAGGCATAAACGGCAACTACTGATGACTGCAGGCCTGATACGAGGATTCGCCACTGTCGCTGCTGTTTTTCGTGTTAATCTATGAGCAACATGCACGCACGCAAGCAATCGACTACTGTACATTGCAGGTAGGTATGGTTTGCAATATTTACAACAGACAATTATTATAGCCTGCAAGGACATTTCAAATTGGCACAGTAGAAAATTTCAAAACTATACCGTTGTATATTTCGAATCGTCGACCTTACTGTATCTTAATTCGGGTATGGTCCACTGTTGTCGATTTCCTACCCTACAATATTCCAATATCATCAAATAGATCAATTCCTGTGAAATCGTTGCAATTAAATGCCAAGTGCTAGACAGAAAGGAGCACTTGCACTGGTACTTCGCCTGCCATGCATAATAAATTCCATTAAATCTGACAAAGACATATACACATGTCCTTTCGGCTTCCACTCTGTTCTCCATTTAAGGGCTCAATATCAATACTTGGGAATGCATTTACTGTCGTTTATGAATTGAATCAAGTTATACAAGGGTATAGGGATTATATGCGGCAGCTCCATCTACATCCGTCTGAGGACATTCAGTTGTCATTCTCTTTCATAGAACTGTTTAGGGGTTGGTACAAAGTACAAGGAGATGTAGAACAAAAACTACGCTTAATCTTTGTTTATGGACTCTGTAGGTAACAGTAACGATCCGGTGGTTATTTGCATCATCGATTAAGGATACGCGCTTCAGTTTCACATTTAATTACAGAGCGAGACAAAGTATCGTCTGACGTCTATGACCAGGACACTAATGTCCAATATTATACCAAAGTGGAAGTAGGTGGTTCCTCTCTTGTTCTCGAACGATGAGAACGGAATTAATTATCGTAGAGCGGATTGTTCACATCATAGGTACATACTGTCGTTGATAGAGATGTGCTTATCGTATAGGGGGTTATCCGTGAGCTGTACACAATTGCTGATGTTGCATATACGCCTGTCATGTGCCAATCCTTATAACGATCAAGCTTTTACACCTTTTTTCACATCACCATAAATGTTTACCACGACATAATATTAATGAAAAATTTACAAGGTACCCTGCAACATCCTTGAAACTCAAAACCTTTCTTCTACATTGCTCGCAACGTCATCATGTTATATAATACGTCCGCTACTTTGCTGCAGATAAAAATATTAACTCGCCATCATCTGCATTCTCGATTGAATGTAAAATTGTATGCCAAAGTTAATGTATCCTTCAGGATGTATATGTATATCCTGCATGAGGACATAAAAAATAAAAACTGCTTGAATGAGGATGTTCGAATTACCATTTTATAACCACCAAGCCGTGAAATTGAGTTAAGGCCATATTAAGAAGCTCTAAGACGATTATTGCCCGATAAAAGCAAAGAGAGATAGAGTAAAAGTTTAAAGGACAAAAGAATAATGACACAGCAGTTAACGTTTGAACTTAAGAGGAAAGAAAGAGACAGTTTTTTTTTGCAGCCAGATGTGTACAGAATGGGAAAACTTTGGTAATATTATTATTTTAAGGAAGGTCCTTCGGATGTGATTATTTGAAAGGTGTAATGAAATTATATGGAAGAAGCCTAAGAGTTGGGCAGACCGTATGCAACTATTGGGCTGTGGAAGACAGGTATTCATCGAGAATGACGAGAATCGCTAGTGAAATCTATTACTTTATAGCGCTTTGTGGCCCAAATTAAACTTTAAGGATGATGTAGTTTTTATTTGGCAATAAAACTGACGTTCGCGCAATATTCCTCATTATAAGTGCATGTATAATCTTTGAGCCCGATCAAAAATGAATGCAACTAAGCGGTCATTGCCACCGTCAAGCCGTCAAGTCATCCATGGTTATTTCATACCCATACAATTGACTCCATACGCCCCAAACTACGCCTCAAAATACGCGTTTAAAAACGCTTCAAAATAAGCCCAAAATACCGCGTGAAAATACGCCCCGAAATATGCTTTACACCAACCGACAAACCAAGCAAAACGAGGTTAGAAAGAAACTGCTTTTAAAATACGCGCCATAAAAACGCGTAAAATACACCGCAAAATGCGCGCCAAAAATCATAACAAAATACGCCCCCAGGAGTTCAAGTCTATGTATGACTGACTACACACAACGCCGTCTGTTACTTACAGGGCTTCGAAGCCTATGGAAGAGACCTCCAATTTTGGCCAAAAATTCATCTTTAGGCCTCAGTTATAGCTATCAGTAAAATGCATCCGTAAAATTGAAAAACAGAACAAAACTGAAACATTTAACCATAGCATATCATAGGAATTCAGTGAAATACTTCGTGAAACTGGTTGAGAAGTTGAACAGAAAAAGTTTTTCGTACCTACGGAAAAATAAAGAAATTATTTTTTTAGAAAATTGAAGGCTCAATTGCTTAATTTTTTTTTGACGAATTAGTTTTGTAATTCAAAAGCAACTATTTAAGACCACGATTGAGTTCAACCATTAAGCTTAAGTGCTCCAAAAAAGTGAAACAATTTTTTTACGGATGCATTTTACTGATAACTGCAGCCTTAGCGGCGAGGTGCATTCTTGGATAAATGACTATGTTAAGAAGAAAACACACGAGGCTCACCAGGAGGCAATGTATCCACAAAAAGTTACTGTTTGGTGCGGATTTTGAGCCGACCAACGCTCAACGACGACTAACGACGTTAGTGAGGCCATCACCACCAACATCGAGCGCTCCAGGTCGCTGTTAATCGATTTCTTTTGGCCCAATTTGAACGATATGAAGGTAGGCGACATGTGGTTCCAAAAGGACGACGCATGCTACGTTCCACATAGCTGATGTCACGATCGACATTCTGCATAAACGATTTGAGGGTTTGATTATCTCTTATGATCATCTTCAAGCCCTTGTATTCACTGCTCTTCCATTTTCCTCTGACAACATTTACATAGTTATTACATCTCATTAAAGATTCCTTCCAGTCAATCGGATATGTCAGTCACATTAATATTTTCCAACGATATGCCAAAGTTGACAAAATTACATTTATTTAATTATTTCGATCGCAGTCGAATGCACCGCGCACACACATGCACTGCATAATGTCTCAACCCTCAAGTTGTAGGCAATCCCTGATTCTCCCCCATTCGAAGCTCATTCAACAGTAATTGATATCCATGAGCATAAGGTTCTCAGTTTCCCGACGCGTCGCAAATAATTGAAGTTATTGAACTGAAAATTCTGTCGCAGGAAATCGCTGATTTAACAGACTCAACGCCATTGTACTTGAGCAAATTTGCCTTCACCCGTCGAACTCATCCTGATGCTTTTGGGGATAAATTTAATTACCCAAGGAGCGCAGATTGTTTTGTGAAGCTTTAAATTTTACTGGGCGCTTTCGAACGTAATTAATGTCTTAACAGTTTAAAATTTTGCGAAAACTACCGGATATCCTGTTTTCCGGACGTAAAAACACTTATAAGTATATGTAGTGGAAGAGCTATAAAAAAAAGGACCCAACGGATCCGTGTGTATGGGTTGAATGAATGACATTTTTATGACATTTTAAATGCCCTAGTGGAAAGAAGGCAAAAACAGCACACCATTCAGGGTATGGTGGTGTGGTGCTTTTCAAAGGACAATGGTTAAACAAAGCTAAACTCTGAACGACATGCTCATCCGTCGTCGTCGTCGTCGTTGTCGAAAACAACGCGAGTGATGCCATTCTTTTTCATCATTTCTGTTCCCTCAGAGTCCTTAATGGTTTTGGTTTGTTTTTCCATTTCTGTGTGTCTGTGTTGGCCCGCTCTCGTAGTGGTTTTTACGATCACTTAAACATTTTTATTGGTCCTGACAAAATGCCAACATATATATATTTCGACTGCCTTTATTATTTTTTTTTTGTCTGTTGGGGGAATGTGGGATTTTGGGATGCTGTGGCTTTGGTGGCTCTGAAAGTCTCATGCATGTACAACGTCTGTCATATTCAATGAAATCAAGTTATAAACCAAAAACAGAATTCCCATCTCCTGTCAATATAACTTTTTACTGCCTTCCAAAGGAAAGGAGAAGTAGAAAAAAAAAACGAGTGGGGCCCCGAAAATATATAATATTATATAAGTCGGGATGAGAGGAACTTATGGATGGGAACCTTCGGGTTTACGTGACGTGCAAGTGGGTGGCCATGACCAACAGTTATATGGCAACTGTCTCCTATCTGTCGATGTTTGTGACAGGACTCTCATATGAGTTTTGGTCTCTTTTCGAAGGGAAATGACGTCTTCATTGTTCTGTGTTCACCCTAGAGATATGGCCTATCCCCGAGGATGGGGTTAATGTATGGCTGGACGGGACGTGGTCATCATATTCCACGGTCCGTTTGGAATTCATTCGTTATGAGAATTTTATAGGTACTCTGATGTATCTAGTTGCGCGTGTACATAGCGCAAATGAGTATTATGAACATTAAAGTTTGATTGCCCTTTTTTGATTGCAGTGGTCAGTACTCAGTAGTAAGAAAATTAAATTCTCGATGAAATAGCATCTGTCTAATTACTAAATTTTATTTACAGCTTACTCCAGTGGTGCACTCGAATTGATTTAACTTACAGATTAAACTCTCCGGAAGATGGAAATATTGATTTCTGTACCTCTTACTCACAAATAAATTTATTTGTAGTGTAGCTACTTAAATATTCGTTGTTATAGGGAGAAGAATTATTTTCTTGAGCTTCTCGTTTTCATCGTCTAAAATTTATTCAGATCAATCGCTCACAAGTAGCTATAATAAAACGAAGCAATGAAGGAGCCAGCATATGGAGATGTCCATTTTATTATTATCCTTTCTTAAAATATGTACAAAACGAAAGATGGCTCACCATTGTGAAATTGATATTTTCCAATATGGTAGGAAGAGACTTAGGATTCAATGAAAATAATATTATGATTCCCTCAAAAATTATAAACAGTGTTGCTTGCGATAGGGAATAAGACCTTCAAAATCGTACTGCGCATTAGGAACAATTTAACTTAAGACGGGTTATACCTACCACTTTAAAATAAAGGACGTCTGTCTACCTTTCAAATTGAAATTGCTCGTAACCAACAGGGTGATGGTGAATTTGGTCGACTTGCGTGATTTGCGAATTTGCCAGCCGCAATAAGTCATCGCTCGACTGCGTTCCGTTTTCGGGTGAGTAACATTAAAGTGCGGCGATTCGTTGGTTCTAATTTCTATATTCGACGAGTAGGTCGAGCACGCAACTTATCGGGTCTTCAAAATTGGGAACAAGAAAGGGACAAGGGTTAGATAACAACTGGAAGATAATTAAAAATGTGAGTCACTTTTTAATTCTGTCCAAGGAACACTCCAACCCTTCCTTTCTGAGAAAACTAGAACTTCTAATAAATACCCACTTTCCCGGATGCAGCGATATTAGTACCTACGAAACCCAAGAGGTATCGGCAAATACAACCTGCACTCCACAGCAATATCACTTTAATAATATCCGAGGAAGGATTTCCTGGGCTATTAACAGCTGCTCTCCGTTTAAGTTTCTGGACCCTGATGGCATACTACCTGTCATCCTACAGAAAACGCAAGACTTAACACTAACCTTGGCTGGCGTCAATATTACCCACGTACCCTACTTATAGAGACGCGCTAGAGTGGTGTTTATGCCGAAGGTAGGCAAACGTGGGCATGAAACCGCGAAGGATTTCAGACCAATTAGTTTAACCTCCTTTGTAATTAAAATCCTACCTAAATGGTAGATCCACGGAAACGGCTCTCCACGAGGTAGTGCGGACAATCGAAATATCCCTAAATTATAAAGAATACACACTAGCCTCTAGACATAGAGGGAGCTTTCACTAATCTACATACTGAAGCTATTCTTGACTGCAAAGAACAGCCAGGGGACAATGAAGTCGGCCCCAACAGATGGAATCACTGTGCTCTTGCATCTTTTTCCTCTTGGCCTACACACAAAATATACCGCATTATGCAGAGCTATAAGATTCAAGGAGTCTGGATGCTGCACTGCAAGGCCGTATGGCTATAGTAACATCCTAGATTCGTTACCAAACGGCATGATCATGACTCCAACCGACTACATCATACCCAAATTAAACTGGTGCAGGAGTGCCGAAACGAGCTTGCCTGTCTGAGCGAAAGCTTCAGGGTCACACTTTTCTGGGTCCCAGGACATAGTGACATAACAGACAATGATCGCGCGGATGAGCTGGGTAGAAAGTGCTCAGCACTATACACGCCTCCACATTCAGCTAGGAGCGGGTAAGGGACAAATACATTTATACATTTTCTGCAATCTCCAATCTCCGATGGTCGGGATTGACAAACTGCGTCAAGGAAGATTATGGCCTACCTACGATCAAAATAAAACAGAACCCGTCGAAATATCGCCAGAATCACGGCAATAACCACGGGGCATTGCCCAATTGGAGACCATGTGGCCAAACTAGGTATCCCATACAACCCTCACTGCCGCAGTTGCGGAAATACAAACGAGAAAGAAACTCTCTCTCATTTCCTCTGCAAATGTCCAGCTCTAGCAAGAGCCAGACTACGCGCACTCTTTGACGACCTTAGCGACATCTCGGGTAAAGGGATACAGGATCTCATCCATTTTCTCAATTCTATACAGGTTGTTTATAGGCACTGATCGGACCACAACCTTAACAGTCATTACTCTTTTACAAAGTACCTAGGCCACACGAGGCGTGGTAACAAAACGGCACACCCTAGTGCTAATTGGGTTCAAAGTCGGGAACCGCCACTTCTACCTACCTACCCATTTACAAAAATATATTTAGGTACATTTGGATTTCTTTGAATACTTCAATACTTCTTCTGACTTATCACCAGAAAGTTGTTATGCAAAAATATACATACATAATTTAGGTAAGCATGATCTTAACAGTTGAAAATTAATAGTAAGGTTTTTTTCGCAATATCGGATTTGGGATAATCTACAGGGGGGTGGTTATAAATTTGGTTCAATTCCGAGCTCTCGCTTTCCATGGGTCCTTAAAAACCGACAAAATCAAGTCGAGCCCAGACGGACGGTAGCGAACCTCGGTGTGGGGGAGGTAAACAACACTCCAAAGTATATAATAATGAAAATTGGGGGGGGGGGAACGATAACTTTTGAATGACATCACAACGAGACCTCCAAACAAAGAAAACACTATGATCAATAAGAGACTTCATATACACAATACAACACACATAAAGGCAATATCGATAAAAGTCAGATATCCTTAGATGAAATATGAAAACAAACAGCGCATACTGTCCAAACATCAATGGTAGAGAGCCCTCCCTAATTACTGACAATTTTTAAGGAAATGTCACGTTGTCTACGACCTGCGAATCAAATCTGCGCGGAAGTCCACGGAGAGAGAAGGATACCTACGAGAAATAATTACCTTAATCGGCCCATAGACATGACATCAAAATCAAAAATCAAAAGATTTTGATTTCTAGTGTCGCTGTCTCGATCGGTGTGACGTGTATGGCGGAATGCGACACCGGTGTCAGTACATCGGTGCAGACACAAGTGTGGTGTCTATGGGCCGCTTTAAGGTGGGTTTCCACATGTCGGTTGATTGACGAAGTTTGACAGCTCTCGTGTTTATGTCATTGAACGAAACCACCGTCAGTTCATTTCCACTTATGCAAATTATTGGCAAAAAATCCTTTGTCACTTAATTGGCCAACTTATGAACTCGATGCCAATTAATTTTCACTGTCAATTATAGACAAAGTGAAATTTTGTTTGACAATTCAGCTATTTCTACTATTTTCCAGTGGTCTATTTGTCAGTTATTGACAAACGCATAAAAATACGTCAATTGTCAATTTCAAATCGACAAGTGGAAACCCAGCATTACTCCTCGATCTTCTTCAGCTTGCACCGTCAAATAGTAAATTATAAATTAATTCTCACATTCACAGACTATAAAATCTGTAATACTTTTTCCAATATTAAATTTAGTAATCTAAAATGTAATAGGTAATTCTCGCTTTTTTAATGTTCGACGGCAATTTAGCACACTGTCAAATCAATCATCAAAACGGATGATAACGGCATCTGAACTCGTCCGTCGAATTAAAATTTTTGTTACAATTACAAGTTGCACCAATTAAGGTTGTCATTAAAATCATGTATTTAAAATGAGATAATTAAAAATATTAAATTAAGTTCTTTTAGTTTATAAAATAGAAAATGGATCGCTTAGAAAGCTAGGCGATAGAAATGAAACGCCAGGACGTGACTCCTGGATTTTAAGAAACTTTTTGTTAAAAAAGCTAAATTTGCAAGGAGCTTTTAATTATAGAGATTCTTGAAAGGACCTCAACTATTGAAGCGGCGGAATGCAACTTCCGATTTTGTTTGAGCACTGTTTGTAAAAAAAATGGTAAAACATTAAAGGATACGATATTCGTGGTATAGCGATAAGTTTTATTGCTAAATTTTGGATCCTATATCCAGTAGGTGCAATGCGGCAATCGGTGCACCAGATCAGAATTAGAAGGGGTAAACTATGTTTTGCATCGTTTGATGAAAGCTAGACATTTCGCAGCGTTCTTGACAACTTCGTGTATTATAATCTTTCCAACATGAACACACATAACGAGAATGGAAAGTCTTTCAGTTTTGATGATGCATTCAACTATGCCATTCGTAGCATTAAATTGAACTCTATTGGCTTAACTACCTTTAAAAATACGGTCAGGGTTGGAATTTAATGAGCTTCATGCCGTTTAAGTTGCATGACCGAAGAAGAGCATAGGCGTGAGTGCTGGAAAAAATATTAAAAGCTAAGGATGCTGTCTTCAGCGAAAAAATGAATAGGATTGTAAGTTGCAAGTAAGTTGGAGAAAAAACGAAACCTTGAGAAAGTCCAGCATTTATATGGTGAATTTCAGACTTTAAACTATCCAAAATAAGTTGAATTGAACGGTGAGTTTCGTATATACACTGAATAAGAGATGCATCGATCTCATTCGCTTGATGCCAATCTCTGGCAAATGCTTTTGGGATATCAAGCGCAATTATGTTCGTTTTGACCGGAGTCATGGAGAGATTGGTTCCACTTTGCGGTGAAATAACTCTATAAAATCAAAAAGTGGATCTGTTGCAACGAAAACAGTACCTACTGCTGGTCATTGAGGAGTTTGCATGATTCAATACATTTTATAAGCTGATGATTTAAAAGCGTTTCCGTGACCTTGGGAAGAATGGACATACATAAGTGATAGGTATAGCATATAGGTCTGAAATTGCTGGGAGAAAAAGACTCACCTTATTTTAGGGACGGACTGAACAAATACAGTCTTCCGTCTTCTCGGCAGATGGAAAAGCTTATGCGGTAGTTTTCTGGTCACTCCACATCCACAACCTTATTAAAATAAATAAATAGGTGGCGCATCAGGCGGGTAGACACCCTAAGCCTAGCTTCTCGCATTCATTTGTGTGAGTTTCTATTTTTGGGACGAATGGATGGGACCAACAATTTTATGCCGAGTCCGAAAGGCTGAATTGAGAAGCTTTTTAATGACAGTCATACTCTCGGATGTTTGTCAGACGTTCGCGAGAGGTGGCGCAGTAGAAAAACTTTAAGATGTAGTTTGTGTTCTTCCGGAGATCGAACCTGGGATAGATTTAGGTTGAATAGGGTGTGAGTTCATCACATTGGAATAGGCACCATATTGGACCCATCGCCATCCCTGGGGAACCTTAACGGTCAAATAACCTAAACCACTTCGCCCAAGCAATTAATTTCCCTACAGAACCTGAAAATGGATTCAGTTTTGTTTGCGAGGCCAACCTCCTCCAAATCGTCGAAGAAGTACCTACCGAAGTATTTCCTCTTGTACCGAGCAATAGCTTGACATTCACAGAGGAGATAAGTTATATCCTCTGTGACATGTAAGTCTTCGCAATACCTGCATATGTCTGTGTCTGTTAGACCTAATCTCATAGCGTGCTTCCTTAGAAGACAGTGCCCGGAGATTATCCCTATTACCATTCGTAGCTTTGATCTGCTAAGCTTCAGTAATTCTACAGATTTTTTCCGATCTAGCTTAGGGCACAGAGCCTTTCAGACCCTGTGCCCTACTATATTCAAGAATCTCTGATCTGCCCGGCTATTGGTGGTCTAATGATCTCAATTGTTTCATTAAGTGGAAGCTCTGCTCCGGTTTTGGCCAGAACATCAGCCCTTTCGTTACCCTTAATATCACAGTTTCCGGTTAGGTACCCAGCATAATCTGACTTGGTTCTGCACGCATAATGCTCTGAGCAGCTCCTGACTAGGTCAGATTTGATGATGAAGGACTCTAGCGCCTTTAACGCGGCCTGACTGTCAATGTAGATAGCGATATTCTTGTTGGATATTGATCCCATATCAAGTAGATCCGCGGCTTTGAGCACGGCCAGAACCTCTGCCTGGAATACAATTTGGGTATTGTACTTCGTACGGTAAGACGAAGTCAACCTGGGATCTCTCGCACAATAGTCCGTCACACTAACCACTGCGTTAATGCGCTCACAACCTTATTAAACGCCATTCCATAAGTGGCTCAGCGGTTAGTGGCATGGATTACGTCCGAGTGGTCTCATATTTCATCGCAGCAGAGATTACATCTTCATCCCGCAAATTGCTGACAAATATTCGATATTTTAATTGTCATAGAAAAGCCTCCTAATTTAGCCCTTCGGACGGACTTCCATTTGTAGCATATACCTGTCAGTAGTGGCCCAATGTATCTAACTATAAGGCCAGTGTTTTTAGCAACAATGCCAGAACAATTCATAACCTACAATAAAGTATTCGCCATGTCATTGCTGTCATTGTATAAATTTAAGAGGCCTTGAGAGAAACATATTCAGTATTCTCTATTCTAATATTTGGCAAATCTGTATGGTGCTCTAAAGACGAAATCAAAAAATGTGCAACCTTAGGTCTAGCCAAACGAACTAGTTGCAAACAATACGATTGTTAACGAAAGGAAATTCCGAATTTGGTAGATTTTCTCATCACTATCGCTTGAAATCAAAGGACAGATGACTGCAATCAATTTGAACCACACAAGTTCTTCATGGGCAATTATTCACTCAATCACAACAACCATTCACAATTACAACATAATTCAACATTATTTTGAAAAATATATCTTCTCTGGATTCACTCATCAATCTGTGCAGATGCCAGCATTTATCTACTCTGCCTATATGCGGCGATAACTTTTCGGCATGTTATTCCATAAGTTAGTCAAGTCAAGGTGGACAATCAAAGTCATGAATGTTTTCGTCTCGATGAGCATATTCAATGCGATGCTATTCATCAATGCTGCTGCCTTGTTGTTCACTTCATTTGGTGCCTTCCTTATGGCAAGCCTGACTGGGCCACTGCCATACCCACTGGCTCTTAGCATCCATTCATCTATCCGTTCCCCGCATTGAAGCCCGGTGATTTCACCTCATTTCCATTAATCAATCCTGATTACATTCATCTTTCCAAAGACGTCGACGAAGGTACCGCCAGCCTACATAATAATGTATGTATTCGTTTGTGTCTGTATCGCAGATTTTGAGGTGGCGGGTGACAGGGGTGGTGTGAGCAAGAGTCGAAAGAAAATTCACCAAAATTGTTATTCATATCATTCGAAGCGCATATTTCCGTCATAATCTTCTAAATAAATTCATTGTGGCTGTCTTTGAAGTAATTTTTGGTAGCTGGCTGTGTATAGGTTGTGGGGTGCCACCCCACCCACTCGTAATCATAAATAATCGATAAGTTAATATTCCGACAGTATAGGAAGTTAGAAGGTGGTTCTTATGCTTGGACCTAGCGATACGGTGTGTCTCAGTGTAGTCATAGAGGAAAATCACTTCTGGTGGGTGTGGAGCACAAACAGAAAACACTGTCTCTTCATCTGTCCTTTGTATTCCGCACGAGGAGTTCCGGCAATTGTGTCGCCCCTCGTGCTCCTCTCCCTACCGAAATTTCGTACTGGAGCAATGAACCAAGAATCTATCACTCTGCAAACTAAACCGAAACGCATTCGTTAAAGACGAAACAAATGGGGAGACGAGCCAGAACAGAAGCTACTGTGACACTGATGATGATGATGAATTCCTTATGGATTGTCCTGGCTGTACAAAGTACATCGACCCATTCAGGGCGCAAATGAAAAATTGCCTCAAGAATAAATGAATGGATGACGCGTGGACGCGTAGACGGATAGAGCAAAGTTATTTGCGAACCATTGAACTGAATCGGCGATTTCTTAATCAAACTGGGGATTTATCATCACACATTGAAGAGCTATACAATCGGGCATACAGAGGGCGATTCAGCGTCGAAGGCTAACTTCAACTTGTGTGGAAGCAGGCAGCAACGACTTCGATTAATTGCATTAGTGACTTCTTTTGTTGTTCGAGAGTAAATTTAGATGGATGCATGTCGACCTTTATTAAGACGGTTTCATAAAAATGTATTTAAGGATTTTTGTGAACTGATTTCGAACTCTGACCTTTGATGTGGTGATTGATAGATTTTGCGTGATGGAATGAATGCTTTCTAACCCAAATCACTCAGATGGATGGATACATGAAGGAAAGCATTTAAAAAAGTAAACGAATATGGGCGGTGGTTGGTGGAGTTAATGTGAGTTTACTCTATCATAAGGCAGCTGAGCTGTGTATACGAGTATAAGTCGGCACCATTCACCACATGCGATCCACCTAGAAAAATAAAACGACTTAAAATAATTACTAACTACTGATGGTCATACAATTTGCATTTGACTCTTTATTTACTAAGACACGTATTTTTAAAATTTTTTGACAAATTTAAAATGTTTTTAAATATTGAATGCAGACCTAAAATGGCTACATATATCTAGAAGAGCACAGTGTCTCAAAGACTCAAAGGCTTTAAAGACACATTTTTTTTAGAATTGTTAAGACTCAGCGAACAAAGTTACGAACGGCGATAGGGATACTGTCTGGACATTGCCTTCGGAGGACACAGGATTAATTATATTCCACACCTCCCAGATCTTATTACACTCTTGCAACCAGAAAGATGCACCACTTTCTAGCAGTATGACCCCATTCATACCGAATTCCGCTTGAATATCTTTGGAGTACGTACGCTGGAGTTAGATGAAGCGATAGGCATATTCAACGGCGAAAGAATTTGGGACGCATTACAAAGTTTAAAATTGATACGACAGACGGTTCGTGACTTAAAAAAATGGCCACAAACTAAGGTTGAAGTCGATCGGATGAAAACTAAACTTTGACCCCCCTTTTTACCCCTTTAAGAGTCGAATTTCCAAAATTGGAGAAACATATTTTCTTTATTTCTCATAGAAAGTACACAAACCGAGTTTGAAGTCGATCTGATAAAAAATAAAAATTTTCCATACAAACTTTGACCCCCCTTTTACCCCTTTAATGGTAGAATTTTACAAAATCTGAGAAATGAGTTTTCTTTATTTTTTATACAGTGTACATTAACCGAGTTTAAAGTCAATGGGCCTGCGCACACGAGACTAATTCTGCCGGCATTAAACCGATTTAGTAGGCGAGGGGACTGAAGTGAGGGGAAAAAACGGAATAAAATCTTCTGCCGAGTTTGAGTGGTTGAACAAGGCATAAAACTAATACATACACAACTTTAAAAATATTTCAATTGTGAAAATAATACTACACAATGAAAAGGGGTTCATATATATAATTTTTCTGCCGGCAGAAATCTCGCCGTGTGCGCTCGAAGTATGGTATAAAAACGGTTTTCTGCCGGCAGAATTAATCTCGTGTGCGGAGGCCCAATCGGATGAAAAATAAAAATGTTGCCATACAAACTTTGACCCACCCCCCCTTTTACCCCTTTAGGGGTTGAATTTCCGAAATCTGAGAAATCAGTTTTCTTTATTTCTCATAGTGTGTACATAAACCGAGTTTGAAGTCAATCGGATGAAAAATAAAAATCTTCCCATACAAACTTTCACCCCCCTTTTACCCCTTTAGGGGTCGAATTTCAAAAAATCCTTCCTTAGTGGTTGTATACATCATAAAAAAAACCTCTGTGCAAAATTTCAGCTTTGTAGAGCAAATGGTTTAGGCTGGGCGTTGATCATCTGTCAGTCGGATACTTCATTTTTAGATTGTTTGTTGGAAGTTACTTCCTCTATAATTTAGAGAAGGTTCTTATAAATAAAATCAATAAATGGTTGGCGTAACAGGTCCGTATAGGCAATCGAGGCCTAGCTTCTCGCAATCATTCGACAGTCATTCGTTTGTGTGCGGTAGTATTTTTGGGACGAATGGAAGGGACATACAATTTTATGCCGCTTGGGCATGGCTTGATGGTTTTCATACGGATGGCGATGAGCATGCTATGGTGCCTAGTCTATTGTAATAAACTTACCCCATACACCCTACAATGAATATTTGAGATTTGAGATCAAACGCCCCGGACAATGTTAATCTGGTGCGTAAATCGTTTCTCAAATGCATTAACTTCATATAGTCAAGTCATCACTCATCATCAAATTTTAGGCCCTTTTTAGTCGTCCTAAAAAAAAAATTGTGAGAAGCAAGGCTTAAGGTGTGGCGCCTAAACGGATCTGTTGCGTCAACTATTTATTAATTTAGCATAAATAGTTGATAGCATTTATAGAGATGATCCAGATATAGACCTATGTCTTGAAGTACATATTTGCATATTTTCAAAAACGAACCGTCTATAAAGAGCGACGAATCTGAAAGGAGATTTTGCGACGGTGTGGCGCTGTCATGTTACTTATCTTGATATACGTCAACTTAGTGGGAAATGTTGTCGAGTGTTAATCAATTATAGCGCAAAAATAGAGTTCTACCTTCATCGACTTGAAGTGCACAAATGAAGGTAGTTAGCTAATGACCAAACTATATGGAATCCCTTGTGAGGGCTTCCGGGTCAGGCTCACATTGGAACCTAAGAGCTACTTAGATAAGAAAAACGATTATAAGAAAGTTTCCGACTTGAATATCCGTCGTTCTAGTGATTTTAATCACATTTGGTGCTAAATTCTGATTGGTCAAGTTCAAAAGTATGTACCCCGACAGAGTTGATTGTTCATGTTTGTGCAGGACTCATAGGATGAGAATTTCCGCATAAGAAAAGTAATCATCCAGTAATTAATTTAAAATTCGGATTAATATACAAACCTAAGAGACGTGTCTTGCTTTAAAATATTTCCAACTGCCTGCGGCCGCCCCCAACTTTGAGTGCTTGCTATAAACTGCTAAATTTCACAGCCCTTATCCATTTCAATACTGAATAATTGATGTAATAAAAGTTGGAGTACTGATTGTCATCAAATCAGATGTCAACTCTTTTATTGTGATTGAATATTAATTATTCAATCGACATCTCTGTCGACACGCATATAAACACGCGAAACCTTTAACTCAAACTAAGTACGCGTTTTAGGTAATGTCGATTCTGTTGCCCAAAACAACCCTTTAATTCGATTGTAAGGACTTCTAACAGAATATTAATGAAACCTTCAGTGAACTTTAATACAATTGCTCGAAATAGCCGACTAATAGTTGAGCAATTAAATTTTCAAAACATCGGTCCAAAGGAAAATTACTTCAATCCCCTGAGTGCAATATCCTCGAAACCGAACAACGGGTGAATGAAATGAAATCACCACCAATTGTCCTGATTGAATTGATGGTTTGTGTCCCAGGTTCTCGACACAATCTTTTTTTCCTTTCAAAGATCATCGTCTTTTCATTTCGAGCATTTGGCGGAATGTTATGGTCCCCAACACGAAGCATTGTTGACTGTTGAGTGTCTTGTCTGTCTCCTTCGTTAGCCTGGACCCTACGTAGAGCGTAGAGGTACCTTTGGGTTGTAAAAACTAACGTTTATAGCTGACATCACTTTAGACGTTTATAGTTTACCATGCACACACACATAAGATGGGATGGAGACGAAAGTGAATGCGATATCCTAAGCAATCATCCCAGTAAACTTGAGTATCCTTAAACACAACAATCACTTTTATTGCAACTGCCCGGAGAATATGCGTACGGATTCCGGGATATATTTGTACTTTTCTTTGTGTGTAACGGTTGGAGAGTTGTACACGCCCCGCAATCTCTATCTGTGCGGTGATTTCAATAAATTTGATGGGTTTTCTTTTAGCGTTCTTGTTGATGTTGAAATTGTCCCTTTTTTTTCAGATGCTGTCACTATTGCTGTTGTGGGTACAGTAGTATGAAAACGGATATCCTTGTTGAAATTGAAATTGATTTTCTTGCGGTTGAGGAGCGAGGGGCGAGGCGAGCATGACGCACAAGGAGAATGCGAATTGAAAGGTAATTTTTTAGTGTATCTGCTATATTGCCGAGGGAAAGACAAAATGATGGCGACATGGTGGGTCGTTTTATTGAGTATAGGGTGCCCCTCCACTTTGCCATGTAATGATTGAAATTTCAATAATTCTTTTCAATGCAAGTAAGGCGTGATTGGGTTTGCTAGAGCGGGAGAGATGAAACCCTTATTGTTGTTATTCTCTGGATAGTTTTTTTTATATGGTTGCCAGTTGACACTTAATCGAGCTTCTTTTGATAGAACAGTAAAAAAAAACTCTATTATGTAGGTACCTTTTTGAGAAAATTCAAATTCAAAATTTCATTCAGAAATACGCCTTGGGCGAGGATGCATAGAAGGTAAGAACATTTTGCAAAGGGAATTGAGTTACGTAAAATTTTACGCCCTTGGTCAATGATTTGTGCGTCCGATTTTATAATTTAAATGTTTTCACAATGGATTTATTTTTTACGAACTGGGATTACCTGCCGCTGTTTGGGCTTTTTTATGGTAATTCTTTCATGTTGCGTTCAGTGACATAGTCTATATCTATTATAATTATAATGTTGACCCGATTTCGCTTCAGAGTCATTTACCCTACTTAAAGTATACCAAATCTATTTTTCTTTTTACCAAATTGAAGCTTACTACTCATAGATGTGTTAAGAAGAATAATTATTTGGAAAAAGTATTTGCAAAATAGGTAAATTAGTGTTTTTAAATTACATTCGTCACAAAAACAACATTCTTCGCTGCGCATACAAAGAAAATTAATATTTCCCCTTCGCTCAGTCGAAGTTCTGTCTCTGTGTGAAGCAGAAATTAAAAAAGAGAATCATACACAGAGAACGTTTCTATTATGTATAACTCCGTCTGTTCTTATGAGTCATCATAACTCATGACTTTGCCTTCAGCTGGTTTTGATTTGGATACCAGTATACCACAGCACACATAATCTATATATATATAAAAATAAGTTCTACTGTGTTTGTCGCCAATGTTCTCTGTAATGCGTGAACCGATTTTGATTCTGGAAATTTCCCATGAAAGGTGACGTTAATACCATGGTTTGTAAGTATATACGGTCTTTGTAGGTGTGTTGGTTGATGAGTTATAGGGGCGTGGCACCTCCCATACAAAAAGTACATTTAAAATCGTATATCTCCAAAATTACCCAATCGATTGAACTTAAACTTATAGATAATCTTAAGTATTGACCCTGGAGTGCTCCTCTGAAGATTGGTCAAAATTGGACAAAGGGGCGTGGCACTGCCCATACAAAAAAACATTCAAAATCGTATATTTCGAAAACCACCGAACCGATTGAGCTCAAATTGACAGATAATCTAAGGTATATAAGGGGGTGTGGCGCTATTTTTCGACAGTCATGGGAGCCAAAGTTTGTAAAATTTGTAACATTGATAGCTATGCATTGTCCTGATAGACAAGAATACTTTCTACGCAATATGATTCCTGGAAAAACCAAAAATATGTACCACGGAGCATTACAATAAAAACTGTTTATCACTGATTTAAATGAATTTCAAACTGATTTTTTTATTTTTCTATTTTGCACTACGAAGTGTGCAGGGGTTCGCTAGTTATATATAGATTATATACTTTTTGCGATCGTGCGACAGGACAAAAAAAAAACAAAACTACACGATCATATGAGCAGTGATGCCGAAATTTATTTACTCTGACCGGAGAAAATTTTGAAATCCGGTCTAACCAATTTTTGACCGGAACGAAAAATGTTTTTAACCAGAAAACACTTTTTGGGCTGGAAAAATAAAATTGCTCTACTGACTATAAATAAAGATAGATTTCTATAGGTATTTGAATAAAACTTTGCCATACATTACGAACACGCTCCCAAGTTCAAACAGAAACCAATTTACTGCGAATATTGGGACATTTACAACATAACGCATGGAATTCTACTTCGGGAGCAGGATAATAAATTATCTTATTGGTTATTTTTTGGACGTTTTCTTTTGCTAGAATGTTGAATAGGAAATTAAACAATGCATTTCAAATAAAAGTGTGAAATTCGATAAATTTCAGATTAGAGTTTGGTGAACTACTCTTTTCAAGTGTCGGAAAATTATCCGAGAATAATTATTTAGCCATACACGTCTTCCCATGACTTTCATTTCCATTAACGAATTGGCCACAAACAAAAACGAGGCGTCATTGCAATGAAATAAAATTCGACAGGGAAAACAATATTGAAATCGGAAACACAAACAAATTTTATAGTAAAACCGAAGCCGACGGCCGTTTTTGACGCCCACACTCTATCAATGCAAATATAAAATGCAGATTTATATCGAAAGCACAATGGTACGAAAAAGAACCTTAATGCCCTTCCCAGGCCATGCCAGAATTATTTTTGAAAATGGATTTTCTGCGAATTTTCTATGCTGTCTACCTTTCTCCTTTCTAATCACTCAAAATCTACCTGTCTCGCCTGGACATTGGAAGACGTTAATGGCCATGCACTAAAAGGGTATTTCAGGACTTAAACACGTCATATAAAATGCAAAATTTGTTTAAACAAGTTTACAAACTCGGCTTGTCAGCAGCTGTATGTACATTACATGGGTTTGGGGTATATTAATAATCTTCATAAGAGAAGTACATACGCCAACCAGGGAGGGTTGGGTTGGGCAGTTTGGGGTAGTTTTTTTTGGATTTCATAGGAAGAGGGAAAAGAAAAGGGAAAAGGAAAGGAGATGCATTCAGTATAGAGTGCTTATGTATGTAGTTGAGGCACATACTAATTTTTTGCATGTTGCGTTTCTTTGTGTTTATGAATGGTGGGCGAATTTCAATAAAAACGATACTGAATGTGTGCCACTTAGATATAGACTCAAAAACTACTCAACCGATTTCACTGAAAATTTAACTGTGTGTACTACTGTAGGTACATTTCGTATCTTTAACACTGACAAATCCTAAAACTGTTCTCCAACGGACCCATTAAGTCGTCAGAAAAGAGCGGAATCTTGACAAAGTGCTCAGCTAATCAATCAGAAGCCTTCTAAACGTCATTTGTGAGACATAGTGCAACCGCCCCAAATTAAAAACGGTAATTATGTGGATTGGAAGCTACCATCAGATTAAATGAGAGTTTTAGAGCTGAGGGCACTTTTCCGTCTGGCTTATAGGTATAGTTAGGTAGTTCAGTTGAGTATCTTCTCAACTAGAACTGGTCTGCCCTTTTAAACTAATTCAGCAATCTACAAGAGAGAATCAAGTTCTTTTATAGCTACGTTGTTCAATGCACTCTGCATATTAGTGGAGTCCCATTGAAACAGATGGATAAGTTTACTCGGGGTCTTATTCACGAGTGATGGAAGGAGCAATGCTGAGTTTTCCTGTAGGATTGGTCAGGCTGGATAAATTTTGAGACAGTTTGGTCATTCTGATTTTAGGAGGACTGAGCTTGGTGGCCAAAGTAAAGTTATCAGCCTTTAATTCAGTGTTTGTTCTTATTCTTAGCTATAGTTATTTATTAGGTTTGGGTAATGACCGAAAGAATAAGATCTCGGATACATGCTGTCGAAATGAAATTCTCACAGTTTATTCCTGGTAGGAACCGTAGAGATTGTATTATAGAAACTATAGGATAGGTACTCGAGGACGAGGAACTCAATGTCGATCAGCTACTTCTCCAGATAGAGCGGCATGTGCTTCGGTGGTTTAGTTATGTTAAACGAATGTCCCCAACCAAAAAAACTGTTGTTTTACGGTTTAATTTATTACAAACAAATTATATGCATTTTGAATCAAATTTAACTTTGGAAAGCCTTCTTAGCTTCCCGTTCGAAATAGTGAACAACCTCGATTTAGTGATCAAGTCTGGTTTTTATTAGCTCACTAATATCGAGCGTCTACTTTATACAATAGATATGAAATTTACTTACAAACAAAAATTTTCTTCTATAAATCTATATACAACATATTCTTAATTAATTATAATAATTGGTTTAAGGGACGTGGCACCTCCCATAAAATAAACACGGTACATATATCTCGAAAACCACAAAACCGATTGTGCTCAATTTTTGAGAAAGTCTTTGTTTTTCGAACGACGTCTATTCTGTGAAGTTTGGTCGATATTGGATAAAGGGGCGTGGCACCGTATATCTCGAAAACCACCAATTCGATTGAGCTCAAACTTACAGATAATCTTAGGTATTGGCCGTAGAGTGCTCCTGTGAAGATAAGTCAAAATTGGACAAAGGGGCATGGCAAAACAAAAATATTCAAAATCTTTTACCTATACAAAAAACCGATTTTCATCATTTTTTTTATATTTTGTTCGTATTGCTGTATTTCAGGTATAGGCAGAAAGAACATTCCAACAAATCGACTTATTTTCATTTTTCGCTTTTTACGAAAGAATCTTATTAGATTAGATTAGATTAGATTAGATTCTTTATTTCATGAAATATATGTACAATAGTTTGTGTTTGAGACCATGAGCATGGCACAAGTAGCCGTCTGCCGGAAATGACATTTCATAGATATTAAAGAATTATTACAAAGAAGTTAAATTGAAAAAGGAAAATTGAAAAAAGAAAGAAATACTTATTTACAACACAAGATTTTCGGTTAAGCATAAAAGATAAATTCGTTAAATCTTTAACAATTAGTCTACAAAAAAAGAAAAAAATATATTTATATAAAATAAAACAAAAAATAAATGCAATTTGTACAGCAGTATATAAGTATAAAACTAGAATAAAGGAATGGAATGGATCAGCGAGGGGTCTTAAACAATTTTGATGATTTGCAACATAAAGATTTATAATTTTGAAGTGATTTAAAACACAAAAAATTAGCAATTTTAAATGATTTGAAACATGAAGGAAAAATTTTGGATTATTTAAGCAATAACTTAAGCAAAACGGCAAAAATGGCTTGTAGCTTGGACTTTTAAAAGCTATTACGGTATGCCAGAGCATGGTTGCAGTATTTGTACAAAACAAGCCACCCCCTAGCTCCGTTTAGTATATCGTACAGGCCATTAACGGACAGATTGCTTTCTTGGAAGTATAGTCGACGAATCTCTTGTAAAATAGGGCATTCCGCGATGAAGTGGTGAATATTTTCAGGCACTCTCATATTGCATAGATTACACGTTTCCACAAGATCTGTTCTGTGAGGGATGAAATTTAAATTTATTGATTCTACTCTCGCTCTAAAAATGGTGCTTATAACTTTCGATGAAAAATTTATATTGAAATAACTTTCGTGAGATAGCAAGTGATGGTTTAAGTTCCTATAGATTAACCTTGAAGCAGAGGAAGATGCTCTATTTAGATGCTGATCGTATAATTTGTCATCCACTTTAGCAATGATCATTTCAAAAAGCTTTTGCCAGTCGTTAACATTAGTTAAAGTAAAGGAGACATTCATTTCGTGAGATATCGCTAGCTGGTTCCAGTCCTTAAATGGAGAAGCATTGGTTTGTAGCAATCTTATTAGGATAGTCTTGGAAAGACTATTCCCGCTTCTCATTACCACTCTGGTTAGATAATCAGAATGAGCTTTCAAGTTTCGCACGTAGATGGGAGGCAAACCTGACTCCACATGAATAGCGTAGGTCGGGGTCGCATTTGGTAGCCGAAAAAGACGCTTGAAAAAGAATCTTTGGACTGCCTCAAATTCTTCGAGGGGGCTGAATCCAAAGGCCTGCACACCATAGCACATACAAGTATTCACTGTGGCGTTAAACACTTGATACTTCGAAGAAAGGTCAATGTTTTGATTGGCGAAAAACTTCGGCCACATCATGTTGAGTGCCAGTTTGGCTTCAATACTTTTTTCTCTGGCATGCTTGTTAAAGTTTAGATTGTACGCCAACAATACACCCAGGTACTTGAACTCACGAACTACCTCAATTTGTTCGTTGTTAAGTCGCCAAGTTCCTACCCCAGGACGTCTCCTCTGCCGGTTCTCAAATACCATGACCTTGGTTTTTGCGACGTTGATATGCAGATCCCAAGTTTTACAGTAAGTTTGCAATCTATTAATTTGCAGTTGTAAAGAAGAAGGATTTTCCGCCATTAACACTAGGTCATCAGCGTACATAAGTACTTTTATGTGATTGCTCCCAAAGTTAACGCCACCCGGAAGAATATCAGATATTGCATCAATGTACAACGCGAATAAAATTGGGCTTAATATGCAGCCCTGAGGGACGCCTGCAGATGTTTCAAACCATTCGGACAGGTTCGACCCATCCCACACAGCTGCGCTAGATGACGAAAGAAATTTGACATACAGCATTAAAAACTTTCTTGACAATCCAAGGGATGCCAGTTTATAAATTAAAGCTTGCCTGTTGACTGTATCAAACGCTGCTTTAAAATCTACAAAACACACAAAAAGTTTCTTTTTATTTTCAATATATTTTCTAGCGATGCTAGTCAGCGCGAAGATATGATCAACGGTGGAAAAACCAGCCCGAAAACCAGCTTGATACATGCTGAGGCGATTATTATCCTCTATCCACCTGGAAAGTCTATTGTATAAGATCGAAGCAAAAATCTTTCTTAGAGAGTTGAGAATAGAGATGCCTCTGTAGTTTTCTGGTCGACTTACATCACCTTTTTTGAAAATAGGAAAAATAAGCGCTTTGGTAAAGCTCGTTGGTACACAAGCGCTGTTGTATACTAAATTGAAAAAATCCACAATGTAAATCTCGAGTTGGTCTGTTCCGTTTTTAAAAAATTCGATTGGAATACCATCACACCCCGGAGCTTTGTTGTTTTTCATAGCCCGCAAGGAAGCTTTAAGCTCTCCTAAGGAAATCGGGCAGTCAAGTTCAGATACCATTGTGTTAGGTAACGCAAAGCTAAAACTGTGAAGACCCTCCTCCGCTGATAGCAGTGTTTTAAAATGAGCAGCTAACGTATCAGCTTCGACAGAAATCTTCACACTTCGAATGCGCCCTCCCAATTCCTGAACATTATTCCAGAATTCTTTTGAGTTTTTGGACTGTTGTAACCTAGTTGCAAGACTTTTGAGGTAACGAGCTTTTTTCTGATAGCACAACTGTTTAAATTCCTGATTGGCGCGCAGGTACAATATTTTGAAGGCAAGAGAGTTTGTTGCTCTGAAAAGTTTTAAGAACTTAAAAGAGAGTTTTCGTAGGTTGCTACATTCTCTATCGAACCATTTGCTTTTGGGAGTTAACGAAGAGGTGTTATTCACAGGAGGAGCCGAAGCGTGGATTAACCTTGTAATACTGTCACCAATCGTATCAATGTCGCTCTCAGGTTGTAGTGGGAGAGCATTACAATGGTGATTCAAAAGATTTTTGTAACGATAAACTCTGCTTTCGACCCACTTAAGTTTGGGAAGACCAACTGGGATACACTGTCGGGTATTCTCAACGAGATGGAATTTAACATCTAGTGGTAAGTGCGCTGAAAAACTGGCTATGGGCACTTGCAGATCATCAACCACGTTCAACCAAACTCCCGAGATCGCACAAAGGTCTATGACCGATTGACCTTGGCCGCTAATAAACGTTAGTTCGCCGCTCACATCACTATTTGCTACCCCATTCAGCACATACAATCCGAAATCCATAAGTAATTCCGTCAGAAGCCTACCTTCCCTATTGAAGGTTTGATCTTTCGAATTTCTATTCGTACTAAATGAAGTAAGTAAACTATAAGCAGGAGAGTTTTGAAAATTACCAATTCGAGCATTAAAATCACCGATTATCATAATATTTTCCAAGGAAGAATCGTTAAGAAAGCCACGTAAATTGTCGAAATCGTTTTGCCAGTTATTGCAATTGAGGTAGACAGGTACAATATTTAATTTAAATTGACTGTTTAAAATTTCAACAACAAGCCTATCTCTCATACGTTTAATATCAACGAAATAGTTGTATTTAAATTTCACTCCACAAAGAATACCCCCGCTCGCTCTTCCATGTACATTTGACCTAATTGCTGGAATAAATTTTAAGTTAAAATCTTTAAAATATTTACGGAAATCATCTTCCTTTTTTTCTTCTAAAAAAGTCTCGATAAGTATTATTATATCAAAATTTAGGACATATTTAAAAAAATCTGGTTGCAAAAGTTTATTTTTTAGGCCAGAAATGTTATAGGAGAGTATTGATAAATTAATAGTGTTAATAATAATATTTTGACAGACGGCATTTTTTTCCTATTGTGTTTTCGACTTAAGAATATGCGACGATTCGCGGACAAGTGGCGTCAATTGAGAGAGCGATGGTGCTTGCTTATCAGCCGCAGTTAACTTCACTCCCTCGCTGCAGTCAAAATAATCACGTGAAATGTCACCAAACAAGTTGTTCACAAAATCCAGCTCCGCCGGAGAGTTGACAACCAGACCACGCGAGAACTTGTATACAAAAATTTTGTTGTTTATTTGCATTTTGTCGCCTTTAATTGTAATTTTTGCTTCGGGATTAATTTCAGTGAGTTTGTTTTTGATTTCGAATAGTGTCTGCCTTTTTTGCCGGTACAATAGTGTCTGCTCTCGGAAAATACTAATGCCAGTACCCTTGAGTTGATAAGCAACAGACATTATTTTTTCCACCTCATCTGGCGAGTGCAATTCTAAAAAGACAGTGCTCCTCTGTGCGTGAGTGTTTTTTATAATCCGTGCCTTTTTAAAGTGAATATCTTCACCTTCTTGTAACTTGAGAAGCCCACGGCAAGTTTGTTTGGCTACTTCAACTCCGTCGGTTTCCCTGTCTAGGGGAAGGTGTACCACCATACAGTTTTCATTAGTTTTCCGCGAGATAAGTTCAATTTGAGACTCTAGGAGCTCGCACCGCTCCGTCATGACATTTAGTTTTTGGCACAGTTGTGAGTTGGCCGTACGTAAAGCATTCAGCTCGGTAGTTAAAGATGCAAAATCGAGTTTAGTTGCCAAATCTTTTATTTGGTCTGCGATCGAGTCATTGAGGAGATTTTTAAATTCGGCTATCGACATATCTCCGACTGCCATCTTGTGTAGTGAATATGAGCTATGCTTCTTGTTGGTGTAATTAGGCTCTGGTGAAGTGTCAGTTATTGTTCTTTTGTTGCCGTTCATAGAGGAATCCCGTTTACTTTTAGCAAAAGTTGGATTTTGCAACTTTTTAGACTTAAAAAAATATTTCCTACCTTGGAAATGCAGGTGAAATTTTAGCACGATGCACGTACTACGTGTAAACAAGTTTTCTTTTAAATTTAACTACAGACTGTGCAGAAATTGAAAAACTAGTTAGGAGCTTACACTTTTATTACACTTCACAGTGACAGTTGAAACGTCGAACCAGAATCTTATTATCTAAGACCTAAGCAATACCTACCTACAATTGCCGTGCACGGGCAAAGCCGGGCGGGTACAGCTAGTATAATATACCTAAATGAAGATTCCGACTCACTGATCATCAACGTCCAGCCTAAACCCTTTGCTCAAAGCTGACATTTTGCACAGAGGTTCCCTTTATGATGTATACAAGCATTAAGAAATTCCACCCCTAAAGGGTTAAAAGGGGGGGGGGGGGGTCAAAGTGTATATGGGAAACTTTTTTTTTGTTCATCAGATCGAACTTGGTTTGTGTACTTTCTATGAAAAATAAAGAAAACTTATTTCTCCGTACAACGCTTAAAGGTATAAAGGGGGGGGGGGGGGTTAAAGTTTTGTATTTTTATTTTTCATTCACTCGACTTCAAACTCGGTTTGTGTACTCTATTGTAAGAAATAAAGGTAACAATTTTTTCAATTTTGGAAATTTTGCTTGGGGCCCGAGTTATTGGCGATTACTCCTTTTAAGGGGGGCCTTTTCTTAGCTCACGAACCGTTTGTCGTATCGATTTGAAACTTTGTAATGCGTCCAAACTTCCACGCTCTGGAATATGCTGTTTTCGCTTTATCTAACTCCATCGTACGTACTCCAAAGATATTCAAGTGGAGTTCTGTAAGAATGGGATTACTGCTAAAAAGTGGTACACATCCTCACGATCTTTCCGGTTGCATATGTTGCACAGTATAGTAATTTCTGGCCAGAGTGGGATATAATTATTAAGGATTGGCTTACTAAGATATATGTTGTCTCCCATAGATAGTGGCTCAGTCTGCTATAGTGTTTGCTTCACAAACAAATTGATCATATCTATATTTTTGAACCGTTTTCACCAATAAGGCGTTAGACATATTTTTCAGAGATACTAACTGCTCCTTAGGACGGTACCTAGGTTTCCTGCGCGATATATAAACATAAAAGAGGAAACTAACAGACTGTGAAGGAATCTCTGTGTACCAAATCCTGAGGACTGCGCGAGCGAAGCCGGGGTCAAAAGCTGGTTTCTCATAAAAATGCATCAGAAAATGCCAGGATAATAACTGATTTCCTCTTTCTTTAAATACAACATCTGCATAATTGTCTTTTCAGTAACATATTACAAGGTATGACGTGTTAATATTTTTACGACTCAGCGTCATGTCAAGGCTAATAGCCTTCAATAACCTTTATCCGCCAACAGTATAAGTGTCTTAAGAACACTCTCAGATCATACGACCAAGAATGATGACCTAACAATTTAATTACCCAAAAAAGTTAATATACTAAGTGGAAGGCGATAAAATTGTATTGACTGTCATATTAATAGCCATTTTCTCGCCGCGCGAAAAAAAAATCTCTAACTTCGTATCCGCTTACAATAATGAAATATGCCATTAAAAATGCTGACAAAATGCTACAAATGTCCAACATAAATCCGCCAGACAATATAACAAGAGTTATGTCAACAAATTTAATGATCGCATATTCCATGTTGTGGTCGCAAAAAATGTTTGTAAATTTAATTATTCCCCATTAAACATTCTTTGAGGATGTCACCTTATAAATTGGCCTGTCTTGTGGGCAAATATAAACCTTCGTGTCCTCTTAACTTCCTTATAGGTGGTGTAGGCGGCACGTGGCTATAATAATTTTACAAATTGATGCTAATGGCCATTGGCTCTAAATGCATTAAATACACACCATCATTTGTATATTTATTCGATTAAAGGACATTTTAAGAACATTTTTAATAACAACAATATTCAGCCAATAAAAAAATACATCAGCGCCATTATTTTAAAATATTGACTGCTTTGAGTTGGCACCAAGGTATAGAAATTTTGCTGCCATCATATTTTTATATTGTATGTAGCCACATTGTTTTGCCTTTGGTACAGTGCTGCGGCCGCCATTGTGTGCATGAATAATTTCGTGCAAATTACCAATTTCCTGACGGAATAATAATGACCAGACCATAGACCATCTGCTGTTTTCTATTGTTTTCTGTATAGAAATAATATCAGGAAAAACGGGTGGAAAACGTAGAGCAAAACGAGAAGAAAGTTTTTCATTTTTAGCGTTTCCTGCAAGAATATGGGAATGTCCTTGACACCTATACCAGCGCACACAAATTGTCTCCACCGTAAGAAAAAAGTAAACTATTTGCAACTTTTTTTTTTGTTTTTTTTTCATGGTAATAGATGAAGCGTTTTTGTTTTCGGTCCATCTGTGCGGCTACGCAAATAAACAGGATGCCAGGGGTAAGCGAGTGGTGAAGGGCAAACTTCCGGTTGTCATATTGAACAAACCCAATTTGAATAGGGAACTCATCTGCACGTAAAATGGAAGCCATACTGCGCCGATTTTATGCTAATGTCATGGAGGACATCAAGGATCGAAAAATGTATAACACTGCCTCGTACAATAGAGTTCACTGGTTGGATTGGAATTGGAAGAGTACTGTGCATCCGTTGTCCGGAATTTAGCTAGAAAATGTTCCAATGACGACTGTTGGTGTTGTCTGGCGTTTATTTGCGGAAAAGTGCTTTTTTTTTCCTATTCAGCGGATGCCAACAGTTTTCTCGTTTTGTTGTTCGTATTGCGTATCTGTTGATGAGTGGTAGATACCTTACCTTACCAACATACATATATGTGGTGGGGATGCGTTCTTTGTTTGTTTTGGCTGAAAAGAAAGAGTAGTGTTCACACTAAAAATTGGTGGGATGTACTTTTTTACAAAGAGCCACTTATATGACATTACCATGAAATTGGGAGCTGAGTAAGCACATCTGCTCATGAATCACCTTGAACCGCATAGAAGCGGACGGCAATCCAATACCGCAGCTACCCACACAGCTTATGACATGAGTGATAAGATATAGTATTAAGCTTAATATAGTCATGAAATTATGTAGTTAGTAAAAGTAAGTAATTTATTAATAAACTTCAGTTAATTTTTTTACAATAATTTACAATAAAATACTTTTTCCATTGCCATCAGCAGAAGAAAAGGGAGAGTTATACTAAAGCTTAATTAAAGTATACTTGGGATGAAAGTAAAGCTCCAAGGTATACTCTTTAACCACTTCAAGTGGTTACTGTGGGCGCAGTAGCGCAGTGGTTAGTGTGCTAAATAACACATAGGGGATCATAGGTTCGATCCCCGGAAAAACACAAATTACATCTAAGGTTTTTTCTACTGCGCCACCTCTCGCGAACGTCTGACAAACATCCGAGAGTATGACTGTCCTGAAAAGGCGTCTCAATTCAGCCGTTCGGACTCGGCATAAAATTGTAGGTCCCTTTCATTCGTCTCAAAAATAGAAACTCACACAAACGAATGGTTGCGAGAAGCTAGGCTTAGGGTGTCTCTGCCGTCTGTTGCGCCACCTATTTATTTATTTAACCATAAGGGCCGTCAAGGTTAAACTTTTTTTCACCCGGAAAGACAACGCGTTTCCATTCATTGCTTCAAGAAACATGTTCTCTTGCAAAATTCATTCGATGCTCCTTGTGTACTTGCTTCAAAACAGGTTTATTTTTAAGTTTTCTTCTTTGAATAGTACTTACCACTTTTTCGTAATATCCTTCGGACCGTTGGTATGCTGTCTGATACTCCACTATTGGCTCTTATTTTATTTGCTAGTAGAGTAAAATTTGAGGCAAGCCGTAGAATTAACCGCTTTTCTCGGAATGTTTTTGCTTCTGCCGTGCATCCTTTTTGATTTTTCCCATAGTGTTGTGGACCGCAAGATAACTGTTTACAGCAGTCTTACTGTCGGCATGAGAGTCCTACCTAACTCCTTGAAAGTATCTATTTTTTCTCTTTGTGTCGCTGTCAAAGTCTTTCCGGAACCCATAAAAACAGAAAAAAAAACAGTTCTTTTCAACGCTTTTTAAATATTCTTATCAGAACTTTGAAAAAATCGCTCATGTGCACTCTTGCAACAAAATATTCGCAATGGCCTCATCCTAGTGGCGCATCTTTTGATATGTTTTTCAGTTAGTTCATTGTTTCATCTTGGGAAATTCCAGCCGTAGTTTTTTATTTACCCTTTAATTTTATGACTTACTGCTGGGAAAGTATGTACCTGTTCACACGTAGTAAAAGTTTCCGGGTAAAACATTTTCAACAGGTATAGAGTGAAAATCGATTGCAAAATGTATGGCCACATCCTAGTGATCGCCAGTATATACAGGGTTTTTCAATAAGAGCGCTACAAAAGTTTTTTTAAATAAAACAAAAACGGTTTTGGATATCAATGAACTTCTTTATTCCTGTGAAAGTACGTTCGATGCAATTATGTATGGAACTCGATTTCTTTTGCATGGCCACCACGGGCACGCTTGCAGAAGTCCAGACGCTGAACCCAATTTTCGACGGTTTTCAAGCATAAATCAGCCGATACTGCTGCAATTTCACGGTCGATATTCGTACGAAGTTCATCAATCGTCGCTGGCTTGTTGGCATAGACCATAGACTTGACGTAGCCCCACAGGAAATAGTCTAACGGCGTCAAATCGCACGACCGAGGCGGCCAAGCGAAAATTTTTCCACTAGATGCTCAATTGTTGATCTGCAAGGACGATTATGACGACCATAAATTGGACGTAGCGCTCTTAATGTTGAGGCCACTGACTCCGAATTTCGGTAGTAAATTTTAATAATTTTGGGCTCGTTGTTGGCTCGTATATCTTTCCATGATAAAATGGCAAACCTTAGTGAAGAGAAATGTCAAAAGAGCGGCAAGAAATTCGGCGTCGTTTGCTGTCCCTGTAGCTCTACTTTTGTAGCGTCCCTATTGAAAAACCCTTTATAAGAACTTTAGAAACTTCATATTTCCAAATGCAATTCAATACGGTGTATTGGTAGACAGATTTCCTTTGATTGGAAATTTTGACAACTCCCCCCGGTAGACTCGAGTATTAGGTATAGTATTCGAGTTCTAAATAAAAAGAACGGGCGCTTTATCAAAGGGCCAAACTCTATACATATATAAAAAACAAAGTGGGAAAAAACTGTTTCCCTCTGTCGCCTGTAATTTTCAACCGATTTTGTTGATTTTTTTTTAAATGTCGGTAATTACGGTGATTGGGTGATAGGCTAAACAAATTCAAAATCGGACAAAGGGGAGTGGCACCGCCCATACAAAAAAAAACATTCAAAATCTTATATCTCGAAAACCACAGAATCGATTGAGATCAAACTTACAGATAATCTTAGGTATTGGCCGTGGAGTATTCCTGTGAAGATAGGTAAAAATCGGACAAAGGGGCGTGGCACCTCCCATACAAAAAAACATTCAAAATCGTATATTTCCAAAACCACCGGATCGGTTGAGATCAAACTTACAAATGATCTTAGGTATTAGCCTTAGAGTGCTCCTGTGAGGATAGATCAAAATCAGACAAATGGGCGTGGCACCATTCATAAAAAAACATTCAAAGTCGAATATCTCGAAAACCACCAAATTGATTGAGCTCAAACTACAGGTAATCTTGCGTATTGGGCCTAGAGTGCTTCTGTAAAGATTTGTCAAAGTTGGATAAAGGGGAGTGGCACCTCCGATATAAAAAAATGAAAACATTGTTGCCCGAAAATAAATAAAATAAAATAAAAAATAAAAAAGCAACAAAAGGCCTGGCGAAGCTGGCGGGGGTTCAGCTAGTAACTAATATTAATTTATTTAAATAGACATTTTGCTATGCGAACCACCGCACCCATTTAAATGTTAAAACTCCTGCAGCAAAAATTTACTCTCCCCTATGAATGAAAATGAAAAATTTTTAAAACTTATAATATCCTTAGCGCACCTGCACATCTGATAATTCACTTAAATTAAAGTTCACCCAATGGCATAACGAACGCATAAGCAATAGTAAGAGAGTAAAAGGCTTTTGAATAATTTTCACACATTTGCAAGTGTGGTAACAAGTGCATCAACCAGCTCATCGTCAGGATCGTACCCGCGAGTATACATAGAGAAGCATATCGTCCTCCCTATAATAATTCATACCAACCCGCACTTTTTGTTCTACCCAGCCCCAAAAGCATTTTAACTGTTTAAAGAACCAACTAAATATTATGCATCGCGCGTTTAAATTAGTTTTCGTTCCGAGTATTCATTTTTTATTTAAGCTTTAAACTTTATCTCAATGAAATTTCGCTGTAAAAAGTACAAACCGCACGACCGAAAAATAAAACAATTTAGCGCAATCATTTGCAACATACCCTCAGCTGAATGTACCCCCACATACAAGTAGCGGCGGGCAAAAATATTCGCACATTTCGAGTATGAAAACAAGAACCCCGTATTTTCAAATGTAGTAATTACACACGGCAAGGAGGCTGCGAGTGACCCCCCTCTCTGGGTTGGCTAATAAATTGGCCCAAATGAAGTTCGCTAAGTGGAAAAACGTGCAAAAAATTAATATAATGAAAAACAAAAAAAAATAAAATAATAATTCAGCTTTAACCCCGAGTGCAGTTATTTAAATTGCATTATTTGCGCAAATGTGAATATTGCGGTTGCCCCCGACATGGTGTATTTTTTCCTCTTTTCCTGGGAAAACATTATTCTCTTTGACTCATTTATTACTTTTTTCGGTTCATTCTGGTTGATGTAGCATGCAAATTGAACATGAAAAAGGACGAATCACATCATGCACTCACATTTAACATGCATTTTAATCAATGCTCTGATGGCGGCTTGTTATATTACCGCTGATTGTTATCTGGTGAAAGATCATCGCAATATAAGAATTTAATATGTTGAAGGACTAATTAAAGGTTAGCAGGTACCTACTTTACAACAGTTTTTTGTTTTAATACAATTTGTTTTTTTTTATGATCGAGCAGGATAGACAGGAAAATTAAAAATGAAAATGTCGATGATATTTTTACCTGTTAATGGTGAAGTCACAGTGGCTTAGTGACCGGACTGGTTTATTAGATACTTTATTGGCTCAGATCTCACCTAGAAAATTGTAAAGATGCAATAGTCTTAGTACCTAAACGCCCCCACCTCTGCTAACTTTCTCAGAATAAAGTGGCTCTTGTAGGCTCTTTAAAGATCTGAAGCACCAATATATAGAGCTGTTAAGACCTCTTTAAAGACCTAATCGATCGCAAGCTATCCCAGTCTCTCGAACGAACCCTTATACAGACTTGTTAGAAACATTTAGGAGACAGAGCTTTAGAGGGAGCCACATTTTGGGGATTACAGTATTGCGACGCTTGCTGAATTTACATGTGTTCTCTCCCATTTAAGCATGTAGGTACGTTCTATTTCGACTGTATGAAGAATTTTACATAATGTAGTTTGGGCATCAAGCTAAGGCTGAGTTTCCACTTGTCATTTAATTGACAATGGCAATTACTATGTGACCCGAGTGGCGTTGGTTCGAGCCGCGGTGGGGGACAGCACTACTCTGTCGCCGACCAAAAGAGAAACAAATAATATTAGAATTTCTCCACCACTACACTAAACCAAAAGGCTTTCTTCTTGGTAGTACAATGGACCGGGATTGGTCTGAATGCTCCGGGATTTGGAATTCCCTTTTTAAAAAGATAAATAAAATAAATAGTAAGTCAATTATGGCTAAACATTATTTGTCATTTAATTGACAATGACATAGATTGTCATTTCATTGTCATTGTCAATTGTGAAATGTGGCGCGACGTGAAAAAATACGTATACAACAAATAAAATTGTATTTTATTTTAGTTCGACAATGCTGATATACGATTTCATAATTTGTCAATTTCAAAACGACAAGTTGAGACCTATAGCATTTAGTGCGGCTATATTTTAATACTATCTGTAGTTGCCCAGCTTTGCCCGTGCACAGAAATTGTATGAAATGAAATCTTTTTTTTAACGCGGAACACTTTTCTGGAGAGACATTTTTCGCGGAGCACTTCCTTGTCCGTATCCCATTTTTCGTAGGAAATCGCAGTAGGCGTTAGTCAATAACGCCCAAATCGATTTGGAAATAACGTTCAAAAAACAACAAGATGGAAATAAAGCCCAAAAATAATTTAATCCTTGGGCGTTATTGCCTAACGCTATCGCATAGTGACTATTTTCCGATTGCATTTTTAAATTTTATTAAATTAAAGAAGTCAGTAATTATGTATATGATGTAACTTTTAGGATTCTATAAAATATTTAAATCTAGTACATGTTTAAAAAAAAAATAATTTAAAAACATTTTTAACTCATTTTCGAGTTGGCTACAGAATAACAAAAACTTAAAAATTCCAGTTTCCAAAGCTTATAAAAGTAATCAATATTTAGTGGAATACCCTTTAATTTTTAAAACGGTAATCAATCTGTTCAGAAAATTTTCCGCTAAATTTATTAGTTCCAGACTTCCTTAAAGTCGAAAAGATCTTCACCATTTTTTGGCTTTTAATGATCATTTAATAATTGGGTTCAGGGCAGGAGTTTGCGTGGACTAATCCAAAGCATTAATTTTGTTATCAGTAAGATATTGCTTTACTCTCCGCGGAGTAATATGTATAATATGTTACCGTATGAAAAAAAGGGTTTACCTTAATATGCTTTTATAAGTGTGTTGATTAAGGGTCGACTCTTATACAATTAATGGACCAACATCGAATCAAGAGAATGCACCGGACTCATTTTTATGGACTTCAAAAATGGATTGGCTCTGGCTACTTTTCCTTTAAATCTTTTTTTTAGAGTAATTTTGCGTCCAATCTTCTTTCTTTTGCGGTTCTCAAAACTTCCGGTCTTCTTAGAAACTTGCATTTCCCCGAAAACAAGCTTCGTAGAACTAACAAATCTTTTAGCATTCAACACACAAATTCCATTGCTCCGAACAAAAGACAAATTTTCAGAAGCACAAAATTAGCTAGCTATTCTGATGGAATTTGTCCCATCTTCCCGCGGAGCACTTGGGATTTTTAGCACACTTTAGGAAACTCCGGCTTAGATCTTAGATAATAATTTTCTTTCGTAAGATTATCTGTACATTTGTTCTTTTTTGTAGGGGCGGTGCCACGCCCCTTAGTCTAAATTTAACCAATCTTCACGGGAACGCTTCCGGGCCAATACCAAAGATTGTCTGTAAATTTGAGTTCAATCAGTTCGGCGGTTTTTGAGATATAAGATTTTGAATGTTTTTTTTTTTGCATGGGCAGAGTGCAACGCTCCTTTGTCCAATTCTGACCAATCTTCACAGCAACACTCCTGGGCCAAGACTGTCTGTAAGTTTCAACTCAATCGATTCGGCGGTTTTCAAGATATACGAATTTGAATGTTTTTTTTGCATGGGCGGTGCCACGCCCCATTGTCCAATTTTGACCAAATGAAGCCTATTTTATGCCCATTGTTAAGGCCTACTTTTTCCAAAAAGATATAAATACCAATCGGGTTAGTAGTTCTTACGTGGTAGTGGAACAAACAAAAAAATTACAATTTTATTATTTGTATAGATATAGAAGACTAGCTTTTGCCCGCGGCTTTGTTTAAGACTATTTTGCAAATAACTGGTCAAAGAGTAATTAAAGCACTAGCATTTCAACAGAGATCATATACTATAGCAGTAGAGCCGACTGAGCCACTATCTACCGGACAAACATATTTCGTAGCTAGCAAATCCTTAATTACATTCCTCACCGTCCAGATCTTACTATGCTGTGAAATAAAATATGCAACCAGAAATATCGTGGGGATGTGTACCACTTTTTAGTAGTATGACCCCATTCTTACAGAATTCCGCTTGAATATCGTTGGAGAATGAACGCTGGAGTTAGATAAAGTGAGAAGCATAATCAACGGCGACTGAGGTTGGGACAAAGTTTCAAATTAATACGACGCGACGAACGAATTTCGTGAGTTGAGAATAGAGCCTCCTTAAAAGGAGTCACGCCCATAACTGGGAAACCAAGCCAAATTTCCAAAATTTGGAAAAATTAAATATCTTTATTTCTTATAATAGATAAGATACACAAACCAATAGAAAAATAAAAATTTTCCCATACAAACTTTGACCCACCCTTTTAAAGATTGAATTTTGAAATAATCATTCCTTATACCTTGTAGGTAGACTTCATAAAGAAAATTTTGTGTAAAATGTATGATTTCTACAGCAAAGGGTGTTGGCTGGGCGTTGATGATCAGTGAGTCGTAATTTCCATTTTTACACATGAGATTTTGCATGCGTTTGAGCTTTGCACTATTCTTTCAAGAACGATGTTGAAGAAGTCACATGACAGCGCATTGCCTTGTCTAAATCCTTTTCTGACATCGAAGGTCTCGGTGAGTTCTTTACCGACCTTGATGGAGCAGCGTGCATTCTCCATTGTCATCCTACATAAACGGACGAGTTTGGCAGGGATGCCAAAACTAAACATTGCTCTGTATAGCTCGTCTCTATAAATGCTGTCATAGGCGGCCTTAAAATCGATGAAAAGGTGGTGGGTATCGATTTGAACTTCCTCGGTTTTCTCCAAGATCTGCCGCAGTGTGAACGTTTGGTCGATGGTAGACTTTCCTGGCCTGAAGCCACACTTGACGAAAGGCTTCAGGCGTTCACACAGCACGGCAGATAAGATCGTGTGAGCGATGTTAAGACCTCTGTAGTTGGCGCAGTTCAGAGGGTCTCCTTTCTTGAGGATCGGGCAAACAATGCTGAGCTTCCATTCATCGGGCATACTTTCCTCCGACCATATTTTACAGATGAGTTGGTGCATGCTCCTACCCAAGTCATCGCCTGCCGCTTTGAATAGCTCGGCGGTTAGGCCATCTGCCCCAGCGGCTTTGTTGGACTTAAGCTTAGATATCGCTATCTTCACTTCGTCCAGGTCGGGTGGACGGAATTGTTGGTCTTCATCGTCCAGGTTGAATGGTTCATTCTGTCTGACAGCGGGATTTAGTTAGTCATTGCCGTTAAACAGTCTGCAGAAGTAGTTCTTCCATATCCTCAGCATCGACTGCGATTCTACTACGATGTTCCCTTGTTCGTTCTTGCAGGCTTCTGTTCGGGCTCTGTAGCCTTAGCAGATTTTTTTTACCCTCTGGTAAAGCTTCCGAACCTCATTCCTGCTGTAGCATCTCTCTATTTCCTCGATCGCGCGCTTCTCGTGCTCTTTCTTTTTCCTCCTGAGAAGCCGGTGTTCGTCTCTTCTTTTCTACACGTAGAGCTCACGAGCAGCTCTAGTGTCTAGTCCTTCTTTGCAGCACCGCTTTGTATGCCTCAAGCGAGGGTCTTAATAAAAACGGAAAAACACCAGACTTTGCTTCTTGCTACAGCGACATGAACCTCTGTTTCAGGCAATACTATGTCTCATTATGCTATACTATGAAGAGTAGGTGGAAATGAAGTTATGAGTCTGTGTTGACAGCTAAGCTTCTGGATTTACCCGCTTCGTAACTGGTATACAAATGCAGTGCGTTCCCAAAATTTTACTACAAATTGGTTTCGAGTTTTAATGACATTTTAGGCTCTGTTCGCTGTTGATAGGCTAAACAATTATTATGCGTTGATGTGGGTATGCACAATTTCCATTTTTCTTTGTATTAGTGATAGGCAACTTCACTTTCGCTAAACGTGCGTACATAAAGTAAATTCCTCCTTCTTCTCAGTCCCGCTCTGAAACTATACTTAGCAATCACCAAACAAAGTCCCCGCGTCAGTATAACACAAATTAAATTTAAAAATAACAAACAGATAAATTGCAAAAGTAATTGCCAATTCACTATCCAAATAATTTAACAATTAAATTTCCCATTTCTTCACTTTCGCCAGATAATTTCGAATAAAAATGTAATCTTCCTTATATTTACATCGCTAATGTGTCGCACAAATCATTAAGTCCTAAGGATGCGAGACGTTTATACAAATTGCTAGCCACCCACGCTCAGACTTGATATGTATAGGTATACACGGTTACCCTCCCTAGCACCTATTATCTTATTATCCTTATATACAGTGAAATTCAATTTGTTTCTCATTTTATACGTTTTTCTTTTCGTTCGTTTACACAAACACATTCATAGCAGCGCAAAAATGAAGAAAACTCAGCGCAAAAGACTAGGCAAGTCGAAAAAAGTCGAGGAATGGGAAAAAGAATGCCTCATGACTTTATAACGCGCATTTGCATCACCAATCGAAAACGAATAAAAATATAAGAAACGGATACAAAAATGGAATGGAAAACCAAAACGAAGTCTATACCACCCACAAGGATTTGCATATAAATGCCCCCTTATGTCGCTTACTACTTTTTTTTTAGCTTTTTCGGCTGGCATTGCTTTGCACTGTCAAAAAATGATAATTGACTTTCAAATCAGCTTCCGATAAACTTTTATCACTTTCTGGTGTCGTGCAATCAATTGCGAAGATGAAGAAGAAGATGAAGAGACTTTCAAGAAAACGGGTAGACGAATGGCGGATATGTGTGTACCGGAAACGGAAATATTTAGCTAAGCGGAAGCAAGAACCAAGGTAATCAAAATGAAATAAAAATGTTAATATAAGTTATAGTCTTTTATTGTGTAGGAAAAACGTGCTGAAAGGACATTATCATCGAGTTTTAAGAAGCATGTGTTGAGTTGTTGGCTTTAGTTTTACATATACAAAAAAATCTCAATTTTACGGCCTTGTAAATGAAATCGGAATCGGAAAATGTTCAAATATCTGTATACCTAATGCAAGAGATTCGAATCAACCCCATATGTCCTGTCATCTGTCACACACAGTATTGAACACGACACGAAGCTCTACCCATATCGCAATACCCCATCACCGCAAGGACCAATGCGAATTCTATAAAACGCCAAACGCCGAACCTCCCTCAATAATTCAAGCACGCGAATGACTAAGTGGTTGACTGCTTCATTCATGTCGTCTGTCATTGTCGTCGTCGACATCATCATCGACAGAAGCTCTCATTTTGTGTGACTGACATATGTAGTTGTATGGTTCTTCACAGCTCACTCTGGATTTGGAGCTATCGGCGGCGTTCGGATTGAAAAACTTCCACCACCTATGTGTACCATACCAGGATAGCTGATGATGTTGCTACCGGTGGTTTTTGGTTAAAATTAAGCGGATGCTGGGTGGTTGGGGTGGCAACAACCTTAATCCCTGGAATCATACATTTTTGTGTGTATAGCATCAATATTAGTGTGAGGTGTGACCACCGTAATAATAATGGCAACGACCTATAGTTGGTTAGGGTCCGGATTGTTGGGGAGGATATCCCGTTCCCGTATCTGTTCACCTGAAAATCTGCCGGACGACAACAATTTGCCACCGATTTTAAATATAATTAACATCAGCAGTCGATGCAGTTGACGCGAGTTGACGTTTTGATATTTGCGGAGCTTATTGTCAAGTGTTTCCAAATTAAAGGTTTCCTATAGGTTAGGTACACCACACCTCAGGGGATATAGGAATTTATCACAATAGGATATATCCGTCAATTAGAAACGAAAATAGTTACACCAGATATTACGTAAACATGAAAATGGCAGTGTCTGTCTTCGAATTGCCTAAGGCAAGTTAAGGGAACTATAACCTAAAAAGATACAAGGCGTGTATTTGTATTGGTCTAAGCAAAAACAACCTATACTCACAGGTCTCCTAACGGGACACTGTAGACTGAGGGAACATCTGAGGAAAATGGGTTTATCAGAAGAAGGGGTCTGTAGATTATGCGATGATAACGCAGAAACACCAGATGTAGATCACATTCCAGAATCCTGTGGGGTTCAAACATCTGGGCAAGTACCAGATAACAGATAAGAAAATACAAACCATGGACCCAGTGCAGTAAGTAGGGCGGTGCCAGCAGTGCCCAGGCACAGGGCGTAGGCCCAGGAGGGCGCAAAAATTACCAGGACAAACTTTTAGGTAATTCGCGTTGAAAGATCTCTAAACTCTGACACTCGTAAGTCTCGCAACATAACAATCCCAAATAAGATAAGTTTACTAATAAAAACAGAATATTTTTGATGTTATTGCAAGTGTGGGACTGTGTTCTTCTCTTTCAGTTACAATCAGTTTAGTTTAAGAGAATGTTAAATTGTTCATATCAATTAAAATTGGCGATGTATAAGAATGAACGAATAATATGCGAGCATTTATATAAAAAAAAATTGCTCATTTTACTATTGCAAGAGTACCTAGAATAAAAAATAATCCATCAAAATATGGGAAAAACAATTTTGAAAAAGAGAAATTTCGATCTAAAAATGTTTGCCTCGAAAGAAAACACCCTTCGTGCGAATTGTCACAAGTTTATTCAAAATTCACGACATTAAAACCCATTCCACAAACTATCAAATAAAAAAATCGTTCGAACTTAAACTCAAATCAGAGATTGTTAAGTAGTAGAAGTTGATATGACATAAATGCCACAGAATTTTGGGCCGAAATAGAAACTTTGAAGAATCAAATTGAAGCGACTTTGAAAAATGCGAATGTCAATCAAGCCTAAGTCTCTTAAGAGGATAGTACAACTTGACTTAAAGGAAATGCTTCCAAGCGTATTAGTAGCCATAAGCATTTTTTAACGATTGCCAGTGACTGTAGCTTCTTGGGAAAGTTTATTCAGTAAACCCAATCAGATAAAGGCATATACTTGCGCTCAACAATGAGTCAGGAAAGGATATCTGGTCTGGCAATTTTGTCCATTGAAGCTGTCGTATGAAGATGTCATTAAGGACTTCGCTATAAGGAAAGCCCGTAAACGTAGAGTAAGTCGGCTCTCAGATTTAGGCAACAAGCAGTAAGCAACTAAGCAACTATGCAAGCAATTTTGTTTTAACCTATTCTCACATCGAAGCAAAAAGATTGCCTGAAATTTCTACCTATCAGGCATATTTTTCTACAACTTCAACGAATGATGAATGATAGGTTTTCTGAACTCCAAAGGCGACAATTTTGACGATTAACGAAGCCATCAAGATGAAAATCAGCTTCATCATTGAAGATGATTTTGTTCGAAAAATCAGCATCCACTTGTGGTTCCAAAATGTATTCAACGAAATTTGTTCGCGCTGCATGGTTGGTCAGTACTCAGTAGTCTTCAGTTCTTGAGTCAATTGAACTTTGTAAGCATGAAGTTTCAAGTCTTTCGCAAGAATTCGCTGTAGAGAATTGACTACGGCGTTGAATTGATGTTCCTGGACCATCAGCAATACTCTCAGGAACAGGACACACATAGTGTTTAAGATCACTAATTGATCCAGTCTCCCTGAATTTTTTTAATTATTCTCTTTACTCTATGAATGATTTTTTGAGAGAATAACATTAACAACAACTCGTAGACACCGTCACTTTGGTAGGAATGATAACTATTCCGAACTACACCACTAATTCATCATCATCAGGCTCCTTTTAAGTGATTGTTCGAATAGTTTGAATTCTGCCAGTCAATTCTCCGTATATAATCCACTTGGGAAGATATTTCCGTTTTCCCCTGTCAGGAATGAACTTGCATTTCGATTTTTGTCAATTGACCAAGTGTCCATCACTTGCGCCAACTGAGCGATGAGTACAAGTCTGCCAACACTGAACCAAATCGCGTAGGTGATATTGACGAAAATATTTTGTCAATCTATGAAGAATTTATTATACGAATCGACAATTTTTCATAAAACTTCTCGTTTTATTGAAAATTTAATATTCAAAATCAATAAATTTCTTCAACTGCTGTCCGATTTAGTATTTTATGACAAATGAAATTTCGTCATATTGACAAACTGAAATCGTTGACTGAACTAAATCTCGTAGGTGATATTGAAGAAAATATTTTATTCATTTTTAGAAGAATCGGCTATTCAAATTAGCAATTTTTCATAACATATTTTTAGAATCTTATAGATTTTTCATCAATTTGAAGAAGTTTCTTTAAAATGTTATTATTCGCTGTTGCGCTCAAATGATAAGTTTTATTTTAGAAAGTGTATTGCCAAAGTGAATGTATACATAAAAATAAAGCAATAAAATAATTGTGTTTCTCAAACACACTTGCATAAGAAAAATGTAAGTAATATAGAAATATTTTTCAAAATATCGTCTATGATCCTTTTACCTATTCTTAATCGCATTTAAGTGAGTTAAAAAAAATGCACTTTTAATTATAATATTTTTCCCAAAAGCAGCATGTTTTTTTGGGCTAGTTCTCTCCTAGTTGGATCAACAGTGGGAGGAGGAGATGCAGCAAGAAAAAGAACATTCAGCGAATGATCACCATAAATGAACCGTGAGAACGACTTTGTATTTTCCAATGGCATAAAATATAAACAAACTTTAATATTTTCAATTTGTTTTATTTTTCCAAGTATAGCCAGGACCTTGTAGGACCTTTATCCAAACCCGGGGCCAATCATTCCAGACAATTCCATCAATTCCAAATTATGACGAGAATAATCTTCAAGTATATTTATTTATAAATATGTATAATGTAAGTTACAAAACAAATGTCAACGCTAAGAGAATAAAAAAAAATTGTTTTTGATTTTAAAAAGTGTTCCTTTTTGGTTTTTTTCTCAGTTTGAAATAAATAAGCGATAAATGACAAAAAAAAAGTCATTAATTTGAATAAATAAGTAAGTTAATTTGAAGAAAAACGATGCGTAATATTGAAGAATATTTATTCAATAAACAATAAAGTAAAGTGTTGAAATGAAGAATTAAATTTCAATTTAAAGAAAGAATACTTAAAAATGAAGAAAGTTTCGTTAATTTATAAAGTGGACGAAGAAGAATGTATTTTCAATTTGAAGAATATTTTTTTTTTTTAAATGAACAAATTTTTGTGGATTTAACACAACAACGAACAATTTAATGAATTTTTTTCAAAATGACAATATTGCTTAAATATAACAAAGTATTTGTCAAAACAAGGGATAGGAGGTGTTGACCTTATATTAATCGCCATATCTCCCACAAGAAAACTAAACTTTGCATTTACCCAACCTTGCATCTACTCCAAATCCTACAGTGACCAGGGCGGTTGCAGGGGGCAGCATGCCCCCCTCCCCCATACGTAACTCACTTTTTAACACCATTTTTATGTATCGCGGCGACAGAATTAATAACACCAAGTGGGCGCAGTAGCGCAGTGGTTAGTGTGCTGGACTACTGTGCGAGGGATCCCAGGTTCGATCCCCGGAAAAACACAAATTACATCTTTAAGATAAGTAATTTTAATAAAAGTCAACAGCCTTTTTCTTGATTTTGTTTATTTCACTTATTTTTTACTTTTCAACATTTATCATGAGGCAAATATGTTCGAATCGCTTTCACACTTTCCGATCCCACCCGTTCCAATTTTTTACTCTTAATGCCGAGTGCGCCATCTGATGGCGTTGCTTCTACCAACAGACTGCAGCATTGCCAGTAATATTGTTTTTTTTTTTTTTACATGTTACAACTCGGCCCATCTGACAACAATGGTCGACCTCGACCATTACAACAAATATTAAACTACTTTAGGAATAACTTAAAATATACGATTCATTAGCTTACATACACAATCTATTTCTTAACTTAACACTTGTGTTACTCTTTTAACAACCTGTACCTGGCGACAGCCTTTATCTCTGTCTCTCATCAACCCAATGTCTCAACCTAGACGATTCTATTATACCCTCATATGGTATCCGCGTTATTTGGCAATTTTCGATGTCTCGCACAACGTATCGATCATTTGGAAGTGCCTTATAGATTTGATACGGTCCGCGATACTTCGGAATTAGTTTTTTATTTGTACCTACCATTGTGTCCACGTTGGGTAACATAACAAAATCACCAACCTTGAATTGCTTTGCGGGCTTATGTTTCGACGCATAATACTGTTCATTATACTGTTGTGACTTCTTAATGGCTAATACAGCCTCTGCACGCAGTGTACTTAGGTTAGCAGGCTCATCGGGGCTCAGTTTTTCATCTAAATATTCCGATATCCAATCTACCTCCGTACCACGTTGGTTCACACCGAACAACAATACACTAGGAGCCTGCTTAGTTGTCTGATGTATCGAATTATTCAACCCATATTCTACCTTTGACAACATCTTGGTCCAATCGGAATGTTGGATAGGTTCACTCAACTTGCCTAACATTGGGGTTATCACTCGATTTACTCTTTCGACTTGACCGTTCGCCTGCGGCGAGGCTACCGCCACCTTCACATGGTCAATGTTGCGATCTAATAAAAAGGACGCGAACTCTAATGATGTGAAACAAGTCCCGCGATCACTAATAATCCGTCGTGGTCTACTATAATAATCGAAATACCGGTTTAGTGATGCGCACACTTCCAATGTGCTGGTGGAATTCACGGGGTACAACTTCACAAATTTTGTGAATGCGTCTACTACGACTAATAGGTGCTTTCTCTTCGAAGCAATCGATGGCAATGGACCCAAGTGGTCAATGTGGATTGTGTCGAATGGCACGGGTTTTTTCGGAATACTATGCAGGTTTCGAGCATTAACTTGTGCTGGCGCTGAATAAACAAGACACCTAATACAATTCTGAATAAATCTCTCGATGCGCTCACGCATCCGGGGAAACCAATAGTGACATTGTAACTGATCTGTACACTTATTGATACCGAGATGGCCAATTTTCTCGTGTACAATCCGAATAATATTGTCTACCATTTCATCAGGCACGTACAAAATCAACCTACCACTCGGATGTATTTTATAAACCAACCCATCACTCAACTCATAACCCTTAAGCGGTCCCTGTTCCAATTTTTCCCTTATCCTAACAATCTCGACATCTCGATTTTGTGTAGCCTGTAATCGCAAATCAATGTCATCCGTACTAACCGCAGCAATAAGATGACATCTGCTGAGTGCATCAGCATGCCCCATCCTTAAGCCACTGCGATGTTCGATAGAATAATTATAGTTTTCTAATTCAAGGGCCCATCGCGCTATACGCGGGTTGACGCTTTTTCTATTGAGTGTCATGGTCAACGAATTACAATCGGTTAGAATACGGAACGGAATTCCTTCCAAATAGACACGGAATCGGCGTAACGAATAAATGATAGCTAAAGTTTCGAGCTCAAAACTGTGATATTTAGACTCCTGTGGAGTACTGCTCTTCGAAAAATATGCCACCGGATGTAATCTGCCATCGTCCTGACGTTGCAATAAGACACTTCCAAACCCCTGCGAACTAGCGTCACAATGCAATTCTGTCTCCCTCTTAGGACTGTAAATTGCCAATACAGGTGCCGATGCTAATTGATCACGCAATGTAGTGAATGCCTTCTCACATTCACTATCAAAACGAAAGGGAACGTCCTTCTTTAATAACTTATGCAATGGTTGGGCAATACGTGAAAAGGACGGAATAAATCGTCGGAAATAGGAAAACAATCCGACACACGAGTGGAGCTGTTTAGCGGTTTTCGGAATTGGATAATGACGGATAGCTTCTAGATGGCTAGTACTAGGTCGAACACCATTTTTGTCAACTAAATATCCTAAGTATTCTATCTCTGGGTAACATAGTTTACATTTCGATAGCTTCAATTCTAACCTATACTCACTTAACCTGCGTAATACCCGCTTAAGAACGTCAAAATGTTCCCCAAGAGTTTTCGTGGCGATCAAAATATCGTCCATGTAAACAATGATTTCCCCGGCCTCTACAAAATCTCTTAATATGCTTAAAATAAATCGCATGAAAACACTGGGCGCATTTCTTAGGCCAAATGGCATGCGCAAATATTCATACTGGCCCTGCGGAGTTACAAAAGAAGTTAAACTTACTGACTCTTCATCCATTCCTACATGGTAATAACCATCTTTCAGATCAAAAACACTAAAAATGCATTTACCCTCGAGATACTCCAAACAATCTTCAACTAGGGGTAATGGAAAATTATCGCGCACGGTTAACTTATTTAGTGACCTATAATCGACACACATTCGCAGCTCTCCGCTTTTCTTTCGCACCAGCACTATAGGCGATGCATAAGGTGAACTACTCGGCCTGATAACCCTTTTCTCGAGCAAATTTGAAATGATTTTATTAACCTCACTCTTATCGTGATATGATAATCGCCTTGGCGGACAATAGAATGGGATATCGGAACTCAACTTAATTTTCATTTTATACCCATGATTAACTACCGGAATGTTTTCATTATTCAAATAGTTTTCGCGTATTATGTTACTCAACGTTTCGCGTTGTTTCAACTCTAATTTATCCCAAATATCAACTTCATCCGGTATATGTATCGCTTCAATAGCAAAAATATAAGGCAATTCATATATGTTTTCACTTAACGTAACCCCTATTTTATCATCAGGTTGATTACCAGAAATAATATCGTCGCTTACAACAATAGGCCGTATATCTGAAACAGTGTCGGAGGTGCAAAATATATTCTTTTCCAATAATGTATTTTTATTTATTTTATTGATAATATCGGTTAATGACAACATTGAATTCATTTTAACGCATAACCGAACATTTAATAAGCGCAAAGAGTCCCGGCCCAATAAAATTGGCGTTGGTAAAACATCATCTGTAATTACAAAAAGAGAAACATCTTTTATCTGATTACCAAAACGTATCACGGCTGTTATTCTACCGTATGTAAACAATTTTGTTTTACCTAATCCACGATAATTTGAATATGATAATTGATTGCCGCAAATATCATCCGGGACAAGGGACCGATGTACAAAGCTAACCGGACTGCCGGTATCAAAAAGAGAATAGACCTCGTTAAATTTTGCACCTTTGACACCATTACAACAAAAAGCAACACTTACCAACTGAACTTCATCTAACTCAGCAACCAACTCGTCTTCAAGTCTTCCTGACGGCAAATCTGCTGAACTGCTAATGTGAGCCACTGCTTGGTTGCTCTTAATTGGACAATTCCGGATAACATGTTGAGTAGACCCACAACGGAAGCACGAGCCGATGGCCCGTCGTGGCGCATTACAGTCTCTGGATATATGACCAGTCTTCGAGCAGTTGTAACACTTCAATTCGGAAGTGGGCGGAAGTATTTTCTTGCTAGCGCTTGTGCTAGTGCCAGGAACGGAACGGCTGCTAAGCGACTGCGATCCTAGTGTAGTGCGCATTGCTTTAAGACTTTCGTATCTCGGTATCAGGTCCTTGAACTGTCGAATGGTTGTAGCCGTATATAAAACTGAAGCTGCCGATGACGTATCTTGAATTCCGCTTATGATGAATTCCAATAAATCTGCTTCCGACACACTGCTGGACCGAGCCATCTCCTGCATGATGATAACGTAGGTATTTAATTTCTCGCCTGGTTGTTTTTTACGAGCAGCTAATTGACGGAAAACTTCTTGTTGCGTATATACACGGTCAAACTCCAAAATTAACTCATCCTTCAAATCTGCCCAATTTCGAGCGACTGAGGACATCAAAAATATAGCAGCTGTCTCCTTCATTAGACGGCGTGCGTTGATAAATGCGAAGTCGTCGCTCTCGTTCAGTGACTTGACAATGCACTCATAGTCGTCAATCCATTTACGTACAGGGTACATTTCACCACCTGTGAACGGAGCAATGGAGTGCTCGATATCTGCAAACGTATGTCGGCGGTTCTGGCTTTGCGGAATTCTTTCGCCTAATAGACTTAACTCCCTCTCTAGTAGCGCAATTTTTCGGCGACGTTCCAGACGTGCTAGTTGACGATCCAATAGTGCATCTTCAGCATCATCAACACAAATCGGCTGGGCAACAATACCTGGTTCAATCGAAGCGGAGGATTCCATATGAGATGGGCGAGGAACATCAGTTGGTGGTAGCTCGGAGACTTTGTTCTCCATGTGATTAGGAGGATCCGTATGCGCTAGGCAAATGTCGTCAGCTGGCGATGTTTGACTCAGTGACGACTCGTCGTAGGTTGGTATGACAACTATAAGGTCTTTGTTATGTTCCGCATACAAAGCCCGCAATTGATTCAATGTGGCACTATTCGGAAAATCGATCTCTTTCTCCGTACACAACTCAGCCATTTCTTGGCGCGTAAACCGACGTGTATCGGCCATCGTACTTAAATTTTTCGGAAAATAACACTTTTATCGGAATGTTTCACAATAGACAATATGGTTTTGTATCACTAATTAATGTTGCGCGCACAGATGCTTTGTAATTTCGTAGATTTTAATTTTCCACGCGGCACTGCTGCGCACTTCACTCAGTTTTACGGAAGGTGTTTCTTTTTCACAGAATGTATTTTACGGAATGTGGTTTTCTTTACCCCACATCTGAGCTTTAAGATAAGTAATTTTAATAAAAGTCAACAGCCTTTTTCTTGATTTTGTTTATTTCACTTATTTTTTACTTTTCAACATTTATCATGAGGCAAATATGTTCGAATCGCTTTCACACTTTCCGATCCCACCCGTTCCAATTTTTTACTCTTAATGCCGAGTGCGCCATCTGATGGCGTTGCTTCTACCAACAGACTGCAGCATTGCCAGTAATATTGTTTTTTTTTTTTTTACATGTTACACATCTTAAAGTTTTTTCTACTGCGCCACCTCTCGCGAACGCCTGACAAACATTCGAGAGTATGACTGTCATGAAAAAGCTTCTCAATTCAGCCGTTCGGACTCGGCATAAAATTGTAGGTCCCTTCCATTCGTCCCAAAAACAGAAACTCACACAAAACGAATGGTTGCGAGAAGCTAGGCCTTGGGTGTCACCCGCCTGTTGCGTTGTTCTTTCGTATATCGCTCCGTTTTTACTAACCCCGAACTGTCAGCTGTCACATTGTAAATTTTTTGTCCATTGGCATCACTGTACTGTCAAATGGCCCAATATTAAAATTTTGCATGAATTATGGAACACGCTTTAGGTATGATTATGACTTTTTCATAGCGATGATTCAAACTTACTAAGAGCTAGTTTTGTTATGGAAATAACGAATATCCATATAGAAAGCTCGTATTCCACAAATTTAAAAGCAAAGATAAATCGGCTAAAGTAGAATTTAATTTTTAGATATTTTCAACTCAACTTTACCCACTGAAACAAACCCTTAGTCAGAATCCTTTTTCCGGTGTCATTCCATTAAATTTAACATTATTTTCCAATCAAAAGGACTCAGCCCGACGTCATACAAAATCCGAATAACTGAATACAGAGAGGCAAAAAAAAACAAAACAACATTTTAGAATCGAAATCTCTTTTTAATTGGACCCGTCAAAGAATGAGTCTGCTGTAGTTATGCTCTCATATTGCATGTATCGAAGACCATTTTCTATACCCTATCTCTTTATTGTGTTATGCATACATGTCTTGTTAGCTCTGTTCATCATCATGGAAGCAAACAAGAGATTATCTGGATTCAGAGGATATGCTACTACAAGGAAATACAAAATGAAAAATAAAAACACACACAAAAAAAAACCCTCCCACCGAATGTCGCAATTAAACGAAATCGAGTTCTCTGCTCTGTATATACCTACATTCAATAAGCTCCCTGCCAACAGACAGAAAAATTGTTTTTCCCATGTGCTGGAGTTTCGCGTTATATTTTGAGGTTTTACCTATCCTGCAAATCCATTCTACTGACAACAAAGGACCGCTCTCTTCGTGGATGTCTTTCCAATTAAAAAAGAATTAAAACTACTACCTACCTCTAGATTTTTTAATCCAGCTCACAGCCGGATGATGGAATTGTTCGTCCTTCTTTTTAAAGAACACCTTAAAGAGTAAGTATACGGTATAGCAACCACCCACCTGCTCTCATCAGATTAATTACCTTATCAGATATGGCTGTCGTCATGTCGCCATGTCACCGAGTTTAGAGAAACAATGTCACGAAAATTAGTTCTCATTGAGGATGTTCTGCGGCAGTCGGCACACCCAGGTCCTAGAGAAAGTGCTTTGCTTTCCTGTCATGTTTTTTGCCTGCAAGATTAATTACCCTACCATCCATCGACGGGTTAATGTGTTTTTCATATTCCCGTGGAGGCCGCTTATGTTCAACTTTCCGTATGTTGTGTCCTGACATTTGTCATTTTTACTTGAAGCAACGTGCATACCTACTCGAGCGAGAGTATAATTAGAGAAAGGAGCTGTATCTTTTTTTTTTTTTTTTTTGCAAATGTAGGGCATAGAAATAGATGTATCTGTGAAAGAACGAGGTTAATAACGTACAAGCGTACACCGGGTATGAAAGGTGGGACAGGGACATTTTGTTTGCACGCGCTCCGTTAATGATTGTGTCAAGTGGCGAAGAAGTTGTGAATGCTATTTTTAAGCGCCTTCATTATGACAATCATTCGCTTCGCTGTAGGTAAGGGCTTCACTGGTGAGCTCTCAAATGCTGAAGCATGGCAAGATACGAGTTTGTATTATGCACTTCTGTGCGATCTGCTGAAGGTTATTTTGCGTAGTTTTGATAAAAACGGGGAAAATCTATTTCGAGAATTTTAAGGCCGGCGATCTTTCAAACATCGCGATGTTAATCTGCAGCTTACTGAAAAAAAAAGATATGCTAACATCATTGCCGAATTAGGTCCGTTAGAGGCCCGGACACCCACTTATTTAGAAATGCCTACTCTTCGGTTGAAACTCCCAGTATTCTGATGATGGCAACAATCATTTTTGAAATGCTCAACAAGCGCTTTGGCAAAAAAATACGAAAGAGATTTGGAGATTTGAGGCTATGTCGGGTATTTCTTGATCGATATTGTCGGGGACTCACTTATTCAAAGCCAGAGTTAGAAAAAGATATGAGTAAAGGTCCTTCGGCGGTGGCCATGGCACATGGGGTAGTGGTTAGAGTCATTTCTTGCGACCCGAGCGGCGTTGGTTTGAGCCCCGGCGGGGGACAGCAGTCCTCTGCCACCTAAAAAAGAACAACGAATAATATCAGAGTTTCTCCACCATTCCATCAAAAAGGGTTCCTGCTTGGTAGTACAATGGACCAGGATTGGCCTGAGTGCTCTAGGATTTGGAATTTCCTTTTCCAAAAAAAAGTCCTTGTGTAAAACCATAGTGAAAAAAATGAATCGTTCTAATGTACACGTGAAATGAAAGAAGCGATCGTTAAAGAAATTTTCTGGCCTAATGTGGATTCGGGTACAGATATTGGCATTTTTGACTGTGTTGAAATTTTGTTAGATAAGTTGTGTCACTAAAGACCCTACCTTCACTCTATTTCATTCTTCATTCTATTTTACAAGTACAAACTAATTACTGCTTTAGTTACAATTTATGAAATGTTTAACTATGTCGAGAACTGAACGACCTAAAAAAAAGTGGGTACATAAAACAGAGAAAAAAAAAAGGATTCATAATAATGCATTGCCAACCAATATCAAATGAAAAATACTTTCAAAAGAACTTGCATCTTTTTCGAAAAGTTTTAATAAACAACAGTGGGCATCTGGAAACACCGTAACTTTTTCTTTTGCGCGCCACACCCCACACAGCCCCAGCCATTATCGCTTTATTACGTCATTATTGTTCCTCGATGGTCTAATTTCGAAAAATGGTTTGGTTATGATCACTAGCCTCGGCGATCGCCCGACTTAACCTCTCCTGACTTTTTGCCTGTGGGGTTATCTGAAGTCCAATGCTTTTTTCAACAACTCACGGACCTTAGAAGCCTTTAAAGACGTTATTCGACATGAAACGACCGCTATTCAGACGAAAAACTACCTACGAAAACTGGTGGAAATATGAGGAAAAACGAGCACATTTCCGCGATATCATATTTCGCAAGTGATCGTTTTGATTTGCGCGAATTTAATTTGAACGAAAATGCATTTCACAGGAACTAAATTGTGTTTTTTTTTTTAATTATAGCCAAAAACCATCTAGAAGATTAAATTGGAACACCCTGTATTTAAAATTAGCCGAAAAAGAACACATAATGCAGACTTCCGCAGTAAGCAAGAAGATGACGATCAGTTAGAGATCGGCGAAGATAGTTTAAATCAAACAGCAGAGAACGCTCTTTATTTGCCTCAAGAAGATTTGAAAATTTGCCGAAGTTGCATACCGCATGTGTTAATTGTTTTATAGCTTTTTCCGTTTTATTAACAATCTAGAAGCTAGAACTGCTGCTGTCTTAAAAAATTGTTGATTGGCTAACTTCAGCTACAAGTAACATTTTTTATAAAACAAGTGTTTTTGAAATAAAATTAAAAAAAAAATTATAGCTTAGCTGTAGTGGTTAGTTATTAGTGCAATGGACTACTGTACAAGAGGTTCCAGGTTCGATCCCCGGAAAAACACAAATTTTATTTTATTCTTAAGGTTTTGTCTGGCAAACTGTGATGTGCTTTTTCTGAGGCCAACTTATAAAATACTGTCTCATGATTAACTAACTTAACAGTGGTTTAACTCCTAAGATGAGGCTAACGTTGAGTATACGCTATACAGTATGCGGCCCAACGAGAAGCGTGGCTCCGTATTACAAGAAGCGGCCCACCGACATCCGTGACTCGTATTACAGTATGCGAACGCGACCCAACGGCAAGCGTGGCTCCGATATATGCGGCTCAACGACAAGCGTGGATCGGATCTTAAGCAGGACAGACAAAGGTCAAAGAAGCTGACACTGCTGATTTAAGGCCAGCTGCAGCTTCCCAAGGGAAACTTGGCCACCAAAAATGCAGAAGACTGATCGAAGTCAATTTCTATGAGGGAGCCTTATCTGGTACACTAGATTGGTATCAAACAACAAGTAGATAAGGACAAGTCACCCCGAATGGCCATTTCATTCGGGTACTCATGCAATTTCGTCCACTTAGTCAGTGTGACTTATAAGCGAGGAATGAAAATCTCTTATGTCACCTAAAAGTGTGACGAACGGGGACGTTTCGTTACAAAACATCCAATAGTATAACTGTCCTGAAAAAGCTTCTTAATACAGCCGTTCGGACTAGGCATAAAATTGTATTTCCCTTCCATTCGTCCCTAAAATAAAAACTCACACAAGCAAATGGTAGTGAAAAACTATTGGCCTAGGGTGCCTCTATGGATCTGTTGCGTCAACTATTATTATTTATTTTATTTAAGTCACAATGCCATATACTAGTGGCTTATGTACCTTAATCACGAAAGACACTATTTATATACCTATTGAAAGCAATGTAATATAGTTGCATTAATTCCAAGAATGTCCTGCTTTTTATCTTTTCCAGCTGATATATGCACTTCCCTCATGTATTTCATATGCGAATTCTATTCCTCACTTTCTCTATTCACTCAGCAAACATAAAAAAAAACTGGTAAAACTAATGGAGCAATAAGTATTCCTGGAAAAATGCACCTGCATAATATATTTCTCTTTTTTTTCCATTTGAGATCCTTTATTCTTTTTTTTTTCTGTAGGCATCCACCTTGCTCCCTGAGGTTAACAAAAAATTCTTCCTGCAGACGCATCTCACAGACAGACATTCTTCCGGCCTTGTTGGTACTTAGTTCTTCCTCAGTTGGTCATTTTTGGATTCCATGCAAAAGGTTATTGACGCAAATAAAAATAAAAATATTTTTTATGGAATATACAATTTTGACTTCCGGCGGAGGCCTGCCATGGTTCTGTGTAAGTTATGTATTTGTATACCTACACCCACATGGTTTTTTTTTGCGCTCTTTCGCTTTAACTTGCCATTGCGACCGTCCTTCTGGTTGAGTGTACTGTAGTGCATACAGAGTGGTCCTGGATGAAATTAAATATTATTGCTTCTCTGAAAAGTAGAGGGAATGAAATATTAAAACAGCGGGCACACGAAATCGATAAAATTTAAGGTTAAACTTTTAAATTCATTCCCTCTGCGAGCGTCAGAGGAAAGTAGTACGAAGGACCAACATTTAATTAGAGTTAACCCGTTTGGTGAATATTGAAGCTTTAAAGCGCTTTCATCAATTGAAGCCCAATGAAGTGAAAAATGTCAATTTATAGAATCCATTTGAGCGTTAAATTGAACACGAGAGAGAGAGAGAGAGAAAGAGAGAAGGAGATAGAAACTGAGAGTAGCGCAAAGTCAAACAACCATAATGTTGAAAGGATCAATGTTACTATTAGAAGGGTAGCGGTGGTGGTGTGCCCCCTGCCGAGCACACAGTGAGTCCCTGCGACAACTGTTTCCTGTTTGCGAAATCGAATTTGAGTAATTGCTTCTGTCAGTGGCAGATTAAAAAGTTCTATTTGCTATTTATTTTCGGACGAAAACTTTAGCGTAACGTTTTACAGCTTCGATTTACACCTAAAGATGGTTTTCGAGTTTAGAAAGGATTTTACGTAAAACAAAGATAGAAGATTTCCTCGAATCCATATAATGTTTTCTCGAAACTGGAAGTGTTAAGATTTCGATAAAATGTTGTTTTAATCATTCATTCATTTTTATTGCTTGGACTTTAACATTAAAGGCGATATCATTTGAATATCCACCACGTGCCCACGAATCAATTCTTTTGGGTTAATTTTCGATAATTTTCCCGCATATTTCGGCTAGTATTTCGGCCATAACTTGATGAGTGTTGGTTTTTAATATGTTCGTTAACAAGTGACACGACAACCTCTCTATAATTTTGAATTGAAAATTAGACTTCGCATTGATACTATAGCTTTAATAAAAGACTACCACTCTGTTTAACGTTATAAAACTTGGATCAGAGCGATGCTTGAATGTCGTAAAATAATTACTTCTTCATGACAAACTTCAGCATCAGTATCAGCCAAAAAGGGCTGCCCGCAAGGAGGATTAGGTAATCTCACCTTTCTTGTGGAATTAGGCATTTGATGACGTGCTTTGTAATGTTAAGCTATTTTGGGTTCGACATTATCGGTTATGGCGATGACATGGTGAAACAATGAAAATCTGTCTATAAACCCGAGTGAGGTTGCCACAAGAAAAAAAAAATGTAAACGCAGATCAAAATGCAATAAATGGATCATGGACCGAACCAAACTATATGGTGGGTTCCTGGCCATACGAGGGCATTGAAGGAAACAAAAAGCCGACGAATTGGGCAGAAGAGGCTCAAAAACCCTTTTCACGGCACCGAAACCTTTTACCCAAAAATTCGCTACAAATTTAGCCATAAACAGCTGGGAACATACAAAATTGTTCTCATATTCTGTCAATAGGATCTTAAACCTACATAGTTAGATTTGACACAAGACATAATGCCGACTCAGCGAAGTGCCGGCTATGTCTTGAAGAAGCCGAATAGACACATTATATGCGAATGTCCAGGCCTACGTGGAATTAGAAGGAAGATTTTCTTCAGGGACCAACTCGACTCCGATGAGATGAAAAAATCCTCTTATACAGAAAAAAAAAAAAAAAATAAATAAATAGGTGGCGCAACAGGCGGGTGACACCCAAGGCCTAGCTTCTCGCAACCATTCGTTTTGTGTGAGTTTCTATGTTTGGGACGAATGAAAGGGACCTACAATTTTATGCCGAGTCCGAACGGCTGAATTGAGAAGCTTTTTCATGACAGTCATACTCTCGGACGTTTGTCAGACGTTCGCGAGAGGTGGCGCAGTGGAAAAAAACTTTGAGATGGTATTTGTGTTTTTCCGGGGATCGAACCTGGGATCCTTCGCACAGTAGTCCAGCACACTAACCATTGCGCTACTGCGCCCAATCCTCTTATACGCTTGATAAAAAAAAGTGGAAAACCAAATAGCTTAAACTTTTATTCTGACATTGACATATAATACAATAGATCTTAATCAGCCCGTCGTGAGTATCTTAAAAAAAAGAAAAGAAAGGGCTGCTCTGTTTGAAACAGAATTTCTATTGTTATTCGGCTGATGTTGTTCCTGAAAATACCGCCAACGTCGAAATGGCGACTATTGTTGTGAAATCTATTGAGGTCAATAATTGTGACCTTTATATAGTACCGTATGACATTCAGCTAACAAAACCATTGGGATCGGTTAATGAAAATTCTTAAATCTGGTCAAAGTCCACTCCTTCAAAGAGCCCTACTTCCATGAAAGATAAACGGCTTTCTTTGAGGACTGGACAGTGTTGCAGCGTTACAAGAGATGTTTACAGATTACATTTCTCCTTCATCCCTGCAGCTTCATATTGTATTAGGCCTACTCTCTACGCAGCTGCACTTCATACGCACTCTTTTGTCATTTGTATCCTGTTGTACGCATGCTTGCAGCTTCTTTGCAGCTTATATATAAACAAACGAAGCTCTGTCCACGGAACGGCATAGTCGGATTTGCGACTGCTGCTGCTGCATCGGACGATCAAACTGCAATATACCTATCCTACACAAACGTGGTTGCGCGATGATGTAGCGCGGTCCCAGATGTTTGTTTCAAGCTACATCTAACAATAAGCTTTTCATAATAAAATATTATCCTTGAAGGGGAGTCGGGAGTGTCCTAATCACGGAACAACTTTGGGCAACCGACGCGACATATAAAAATTACTTTGGTGGCTTTAAATCAAACCGGTTTGTTTTTTGTCGCGTCGTTGTATGATAATTTACGAAGCATGGTCGATGGTCGCGCTTATGAGCGACAAGGACACAATAAAGTTCTCAGATCGGTCGTGCAATGCCAGTCTAATTTGGACGTGGCCTTAAGGTGATAGTAGACGGTGTTTATGAAGCCTGGTCGCGCTTATGAGCGATCGGTATTAGGACACGCATTTTGGTAGCGCTACCAACAAGCGACGCGACCAACCAAAGTTCATAGTGCGATGCCAGACCAATAAGGACGTAGTCTTAGCTGTATCAAAAGCTGAATTCACCTATTTTTCTGTCAGCTAATAGTATTTCCAATTCAGAACCGCATCTGGTCAGCTTCTTTTGTGTCGTTAGCTTCGATGTCTATATGTCCAGGAACTCAGCACACCAGTACTGTGAGATGGTTTATGGTTTTAGTAGTCTTCCAGTCGTTATGAGTGGAGTGGAGAGTGGCTTCTGAAAAAATTACTAACTCTTTAAGCCGTCTGTGCAAATGGGTATACCTTTTACGACAGTAGGTACTGGCCACTGGGGGAGAGCCAGTAGGTACTGTCTACCCCGTATGCAGACATTAAATGATTAAATGTTCATACCTTGTTCTCTTAAAATCCGTAGTGTCATAAGTATAATTAAATGTATGCTAAATATGCGACATATGAATTTAGGCTTCCAATTAATTTTTTCTCAGTCTGAGGGCGCACCCTTGGCTGCCACGTTCTTAGTACCTACCTATATACATATAGCTCGATGGATTGAAAATTCAGTAATGTCTATAGGTCTAGTGTTGTGGTGTAGATTTCAGTGAACCCATTATAACTTTGCAAGCAATCCTTTGAACCTTGTTTTAACTCTTTAAGTGGGGATTTAATGCTTATTGCCTACCACCAAAAAACCAAGCCATTATTAGAATATGATCTTTCAATCTTTGTGTGTAACTATAGTGCAACAATTTTTTGTAAGTCCTACTTCTGTCCGAAAGCCTTTGTGCAACCTTTTTAATTTCCTCTGTATTCTGTTTCCAATTTAATTTCGACTTGAATTTTGGTATTTGGCTTTTTGTAAGAGGAGGAATCTCGTTCTATTTTGGTGGTTTCCATTTTGGTGTCTAGTAAACATGATAAGTCGGGGTTATCAAGTAGATCGAAGCTTTCCGTTCACGTTGATAGTAACTAGTAGTAGTTAGTAACTAACTTATAGGAGGATAGTAAATAACTTGGCTAGGAGTAGGAGTATATTTTCTTGAAACGCATTACGTACTTACGACCACTGATAAGATAACAAAAACGAGTAGGTATTGTTGCATTGAAAATTGAGTCGAAAGTAGCAAACAAAACGATGCTCCGTTTTTGACAATAATACTTCCCCCAATTGCAAACGGTATCTAGTGCTATTGCAGCAAACCCACCCCAATTTTATTAAACGCTTTCATAATAACACGGCATTTCATCATAACTCCGGTATTTGCAAATATATGTGCACTTGAAAATTGTATCTCCCTTTCATCTACCTTGGACCATTTGCACAGTAATAATGCTATAAGGTAGGATTAAGAATAAAACACCACACCCCCCGTATGGGCCCTTGGGATATTGCTGCCGCACCCTTCCAAAATATCCTACAGATTTTAACTTTCCCATAATTGTAATCCCGTCATCATCCCTCAGTCAGAGTATCATCCCGTTGCCAATGTTTTCCCCCTTAGTGTAGTTGAGCTTACAAATCGAAACAAATAATATCCCTTTTCATCGGATTTCAACAAATCGATTTTGATTGTAATCTCCTGCAACTACAACAAACCCATCCGCAAAATCAAAATCAGGATGCTTTATCCGAGCAGCCATATGATGGTGTAAAACTCTTCGGAATTCTCATGTTAATTGTCAAAAATGCTCTGCTACCCCGTATCACCCTAAGTTAACTTCTAGAACGAACAGGTTGAGTACTCCCACTGGCACAGTAAAAATGTCTTCCACCAGGGACTAACAAACAAAAAAAATGGTGGGGTATGTGCACTCACCCCAATCGTACTAACGAATAAGCAAATCATGTTTGTACAACAAATGTTTATTTAAGGATTTATTTAGGATACAAAAAATACAACACAACACAAATAACGGTAATCGATAATAAAACTAAAGCCAAAACCATTTCAATTGTTAAAGGTGGTACTTCTGACGTATCCATAAAACGTCATATACCCACCCAATGTGTACGAGGCAAACAAAGCCCATTGATGCATATATAATACTCGAACTAGCGTATGGAATCCCAGTTAGGTATGTAGGCTATGCATACATCAGACGAGGGAAAATTGAACCAGGAAGACGAGAAAACGATGAAGGGGAACGAATTAATTGCCCAACATATCGAATTTCGTTTTGATACCCTTCGCCTTTTAATGATGAATATCACTTGCTTCCATCGATACGTCGGTCGGTTGTTCCCCCCTTTACTACCCGAAGACTCGCAATAGTTGACTGTTTCATCCCTTCTTAGTTGGGATATCCTTACGATTTGTTATGGCTGAGGGTGCCTTCCCATCCCAGCAATTTGTTGTGTCAGTGGTGGGGGGTATATAAAATGGGTTTGCAGGCTAGATAAGAACCATTCGAGCTGCAATCATCCCACATGGGAAAGTCTCTAGTGTCGGACAGATAACATAGAAATCGCAGGGTGTACTGTGCCCAGGGTCAAACATCAGCGCGTTGCCAAGAGAACGAAGGCGGCAGAAAGGACATTAAGATGTGGTATCATGTTCCAAGTAGGCGAAGGGCGATGGGACATTGATCGAATATGCCCTGGTGTACATATAGTTTCAGGATATTTGAAACTCGAGAATATGTGAAAAGGAGGCGGATGGAAAAAAAAAACAAATAGGACTTTCACAACTTAGCCCGAAGAAATTCTTCTTTGTCATTGTTCTATATGGCAGGCGCACTTCCGCCCTCTCATCTCAACATCGGGCAAGAATGAAAAGTTTAGCTACCCTAAACGAAAATTGCATTTTTCCTTCTCGATGTTGGCCGTGCGTCGCGTCGTATAGCCTGTCCATCGGTGAAGGAGAGTTCTCTTGAAAGTGTAGTTGGTCTCTACCTTCCGGATGGACACATAGTAGTTCTCACCAAATATAATAAGCGCCTCAAGGCAACACTGTGTGCGGTGGTGGGTAGTTGCTGCGGTCACGTCTCTCCATTATTTGTCTGTTCAGTTCACGTTGTTGACTTCTTTCGAAGTTGCTGTGTGTCCTCTGGTGTGTTGCCTTTTTTCTTTTTGTGTTATCCTCCACTGGCCACTTTCTGACACTGTAACAGAGGCAATAGGAAGTTGCCAACGGATAGCGACGGAGTGGTGTATATAGAGTGTTTGGAAATTGTGCACTTTGTTTGCAATTTCCTTGCAGAAATTTATTGGATTCTAATATTGCAACTGTTGTAGACTTTGGCCTTATTTTGCTGGACATTTTCGGTCCATACAGTAGGTGTTTGTGTGCGCAAGGAGGTGCAATGTTAAACGCCTGTGAGGCGCACACATTTTTGTGGGCATTGTGTGTAATTGGCGAAGCCTTTTAAAGTTCAACGAAAAGGAGCTCCTGCAAGTTTTGTCCGAAGTGGGACAAAGAATTTTCGTTGGCCGAACATGAAGAGGATTTTAAGTGGAAACTTGCTCGTATGTGCCTTAGATAAGTCGTAGGAAGGTTTAAGCTTATTTACTAGGTATAACGTTTTGTCTTTAGTTTTGTTTACGGTCCGAGTTTGGGAGTGGAGTTTAGTTCCATTTAGAGTTCATGACTCTGACTTGGTTACTGCTAATAAATGGATTATGTTCGCTGTTGAAATTCCGTTCACCCATATTTACAAACCAAACGATGGAGATCTATAAAGCAATATTCTTCTCCTTAAGCTCTATTTATAAGTTAGCAACATAAGAAAAGGAACGAAAAACACACAGTGACTAAGAAACCTTATAAATCCAGTCAAAGCGCGATCTAGAGTTGTGCAATCAACTATTTCTCGCCGTATAGGTCTCCTGAAATTGACGCCATCTATCCTATGATGCTACAAAAGTGCGAAGGACTTAAGTTTTTCATCTTGGAAACGTAGGAAGCTTGAAAGTAGGATACAGTCCAAAGTCATGGCAAGAAGTAAAAGTGCCTTATATTCATTAAGCTGGGTAAGAACAGCCATACTACTGCCAATGACTTTAGATCCATAAGACTAAAGGTGCTAGTACACGATATGTAGCACGCCTCATATATATATATATACCACTGACGTCATTTTGACGTCAACGAATGGTCCCAATGGGTTGACGCCAGAGCCACATATATATGAGGCGTGATACATATCGTGTACTGGCACCTTAACCCATAATATGTTCTAAAGGCACGGTGGAAAAAACACTAAAAGGGAATACAGTGTTGCAGCTTTGGACATTTGTGGAGCTAAGACTGATGATGTTTAAAGAAGTATTTGAGCGTAAGGTTAATAACACTGATGACAACTTAATAATGTGAATGTTTAAGAACAGGCTGTCGTAGTTTCAGAATTAGAAGTTTGTTCAAACTATGAACGAATGTAATAAAATGTTCGAATGGACATGAGGACCTAGCCCTAAAATAGCCAATGGCTTTACGGACCGATACTAACGTATTGAAGTTTATTCTGGTTTATTCTGGTGGCAAACACTGTCCAAGGCCAACAATCTAAGAACTCTGACTAAGATTCAAAGAATGTCTTCTATTGACTTCAGGGTGGTGCTAGAGGCTATACTTTATCTTAAACCCAGTAGACCATTTCTTAAAGGAATCTCATGTAAACAGTGGCTTTTGGTCTGTAAACCATATTCTCTGGGCCACTGCCAGATGCGACGCTTTCTCTATCTCATACTTCAAGATTGGCGAAGGGGTTGAGCAGAAAATTTTTTTTTTCCTCAGTCAACTGGTCTGTGTGGAGTTCGAAGAAAAGTTTTGAGTGTTCGATCCTTGCACAGTATCTACCTAGTCTGTCTTGTTTATGTTGTTTATTTTGTTTTGTTCTTTTTATTTCTATTTTTCACATTTTGTTTTCACGAGTATCGGTAAAAAGGGTCAATCTGGACTCACCACCTGTGTGCAGATAAGGACAATTTATCTGGAGGTCGGCAGGTATCCAGGTACTCTGTTTGCGACTGAGCTATTTTGAGAAGAACAAACAATTGGGCAGTTCTTCAAATCTGCCTATCTGCCATGGTTGGCCCGGCCCCTCAGAAGATTACCGCCTCGTGCCAGGGGCGATAAGTCTCGTCTCAGTGGCTTGTAGATACTACCCTTCTGGCCTGATATAACTGGCCCAATGTTTTGAGGGTTCAGTCATACTTATATCTCAATCTTTACAAATACTATCGCCCACCTTAAGATAGGTTTATGAACTCTACTACCTTTCCATTTTCCTGGGATAACGGACAATTTTTTTTTTTAAATTTGTACATCTAAATCAGTGCACATGATCACGTACTTAGTTTTTCTCAGAAAACTCGAATATTGCCGTTTTATGAATATTTCTCAAAAATGACTACCCAAATCCCGATCTTTATTCACACACGGTATATTTTTGCAAAGCCCAAATTTTAGTGCAATATAATTCGAAATTCATCGAAATTCAAGAAGTGTCAGTTCGGGGTGAAATTTAAAAGTAAATGTTGAAGTTAATACGTATGTTTATGTAGTATGTATTACGTTGTTAATTAACAAGTGCTCAGTTATCTGAGTCTTGAGTGCGTATGATTTTAAACGTAAAATTTGCTGAAATGACTCTGAGATTCTGCGAGATTCGCAATAAACGAGAAAGTTACGTGCGACCCAGTCGTGCACATTTTTTTTTTAAATGCTGGTGCTCTCGAATATATTCATAATAACGGTTTTGAATGCAGGTTTGACTTTCCGCTTTCGTTTAAGGATTGAAATATTGGAAGCAATTCTTATTCTACCCATCTCCGGGACCCCTCGTAATAAGAGATAATCCACGTTAACTAAATGTATCCAGAAATATGAAGCTAATTAACTTGATTGCAGGACTCAGGGCTTTGCAGGATATTCACTATCCATGTATGTAAGTTCGCCGACAACTTCTTACCAACTTGGATTCGGGGAAACTAAATTTGTTTCTCAAAAATGAAGACACACACGCATTCATGGTAAACGATTTTTCCACTTCGTCAAAACCGTAAAACAGTCAGTTTATTTGTGTCTTCCACACTAAATTGCATCTGGATACTGATATTATTATACTTGCATGACGCAGCTACTATGAGAATGATCCTTCCCTGTCAGAATTATACTGTACCGTGTTCTTTTACTCTTAATCGTTGAGTTATGCTTCCGTAAAAATTCTTTCTGTGTAGTAGGGAAAATCTTGTAGTAATTCCTTGCAAACTATACTAAAAGGACAAAAATGTGCACGTCGTATACATACTTTCTCTGCCATAATAGCAACTCGTCGTATACGCTTTCATTGGTACACAACATACACCCAACTCAGACATGACGTATTGTGAGTGACAGATTTAAATGAAGTTATAAGCATTTCAGTCTTCTTCTGTCCAGTTTGTAATTTTTTTTTTTACCCCCTTTTTAGAAATTTCTTTTACTGTAGATGAGTGTATATAGCTATTTGTACGGAAGGATGCTTGATTTAGTTGTTCAACGAAGGACATTCTGGAAAACGTCAGATATGGCAGCGCAGAATACTGTATAGGATTGCATGTTATTGGATTGGATGATGATTATGATGATGGAAATTGGTTGCGTGATATGTGCACACAATAAGTGACACAAATGGGTGTTGGGAGGACTACGTATATGTAGCTTGGGTGTTTCCTTTATAGTCACAAGGCGAACAAATGCAAAGAATATGGTCGTGCGGTAAGGATAATATTGCATGCAATGTGCAGTGAATGGAGTAGCTGTCTCACTGGTTCCGTCAAGGACACATGCATCGTTTTTCAAATATTATACCACAAATTGGATTTTGTGTCAAAGTAAAGCGCATTGTTTATGACATTCTGATGGATGTCGTGCAAAACCATTTGACAAGCAAAGGAAAATACAAATGACAGGAGCCAAAGCTAAGCGATATATTTTGAAAATAGTTCCTAAATGGGGTTTTAAGAAAACACATTTTGTATGGAGTTACGGTATAATAGGTATAGGTATACTTACTTACTACCCCAAAGTGGCGTGAACAATATTTTAAATGGAAGTCGAGGCCAAAAATGACCACCTGGATGTCAGTAGTACCTTGAAACAAAATCGCTTTCCGGATATGAGGGTTAAGTAAGGCCATGTCAAAAAATTATATAAAAACGAAACATGAGAATGAGACCCTTATCATAAAGACCTCCTCTCTGGTGCACATGCATAAACGCCTAGAACACAAAATTCGCTGAACGATTTTCGACATATTTGAACTGCACAGCTACAGCCAACAACAACATACCTACTGTAGTGCCATTCAAGTTAATAAATATGCAGATTAGCGAACACCATTACTGCTTGATGTGTTGACGTCTGCACTTCTAACGTCCATTATATACGCCAATGCAAATATCTAATAAATTTCTAAATCAAATGACGCATACAAAATTGACGGGTTGGGTATGATATATCCTTTTCCAAAATCTCTTTTCCAAAATCCCCTTTCCAAAATCCCTTGTTCCATAATCCCCTGTGCTGGAATCCCTTACTCCAAAAGACCCTGAGAGAAAATCCCTACGGGACAAAGTCTCCCATTCTTTGATTTGGTGGTATTAATTCTGTCTCGCGATAGAAGTAAGATACGTATGGGGGGGCATGCTACCTGCTTGTAGTTTCTGTAGGATTTGGAGAAGATGCGAGTTAAATTATGTGTTTGCTTAAATTTAGTGCCAAAACTACGCGTTTAAAAACGGATAGATTCTAAATTGTTCGAATAGGGGATTTTAACGAGGAATTTACTAAGTGTGTAGGTAGGTCGGAGATTTTGACATAGCCATAGGGGATTTCGTCCCGAGAGATTTTGGAAAAAGAGATAAAAAAAATCTGAGTTTATGTCTAAAAGGTATTTTGGAAAAGGAGATAACGTAGGGATCCCAAAATTGACAACTTAAAGTTTTTAAAAAATATCTCCTACCATATCTCCCAAATATTGTTAACCCCACAGTAAAAATGCTCGCATTTGAAATTCAAGAAAAATCTTAACTGATAGTCCAATGCAATTTCAGAGTTATCGATTTGGCCATCGCTGTACTGTTCCCCATGTCAAATAATTCGTATTGCTCTGCATAGAAAAAAACATGGAACATCCCACCAACTGAGTGGAGTTCACATGGAATATTGTGTCCTTTCGGGAGAAATTCCCATACATACAATCTGCCAATATACTCGTACGTGTTCATTCGAAGTATTACAGACACTCTTCTCGTACTGATCCGGTATAAAAATATTTTTCAAAAGTAAATAACCCAACTGTGCAAATAGAAATGAAAAATTGAAGCAAACACTTTCGATGCTAGAAATGTAAACAAAACAATCTAAGGGATTTTTAGGAAATATTATATTGCAACTTTGATAGGTAGCTACTATACCAACTTTGTTGCGAAATTTTATAGTATGGAATGTCTGTTAGTAAACATTACATATACAGAGTTGATTATAATGGACTGAGAGTAGGACAACAAAGCGACTTAATTTTACCAGATTCTAGGGAAAAGTAAAATAATATGATGTAATAATTTTTAAAGGTGACTCATATACATAAAATTGCATTTATTTAGGTATATGAGTCGCCCTAAACATCTACCATAGAATAGGTTACAGTATGTATATTGTATATTTCAAATTATGATGTTTAAAAATGATGTACGAAAAGTCCTACGACGCTTAGGGCTACCACACTACACCTATAGCAATAAATCAACTGGATTTTAGCCCTAAGGAAATTCTATTGGGCAGCAAAATGAGTCTACGTTTACACTTTTTATTAGGATTTTGAACAGTATTTATTTTCTTCACAACTTGGCGAATCTTTTATCCCAAGTTTGCTCTAAACTCATTCATATCACTCTGAATACTTCTACCGATAATATCAAAAATTTGCCTTTAAATATGCAACGATTTCCTCATTCATTTTCATTCATTTTCAATGGTCCGCTTGTCCATTAAGTGGGTCGCGGGAGTAGGTTGCTCAAGTGGAGCCTCCATATCTCTCGATCCTCCGCCATCGACTCTAAATCATCAAGGGCAATCCCCATACGGGTATAGGAGAGATTATGGACTTGATCTAACCATCTCATCCTTGGTCTACCTAGAGGACGCCTATCTGATGGTACGGATTCCATAGCACGTCGTGGAATCCTGGTCGGGGACATGCGTTTAACATGACCAAACCACCGAAGCATGGATCGCTCCGTCCGGAGAAGTAGCTGCTCGACATTGAGTTCCTCACGTATTCTGGTATTTCTGATGCGATCTCTACGGGTCACACCAGCAATACTACGGAGACATCTCATTTCGGCAGCTTGTATCCGCGATCTTATTCTTTCGGTCATTACCCAAACCTCATGACCATAGGTGAGAGTTGGAACAAACAAACATGCAAAAGCTGCTATTAAAAGCTATTGGATCTTTCACATTTGTTCCGACGATGTCCAGGTACCCCTACCTTCGAATAGGCCTTGTTGAAGATGCCGTGATGAAAGTGAACAAGGACATGGCATTAATAGTAATGTGGTCGATCTACAACCAGCTAATATTAAAAATCTTGTAATACAAAGTATATGTATTTACCGATAGGAACTAGGAAGGCACCCCACCAACTATATTTTGCAGATGTCCCTCTCATTTTGTTAAACGGATTCCAGTTTGAAATTATATCTATAGAAGATCAAAAACCTAGGAGAGCTAAAACAAGACTGGTAAAAGTACCTTTTCTTCTAAATTACTAAAACATACCTACCTACGATTGTTCGAAAGGCTTTACTATCCAAATTGTAAAACCATGTATTTTCAATTCAAATAGCAAATTTGGTTAATTTACTTTTTGAATTGCAATTCTTTTAGTTTTACTATTTTATTCTATTTTTTTTTTTTTTTTTTGAAAATTTTGTGTTTTTATTTTTTTTTATTGTGCTGGGAAAACCTCGAGGGTATTTCCTGCATTTTGACATCAGAATCGAAGCTTTGCAAACAAAATAAGTGAGTATACAGTTTTAAATATTGAAATTATTCACAAAATGGATACAACCAAGTTGGCATTGAGAGACCTATCCATCGGCCAGGCGATACAAACAGATTTAGCACCGAGTTATAAAACTTTAAATGTGGCCTCCCACAACAGATAGTAAAACAAAATTCAAAGTACCTATACGAAATACGTGAGTATAGTAAAAAAAATAAGCGAAATTTACTATTAAATTGTAATGACTATAGTAACAATAACAATTAAAATTGTAAATTTCACGCAGAAAATTGTAAATATTAAAATTTTTTCTGAGTGTGTAGATACCTAATTTTTTTAAATTAAAGTTCAATAATTTAATTGTTGTGATTTGACCAGAAGGAAGATTTAAAACTAAAGCTTATTATTATTAGATTTAATTAGAGCCCCACATTTTGCCGGTTTTTAGTTAATTATTTTTTTGTTAATACTTTAAGCTTTATTTTTAAAACTTCCTTCTGGTCAGATCACAACAATTAAATGAGCTTTAATTTAAAAAAAATTAAGGATCTAGCATGCTTGGTTTGGGATGGGACCCAAAAAATTTACTTAATGGGTTAAGGAAAGTTTTGTATCATTCAAACGGAATTTAAATGACCTTTCTATTGATGCCAAAATTTACATGAAGTAAGTTTTAAATTATGAGCAGAATTAACTTTAGTTTTGTCAAAATACTTATGCCGGCCACTGTACCTACATATGTATTTAAAAAAAAAAAAAAAAAACGATAAATCAGTTCGACAAAGAATTTTGTTGCCTATATAATGATGATACTCATATTGCAGCATTTTCTGGTTTTCTGTAGCTAATGTTAATAAAGGTGAACATGAGATGGTAAATCAACACAGGTTTCCAGATAGGTACTCAAAAGCTTCTTTATTGCAAAAGACTCGATTTTATCAAGAATTCTTCGACAAGTATATCATTCGCCATAGTTCCTAAAATATCTACCGTACAAAACAACAAAGTCGACCAAATATCACACAGCTTTGCAGTTAAGGTCATTATCTTTCGTAAATTGGGCTAGGTAGGTATCGTGCTCGGGTAGTCTTTTAGGGGGCACATGTTTCGCTAAGTTTCTCAGAACATATAGTGTTAATATCGATACAGGTACGGCACATGTAAGCGACTTCTATGCGAAATCTGCTGTAAATTTGATGTTAGTGTACCCATCAGGTGGGATTTTCTAATAAGTAGTCCAACTACTCGAACGATGAGGACTATACTTCGGCTTTTTGATGGTCACATTAAACGCACTCGGTGTAGTCGGATTCCAAAAACTGCTATCAAATAATTACCACATCCCATACATGGCATGCCAAGAATGGGATGCTTGGATCACGTTTGGAACAAGACATGAATATGTTTGCCTAGCTGGTCTCTACTCTGAAAATTTACCAAAAACAAAAAGACATTTTCTCCTGTTTCCGTAAAATGACGCTTGTCCAGAATGTCCACAAGAGTCCGGTAAAATAGCGACATCTAACCAATCCCAATAGGCTTGCCACCTTTTAGAAAATCTCGTGGAGGACTTTTTTTTGAAACATTCATTCATTCATTCATTTTCAATGGTCCGCTTGTCCATTAAGTGGGTCGCGGGTGTAGGTTGCTCAAGTGGACCCTCCATAGCTCTCGATCCTCCGCCATCGACTCTAAATCATCAAGGGCAATCCCCATACGGGTAGAGGAGAGATTATGAATTTGATCTAACCATCTCATCCTTGGTCTACCTAGGGGACGCCTGCCCGATGGTACGGATTCCATAGCACGTCGTGGAATCCTGGTCGGGGACATGCGTTTAACATGACCAAACCACCGAAGCATGGATCGCTCCGTCCGGAGAAGTAGCTGCTCGACATTGAGTTCCTCACGTATTCTGGTATTTCTGATGCGATCTCTACGGGTCACACCAGCAATACTACGGAGAAATCTCATTTCGGCAGCTTGTATTCGCGATCTTATTCTTTCGGTCATTACCCAAACCTCATGACCATAGGTAAGAGTTGGAACAAACACCGAATTAAAGACTGACAACTTAGCTTTGACACCAAGTTCAGTCCTCCTGATAACAGAATGACCAAGCTGTCTAAAAATCGATCCAGCCTGACCAATCCTACAGGAAAACTCGGCATTGCTCCTTCCATCACTCGTGAATAAGACCCCGAGATACTTAAACTTCTTCTTCTTCCGGGACGAAAACCGTACTGCTCATCTCCTAATCGTGCCTCGACCACAGCTCTGCAACGCGTTTCCAGCACCTTGGCAAAGACTTTTCCGGGGAGACTTAAAAGTGATATACCCCTGTAATTGGAGCAATCCCTTTTATCCCCTTTCTTGAAAAGGGGCACAATCACCCCAATCTGCCAATCGCTGGGAGTTTCGCCGCATTCCCAGGCCACTTTAATGACACGAGCGAGCCATTTGACTCCCTCTTCACCTAAGGCCTTTAGCATTTCTGGCCGGAATTCATCCACTCCTGCAGATTTGCCAGCTTTTAGCGATTTGTTCGCAAAAGTGACTTCCTCTACCGTGGGACTATTTTCCGCCCTGCTTAAGGCGATAGATGTGTCATCCTCGATGCCCTGGATTGGATTGAGCAATTCGGAAATTTTTTGAAACATAAAGACAGAAAATATGAGGTATCTATTTAAAAAAAGCTACATTTTAACCACTGAATTTTTGTACTGACATTTTACTTACTTTCAAGGGCACGGGCTTTTATTTTGTATTTAAACATTTAAACATTTTTACTGACTTATCTTTTTTTTTTGTTACAAAAAACGCAGCTTATCGGGGCATGCTGCCCCCCGTGCAATCTCTCTGCTTGTGGTCACTGTAGGATTTCGAGTAGGTTGGGTACCTATATGCAGTGTTTATGTTATGTTGCTTGACTAATTTTACCGCCAAAAAATACGATTTTTTTAGATATATCTTACCTTAGACATATCTTCGGTTTTTTGGATCCGATTTTGATAAAACTTTTTTTATTAGTTAACTACATACACATTTATTTAATACTAGCTGACCCGGCGAACTCCTTCTCGCCCCAATTTAACGCCTTCGGATAAACTCCAGAGTGATAATAAAACACTGATAGTAAGCACATTTGCTCAATAGAAAATGACAATGCGAAAAGGACACCTGTCAATTTGCGAACAGCCTAAGTCTGCGTATAACGACATCTGTCGGCTTGTGACATTAATCGCAGCACAGCGCAATCTAATCACAATGAATTTCACAATTTTCCGAAATTTTCCAAGCTTCATCAATGAATGCGATAAAAGGCAAAATTTCGTCGAAAAAAGAAATAATTTTTTTTGCATTTTTTCCGAAATTTTCGAGTTTTCCACTAAGAATTTTCTATTTTTCCATTCGAAAAGCAATTCCGAAACAATTGCACACAAACTTTCATACAAATCAGCCCAGCCGTTTTTATGAATTACTATAAATTTTTCGCACCATTTATATTATAATGAATAGATAGAAGATAAAAATAATAATAATTTTGGAAAAATTTTAAAAATAAAGTAAAAATCTAGCCAAATCTACTACAATTACCCACCTTTTGTCATCATTTCGCAGCAGCAGCCTACCTACTGCAAAACTGAAAGTAAGCAGCTAGAGCAAAATATTTCGTTCATGATTTCGTCGTGCCATTTTTGTATGCGATGTTTCAATCCGCAGCTTCTTTCACGTGCAATGCAGATGCAGAAGTCAATAGTATCTGAATTCCCTGAAGAGATGAAAAATATTAAACCCTCTTGCTCTTCTGCAGGTTCTGCAATTTATGTAAAACTTGACTCTAATGTATCTATTGCCACATTTGTAAAATAAAATCGTACTCTTTGAAAAGCGAAAGGAATTTGATTTTTTTTGTTAAAGTAATTATGTTTGTGGAGGACATTTTTCTTTTTGTGGAGGACGGAGGACAGCACCTTACAAAGGAGGACTGTCCTCCTCAAAGGAGGACGGGTGGCAAGCCTAAATCCCAAAGTTCGTTGGTCTGCTGCTCCAAAGAAAACATCGTATACCTATAGTGTCCTCTGAAAAAAAGGTTCCATCATTACGGAATGTAACATTAAACTGCGAAAGTAAAATAAAGTTGTTAAGGAGAATATATTTTGATTGTGTGCTCTGCCCTATCTTTGAACACAATTACTTTTCATAAAAAAATGCGGAAAATTAAATAAGTTTCCATCGACTTTGACAATGTATCGAATTTCGAAATCTCAAATTACGGTCACGTCGTCAGCTCGTACATCTGTCATTCTATTAATTTTTGAGCACTTGAAACCTGCAAATATCTCCACAGATACACTGTGCAACAATGTATATGTTTGTCGGTGCAACAATTTCACCATTCTTCAGCAAGGACTATCATCTACCTACATGGTATCAAAAACATATCCACTCGTTGGGTACAAAAATGAAAATCACATAAATATGATTTCATCCCGTCAGGATTCGAAAAGCGAAACTCAAGAAACTCGAGAAAAAATGTAACGAGTACTCTTGCATTTTGCGATTTTTTTCGTTTCTCGTCATCCTTCGTTTCATTATGTTGCCATCAAAGCACATACGGTGACTCTGAGCATGAAATATTAAATTCTAAACGAGCTTGCAATAACAATATCGTGTGCTATATATCCCTTTGTATGCACGATATTCGAGAAAAGGATAAGCGACGATTGAAAACTATAACAACGGAATACACGATCCACGTTGTTACATTTTTTTCAACCCCCCCTAGCTCAAGTTTTCCTGCCATCGATAGACCATCCAAGTGCACGATGATGGGGGTTGGCAGCCCATCCATATCCCGTCCCAAAAGGACTCGTGTACTTAATTCTTACTTTTCCAAGGAAAAACTTTTCACATTTGAGAATACAAAATATGAAAGATATTGTCCCCTTCTCTTTCGGTGTAATTCCTTTTTCGTCCTTTTGGCACCTCATGTTCGTAGCGGTGTAATAAATGAAATTTTACACGATAAAGATTCCGGGAAAAAAAACCGGCAAGCACACAATTCAAAACTCAAGAGTACGAAATAATTTTGTAATAATTGCAGAATGTTTCCACCATTTATCGAGACGGGCGGGACAATGGACCAAAAGGAAATAAACTGCGAATTTAGTTTACGCCCAATTTACAGGACATTCAGCAAAAGTACACGCACACAAACGTGCCCTCTCACTCTTCCAACGACATCATTAACTTTTTCGTTTCGCTTTTATGAACAAAATCTGTGAGAATAAACTGTTTGACTAGCAGCAAGGACGAAGCGAAACGGAAGCGATAGCAAAGAAGGCACACAACAAAAAAAAATTAAAACTTTGTCAACAAATCTTTTTAATATGATTTTGTACCCTGCCTCATGCCTAACCTTTAAGGACTCCGGAACATAACCCAACAACTTGGATATAGCAATCGCAGAGGAATGTGAGCGCACGACACGGGCTGCCTGGGATAAGTCTCTACAAATGAACTCGATGCGGGGCACTCACTCTCTCGCTCAGTCGATTCAAATATCCTAAGGCTCTTGGAAATGGGGTATCCCGTGGCAAGGACTTAACAAATCACTGCATGAAAAATAGAAGGATAGGAGGTGTAGATTGGAAACTTTTTCTATCCCTCTCCAAACCGGGGCGAGCAAAGAAAAAACTCAATTTTCTGTTTTGAAAATTGCTCCAATCAAAGTTTTCTAGCCTCATCAATATTTTCTTGTATTTTTCTATCGTCTATCCGTGTGGACGGGGGTATACAAGCAGGATAATATTTTTCTTTAGGTACATACTACATAGTCCTCTTCGGGAAACAAATATCCGTACAATGTGCTGCTAGAACTTCGAGTTTTATTACGGGAAATTATTTATAGTTTCATATTTTTATTACAAAATCTATGAGGACGGCGAAAAAGAATCAAGTTCATCAGGCATACAGAATTTCCGACTAGGAATATCTTCGTTTTGTTTAAATTGAAACTTGAGTGTATAGTAGTTAAAATAATTTGGGAATAAAAATATTGATGAAACTGTAACCGTTGGCACAAACTATCATCGAATCCAGATAAAATTAGTGGAATGAAAACTTAAACAATTATTCAGAACATTCTCTAGAGCAGCTCCGGTTTATAAAAGGATCCAAACACCAGTCAATATTTTTAAAGGCTAAATTAAATGGGTAACAAGAACAAGGTCATTACCTATTAGTTTTTTTTTTATCGCAACCCAGCCCAGACTAGCTGGTAGATCACATGGACTTGGTTTCAAGTAACATATTTCTAAAAATTAATTACAACGAATTCTGTGGCTCATCGAGAATTCCACTGACGAGCCGAGCTCTCACTTAATATCCTTGTGATTGTAAGTGAGTTCCACTCCACATGCAAATGCAAACATTCATGCAATTAATCATAATATCCTTTACAGTGAGGCCTAAAACACAGTGGGGTGCAGCAGTGTTATCTGCCCTAACATATATGTGTCTTGATGCAAAAACATATGATAGATGCTACGTTCAACTCTCTGACATATGGTTAATATGATGTTTAGTTTATATCAACAAATTTTAAATTAATACTTACTTACTTACTTATCGGGCTCCCGACCCGTGAAGAGTCTCTGCCTGAGACACTGCAGCCTTCCATTCTATACGATCCCGGGCACGCTGCTTCCAATTGACCAGACCAAGCGCTCTGGCATCCGCGATGGCTTGGTCTTTGAAACGGAGGTTCGGTATTCCTTGTCTTCTCGAACCTGAGGGCTGGGATTCGAAGATCCTCTTGGCTGGAGCATTATTGTCCATTCGCTCGATGTGGCCGAGCCAATGTATAGTCGACGTGTTTTGGCTTTTTGGACTACATCCACATCTTGGTACAGCTCATAGAGTTCGCGGTTGTATCTTCTCCTCCATTCGCCCTCCTCGCACACAGGACCAAAAATCCGCCGAAGTATTTTTCTTTCGAAGGAGCCCAGTATCAGCTCTCCCTTTTTGCTTATCGTCCAGCACTCGGCGCCATAAAGCAGAACTGGCAGGATAAGGGTTTTGTAGAACACACATTTCGTCCTTCGAGTTAGGAGTTTTGAACCCAATTGTTTTGCCAAACCGAAGTAGCAATGGTTTCCTAGGGTAATTCTTCGCCAGATCACCACTAGGGTGTCATTCGTGGTAGGTGAACTCCTTAACTACCTCGAAATTGTTGCTATCAATAGTGACGTTGTGTCCTAGGCGGTATACATATGCTTGTTTGTTTGTTTATAGGCCCAACGGATTTCGCCTGTTCTTCAATCGCCGTGAACGCTTCTATTACGGCTTCTATACACTCATATGAAAATCTCCAGCCTGACTTATTTTTTATATCATTCTTATAATTTTGCAGCCTTTAGCGATTCGACTTTCAGCAGGATTTGTAAAGTTCGCGTAAAAGGCTCTTGAGCTTCAAAACCTTACGACCTTACGCCAAAACTTCCCCATAAAAAACAACAACAGAAAAATGAAAGAGACTGCGGAAATTCCATTTCATTATTGTTTGTTCAAATTCTTACCATTTCCCCTTTTCCCAAAGAGAAGCAATACGCAATACTATACTGCCATACAAAGACGGAATGGAGAAACGATTGAAGAAATAAATAAAACTAACACTACCACAAACTACGAGTTAATTAAACTTGAGAGCTATTACACTTAACAATTTTATGGTTCAGTAATTAAGGTAAGTTATGTAGCGCATCAGAGTTGATTGGGTGCAATTTAAGTCAAACACCTATTGGGAAACATGCTTTGTAGAGCGTTCTTTTCAAAGGATCATGATTCATGCTGCCCACAGTGAAGCATCTAATCAGTTACTAAATTAATTTTATTTGCACATCCCTAACTAGCACCGAAGAATCTAGTACAATTGATCCTTAGATTGTGGCTGCACTGAATTATATTCTAGCAGATTCTTCCCTCTTCCCTTTCTATGGGCTAGGTGACCAACCATTTCCTTTCGAAGAAATCTGCCATTTCAACTTCAGTACTAAAGGCATAAGCCGTATACTCCGTATAGAATAAGTGCCGTAGTTTATACAGTTTTTTTTTAGTGTTCCTACTTTTACACTCGGACCGTGAAAAATAAGAATAATTTCTTTAAGGTAAGAGTCAGAGCTTTTATTAGCATTTATTTTGGGTTTAATTAGAGTTTTCTCTTAAAGAGAGCTTAGATTAAGTGAGACATAGTCTACTTATCTACCCGCATTATACTACCTGAGATAATTCAACACGTGCACGAAGATACATAACTACAACATTGAAACAAAACGAGGCATGCAAGACAGCACAAGCTACATAAAATCGTATTAAACAACACACAAAACAGGCTAAAAGTCATCTACAAAGCTACACAAACACGCATACTCGAAACACATATAGAAAAAACACATGTTATCACAGCACACGAATATCACAGATCTTATATAAGTATAATTGGGTATATTTATCTAACACTATAACTATATAACTATAAAAGCTATATACTACGTCTAACTACAAAAAAAATCCTAAGCTAATATCACAGTCCTTATTACAGTCATTGTATTGAGTTTTGAGTTCCAGGGAAGCATGACTTCCAACCCACAATTCCATATATAAAAAAAACTTATAAGTGTTTAGTACATAGAAATTGTACTCTGTCGTCCTAAGCTAAGAATTATGTATTTGAATTTGAATTCAGGTAGGAAATATATAATCATGAATTGTTAAGCACGTATTTTCTTTCGGGTCAATCTTTCATCAGTGTCCACAACAGCGGTAACCCTCACATTCTCATAGGAACTTAGTTCTTCCCACCCCCAAGCCCTGAGCAAGCCGGAAGAAAAGAATAAAAGAGAGCAAACAAGAACTAAGTTTCGTTAAAATCAAAATTCTCTCTTCAATTAATAATTGTGGTCATACGCTACAGTTACTATGGCGCCCAATCCTAGGTAACAAAAAAAAGTCGTTGACATAATCCCTAGATCATCAAGATCGTCAAACAACGGAATCAATAAATCAAAGAGAATTGTGAGAGTACCCATAACTTAAACGGTGCAGAATGCAAGTGTGATTTGGCAAACATATAATTAAGTTAGTTATTCAGTGCGCGTGGGTTAGAACTGTGGAGAGCGTTGATGTTCCACACAAATTCCCCAAAAATATAAAAAAAATAATTCTTGCTGTAACTCGCGGAGTAAGATTTTTTCATTGTTTTTTGTATGAACTTGAAATTTCCTTCGGTAGTTAGTACGGCGGTTAGAACGATCACAATCGGTAATCCAATGCGTTACCAGTGATCATCCCGCATTAGGTTTAATCAATTTGCCATCAAAATCGCGTTTGTTCGGTAAGATCTCGCGCTAAGTTTCTGTTGTGTTTTTGTGGAGGGTTGACCCGAAAAAAATATCCTATGAAAATATACCTATAAAGTGAAAAAATTGTCAAAATCCTGTAAAAAAAAAATAATACATAGGTATATACCTATATTACATGTACCCATGCTAGAAAAAGAAAAGTTTAACGAAAATCATAAAAATCATTAATCAATACACATATTACATTAGCCAACATTATACAAGTGCAGTGATATTATATGTGTGTACCGGTTCAGCGAAAAGAAGAGCGTGGCTGCAAACATTACGGATTACGGAATAACATTTAAACGGTAACAATTTTTTGTTTCTTTTCATTATTATCATTTAGCTTTTGGTTTGTTATTTTTGTGTTGATCATATTTTTTTCTTAAATCATTTTTCTTTAATTATTTATCAATTTTGTCGTGAGCTTCTTGCACGTGGAGTTGAAAGATCATGGATTTTTCATTATTAGATAGTGACGAAATCAGGTATGAGTGTCAGGTCAGGGGTATGTCGGCAGAAGGCAGTGTCAGGAATTTAGCATCACAGTTAGGCGAAACGTATGAGGCGGAATGCAAGGGTAAAGTGATGTTTATACCGAACGCTGTAAATAATCCGGCAAAAGAGCTAGAAATATGCCAAGAAAAAGTAGATTTGCTTGGTAATTTTGCAAAGACAGCTTCCAAATCCGGCGATGCACGTGCAACCGAGCGTATCAAAGCAAAGGTGAAGCATATCGAGAGTAGGTTGAGGATTTTACTCCAACGAAATCCTGCATTTGAAGTGACCATTCTCAGATTTTTGAAAGAGTTAAAAGCAGTAGAAGATAGGTTTTGTCAGAGTAGGTCAAAGGAAATTGATTCAGCTGATGGAGCAGATGCGGTAGTTATAGCCACCGAAAACATTTCAGTACCTGTGGAAATTGACAGAGGTGAACAGGCTGTCAACAGAAAGTTATTGAGCAACACTTAACATCAAGTGGTAATCAGTTTCATTCTCTTGAGGCGCTACATGAAGTAGGAAATCAAAATAGAGTGATAGACGCGTCGAAATCTTTCTATCTCATGTACAGGGGCTATTCCCAAACAAGTTTCGAAATCACTTGCTTCTCAGTTTACTGAAATGAACATCAGCAGACCATTGGCTCATAATCCCAGCAATGCAAGTGGTCATCGTTTTCTGGATGTGCAATCCTTTTCTGTTCCACAAATAGTAGTTCCTTCTTCAATTGAAGATGTTCGTTTTGTAGGCAACCCATCCTTTCGAGACGGGAATCCACTTCACAGTGCATATAGTAGAAATGGAGCGGCGAGTACAAAGCCGCAGGTTGGCATGCTCTATGAAGCACCTTCGTATATTCCAAATTCAAATGTTGACTTTAGTCGGCAAGGTCGTAATATTTCGAGTTGGGGCTTAAAATTTAATGGTTCACCTAATCCACTAAGCGTTGAGCAATTCATTTTTAGGGTCGAGATGTTGGCTAGGAGCGAAGGCATACTAGGCGATAATCTAGTTTTGGGTATGCATCAGTTGCTTGAGGGGCATGCTAATACGTGGTTCTGGATTTTCGTCCAGAGACATCATTTACCAACATGGACACTTTTTCGATCGTCACTTATAAGTGAATTTCAATCCCTTCGTACCGATCATGAGCTGCGGCGACAGATTGAAGCTCGCAAACAAAAGCCTCGTGAATCGTTTTGCGAATTTAAATTGGCCATTGAGTCAATGGACTCATTATTGAGAGTGCCATATTCAGAAGCTGAGAAGATTAGCCTTCTCAGGACCAATATGCATCCCGCACTTCGCAAGCATTTGATTTTAGAGCAGCCAGTTACAGTGGACCAATTAAGGCTTATGTGTGTGAAAGTTGAGAAGGGTCTATTAGATGTCGGGGAGTCTTTAGATGACCAAGTTAATGTCAAAAGAAGATTTGTCAATGAAATTCAAGCGGTAGTCGATCCACTTCCATATCTTCCGCGTCAATTCGGCGACGATGCTGGATACAGCGTAGAAGAAAACAACTATATAATTTGTTGGAACTGTGACGACATAGGCCATGGATTCGTACAGTGTCCATCTGATCAACGCAACTTATTTTGCTACAGTTGTGGTGCAAAAAATGTGAAAAAGCCAAACTGCACCCACTGCAACAATTTAAACTCCACGGCGGATGCCAGGTTAAAGGGCTACCGGCATCCATATCAAAATCCACCAGCCCATCCCAGCCGTCACCTAGTGACACGTCAAAAACTCAACCAATGTTGCCAAACCGATTTTTAAAAAGACATATTCCACCTACCTCCACTAGATGCGTCAACTACTTTGAGAGAAGGAGACAAGATCTCAAGTCATTAAGATCTGTAGTGTTGTCAGACAGAATTGATGGGAGACCTTTTGCCGAAATTTTTCTCGAGGGCAAACAATTTAGAGCTCTTTTGGATAGTGGGGCGTCTGTTTCTGTTTTAGGACAAGGTGCTCTCGAATTGTTGAATGAACTTAAAGTTCCCTTTTTGAGGATAGACTCCAAGTTGCATACCGCAGATGGAGCCTCGCAGCAGATAATAGGTTTTGTTTATTTGAATGTCACTTTTCAATTTAGCTCCAAAGTAATCAAATTTTTTATTAGTCCTTCACTCAAACGGCAAATAACTTTGGGAATGAATTTTTGGAATGAATTTAGTCTTTTTCATGCAGTCATTAATGAAATAAATACCGAAAGCGGCGACGAGGTGAACATGCAAGTGTTGACGGAAGAGCAGAAACGTTTGTTGCAAGATGTTGTGAAGTCTATTCCCTCATTTAGTGATTTAGGCCTTGGGAAAACTTCTTTTGTTGAGCATGAGATCGATGTTGGCAATGCGAGGCCAATCAAGCAACGCCATTTTCCGATTTCACCTGCTAAGCAGAAGATTATGGATGGTGAGATTGACCGGATGTTAGAGCTCGGCGTCATCGAAAAGAGCTCAAGTTGTTGGTCATCTCCGGCCGTGATAACTATGAGGTCAAATGGCAAACCAAGGTTCTGCTTGGATGCTCGCGTAATAAACCAACATACTCTTAAAGACGCCTACCCTCTTCCAATAATAGACGGTATTCTCGCACGTTTGAAAAAAGCCAGATTTATTTCATCCCTTGATCTCAAGGAAAGTTTTTGGCAAATTCCTCTTGCTGAGACCTCTCGCGACAAAACAGCTTTTCCAGTTCCAGGTAGGGGATTATATCAATTTAAGGTAATGCCTTTTGGGCTTAAGAACGCGACTCAAACCATGTGCAAACTGATAGATCGGGTGATTCCCTATGAGTTGCATGAAGACGTGTTCACGTATGTGGATGATCTTCTCATTATATCGGACAGTTTTCAAGCACACATGGATCTCCTATCCAAAGTGGCAAGCTGCCTAAGAAAAGCCAATCTCACAATAAACTTGGAGAAAAGCAAGTTTTGTCAAAAAGAGATTAGTTATCTGGGATATATTGTGGGTGAGGATGGTTTGAGAGCTGATCCAGAAAAGATTAGGGCTATTTCGGAATTTCCGCGACCGAAGACTCTGAAGCAACTAAGACGGTTTTTAGGGATGTGTCAATGGTACATGAAGATGGTACCTAATTTCGCGAACATAGCAGCTCCCCTAACCGATTTGACTGGAAAAAAATTTACTCCGAATTGGACAGATGAAGCCATTCACTCTTTTGAGCAATTGAAGCAAATGCTTTTTTTTTTTTTTTTTTTTTTAAAGTAAAAAAAGGGGATTCCAAATCCTGGAGCACTCAGACGAATCACGGTCCATTGTACTACCAAGCAGAAACCCCTTTTTTTTTGGTGTAGTGGTAGAGAAACTCTGATATTATTCGTTTCTCTTTGTGGTCGGTGGCAGAGTATTGCTGTCCCCCGCCGGGGCTCGAACCAACGCCGCTCGGGTCACAAGCAATGACTCTAACCACTACACCATGGCCACCGCCAAAGCAAATGCTTACTGCGGCGCCTGTGCTCTCTGCTCCGGATTTCGAGAAAACCTTTTACATCCAATGCGATGCTTCCTCGCAAGGAGTCGGAGGTGCGCTTGTGATGATGAGGGAAATGAAAGGCCATTTGCATTTATGTCCAAAAAGTTAAATTCGGCTCAAAAGAAGTATTCAGTTACGGAACTCGAGTGTTTAGCTGCAGTGCTCAGCATACAGAAATTCAGGCCTTATGTGGACGGGACACATTTCGTGGTGGTAACCGACCATGCTAGCCTTAAATGGTTAATGTCCCAGAAGGACCTTCACGGCAGACTTGCTCGTTGGGCACTAAAGTTACAGCCATATGACATAGAGATTGTTCATCGAAGTGGGAAGTTAAATGTAGTGCCAGACGCTTTGTCTCGTGTCGACATGGAGGAGTTAAAGCTAGTGGAGGATGATTTAGCATTAGAGGTAGATTTTCAGTCGAATGCATTTTCTGATGCAGAATATGTAGACTTGCTGAAATTAGTAGAGAAATCACCGTGTAAATTTCCAGACTTAAAGGTCTCCGAGTCAAAGTTGTTCAAGCGGATTCACTTTCGTAATGCTGATGTTGTGGCAGAGCAGGAATGTTGGCGACTTTGGGTTCCCAAGCCTATCAGAAGTGTCTTAATTGAAAAGCTCCACTGTCCAGCAAATTCAGCGCATCCTGGGGTAAATAAATTAGTCGAAAAGTTAAAGCGTCTCTATTACTGGCCAAGTATGGTGACAGATGTGAGTGCATACGTGAGTGGATGTGAGACATGTAAGATTTCAAAGACGACAAATAATATTCTAAGGCCACCTATGCACATAAGGACTCCATCTTTGCGACCCTGGCAGGAACTACATATTGACTTTGTTGGGCCTTTTCCAATGTCAAAACAGGGTAATATTCATGCTTTGGTTATTTTGGATAACTTCTCCAAGTACCTCATTATTAGACCGCTACGAAAAGCAACAACTCAGCATGTCATACAAACATAGCAGGAAAATGTGTTTGACCTTTTTGGAGTGCCAGAGAAGATACTCTCTGATAACGGGTCTCAATTCGTATCCAAAGAGTTTAAGAAATTCTTATCTGAAAACGGTATTAGACAATTGCTGACTGCTTCTTATTCGCCACAAGCTAACGCTGCTGAGCGCGCGAATAAAACTATATTCACGGCTGTTAGACTCTACATCGATAATAACCATCGCGAGTGGGATAAACACTTGGGGCAGCTTTGAGAAATGTTTCACACGACTCCACGGGATTCAGCCCATTTTACGTACTCTTTGGTTTCCATATGGTCACACATGGTTCGCAATACAATGTTCTCAGAAAGCTTGAATGCCTTTCTGGATATTCCGAAGAGGTTTCACCTACAGAAGATCGTTTGGTAAAGATAAGGGAGAAAGTGTTTGATGCTCTACGACGCGCACAGCAAAAACACGCGCATGGGTACAATTTGAGAACTCGAGATGTAAGCTTCTCTGTAGGTCAGACGGTTTACAAGCGAAACTTCATTCAGAGTGATGCAGGAAAATACTTCAGTGCAAAACTAGCCCCAAAGTTCATCAAGTGTCGCGTGAAAGAAAAGATTAGCGATTGCAGGTACATTTTGGAAGATTCTAGAGGCAAAATCTTAGGAGTCACACACGCCAAGGACATCACTGTTTAAGAGCCCGGCTATAGAGCATGAGATCAGGGTGTGGGCCTTCCCCGCGTTGAGCGCACGAACGTGTATTAGCCAGATTCCCAATGCAACACTTCGCCAGCATCAGTCCTTGCATTTGTTTTGAAGCATCTAATCAGTTACTAAATTAATTTTATTTGCACATCCCTAACTAGCACCGAAGAATCTAGTACAATTGATCCTTAGATTGTGGCTGCACTGAATTATATTCTAGCAGATTCTTCCCTCTTCCCTTTCTATGGGCTAGGTGACCAACCATTTCCTTTCGAAGAAATCTGCCATTTCAACTTCAGTACTAAAGGCATAAGCCGTATACTCCGTATAGAATAAGTGCCGTAGTTTATACAGTTTTTTTTTAGTGTTCCTACTTTTACACTCGGACCGTGAAAAATAAGAATAATTTCTTTAAGGTAAGAGTCAGAGCTTTTATTAGCATTTATTTTGGGTTTAATTAGAGTTTTCTCTTAAAGAGAGCTTAGATTAAGTGATACATAGTCTACTTATCTACCCGCATTATACTACCTGAGATAATTCAACACGTGCACGAAGATACATAACTACAACATTGAAACAAAACGAGGCATGCAAGACAGCACAAGCTACATAAAATCGTATTAAACAACACACAAAACAGGCTAAAAGTCATCTACAAAGCTACACAAACACGCATACTCGAAACACATATAGAAAAAACACATGTTATCACAGCACACGAATATCACAGATCTTATATAAGTATAATTGGGTATATTTATCTAACACTATAACTATATAACTATAAAAGCTATATACTACGTCTAACTACAAAAAAAATCCTAAGCTAATATCACAGTCCTTATTACAGTCATTGTATTGAGTTTTGAGTTCCAGGGAAGCATGACTTCCAACCCACAATTCCATATATAAAAAAAACTTATAAGTGTTTAGTACATAGAAATTGTACTCTGTCGTCCTAAGCTAAGCATTATGTATTTGAATTTGAATTCAGGTAGGAAATATATAATCATGAATTGTTAAGCACGTATTTTCTTTCGGGTCAATCTTTCATCAGTGTCCACAACAGCGGTAACCCTCACATTCTCATAGGAACTTAGTTCTTCCCACCCCCAAGCCCTGAGCAAGCCGGAAGAAAAGAATAAAAGAGAGCAAACAAGAACTAAGTTTCGTTAAAATCAAAATTCTCTCTTCAATTAATAATTGTGGTCATACGCTACAACAGGTGATGGGGAATGTGAATGCGGAATAAGGGTATTGATCGTAAACGATGAGGACTATAGTATTCAAGGAGATCTGATGAAATAGATGAGAACAATATAAGTTTCCAGATGAGCAAGGAGGTAAATTGTGTGGGTCATTCCAACTTAGCCCACCAAGGCATAACGAATGTACCTATACTCTGGCCAGACGGCTAAACGTCATATAAAGGAATTTAGAAACGTATTGGCTAGAAAACTCCTTCGACCAGCGTTTAACAAATCCGAGTACTGAATTGAATCTCCAATATCGCCAACAACCCGCTATCAGGCAGAATGATCTGTTCTGCTTTTGGACGATGGTGGCCAAAATTTCCATCCACCCGACCTATACACTAAGTGAGGATAGCGATATCCAAATTTAAGTCCAACAAAGCTGCTGGATCGGATGGCCTCCCGGCCGAACTTTTCAAAGCAGCGGGCGAGATGTCTTGGTAAGGAGCATGCACCAACTCATCTGTAAAATTTGGTCGAATGTGTAAAGGACGAGGGGTTGATCGAGATAGAAGAAGGAAAAAAAATACTATGCAAAAGAAAAGAAATGAAACAAAACAAAAAAAGAGAAAAAAAATGTTACCAGGGCGTATACGTACTATTTCTGTACCTACATGAAAATAGATGAGAATAACGAAAACTAAAATGGTAGATGAACGGATGCAGGCGGTCAGCACGTTATTAAATCCAGCTGCTTCAGTGGGTGGGGTGGTTCTTTGCCTGACCGATCCAATCTATAACTTCCCTCCGTTTACAAAAAAAATTAAACGTGCTTTGTGTAATGCGAAAATGTATGCTGTTCTACTAAAATTTTAATTCTCTAAGCTGAGGTGTATTAGCTTAGGTAGCCCTCCCTTCCTGAGTAGACCCAAAGTCCTTTAGATTCTAGCGTCTATCTCCCCAAAAATGTTTACCCTTACTTACGTCACTGAACCAACCAGAAGCTTACGTAGGCTAAGCTATCGTATTTAAACCATAATCGCGGAAATTAATTAATACGAAAATAAGATTTTATTATTACAAACATATTTATTGATAAATCAAACGATAGATATTCATGTCCCCATAGTAATTATGATCATAATAATTATGATGGATACAAAAAACGCAACGAAGATAAAAAAATGTGTAAAGAGTAACAGATGAAAAAAATTTGGTTTACTTCAAAACGGTGATAAACAATCTGATTTTATATTATTGAACCATTAAAAGTATTCATAGATCTATCTATATATATATATATGTATTTGTTGATAAAATGCGTAACTAAGAGCATATATTTAAAGGACAAAAATTTAAAAGAACTATCAGGTTAGGATCGTGTCTTTTTTTTTGTATGCTTTGTGGTTTTTATATTCCTGCACCACAAAAAAAAAACAATTAAATCGACTTACCAATAAAATTCAGCTCGAAGATGGGCCCGCCGTCGAGGTGCTGTTTTACCTAAATTAGGAAGAAAAAAAAACACACTCCTATCCTCTTAACACCGGTAATTAATTAACGGATAACTTTATCCTATAAACACTACTAAATATCGGTTGGTTTTATGTATATATGTAAGGTTTATATATGTATATAGATCTTATGATTTGGTAAAACGTTTTTTTTTTTGTAAGTTAAATTCACTTTTTATCGATGAATCGTTGCGGTAAAATTAGGGAAATTCATAAAAAAAACATATGAGGAAAACAAAACATACAATCATATGTACATATATAAATTAAGATTAGTTAAATTAATGATTCAAAATTAAATACGGACTCGCAAGTAAAAAGTCGCGGTCAATTCACTTATATGTGAAGTATATACGACTATAGGTATATCTGTACTACACTTTTCTTTTTGTATAGTTGCAAGAGGAAAGGAACTTTTTTCAATGGTTTTAAATCACTTAGATAGAGCACTGATATCCTTTTGATGATAATGAACAGGAACTACGGATGATTTCAGCTGCCTTCTGCTACTCTTTGCGGTCTCGGCAGGTTGTAAAGACAGAGGTGGTTTGTAAAATGTCAAGCTCGACAAAAATTGTTGGCTAAAAGCTCCAACACAGGTAGCGGCCTTCCCGGTATTTATCCTTCGGGAAATTTCTAGCCCCAGGTAATTCCCTGTGAACATAATGTTCGTTTTGGAAAGTGGACTTACAAAAAAACGAAGAATAGCTTACCCAGCATCTGGGGGATTTTAATTTTAAACAGGTTTATCTCCTTAAGAGGACGATCTGTGTCCTCGAGGGGTATTGCACTTCTTCGGTGGTTGCAATAAAGCAAATATCACTCACGGAATAGACCACGAAGCTAAATTTGGAAATAGCAATTATTGTGCTTTAGGAAACAAAATCACCGAATAATAAATTTTAACGCACCTTAATATGAATAAATCACCCGTGTGATAAAAATAAGTTCACTATATGATTAAGCGTGTACTATAACGACTATAAGACTGTACTATAACGATTTAATTTAGTCTTACTATATAAAAGAAAATATCACACCAAAACGCTTTTATGGTTTGCTTTGCAACTATCACTTCACTTTCTGAACTGCTAATGAATCTCAGCTTAGACAAATGTTCTCACATCAGCTCGGTGACGCTTCCTCAAAGACCGGTGCACTTATGTGCTTTTCGTATATTGGACCACCGAAGACAATAGAACCGGCACATGCACTGCAGATAGGATCGTACCATACGATGAGCATTTGAGATGATAGCGAAATGATATAAAAAAAGACAATGGGTACCGCTTTCGGATGGTCAGTGGTAATTTGATGTGTAAGACAATTGATATTATGTATTCGGCGCGTGCTGAGCGTACAGTATGGCATGCAAGAGAGTATCAGATATGTGCAAATAATTTTTTTTTTTTTTTTTTTTTTTTTTTATTTTTCCTAAGTGTTTTTTTTTTTGTATAATATTACCTGACAGTACAAATGGAACCTCAGCATCGTGTGCCCCATCCACTGCGCCAACTACAGAGGAATAAGTCTCCTGAATGTCGCGTAAGATCTTGTCGGCTGTATTGTGTGAACGCCTAAAACCTTTCGCCAACAACCTGATCGGCCCATATCAGTGTGGTTTTAGACCAGGGAAGTCAACCATCGACCAAATTTTCACACTCCGACAGATCTTGGAAAAAACCCAGGAATTTCAGATCGATACACACCATCTATTTATCGACTTTAAAGTCGCCTATGATAGCGTATATAGGGACGAATTATACAAAGCCATGTCAAGTTTTGGCATCCCCGCAAAGCTCGTCCGTCTGTGCAGGATGACCATGGAGAAATCTCGCTGCTCCGTTAAAGTCGGCAAGAACACCACCGATCCATTTGATGTCGAAAAAGGTTTGAGACAAGGCGATGCGCTATCATGCACTCTCTTTAACATCGTTCTTGAAGCAATTGTACGAAACTCACAAGCCAACACCAGAGGTACAATTTTTCAAAAGTCCGTTCAACTACTTGCCTATGCTGATGATATTGACATTATTGGGAGAACGGGGCAATGTCGAAACGGAGACGGCGAAGATGGGTCTGGCTGTTAATGAGGACAAAACGCGAAGTATTATGCTGTCAACGAGAAAGGACTCTCAATCTCAACATCAGCGACTCGGGCAAAACGTCACGATGGATAGATACTACTTCGAAGTAGTTATAGACTTCGTCTACCTGGGCTCCACTATCACTTCGTAAAACGACATCGGCGCAGAGATCAAGCGAAGAATCACTCTTGCCAATCGCTGTTTCTTCGAGCTAAGAAGGCATCCCGGTCCTGCTGTATGGTGCAGAAGTATGAACCCTGTCAAAAGCGGATGAAAACCTTCGGGGATGAATGAGAGAAATATTCTTCAGCTAAGAATACAACAGCTGAGATGGCTGGGACACGTGGAGGATGAACAACAACGCACCAGCCCGAAGAGTCTTCGAATCCACCCCTGAGGGACAACGCATCAGAGGAAAACCCCACCTTAGGTGGCGCGCACCATTGGAGAGCGAACTTAACTTAAATTATGACGAGGACATTGAAACGTCGTAATGTCCTTCTTATGCATTTTGCCGAAGATCACACTATTAATTTGTTGAACTTATTGCGCACAAATAATTGTTCTTCATTTCTATACTGACCATCAACCACAAACCAGTAAGAACTAGACCGCCGACTTCCCGTGCACCTACCCGATTCTCCCCGGAAGAAATTACCGTCTGTGAATACGTGTAAATGTCAAAATTAATGGCGGCAATGATTTTCCATGCTATACCATGGGCCTAGGATTTTTCAAGTATGCGTGCGTTAATGTCGCTCCTTTGATTTAGTACAGCACCAATACATGAAAAATCCTGGGCCCGCCGCCGGTAGCTTGTAGGCAAAGTCCGTTCTATGGGAGGAGTCGACGGTCTATTCTTACTGGTTTGTGCCATCAACTACATTGAACAACCTTGAACACCAAAACAATCGTGCTGCACCTATTCTATAAATTTTCGCATTACCACTGAGCTGAAGGTTCTGAGCAGAAATAAAGGGCATCCAAACACGCATTTGAATCAAATTAAGCTCTCCCGAATAACTTCAATTACCATCCAAACGTTCAATGCATGCTTCGACGTCTGTATGCGATATCCGCCTTAATCTAGTATAATGTAATCACAGACGCACGGTGTGTGGTATCGATTAAACTACAACAGCCTTTAGGCTCGTTGTACTTACATGAGCGGCCTAACACTCTATGCTCATGTTCACGGTGAAATTTCCATAATCTGTTCTTAATTGTCGGATCTATATCAGCCACCCTTCCATGGCAGGCTTTCATAGTTAACGAAAGCGGATACAATGTCTCAATTTAATTGTTGGTATCAAACTCTGCATGTTACTCATATACGCTCTCCCCCGCCGCAAAGGTACCTACTTCCACAAAATTTAAGGAAAATTTCAATTCCATCCAGCGCCTCATCCATTTTTCTTTTGTATTTTCACTAATTGGCAAAAGTGGTAACCTCTTACCATTTGCTATATAAGCACGCACGTGTTTCCATTTAGCGCACACAATGGTGAGGGCGATATTTTCGAAAATTTTCCAAAAGAATGATACTTTTAATCGCCAAGGACTTTTTTGTAGGTACTTTTCACTCAACACATAGAGCCGCAGCCTCCAACCAGCCCAATTACTATGCGCAAAGTCAAACCTCAAAAAGATTCCAAAAAAGTCCTCAAAGGGCCTCCCCGACCCCAGTGTGGGTTGGGTGGGTACTCAACATTCAAGTGCGATGCAAAAGATGAAATATGCCACGCAAGGGTGCGTTTTATCTTGTAATCACGTGTCAAAGGGAGAACTTGTGTGCAGCGCTCGGCGAAAACGACTAGGACTACGACTGTACGGGAAAAATAATTCCTTTTGCGTGTACCGTGTACTCTGCACTGCTATTCACTTGAAACTCCTTTCCTTACTGCTTACTCCCGCAATTATTTTTCTTTTTGTGTGTTGACAAACTCACAGCGTTGTATAGCTACATTGGATTTTGTCTCCGACGAAACAGTGGTATCCCAATTTGAGGCCTCAAGGGATGGGGATCAGGATGCTTTTGCTCTGCGCCATTGTTTGGTTGTCTTTGCTTTGGTAGAAAATATTTTCTTGTACCTAATTACAGCAAAGAATCCGGTCCTCTAGACGTGGTGGGGCTGATGGCAAAAAGGATTTCAAGAGCGATATTCCTTTCAGCGGCGGGGGTTGTATCTTAAATAATTTTTCGCTCAAGCTTTTAAAGATTTTCCCGCTTTGGGGGGGATAATGCGCGGGGGTGGCGTTATTAAAAGGACTCCCCCTTGGAAGAAACGACGCGACGTGCAGTTTGAGTTATGGAAAGGGACGAATGGTAGGACGAATAATTCTCTGTGGGATTATAAATCGTTTTTATTGTTTTCTTTTTTTTTTTTTTTCATTTCGTGAACCTACCCCAGCCTCTACTTGTTGTAGTTGTTGTCATTGATTTAGCTGTGCTCAGCTCAGTGCTTATGTTTAACAGCGGCTGCACAAATTGTAATAATTCATTTTATACTGACGCCAATAAAATGTTAACTGTAATGCTGTTTTGGATTATTGCCGGAAATTATGACGCCTAATTAATTGGTTTAAGGGCTGTGGCAGTTACTGTTTGCACCGAGCTAGACCTAAGTGTCCGTGCGTTCATTTCCGGACGGAAGAGTGCGTGATTTACCTGTTGAAATGCTGTATTTAATTTAGCTGGTGCATTTAATTATGTTTTATGTCAAAACGAATTGGTTTTGTTACAGGTTGGGCAGGGGTGTTGATAAATGCAAGAGGTAACCACATTTAAGCTTTAATTACTGAGGCGCGTATATTTTATCTTTAAAGTCTGTAAATTATTTTTTTTTGAGCAGAGTTAAGCGGGCAGAGCACAGTTACCGTGAGATCATTTCACTGGCGAGTTCTTTCCGTAAGCTAAACTTTGGCATCTTCGGAAAGAACATTTTTGTCTAGTTTAGCCCGCTTATAAGGTAGGTACGTTTCACAAATCGTGTTAAATGATATTTAAAAAATAACTTTTTATTTTAGAGGTTAGAAGCAATTGAGGAAAATAAAATAATCTTAAATTTCAAATTTAATTTTTTTTAGTAGATAGTAATTATAAAGAATTATTTTATAAAACTAAATTTAATCGCCTGGCCTTCTTTGCTGCAAATACATTTACTTCGCCAGTATTTATTTCTATCTCCCGATGAGTTGACATTAAGGGTAAACCAGTAAGTCGATCTTCACCGGGAGAGTTTCTAAAAAAGTTTTTAAGCGTTTCATAGTCGAAAACGTTCTTTCTGGTGTGCATGTCGATACTGGTAAGGTTGCCAAAATTTTTAAAAGTCGATGTATGTTGAGAAAAAAAATGTTACTGCAGTCTCCTAAAGCTGTTATGGCGTTCTGTGAACGCAGTGCCTCGGGTTGTTCATGACATTTTGTCTTCCACAGTAGAAACTCAGCCTTCAAGCTATCCCGATCCAAAAATCTTTTATAAAATTTAAAATTTTCTTCGTTAAATTTTGTTTCGCTTTTTCCAAGTATTGACGGGATCAAAATATATAACGATGATTGAACGCTCTTATGATCCTCGAACCGCGTTTGGAGCTGAGTTTATGAAGTCGTTCATAAGGGGAATCATAATAACTATCCTATAAAAGTTTTCAGGATCATACGCGTTTACATTGACCATATGCTGCTGCTTCGATACTGTTCGTGGAAATTTCAAGGTTGCAGTTTCATCTACAATACTTAAAAGGCCTTGTGCAGTCTCAAAAATATCTTTAAATTTTGAACTAACATCTTCTCCAATTTTTTGAAACGTATTTGAAACAAGCTTTCCTTTCATAGCGGAAGCACCATCGTACCCTTGTCCAATTAAGTTGTTGCAATTTATTTCCAAATTTTGTAATACAGATAGAATTTTGTTAGCTAAGTATTTTCCGGTAGTGTTTTCTACATGGAGAAATTCCAAAAAATCTTTTCGTAAGATAAAAATGTCGTCTTTATAATCAACGTAGCGAACGCATATTGACATCTGCTCCTTTCGTGAAATGTCAGTAGTTTTATCTGCTAAAACTGCAAAAAACTCTGCTGAATTTATTGCTTCAACTATTTTATTCTGAACAATATTACCACATACAGCAATCAATTCGTTTTGAATGGTAGGGCTTAAATAAGTAGCGTTCAAATTCAAATTTTCGGAATATTTTTTAAGATTTAAATCGCCACATTTGCTTCGCATTCTTAGCAAAGCTCGAAAGTTACCATCGTTTACTGTTGGTTCTGGCTCATTAAATTTAATTGGACCGGAGTCACATGTCCCTTTTAAGGCTAATTCTTGCCGTCCACAAATCGTAATAGTTTCAACAATAGGTATCAATTTTTTCCTATTGAAAAAAGTCAATGCTATGCTTGATTTGATTTGAATCTTTTAGCATTTAGTTAGGTAAAATGCCGAATTGGCTCATTTTTGTTAGGATTTGCTCTATTCTGGTTTTAAAAAGGGCACCTGTTAAAAATTTCGGGGGGGGGGGGGGGGGTTCAAACCCCTGTGATCCCCTCCCTAGCTACGGCCTTGGTCCCCAGGTCTGACATTCATAATATTTTACAGATGACTTTCGAAGTGTTGTTTAACTCGATATCTAGAGGTACTGGTGTTCATTCCTTGAATCGTTGTTATGCTAATTAATTAGCGTTTTTCTAGACTTCTGGAATTGATTGTTTCTATAAGTTGCTTGTTGGGTTTTTCTAACGTTTTCGTAACATTAGGTACACCATGCCACTCGTTTTGATGCATTAAAATCAACTTTTTCCGGTACCCTTTTAGGCCCGAAACACCACATGCGATTTCAGTCGGGTCGCAAAAAATGAAACACACACATTTTCATAATTTTGGATTTGAATAGATTGAAATCGCACGAGTGTTTCGGGCCTTACTCGATTTTATTGTCGTTTTTTTTTATCGAACGAGGTATTTTAGGTTCGATTTCCGGAAAAGCACAAATTATTATGTTAAATATTTTTCCACTACAGTGACAACCAGTGACTTGGTAGAGATCGTAAATCAAATCACCTGAAACATTTGACTTGGTGAACGTATGCCTTAGTAACGGCCACTCAGCATCTTCTGAGCGGTCCACAAGAACGTTGAGCTATCCTTAACTGCACCAAATATAGAGCCAGCAATCTCCTAAATATCTTGTACAAGATCCTAACTGGCGTATTGTTTGAATGCCTTAAACCCTAAGTAATGTGATTAACGTTGCTTAGCTCGATTAGATTTTCAGATTCTGTAAAAATCGAACTTAACAATATTATTATGTACGATCTCATCAAACGCTATGCACGTTTTGTCTAGAATATGCCCTATATTAAGCTGATATTACACATGCCAAGAACCGTGTCAGTCCGTGACATGCTTTCGTCAATACGACGTCCGATTTTATCCTAAAGTTGTCAGTCTGTGTGAAAGCCTGCCATTCGGAGTGACATGCATAGTGTCATTCCGTGGAAGGCGATTGACACAACTTAAATGTCATATGACCAAATGACTGATTTGATTTCGGGTCACTATGACACGCGCATGACTGCACGATTAACACTGCGTGATTGGCTAATGACATTTGGCAAACGACATTTAGATGACGATCTAATTAGCAAATTTTTGTGACGTTAGCATGTCAAAAATTGACATGCGTAATAGTTTTAAATTAGGTACGTGTCATCAATTCATATAGTGACATACTCATTCCATATGCCATAAAATATGTTTGTTAATTTTGTCATGTTCATATGTTATTTTCTGGGTCAGACATAATGGCTGTCATAAGCATGGCATGGCAGTGTAACAAATATCCCGAGTTCATGACATGCAACATTTTCTTGCACTCTCCTTGTCGTCTACTTGTATTTATAATGTACTTGCATAATGTATGTAATCGTCCAACCCAGGGTAAATCCTAAGTGCTTTCCTACCGCTTTCTTTCTCTTCACGTATACTTAAAGGAAGAAAAATGTATGTCCAGCATATTGATGTATGTCCAGGATCACTATACTATACATAATATAAATTCCGTGTCACCTGTGTATGGATAGAAAAAAACGACAAAAATTCTCTACACATACATACATTGTAAGTTGGGACTATCCCTCGAGTCCGAATATTCTCATAATTCATGTTATACTTTGTCCGGTAGGGATGGGTCCTTGGAATTTGCATGAGCAAATATATATATATATATACTCGCTGAAAATGGCTTACATGGAAAAATAAGCTTCGAAGTGCCAAATGAGTGCTCCAGAAAAATCCATTAGTATAAGCTTTGATGCAGGATATTTTTTAGAAGGATTCCATGGAATGAAATAAAGGTTTGACCCTTCAGTAACGTGGGCGTAGTTAAGAGGAAGTGCAAATGATTTGTGATCCTTTTCATTGAAAACAATTCCGGTTAACATAGAATTAGTTTCAAGCATGGCAAGTAGGTAGATACTAAAAATATCCTTCGAGTCGATATCAATTCTTAAAATCAAAAAAATAGAAATATATATTACGTATGTACATAGATAGGTACCTAACTCATACTTGTCGAACTTCAAGACCAGAAACAAGTGTTCCTCTTTATTCGATCAAAACTACCTCCTATTACGATATAGCGTAACGACTTCAATTATTGGCGCCCCCCCATTTTTGATCCAATTATTGGTACCCCATCATTGAACAGTGATATTCTCAATAACCCTTTGTTCCAATAAGTCAATTTATTGTGTTATTTTGAATTTGCATATTTTTCTCATATTTCTTTGTCTTTAGTTTGGAGACATTCCTATCCATTTCTGTTTTGTAATTAAAAATAAAAACACGTGCGAAAAAAAAAAAAATCTTCAACATATTCAATGTTTTGGTTAAGGACCTATAATTTTGGAAGTTTTTTTTTCTACTTTACTATAAGAATGCACTAAATAAGTCGTTTGTAAATATATTTTGCTAAAAAAGTTATTATTTTCTTATAGTAAAAGGTGTTCGAATAATTGGGCTCAACAAATACTGGGGTTCAATTATTGGCAGGGGGTGCCAATAATTACATCCTATGTAGCTACAATTATTGGGAAAAAAGACTTAAGCTAAGTACAAACGATTGTCAGATCTTACAATATTGTCAGATCTCTCAGTGAAAAATGTGGCCCAAATGTCTTACAACCGTCTGAACTTACAATTTAGTCTTACAATATTGTCAGAAATGTCATTGTCAGCCCATTGTAAGACATCCATCTGACAATGAAATTGTCAGGTTGCTGACGATCGTCGGAACAAGTCTGAACACACAATTTTTATTATTGTCAGACAATTAGGACATTGTAAGGTAAGACTCATTGGAAATTGTCAGATGTCGTTGTTTATGGAAGCTGACAATAGCTTACAATTTTTTCATTGACGGACAGTTTAACCCATGGTATAGACGCGAAATCGAAGTTTACTTTTATACACAATGGAAAATAATTTAATCGATGCAAACAACTGTACATTGAAAAAGTCGCCAGCATCAAAAAAACTAAAAAGAAATTATGAAGTTTGTGATTAATTCTTGTTTTCTGTGTTTTTTTTAGAACTCGGCAGTCGGCGACACTTCCTTTTTATTAGATATTCATATTGGCGAAGGGGATAGGTAGGTATACCGTCAACATGAATACGCCGTGATCATCAAATAGTTTTGAGTCCATCCGCAAAAAATTGCGAAAGAGTTCTGGCTCCTCAGCTCACAATTTGACGAGTAATTTGGAGTAGAATCCCTTCTGCTGACGATGGGCTATCGAATCCTTTGTATAAACACGACGTCGTTTTTGAGGAAATTCATCTTCCTCGTTGTCTTTCAACACGTAGGCAGTTAAAATAGTTGCGAGTGCAATATTTTAATCCATTATCCTTATTACAAAAAAAAAAACCCACAAGACTTTTTGAATTTATCTGACAATGTCTGACAACAGATCGACCAATTTTTCATATTCAAATATCTGCCGACCGTGTGAACATACAATTTTCAACCTTACAACGTTGTCAGAATAGTCATTGTAAGAACATTGTATAAGACATGCATCTGACAATGAAATTGTAAGACTTTGAGACAAAATCTTACAACCGTTTGAACGCAAAATTTTGTATTGTAAGGTAGTTGGCTATTGTAAGCTCATTGTCTGTCATTGTCAGAGTATTGACAGATCCGACAATATTGTAAGATCTTACAATGGTGTGTACTTAGCTTTAGTACCCTCATCTTCCACTCTTGTAAGGTTTGTTCAGATCAAAAAGATCTAACATCTTAAATGATATTCGTACACATTGCTTAAGTGTAAATTTAGGTTTCCTTTTTTTTAAAATACATATTTCTTTTACTTTTTAAATAATATTAAAAACTATTTTTTGTCTCTTTCCTTTAAAAAGTACTACGTATTTATTTAATTATTTAAATTAATTAAATTTCCAACGAAGAAAATAACATTTCTTATTTATTTGCCTTTGAAAAACATTTTTTTACGTTTTAATTTGGATTTATCTTTTATTTTGTAATTTTAAATAAAACATTTTGAAAACAAATGTAAAAACAATAATATTTAAAACATGATGCTTTTCTGTTTTAGTGTCAATAATTGTAGTTTTTGGAGTGCCAATAATTATGTCAGGGGTGCCAATAATTGTGGCTTTTTGTAAGCTTTTAGTAAATTGGCATTTTAAATATATTTTCAATAACTAAACCGTTATTTACAAAACGTAATCAACGAGGAATTTAATAATTTATACTTTGGTATGCAACAGATTCAACTCACTCTATAAATGAAAATGTTATAGTTGATCAAAGTTGCATTTTCCCTAGGGGTGCCAATAATTGTACTCGTTACGCAGTGGTGCATCCTCGAAACTTCTATATACCAGCTACTGTCATCAGCGCTATTAACAAATACTGACGGAAGCCCTTAAAACCCTTCGCTTGCATTGGTGTTGGTGGTTTCATGTTCACGGCGCGCGAGTAATTAGTACTACAGCGCCCACACGCACCACAGTCCGCGAGCTGATTTTTGGCCGCTTTAATTTGTTAACACGGCTGAAGATTAAAGGCATGCTGTAGCTGGTGCGATTTGCTCCACACAGTGGGTTGTGTGTTGTGTCCTCCTAATATGCCACCTCTATCTATATGAATAGTTAACATTTTTGTCTAAAAATACAGTATTTAGCTTTTGGGCGGGAGGTGTCGTCAATGGCGCAATGATAAACTATAGGCTGGCGTGAGTTTCGGTTGAATAATATTTTGGTGGTAGCGGCTTGTGGAATCAAGCCAGATTCGCGCATATTGAATGAAGTGTATGTGTCTGTAATTTTGTAAATTTCATTGCAGAAATATTGCACGGTTTGTGTGGTAAATTCAGAGTGAATTGTCCTGATTATGCTGTCAGCCAGTAGTGGTTTCTACTTAGATTGCTAATTGGAAAATGAGATAAATATAGGTAGCAGTGTTATCAGCTAAATTGGATTTAGGTGAGGGAGGAGTTTGCCATTTTGTGTGTTACTTTGAAGAATGTAAAATATTGAGGGATACCAATGTAATCAAAAATCAATACCACCTGCAGACATAGACGTGGGTTGTACGATTTTGTGCATTTTAAAAATTTTACAGTTGATAGTTTAGGTGTATTTCGACCAAAATGGGTCCATTGAAGTGCATCGTTTCGCACTGTCTGCTAATGGACCCAAAGGCTTCTTTAAGATATTCCAAATTCTCTTTCTTTAAGATTGTTGAGATCGTGAAAAAGATAATAACCTTGTGCAGCTATTTTTGCAGATTTAACTATTTAGCATGTGTCCGGTTATGACGTTCGTTGGTATAATGGCAATGGTACCTAAAGTTTTGGTGTTTAAGTCCGTTTGATCTTTGCTGACCTATCTTTGGCTATTAATAGCTTAGCGTTGGCCCTACGAATTAAGGCCCCATCCCAAGTCCAGTTGATATGAACTAACTCCCATGATTTTTAGGAACAAAGACCCAACTAAGAATGAACAAAGTCCCCATATAAGAATCAATTAAAACCCAATAGTGGGACTTTGTTCTTTAAGCACTAAGTCCCAAATGAACTTACTCCCAACCTCCAACTATAAACAACTTGTTTTGACGAAAAAATAAATCTTACCTCGCATTTAATTCAATACCAACAGTGACCTCAAGCAGGGGGGTTGCAGGGGGGCACCATGGCCCCCCATACATATTCCACTGTGCCTAATGGGAGATCAATTTCCGTAGGCACAGTGGTATACGTATGGTGGGGCATGCTGCCCCCCTGCAACCCGCCTGCTTGGGGTCACTGTTGATATTGGATTAAGTGCGAGGTTGGGTGTATGTAAGATTTATTTTTTCGTCAAAACAAGTTAAATGAAGTAACTTCCACTTCTCTCAAATTGGGACTTAATTCATTAGGAATTGGTTCATAATGAACTTCGAACTATCTCCCAAACATATGAACCAAATCCCACTGCATATTTGGTGGGACTTCTTATTTCATTTGGCTAGTGGGAGTTAGTTGCAGTTGGGACTTAGTTCGTAGGGACCTTAGCGTTGTTGGGCTGATCCAGCGAACCCATCTAACTTTTGCGTGCGTAATATAAATGACATTCAGCTGTCAGTCCAATTTCAAGTAGCTATAGTGCTACTTCACAGACTTATAACTGGAATTTTGTCATCACTGACGATAGTAGTTACTTTATTTTACTCTGATATAGAACACGGCCTCAACTAATAACTCTCTCCAGCCACCAACTAGCTGCAACCATTTTCGAACACAAAGATGGTTGAGGTTGCTCTCTAATACACGGCACCTGAGGTGGGATCTTCCTTCAAGCTTCGTTTTCGGTGCCATGAAATAAAGTCTTATGCAATAAAGTCTTATGCACTTTTAAAATTGCAATAAGATCCAAAACGAGTTTTGAACTTTATTTCTATTTTGAAAGTGCAATAAACTCATTGGACATTATTGCACTCAGCAATGTAAAAGAAAGACGAGCAGGGGGGTTGCAGGGGGGCAGCATGCCCCACATACATATTCTACTGTTTATGCATTGTGGATTTTATTTCCACTTCGATTTGGACTTTATTGCACTTTTGAAAATGAAATAAAGTCCAAAAATGTTTGCATAAGAATTTATTTCGTGGAACCTCGTTTTCCCTTCAGAGGTACACTCAAAGTCTGGTGTCCATAATATACACTCTACCCATACGTAATGTAGCCACATCGGCCGAAACTTGTAAGTGAGTCTATATTGCAAGAAAAATGTTCGGCGGTAGTTCTATACATGGCCCAAACAGAAGCCTGTTGAGATGAGCATAGGAATACGGTGGTAGATGAGGATTTGGAAATATCACTTTTGAAGACCGTTAAACGGAGAGACGACCGAAATTCCGCTGTCGAAATTTAATATAAACGATCATAGACAAAATTTCCATTGAAATGAGGAAAGCAATATCCAAACTTAAGTTGAAAAAGGCTGATGGAGCAGATGGCTTACCGGCCTAGCTGTTTAAAGTATTGGAAGATGACTTGGGAAGGAGCATGCACCAAATTATTTGCACTTCTTAGTTGACCGTGATCTTGACCAGACAAAGAAAATTTAACTCGAGACAACTCATAACAAAATTAGTAGAAGTTTTTTGTAGTGCTATTAGTTGAATAGCGCAGAAAGTTAAAAGTTTAAAAATTGGAAAAGTGAAAGAAAAAGGAAAGAAGCAGCGAGACAGGAAGAAGGACAAGCGGTAGGACAGGCATCCAAATACCAAAAAGGACAGGTTCTGGGGACAAAGGAAGCAAGTTAAGTAGAGTGTTGTAAATTTATATTTGAGAAATTTAACCGCGGTAGCTAGGTTTGTTTGCAAAAAGTTTATCAAGTTGGCTTTTGTATCGTTAAAAATAAATCCCGGAAAAAGCGGAACACTCGACCCGTTCCAAAATAACATTCGGGAAAAAGCGATAGTGGGCCATTTTCCTCGGCGTCCACCATTTTGTTTTAACTTTAAAAAGTTCCAAAAATTCCTCTAAATAAAACGCCGTTTACCCACGTTTATAACGACGTAATAACTATTCTTTCTATTTTCCACAATTCGTTTTCCACAAAATCATCGGGAAGTATTTTCTTTAAGGTTTCACAATTTCTTTCAAAAGATTGTGTGGCGCCCACTTTACCTCCACTTCAAATTCATCGACATCAAAAAAAAGGTTAAGTACCCCTAATAATTATTATTTTAATATCATTTTCATAATTAATTATATTCATCGCTGAACCCACCCCAGCTGAGCGACCGAGGCGGTAGCATCCAACCGGCTACCTGTTGCACTTTCCCCATACATCCCACCGGCGAATTGCGTTTGACATTTCTCTCACAATAGCCATTATCGAATTATAACCCCATCGGCGCAGCGGCGGCTGCAATTACTCGCGATCTTTTTTTCTATTTTCACGCAATTTAGAATCGTTTATTGTCTATTTCTTTTACCTCCACAGTAAAGTGCAACAAATTGGAATGTTGCGTATAAGATCCTGTCGGCTATAGTAGGCAGGTACTGTGTGAATAAGTAAAAGCTTGCGCTAATAACCAAATCTTCGCATTCCGGCAGATCATTGTAAAATCGTAGAAATTCAAAATCGATACACATCAGCTTTTTATCGACATTAAGGTCGCCTATGATGTACCTATGTATGTAAACAAAGCCCTGTCAAATTGTGGCATCCCTGCCAAATTCGTTCACCTGTGCAGAAGGACGATGAAGAAATCTCGCCATGATTGTGGGAAAGAACACAACGAACCCCTTTGATGTCGAAAAAGGTTAAGACGCATGTAACTCATTTAACTTCTTTAACATCGTTCTTGATGGAGCTCACAGGCCAACATCAGAGGTACAATTTTTCATAAGTTCGTTAAAAATTATTTACATATGCAGATGCTACTTAAATTATAGGGATAACTCAGTCAGAGGGATCACACTTGTCAATCGCTGTTTCTTCATTCTAAGATGGCATCTAAGAAGTTCTATCTTATAGAACCACGGAGATATTGTACAATATCTTAATAATTCCGGTTCTGCTATACATATATGGTGCAAAAGCGTGGACAATATCGACAGCGGATGAGAATCCCTTATTGGCACGCTTTGTGAGATTAAGGTCCAGTTTGTATATGAAGTGTGGAGCGTGGAGGAGGAGGAGGTAATGTTCATCACTTAAAAACCTAATAAATTTTTTTTTGCAGAGACTTGTACTTTTAGGACTCATGCACCCGGTGTCAAGTCCCGGAATCCCACATACCTACGGCTGGATTTTGACCAAGCGAATTACAAAAATTTGTTTAAAGGTCAGTATGCATGTGAATTTGAAGATATTCTGCGCACATAGTTAAAGTACATATGTACTTTCAAGTCAAAATTTAGTGGACAAAGAACAGGGCACAGATCACGTAAAATGGAAACGATCGAACAACGTCGTTTTGATACTAGCAGTCTCTGTCTATTGTCATAGATATGATAGAGACAGCTTTAGTGAAAACGATGTCGTTCGATCATTTTTATTTTACTCGATCTGGCTCTGGCCGCAGATCAAATATTGCGCTCAACCCGACCATTTAATAAACTTAACCTTTTACTGCCATATGTTAGAGATATGTTTATAAAAGGTGTTTTTTTAGAAGTTGGCATTTTATTTTAACTGGCGGCGAATTTGTCAACTGTCAAGTGATTTATTTTTAGTTTGGTTTGGCATTTCAACATGAATAGACTGACGCCTGAACAACGCTTCCAAATTGTGCAAATTTATTTTGAATATCATGGTTCTTTTCGAAATACTTATCACGCTTCGCGCACTGCGTCCATTTTACTGTCAACATAATCGTCCATCAGAGCAATTAATTCGATTAACAATGGAACGTTTTCGCACCACGTTTACTCTAAATGATAATACGCATCCACAGAGACGTCGTCGGTCGTACAGTGCGTACAGAAGAAGTCATTGCTGCAGTAGAGCCATCCACCATCGTGCACAGGAATTTGTTATGTTTCCATCCACTTTATGGAAGATTTTGCGGAAAGATCTTGCTACAAAATCCATCTCGTGCAAGAATTGCAGACACAGGATCACCTAGCAAGGCGTAGATTCGGCCCAAAACCAGATTAACGTTGATCCCAATTTTCATAAGAGAATTTTGTTTAGCGATGAATATCACTTTTGGTTGAATGGATAAGTCAATATACAAAACTGCTTTGGAGTGATGATAATCCTCAAGTGTTTGTTGAGACACAGTTACATCCACAAAAACTGACTATTTAGTGTGCTTTATGGGTTGGTGGAATAATTGGTCCGTACTACTTCAAAAACGATGCTGGCCAGAACGTTACAGTCAATGATGACCGCTGTAGAGCCATGAATGATTACTGACTTTTTCGTTCATCTATTGAACAACCATCATGATGTGCAGGAGTTGTGGTTTCAACAAGACGGCTCAACATGTCACACAGCTCGTGCACAATTGATTTATTGAAGGAAACGTTTGGTAACCGTATAGTTTTACGCTGCGGACCCGTGAATTTGCCCCCAAGATCGTGCGATTAACGCCGCTTGACTATTTTCTGTGGGGATAGGTATGTCAAGTCGCTAGTCTACGCCGATAAGCCCGAAACGATTGACCACTTGGAGGACAACATTCGCCGCGTTATTGCCGATATACTGCCACAAATGTTGGAAAAAGTCATCGAAAATAGGACCTCCAGATTAGACTACGTCCGAGTCAGCCGTGGCGGTCATATGCCAGAAATCATATTTAAATTGATTATGAATTTTATTGATTTGGATTCCAACGATGGATCAGAGTATATCCATTAATGAGTAGGGACACTCTCTCTACATATGCATTTCATACTACCACAAAGCAAAACGCAGAAAAAATCGTGCAATAAGTGGAAGCAGGTCAAAAGAATACTTTTTACCTGTATACGACGAATGCCTGAGAAGAAAAGGGTAAACAACACATTTTACCTGTACCACTACAAACGGCGTGCTGCGTACGACGAACGATTGTGGGTTTTTTCATAATGCATTTTTAAAGGCAGTAAACTCGGATTTCGATGTGTGTACCTATTCACTTTATGCAGTGTGACCTGCTTTGCTTTTTGGAAAATGGTTTCATGCTTCGTTTTTATGATTATTTTTTCCAGGAATTACACCTAATTGTGAACTCCTACCATTAATATTTCTATCTAAAATATGAAATTAAATGTTTCTTCTCTGTTCTGACTTCGCTAAAAATAATGCAATTCGATATTGGGGCAGTAGCAATACAAATGATTTCATTCCATAATTGCTAGTTTTTATAATAACTGGTCACACTGGTTCTGCAGTGACGATGGGGTAGGTTTTTTCATAAAGCATTTTTAAAGGCGGTAAACTCGAATGCTTATCAGTTGTGCGAAAGAAGTGAAATAAACACAATACAGGGTAACCCGTGATAGTTTTCGGTGCGAACAAACTACAGCGCAATTGTTTTTGGATTAAATAGAAATTTAAATAGGAAATGGGAAAACATATTTTGAAGTGTTTAGCCTGCGCGGTCGGGAACAAAAAGTAAATGCAGGTGTAAAACATTTGTATGTGCCGATAATGGAGGGCAAAGTTTAACTTTATTGGTTTTTTAGTGATAACTCCTGAAACTATCCCTTTTCTGACTCCTTTTTTGGGGGTGTAATTTTTCATTACAATTTTTTTACGGGCTGTTTATTTTGCTTTTGTTTTGCTTGAACACATTTAAAATACATATCTACGCCTTTTGGTTTTAAAATAAATAGTATTGCTTGTGGTCGAAATGTGCCCTAAGTTATATTAATCTTTAATTCATATAAATTTAAAGACCCCAACAAATTCAGAAGACCATTTTTTGAAAATGAAGAGCAAATCAATTTCTTATGAAATGCATTTTTTAAGTATTGCTTTTTTCGATAAGTCTGCCAATATAACTAAAAGGATGGCAGCAGAATATAAATAGTCTCATTGGTATTTCAATTCACCTAATTGCCATTTTAACGCAACCGAGGAAGAAATAATAAGTTTAGCTGACTCCATTTCAATTCATTTGTGAATTTAACAGATCTTTTTCAGCAAAGTAGCTACATGGAGAATATAGTTGCGAGCCAACTGCAAATTTAGAGCTTTCCGGCGTTGAAATAAACGCTTTCAAAACTATAAAACTGCTGATTTCTGTAGTGAAAATGCGTTTTATTATTTTGCATGCTATATTAAAAAAAAGTCAAAAACGCAAGTGTGAGTTGGAACTAAGTCAGCAACATAGTGTTTCCTCCATATTTACAGATTTTTAAGGAAGATGAAAGTGCGCATTTCACACGTTCGCCTAAAGAATTTTTAGATGCATTAGAAAGTTTATAGCAAAATAAAAAAAATATAATTTTGAAATGAAAATGTATTACCCATATATTAAAAAATAAATGTGATTGATTACTGTAAAATTATATGTAGGCACGTGTTTGAGAGCATGACTTTATCAAAAAATTTAATAGAATAATCAAAAAAACCAACAACAAGCATAAATATCTTAGCGTAACACACATGTAATTATAATTTTGTATTTAATAAAAATGTATGACAAGTTAAAAATGTTCCTTTTTTAACGGAGCACCCTGTGCCATTTTCCGAAAAAATACTCCTCCTCTTTTTTCTCTCTCTCACTACCCACTTCATATATCCGTCTATTTCTCTTGCTGATAAGGAAATTGTCGAGAGTGTCCCTCAGAGTATATCCATTAATGAGTAGGGACACTCTCTCTACATATGCATTTCCTACTACCACAAAGCAAAATTCAGAAAAAATCGTACAATAAGTGGAAGCAGGTCGAAATAATACTTTTTACCTGCATACAACGACTGCTTGAGAAAAAAAGGGTACACAACACATTTTGCCTGTACCACTACATGGGGCTTGCTGCGTACGACAAACGATTGTGGGTTTTTTCATAAAGCATTTTTAAAGGCGACCTGAAGTAATGTCAGTATATTAGTATTTTCTCTCAACCATGCAGGTTGATCAGGTAACCAGCTTTGCTTTCGTAGAATTGGTAATAAAAAACAAATTTTGTAGTTTTTCCCATTGGTTATTGATTAAATGGTCTTTGTTATGGACATGAAAAAGAAATGTTGCATTCTCTATCACGAAATTCAACCCTTTTGCCTTGCTACGACTTCGTTAATTACCATATTTTACGATTTTAAGTTTTATTGCCAGCACTTTTTAGGTAATATAATTCACAGCAGATGGTCATACTAATTACTTAGGTTGGTTGTAGAGGGGATTGTTTACATTTTTTTCGCACGTATTTTTAAAGGCGACCTGGAGTTGGATTGTTATCAGTCGTTCATTACCATCAATTGACGAAGTAAAGGGTGTTCAGTGTCAGTGCGTGTGGCAAACAATTAAAAATAGTGAAAATTAAAAGTTGAAGTGCAAGTTTGCATAGTTTAAGAACTTTAAATAAAATAATGGGAAAACATTATGTTAAATGTTTGGCGTGTGGGCGAGAGCAGAAAGAAAGAAACCTAGGCTTGTAATCTCAGATCAAGGTGGAAATTTCATTGGTCTAAATAGACTCCTTGGTATTCCCTTTGAAAAGCCATTTTTTTATGTAGAAAATACTAAAATATTTTATATGTTCGATAGCCCTCATCTTTTAAAATCATTCTGGCGAAATTTCATGAAGTACGATATTGCTGTTGACAACAAAAAAGCAAATTGGAAAGACGATGTGAACTTTTATTTATGGGAGAAAAATAATTCATTTCGAATGGCTCCCAAATTGACAGATGAGCACATTTTTCCCAACAATTTCCAAAAGATGAGGTTGAGGCTTGCTGCTCAAACGATAAGTGCAACAGTTGCAGCTGGTATTCATACTCTAGCTAGTCACGGTGCTGTATCTTCAACAGCTATTAATACCGCTGAAATTATTGACAAAATAGATAAGTTATTTGATATTTTCAATTCATCTAAATTTCGAGAATCCAAAAAATTCAGAAGGCCATTTTTCGCAAACCCGGAACAAATTACTTTTTTCCTCCCTTTGTACAGATTTTAAAGAATATGAAGATGCGAAATTGACACGGCCCAATCAAGAATTTTTAGACTCGTTAGAGAATCTTGAACAAAAATTTATTTCTTGTTTTCCAAATATGTACTACCTAAATAATTTTGAGGGGAATATTTTTAACTTTTTGAAAAATGAATTTCATTACAACTGTTGCAAAAATCAAAATAAGAAATTTCTTATCAAATTTTACGTCAAAAAAATGTACCAACAAACAAAAATATTTAAGTGTAGCACACATGTGAATATATATTAGATATAAAATGTTCAATAAGAAATATTACAAATTGATTTTGCTTTTTTTTACGTCACACCCTGTCCCACATTTTGAAATAGTTCGACTACTCTTCCATCCCTCTTTTACTAGAGCACTTTTAGTGTCGTCTATTTCTCGTGTATGTGTACTGCAAATTGTAAACTGATAAGAAACACGTGGAGAGTGTCCCTACTCATTAATGGATATACTCTGCGATGGATAAAGCGAAAGATGCACCAAAAAAAAAAGTAATCAGCGAATATTTCTTATTTCATTCGCTAACAGCCAGCGGTTTATTTGTTGCTTACGCGTTGACGTAAGGGGGCTTATTCCCAAATGCGCGGCGGATCGCTTTTCATGGCGGATTGATATTTTTATATTTCCAAAAGCTGCTATAGCTATAGCTATAGCAATCCGTCACTGAAAAGCAATAGCTATTCAGTGACGGATTGCTGGCAGATTTATTGCCATCCTTACTACAGCTATCGCTTTTGAATGGATCGAATCGCTTTTGGAAATATAAAAATACCAATCCGCCATGAAAAGCGATCCGCCGCGCATTTGGGAATAAGCCCCCCGAAGAAAGAAAAATGAACGGGTTACATTTCAGAGAGTTAACATTTAACAATCGGTATTCGGTAATTAGCAAATAGTTGTGCCCGTAAAGAGGGCAATACAAAAGATAACAATCAAAAACAAATAGCAATAAGAAACGCTTATAGGGTAAATATGTAGTACCTACAATGTTTTTAGTTACGAAAACATATTCAAATAAAGAAAAACAAAACTAAATATTATCTTAATCATAAACAATATAATGCCAGAAGATTATCTTTTGAATAAAGTAAATTTCATGTCAATTTAAAGAAATGATCTTCATTTCAAATTTCTATAGGTACCTCTAAAAAAACCCTTTACAAATAATTCCAAATGGATATACCCATTATCCACATAGGCATTTCGGAAAGCACCACATATTCTCATAGGACCTTCTATTAGGACATGCATAAAACAATCAGCATCAACCGGTTGACTTTACAGTCCCTTGGCGTTTTGTTATTAGACATAGACAACGATAAATGTATAAACTTCCGCTGGGAAGCAATATGACCTAACTGCGAAGGACATACAGATACAGCTCGCATGTACATTTATTCTCCCCATTCGATGATTCATGGTACCGCAATTTAAAATTCAAAATTTCCAAATGTGCACAATCACAAGCCTGAGAGCTGTCTATCCATTTCCGATTGCTGATGCAATTTCAATGCCGGATGACAAAACTTGATTGACAGCATGGAGAGGCCGTTTCAATTGGTCATATTAAATTTTATTGAAATGTGCCCGAGGACTGCCAACTGTCTGTCCTCCAAGAATTGTATAGTTACAGTTGTTGTTGCCATTTCCCCCATGCCCATGTCCATTGTAATCATTATTAAAATTTTATTGTCAAATCGTTATGCGAGAGAGGTTAATCGTTTCGGCGAGGACTTCATAAATCTGCCACCCAATCCGGTCAGTTATCAGATGAAGTACACTCGTAAATCCCTATGAATTGCACTTTTTACTGCGACGTAGTTGGATATATTATATATCACGTATATAAGGGTTTCCCAGTTTCCCTCCAAGGATATACACCAGTAATGGATGACAAGAGAACAGGATATTCAATTTATTGCGAGAATCTACCACACAGGATGGAGGACAAAAGGGTATGGTCATGGTGACGCAGAAGCAAGGCAACAGCATACTAAATGCAAATATCCAATTGTCCTTTCGCCGTTATTATGATGACTATAATGTATACGCAGAGAAGCTGTACGCACAGCCAAACGTACAAAGAGGCTGTAGTACATACATCTAATAAGTGCACATAAATAAGGCTGACTTTATGTCCTTACGACGACATCCTAATTAAGGTTTAAGGTCCAACGCAATTTTCGAACCCGATGAACATTATCCTGGTAATACATTTGTATATACGCTACGCATCTATTTCCAGAGCGGACGCTGTTTGTGTATGTGTACTGCTCTACCGGAGATCGGAGATTTATGGCATTCCAAATGTGTGTCCTGTTGGGTGGATGATAATTTTAATGAATGAATTCAGAGAGAGGGAGGGAGTACTGTGGGGAAGTCCAAAGTAGGTGGTGGAGCCCTGCTCGAGATGGGTTAATAAATCGTATTGTGGTGTATGACCAAAAATGACTTGTAACAAGGATAATGAATATATTGTTTTTCTCTCGCTGCGCCTGGTTGGTTGTATGCTGCATGTTGTTAGGCTGAACAACGATGTTGTTGTGAATTATTGCCGTGATTCGGTTGAAATAGGTTCCCAGGCCTGGTAACATGTAAATCGAATTACTTCGGTCATTCGGACGATTTATTGTGGGGCTATGACGACAAGATTATGAGCAAGACACCCTAGTTTAGAGCGCAAAATAATTTCGACATAAATATTATTTTAATTGATACTTCGTGCGGTACCTAGATTATGCTTTTATCTCATGACGTCCGAAATTGATATTGTTGTGGCATTAGGAAATAGATTTTAACAATTTTAGGTATAGCTCGAAAATTAATGTGCATTTGTAGTTGCCACTGCCATTAAACCATCCAAAAAAAATGGACCGCGACAGCTATTACCAATTTTAACACATTCATCAGTGCATACGCGGTTAAATTGATTGAAAAGGTATTCTCGGATTTCGCCAATAAATGGCCTCGACAATTATGATTAGACAATGGACTTTAAGGACAACAACTACCAAAGCTGACTCATAGCCTTTGAAGTGTGGCCTAAATTTTGTGGTCATTATATTGATGGTCTTTAGAATGTCAGATTTTTATAGAGCGACTATCTACCTCTTATTTAGGTACAGCGAATTTATCTACAACATACTTACTTGCCGTTGGACTTGCAAAAATACCCAGCAAAAATAGTTTGTATAACTTTATTTGAACATTTCGTCCTTCTGCTCTTACTTCCTTACTTAGATGGCGCTATACAGTTCGGTGTGGAACTGGGCCTCAACTAACACGCCTCTCCAGTTAGCCCCATCTCCCCTTCAAACCCCGTCAACGCAAAAGGGGCCGAAAATGACTCAAAGAATTTTGCGTTCGAAACGATCAAGAAGATCGCTTTATCTGCCTTTGTTAACGTTCATGCTGCTGCGCCATAGAGCTGGACTGGGATGATGAGAGTCTCCTTAGTGTTTCTTCATAGGGCTTAACTAGTCAGTTGCCGTCTTAGGCCAAAGAAACAGCTGTTGGCAAGTGCAACTCTTCGTTTGATTTCTGCTGTATAGATAAAGTCCCTAACCAATTCAAAGTTGTGTCTATCGTGACGTTCTGTCCGATTCGCCGATGTTGTGTGTCCCTTCTTGTTGACGGCATGTACATTGTTTTACCCCCATTAACCACCAAACCCACTTTTGCCGCTTCTGTGTTAATACTTGCAAACGCTCCAGTAACAGCTCGCTGCGTTCTGCTATAATTATGTCAATGTCGTCGGCCGGCGCATGCAAGTATAGTTGCACAGACTTTTGGAAAATTGTGCCCATGGTATTGGTTTGCGAGTTTCGCACAATTTTCTCAAGAATGATGTTAAAAAAGTCGCATGACAGCGCATCACCTTTTCTAAATCCTTTTTTGACATCAAATTTCTCGGTGAGATTGTCTCCATCGTCATTCTGCACAATCTAACGAGTTTGGCAGGGCTGCCAAAACTAGACATGGCTCTGTATAGTTCGTCTCTATAAATGCTGTCATATGCGGCCTTAAAAAATCAAAAAAGATGGTGAGTATATCGATTTGGACTTATTGCGTTTTCTCCAGGATCTGCCGTTGACGAATGATTTCAGGCACTCACACAGTAGGTACAGCAGGTACCTATGATCTTATAGGCGATGTTGAGGAGACTGATGAACGATGATGACTGATGCCTCTTAGATGGCGCAGTTTAGAGGGTCTCCTTTCTTGTAGATCAGTGAAACGATGCTGAGCGCTGAGGTTTCAATCATCAGGCATACTTTCCTCTGACCAAATTTTAGAAACTAGTTGATGTATGCTCTCTAGCAAGTCATCTCCCGCTGTCTTTAAAATCTCGGCTGATAAACCGTCCGGTCCTGCAGCTTAGTTGGACTTCAGCTTGGATATTTCTATCTTTACCTCATTTTAGTCAGGTGGACGGAAGTCTTGGCTTTCATTGCCCAGGTTGAATGGTTCACTCTGCCTGACAGCGGAATTTGTGTCGACTTCGCCGTTTAGCAGTCTACAGAAATGGTTTTTCCATGTTCTCAGCACCGACTGTGACTCCACTACAAGGTTTCCTGATCGGTCTCTACAGGTCTCTGTTCGGGTCTTGTTCCCGTGACACGTTCTTTTTACTTTTTGGTAAAACTTCCGAACATTGTTCCTGGAGTAGCACCTCTCCATTTCCTCGATCGCGCGCTTCTCATGCTCTTTCTTTTTCCTCCGGAGAAGCCGGTGTTCTTCCCTCCTTTTTTGCTCGTAGAGCTCACGAGCTGCTCTCGTCCTTCTCTGCAGCGCCGCTTTGTAGGCCAGTTGCTTTGCTGCATGTGCTTCCCGGCACTCTTTATCAAATCAAGGGTTTCGTGGTGGTGGTCGGGTGAAACCTAGCACATCAGTCGCGGCTTTTCTGATGGCTTCTTGGCATCGATGCCACTGGTCTTCAGCACTTGATGCTGGCTACACAGGACCTCTCGAGAGGTTGAGGGAGACGCGATCGGCAAAAGTTCTGGCGGTTTGTTGCGTTTGTCGTCGTTCAACTTTGAATCTCCTCACAGTATTTCCTCGTTGTTGTGGTGTCTGTGTTCTGGGATATCCTCATACGTACCTACCTTGGCTACAATAAGGTAGTGATCCGAGTCTATGTTGGCCGCTCGGAAAGTTTGGCCATGTAGAATACTGGAGGAGTGCGTCGATCGCTACATGGTCAATTTGATTGACCGTTTGACCGCCATGTTTCTTTGTGAATATTGAGGTGAGGAAACCGTGTGCTAGCTATAGTAACAAAGTCGATTAGCCTAAGTCCGTTTTCAGATTGTACATACTACCAAAGATATGCTCCTTTCCTATTTTGGCGTTAAAATCACCCAAGACGATTTTAACGTCGTATTTAGGACATTGCTCATATGTTTTGTCGAGGAGCTCGTAGAAACATTCTTTCATTCGTCTTTATCTTTCGTGGAGGCTTAATGCGGATATGCATAAACCGTTCAATAACGTGTCGAAAGTTCAAGACTTCTTGCCTAAGTCTCCCGCTTACAACAAATCCGGATCCAAATAAACGCTCCTTTTGTTCACTGTATCAATCACCGTAGTATATGTCACAGTTTTTCATCTTTCTTTTGTCCGACCCATCCCACCGCACCTATTGCTTTGTAGCAGCTTAGGCCCACCGCTAGTTGTTCGGCTGCACGCGGTCTGTTCAGGGTTCGGACATTCTACGTGCAGATCCGAATGTAATTGTCGGAGCTGTACGCAGTACAAACCTGAAATCTGTTAAATCACTTGGTTCAGTCATAAAGTTTCTTATTACAAATATTTGTCTATTTAATTTATTTTTGTTCCACAATATTTATTTAAATTTATATCTATACTATAGATAGAAATAGGTTTAAAACAATGTAAATTATTTAATCGCATTTATCCACTTTTTGTTTTATAGAGTTATTCAATTTGTGCAGAACGGCTGACATAATAAGGTCACTAGCACAGATGACTGGGGCTTGCTGTCACAACTTGTCGCCGACGCACTTATTTTTTATTTATGTACATAATTTGACCAATTTCATTGCAATGATGTATATATGGCTAATCAGGATTTATATACCTATTGATACTACGCCATACTGTACATCACAGAATCCTCTCTTTGTTACATAGGACAAGCAACATTTAATTAGAGACATGTTTCCGTAAGTCTACAACAATTCAAATGCGAACCTTGTTTTGTTCGACTTTCCTGGCGGGCGACGTCCTTACAAAACTTCTAATTATATTCTAATAAATCACGCAATAAATTTACGACAAGTCGTACACATGAATTAATTCCCCTTTCCGCAATACTGTCAATATGTATTGTTCATAATCACAACTTAAAAAAAAAACAAACAAACATATGTACAAAAAATCGCAACAATTTCCCAATAAAACAACATTAAACTGATACCGAAAACATTTATCATAAATTATAAAAGCGAACAATTGACGTTTGTTTTTCATTCGACAGAGCACATTTAAATCTGTTCATTGTGTCCTCCTGAATACACCCATTTGTATGTTTTCCATTGAAATACCCTACACGTACTCTGGGTAGACTTCATTAGTATGTGATACGTCATCGACATCGTATCCGTATGAGTAATCCCTTCATACCCCCGCTCACTGTTTCCTCTCACAAACGGTATACACATAATATCCCATTCAACTTTATCCTTACGATTGACTGCACACAAAGGCCATAGATTCACCGATTAATTTCGTGTGAGCAAATAAATCGCAACAGCATTTTCAACGCAATTAAATAGGACCTCAATATATCAGGGACAGACGGTTCATACGCATATGTGCATGCATGTGTATGTAATTATTACGGCTTGTTCCAATGATATAAGGTAAATATGTTTTAAATGTATTAACATGTTTGGGTTAAATGCTTTCGACAGGATGAACAGGCTGAACAGGCTGAGGTCTGTGTCCAATAAAATCGTATTAAGTTCGATTGTTATATCACAGTTTAGGAAAATGAATGCAGTCCTTAGCCTTACTCCTTAGAGACTGATGAAGATGGGTGAAATTATTATAGGTAAGGGAGAAACTGATGTGGTTCTGTTTCCGTCAGCACACGTTTAAACTCAAAATAATGGCGCCCAACGTCTGGTAATGCACCTTCGGGTAGCTCATTCATCGCTTTCTATCATGTATAGTAAATAATTCGACCGATGCACATATCAGTAAATTAGGTACTGCTTTGCTTCTGACTGCAGTCAAAACATTTCGTATCTAACAGAACTGCACCAGTTTGTATTAATAACTTTGGAGGAACAAATTTTATTAAGAGATACCCAAGCTCAGTATCTAGATCGTCCTGAAATGGGTACTCATCAGAAAGTCCCAGACAGCGTTACCGTTGATAAATTTAGAAAAGTCGCAAGAAAAAGGGCCACGGAGAAAAAAAAGGGCAATTTAAAGTAATAACTTCAAAACAAAAGTAAACATAACAAACAAACAAGATATTGTACTGGTAATATTCAATTTTTAAAACTATAACAATTCAGTCGAATAAAAAAAACATTAAACGTAAAATTAATTCATTAAGCGGTGCAGGTTCTAATCCAAAATCTTCTGAATCATTCTCTGACCGCTCTGACCGCTCTGACCGCTCTGACCCCGATTCTGAAATTGGAGGCGCCGCATTAGTCGTTGAAGGAATGGACTTCGCCAGATCAAAGGTAACGGTAGTGCCCCATCCAAGTTCTCTAGTAAAGGCACTTACCTACCCTTCTTATAGGAACAAACACAGGCTGTTTTCGACCTCCCTCTGACTTCGGAACCAATTAACCCAAAAACTTCAAACTTGAAATATTTACCAAGCTCATTAATCATCATCAATTAAGATGGAATTTGGTGAGGTGGACCTTACATCACCAAATTCCATCTCTATAGCATTAGTGGTTTGCAACATACAGGACGTCAAAAATCGCAGAAACTGACTGACTACTCACTCACTCACGCACTCACTCATCAAAATTATGAAGCACTTCCAGCCATCATAGAATCGTGAAATTTGGCAGCATGCTAGATCCCGTGGTGCATATACTGGGAAAAGTCCAAATATTAAGATTTTCCCTTCATTACATTTTTTTACATTTAACATCTTAAACTTGGCGTACATTTAGATCTCATTACTTTTCGTGGCTGACTAGTTACACACTTTTTTTTATACAACAGAGCTTCGCTGTTTTTTTTACATTTATGTTTTCGGTGTGATGTGTATCGATTGAGCTTGAAAATTTAATATTTTTGTTGTTCCAAATTGTAAAAAACGGCCAGAATCATTAAATTTTAGAAAAGTGGTATCATTGCGCCAAGCTGGTAGAAAAAGTGCCAAATTGCAACTTCAGTCTCACAACGGTCACGCTGGTCCCAGAGTCCACCTAATGGGAAATGGACTTTAATTCCCACAGACTCGGAGACTAACTGACTGCCAAACTTAAGCTACAGTGCAGGTATGTTATGCACAGCTTAGAGCCTCAACCATGATTGTGTCTTTAAGTATGTGAGCATTGTACTGTAGAACCAAATTATGCTGCCACAATTTTACGATTTATAACTTAGCTAAAAAAGTTGCTAGGTACATGCTACTGGTTCGACGAAATCGTGACAGATGGCCAATAAATCGACTTTTGTATCTTGCCTTTTACATTACATATTTAGAAAACATTTTTTTGGAATCGGACAGCAAGATTCCTATAATTATTTTCTCTGATGGTCGCACGGCCCAAAATCGTAACAGTATTATGAGCAATGCTCTTCTCTATTAGCGAAGAGATTTTGAAAATTTTTGCAGTCGCTATTAGAATTGTTTGGGGAAACTTTTTGCATTTAAATATTTTTTGTTTGAGACCGAGTCAAAAAAGTAGACTTTCACAAAAATTCTAAATTTTGTATCATTCAAACGGAATTTAAATGACCTTTCCATTGATTTACATGAAGTAAGTTCAAATTATGAGCAGAATTAACTTTAGTTTTGTCAAAATACTCATGGCCTCAACTACATAATAATTTTGCTGATTGTCTGGTAAATAAATACGGGTGTTATTTTTAGTACTAATCAGAAATTGCATCTTTAACAACGTAGATCTAAGACTGGGGAGTTGGGTATCTTCAGAAATGAGTTCTACAGATACTGGGGAAATAGAGAGGAAATCTTTAAAAAATCTTGTTTGCAAGTATTTTCTGGAATTGTTTTGTCGTAAATGCCAAAATGCACTTTTTTAAAGTGGGTTTGCAGTACTAGGTTTTCGAAGGTGCTCTTTCCATTTCTGCAATCAGATCTAGCCTATCATTTACTGTTACTGAGATAATTGGTGTGCATTTTGTCGTACATCCACAAAATAATCCAACCTTTAGTTTTGTTTTGTCGTAGATAAACGTCGTATTTTGACATATACGACAAAAAGTCCATAATATTTTTGATATTTTTAATGTTTAGTTTTGATTTGTCGTATGTGTATAGGCCTAATATATATGACAACAAATTTCAAAATAAACATAAGAATTGTTTTGTCGTACGTGTATGTGATTCGGGAGGGTATCATCAAACCGAGCGTATATGCACATACAACACAAACGCAAAATATAATTGCGTCTTGGTTTGTTGTACGTGAATACAGATTTCAACAGAAATGTGGAAATAATAAATATATCAGAGGACCAACAAAAAGAGTTCAATCGCATGGTAAATGGTAAATCTCGTTGAGCAAGGTTGTGCTGTGCTCCTAAAAAATGGAATAACCAGTCCAGAAAACGATTTTGGTACTATTTATGTTTAATCATTCAAAATAGGAATTGACTATATATATATACCTATATAGTCATCTATAGCTAGCTCACTTTTACTTTTACATGCAAAACTTTTATACTCACTTTTGGTTTTGTTATACTCACTTTCCAAAAAATACGCCATTATGAATTCATTTCATTTTATAGTACCTATGTACATAGTTTAATTTTTGTTGCTAAAAATTAAAAGAATGTTTTTATAAGAATACTAGCTGTTCCCGACCAGCTTTGCTCGTGCTTATATATTTGTCTAGATATTGTCTTAATATTTTTGTCTCATTACTGTCGAAGAATAGCGTAGAAAGCCTATTTTTTTTGTTATGAGAGCCGTCACGCCCTTTTGTGCGATCCTATACCAGGCTTTGTAAAGTGCTTCAATCAGGATAATATGTTCAGATAGTATTTAAAAAAAAAACTTTGTTGTAAGGGTGGTGCCACGTCACTTTGTAAAATTTTGACCAAACTTTCACAGAAACACCTTTAGGCCAATTACAAATATTTTCTTAAAATTTGATTTCAATCAGTTCGGTAGTTCTCTATATAAGACTTTTTTTAGGTTTTTTTGTATGGAAGGTGCTACGCTCTTTTGGCGGTCCAGCCGTTTAGGAGGAGTTAAAATATTTATTATTTTCAAATTTTATTATATAAATAAAAAGTTATATTTTTAACAAATTTTTATCATACCACACTCAGTACCTATTGGAATGTCGTATGTGTGCTTATTTTGTCGTACGTGTATGTGGTGTAAACAACTCTTCATTTTCGTGGCGTATACGACAAACTGATTTTGAGAAAAAACCTTAATAATTTGAAAACTAAAAGCGATTGACAAGTCTAGAGCACCTCAATTGAAAGAAGATTGTCAATATAATATTCTATTAAAAATATAAAAAACTTTAGCGGTTTGTTTTCTTTTAATTTTAACGCAAACCTTAAAAGCGATTTCCCAAAGTCTTCCAAATGGCGTATATATACAACAAAACAATTCTCGGGCGACGATATGTGAACCTACCTACTTAAAATATTCCCCACACAGCATCGTTACCAGTCTCAAGATTTCTAGGATGTTAACACCAAAGCAATACAACTTCGAATCACCTTAAATATTTCCTTCGTCTTCATTTTTAATACCATGTAGGTATGTAGATGTACCTACAAAATGAGGCCATTTGAAGTATTGCGCTAGCCTCCATGTAGGTATATAGCAATTTGCTAAATTAACCTCATTCTAGAGGCGACTACGAAAAAAATATGTATAGGTATTGCAAAGTCGACTCTGAAAGTAAGGTGTGAAGGTGTCATACCCTCCATTCCGTGATTTACGCGATAGCTTGTATTGATGAAAACCACAAAACACGCTAAAAGCCTCAACCCGATTTCACGAGCGTATTTCCTCGCAAACATTTGCCCATGCAAACTAATTAACGGATTAAAATTAAGTAAAACAAAAACAAAAACTCAACGCTACAAACACACGCACGGCTAAGCGTCAATTTGCCGCAACGAATCTTGTAAATTTTTGCCTCACTTTACATGCTCACCTGAGCAAAACGCCCTAAAAAAAAAAAGAAACCACCAAAAGCGCTGCAACCTCCTATACCAACCATACACCCATACCGCAACAACTCGCTTCAAAGAATCCTTGTTCGCTTTCATCACGCTTGCCTCCTCCACTTACATTCGGTTAGCCACTGCACCGAGATAAAATTCATTTTCCAGTGTGCACTCGTATATATGGAATTTCGCTTACCACAAACTTTTTCATTGAAACCTGGAAGTCAAAGCATGGCAATCTGCACAACTATAAGGATACATGGATATATGTACATACGACCCCATTGGGTGTAGTGCACAACCGAATAATAACCAAACAATTTGCTAACCTCACGCTTAAAATGAAACATTTTGCGTTGGCGGCCCTCTCTCTCTTTCTCTCTGTGAGGTTGAACCACAAGTGCAAGGATACCAAAAAACGTTAAGAAAAAATATATCGCTTGAACCACATAAATCCTGGAATTGTTAGAGGCTTACGACAACAGTCCACATACATATTGTTTCTGCATGCACTACATAATATGCACCATAGAAAATTTTTCTAAACAAACTCCTGTCGCACGCTATTGAAAGAAGTCCTTCCCTGCATCGGAATCCACATATTGGCTTGTGGAAATTGTCGCATGCAAAATGGATCTTTTAAGAAACTAGATTAGGTGAACCGTCGTTTATTGATTTTGAAGAAAACCTGCCATGCATAAAAAATTCCTTCGTCTCTACTATTACAGTCGTGATCCTGAGACAAGCGAACAAAAAAAAAAAAAAAAACAACACAGCAAAGAATTTTTTTTTTTGTGACCTATAAAATCGTTCGCTGCATTCGAAATGCGTTACAACACAAGTACGTATAGGACGACGATCTGATGCCTTTGTAACTGTATTGGGTATGGGTGTGTAACTAAAGGATTTTGTAGCCGGGTAACGGCATTTGTCGTTATCCCAGGCCCAGTGTGGGAGAGACTGTCGAAATTCGTATCACTTTTTGCGTGCACGTGAACAAAATTTTAAATTGTCGCAGGAGAATAGCTCTGGCTGTCGGTGTGTGAATGCGGCTAGAAGCTGCCACTCAGGATAAAGATATGCCACGTAGTTACAAATCGCATACTTTTGCGGTAACATTGAAAGAGAATTTGCGACGCGGTTGAATATCAGCGTGTAGGTACTCCTGGCGTTCCATTGGATTTTTTCAATGTGTTGAAAGTGTTTCCGGGCTTTTGTCTTCAACTGAGCATACAGGAGAATCAAATTCTCGGTCGAGACGGGGCTTTGTGCGGTTTTACAAGGACAGTATGAAAGGAGAACAAGTTACAGCGTGTCGGAAGGACGATTTTAAGTGGGACATGTGTATTTTGTACTCTTGACTGGACAATTGTAATTTTAACGGCACGGAATGGTTTTTTTTTTTACATGCAGCCTTGTAATGTTGTAAATTTATAGAGTTAACGGAAATAACAAAGTCTGGTAATAAATAAAATATTCCACGGAGTCTTTCTACAGAATGGTTCTATAAAAAGACGTTAGTCAAATTGAGTGCCATGTTGAAAGGGATACATACCTACACGCACTAAAAATTATACGGGATTTTATAGCAAATATTAATAAATTTTGTGCAGGGTATGATTTTGACCAGAGGTCGAATCGCCGCATCCGTGCATATGCTATATGAGATTAAGTCGATTGCACTCATATTTCTCGTCCATGGATGATACGGATTAGCTACTGTGGCCCGCTTCTATTATAGCCTGCATCAGGTAGAGGCATATGGATGTGACACTCGTCAGACTTCATTCAGCAGCCAAAGAAATTCAACGGTTTCCATACGCCATTGTTAAAAATACCCTTGGCCAAGTTATTTTCCATCTATACGAAGAGGACAAGATAGGTAGTTTCCTTTAGTAGACAAAAGGACAAAAGCCATTTATCATTAAAGCCATTATGGTGTGTTGGGCGGCTATAAATACATTTCCTTACAACATCCCAGTGGCATTGAGATGACACATTTGACATCGAGTTTATTTGAATTAAATTTATAGTTTTAGTACTACATATATAATAATAACTATATACATAGTTGTGTAATTTATGTATCGTTAGGTGAGAATACCATTTATCGTACATATACACTTGCAGTTTCTCTTAAAAACTTGCGATTGATTTCATCCTGGAATCCATACTTGCCGCAAACATGCCGCTATGAAACTATACTAAAAAAATTTAATAGCTTATCGACAACTAAGGCTAGGTTACATGGAATTTCTGACGAACGACTTTTTAAGCGAAAAAATCGGAAAAAGCGCAGCAGATATCTGTATGTAATATATATATGTATTAGTTTTACAAGGGCATCCTGAGATAGGCTATTATAGGAATACTATTTTTTAGCTCATTAAGGGTGCATTAGGAACCCCCTTGAATCTTAGATCTCTGTTTTATGCAGATTCCACGGATAGTCACTAAAGCAACTGACAGGAAGGAGCTTGATTATTTTAGAAGCAGTTGGTATGGTTCCATTCACTTTTTCTTTTATGAAAATGGAATTCACCTGGTAGCGTAGATCCTTCCAGTATATTTTGAAACTAGCCAGCCGACATTGAACAGAGCTGAAATCCTAATTAGTAAAATTTAACAACAATTATACCGAATGAAGAAAGAATGAAGGTGGATGGATTTCTCCAGGCCACCGCGCGGAAAATTCCCAAACAACCCTCTTATAGCTATAACCGACAAATATGGTGCCATGAAATAAAGTCTTATGCAAAACGCTCCAAAACGTAATTTGGACTTTATTGAACTTTTGAAATTACGCAATAAAACGAGTTTAGGACTTTATTTAATTTTTCAAAGTGCAATAAAGTCATTGGACATTATTGCTCTCAGCTATTTAAAAGAAAGACGAGCAGGGGGTTCGCAGAGGGCAACATGCCCCACATACATATTCTACTGTTTATGCATTGTGGATTTTATTTCCACTTCGATTTGGACTTTATTGCACTTTTGAAAATGAAATAAAGTCCAAAAATCGTTTTAGACTTTATTGGAATTTCAGAAGTGCAATAAAGTCCAAAATTACGTTTTAGACCTTTTTGCATACCTAAGACTTTATTTCATGGCACCGACAAATATCACTGATATTGGCTTGTTTTGAAATTTTTCTATTCGCGCTTTTTAGTCTATCAATCATCCCTATCGTGGAATCCGCCGGGGGGAATAATTCACGGAAAAAAATGTTTTGGTATCGTCAAATCCGCAAGGTGAACAGTTCCCCGTGTGGGTAATGTGAATGCGTTTCACTATATCGTTGAAAACGTTCAAATCGAATTTTTCCCGAAAAAAAAATGACATTTCTTGCCCGCACCAAATTCATTGTGGATTTCATAGGTTTTCTTTAAAAAAAATGTACATACAAAACAGCTGCTTTATTAAGCCGAACATTTGTAATAAATCTGTGCAATATTGAGCTTTATTAAAATCAAAAAATAATCATTCTAAAAACACATTTCACCCGGAAGTTCTATGAAATTATGTAAGTATTCACTGCTCCTCTTAACCTGTTTCATATTCTTCTCTGAGAACACCGCTCGTTCTTCCTCTTATGCTTCCAAAAATAGTGCATTTAAATACATTGTAAATACATTTATTATACAATAAACACTATTTTTTATTTAAATCACTTTTGAAACAAACTTTTCATATAACTCCGACGAATGCAGCTAGAGATTTGTATTGACAAATGAAGGACAGCCGTTTGACAGTGAAACTACCTTTCCCATAAACTTGTCGATAAGGAAACTTTTCCGGCGGATTCCACGATAGCAGTAGAAGGTGAAAGGGAATCGAATAGGTGAAGTGAAACTCAATTTCGACGGATTCCACGATAGGGGTGTCTATCTGGTAATTCCAGTCATACCTTACAAATTTTTTTAATTTACGTTGGGCTATATCGGCCAGAAAGTGAAAATGCAGCATTCTTATGCGAGAAACAGATTATCACAGCAACAGCAACAGCAACGGCAACTTCAACAGCAAAAGTCGCATGGCATACATTGGAAACATCGACAGCAACTTTGTCAAGGGAGGAAAAAAAAAATATTCAGTTGATTGCAATGCAACACAGCATTACCAGAATACCTTCTATATCTACCAAAATAAATGGTAAAAGCGAAAAAATTATATTAGGTATACACGACAACCTGTAAAATATTAGAGCAATCACAAAAATAATAATGCGCATGTTGTGATCTAAAAAATAAATAAATAGGTGGCGCAACAGGCGGGTGACACCCAAGGCCTAGCTTCTCGCAACCATTCGTTTTGTGTGAGTTTCTATTTTTGGGACGAATGGAAGGGACCTACAATTTTATGCCGAGTCCGAACGGCTGAATTGAGAATCTTTGTGATCTAATATTCATTTAATTCATGAGTGTTAACCTACTTAGTACCAGTAGGTACGTACAAGTATAGGTACTTAGTGGTAGGTAAAGTATAACAATCTAAAAACATATTTGATGTCATTTTCGACTGGGTTTTTCAGATTTTTGCTGCCCAATCAAACATTAAATCCAAATTTGTATGTGTTTTTGTTTTAATTGCTGGTCAAACATTAATTTTAACACAACTCGCAACGATTGAATTAGATAACTCGTTTCCACATTGCAATAGTAAAACTTGAATTCAAAATCACTTCCCACCGACAGTAAATAATTTGACGCCTGCAGTATGTTATGCACATTATCAGAATTGATTTTTTTTGCCAATCGAAAATGAAAAGCAATCTAAATCAAAAGAAAATGAAAATAGTATTTTCTAAAAAATAATTTACATAATAATTTTTATACTGCTGAAACTTATTTGAATATATCTGGTAATGCTGCTGCACCTTCAGTATGTCAGCATTCGAAAGTTGAGAGAACAGAAAAAGTCACCGTGGTGTTGGTGGCATTTGCACAGCAACATTGAATTTAGGACTTAGCTCTAACGTCGATGTTGATGTCGATGTTGCTGTGGTAATATAACTTTAGCCATTAAAAAGCAGGGGCTCTAAAAAGTGCGCTGTGGCTGTCAAAGTTGCTGTTGCTGTTGCTGTTGCTGTGGTAATCCGTTTCTCGCATTGGTGTTTGACCATCATCGATCGGGTTTCTATTTTTTTTGTAAAGGTGATCGTTGACCCTCTACCCATCTAACGAATCTTTCTCGTTACATAGGTTTGTGTGTGTGACATTCGTTGGGGTGCTTTGTGTGTTAAAAAATGTCTATTGGTCACACATCGGAATGTAGTTTAAAGCGTTTGCACTCCCATCCCGCTCTTTTTCTTCACCGACCGCCTTGCAGTGTTGATAGTGTAGTGAGGTTTGCTTACTTACTTAGGCGGCTCTACAGTTCGGGGTGAACCGAGGCCTCAGCTAACAAGCCTCTCCAGTTAGCCCGGTCCTTAGCTAAATGCCTCCAGTTGCGAACTCCTAGTCGGTTGAGGACGCCTTCGACTTGCGCGCGCCACTTAAGGCGAGGTCTTCCTCTACTGCGTTATTGTCCCTCCGGGTTAGACTCGAATACTCTACCGGCCGGGGCATTTGTTTCCATACGCTCTACATGTCCAAGCCATCTTAAACGACTTACTTGCAGTTTTTTGACCAGGTCAATGTCGCTGTACAGCTCGTATAGTCCGTTGTTGAATCTTCTTCTCCAAAGCCTGTCAACACAAACGGGACCGAAAATTTTACGAAGAATTTTTCTCTCGAAGCGACCGAGGATATCTTCATCCGATTTAGATAGAGTCCAAGCTTCAGCGCCATAAAGCACATAAGACTGGAATGATAAAGGTCTTATACAGAATCACCTTACTTGTTCGGGATAGGGCTCTACTATTCAATTGCCTTCTTAGCCCAAAGAAACAGCGGTTGGCAAGAGTTATTCTTCGTTTAATTTCTTCTGAGATGATTTAGAATGTATAGCAGAACCGAGGTAGATAAAGTCTAAGTAAGTACCTCAAAGTTATAGCTGTCGATCGTGATGTTTTGTCCGATTCTACGATGTTGGGTGTCCCTTCTTGTTGACAGCATATACCTGGTTTTGCCCTCGTTTACCGTTAGACCCATTTTAGCCGCTTCCGTTTCTATACTCGGGTTAATAGGTCAAAGATGTCAATACAAAAAACAGTTCGTTCCAGATTGCTCTAATGAATAGCAGGTTATTCATTAACGATTATACCTATGGATGCTAGTGAAATCGGCAAAGCATTTCGTGAAGGGATAATTGAGGTAGTTGAAAAAAAATGTTCTGTTACTGAGTGGTTTGGTAGATCACTCAGTGATTTAAAACAAAACAATAGGCACCTAGCTATTTTGTTTCAAAGGGCAGTGTTTATGAATGCAGTGAGTGATTGGTTGCAGTATAGTATAGAAACACTAGAAACAAATATAAAAATGAAATAGAGAAGAGCAAAAGTAAATTTATTAAATTAAAAATTGAAAACTCTGAAAATCAGAAAGATTTTTTTTGTCGGGTTAGGAAACACTTCACTGGAGCACTCAGACGCAACTGGTCCATTGTACTACCAGGAAGCAAAACCACTATTATCCATTTTGCTGGAATTTCTTCGCCGATAATGCACTTCAGCGATAAGGAGCTTACAGTATCAGCACTCACCATCACCACATCAGCGCCAAAAATCTGCAACCTTATCTAGGCAAAGGCAGGACAATAACAAAGGAAATGATCCGAAGTATCGTCGCCCTCTCCACAAGCGTCGCAGACAGTGGTATCACTTAAGCCGAGCACACTAAGCTGCTTAGCAAAAGCGAAGTGCCCCATAAGAACGCCAATAAGTTTTCCCCAGTCATTTCCACTGAGAGACAGCGAGAATGCCGCAGACTTCCTACTGACTTTCGGGAGCATGCGTTTAGTCTGCCCGCTTTCTGTAGAGCCTTGCCATACACAATTGTGTTCGTTTGAGAGCCAATCGTCAATGGAAGCCCTTGAGAAATTATCCTCTGAGCCTTGCTTAGCTATCTCATCGGATATCTCATTTCTAGCAATCCTAGTGTGACCTGGGACCCAGACAAGTATCTAATCCAATACATTCTTTCGCTGATGATAGCACCCTCAGTTTTTCATATTCGTTCCCTGACTCACGTCCTTGCTCTTCGGCCGTGGAACAGGAACGGCAACGTATGCTAAACACATTAAATTCCGATCTTGACAGCATTATAGAATGCGGTACAATCAACAGAGTGGAATTTAATGCTTCCAAAACACAATGCTGCCTTCTATCATTAAAGCGAAACCTAAACCCTCACCCATTATCCATGAATGGGACTTGCATCGACGAAACCGAACGACTTTCCATACTTGGTATGTGTGTTACCGACAAACTCCGTTGGAATGACCACATATACGAAGTCGCCAAAAACGCTGCGAAATGTCTAGGTTTCTTAAATCGGTGTAAGAAATACTTTACACCCTCTGACTTAGCTTCAATATACAAGGCTTTTATTCGGCCTAAGCTTGAGTATAACGCTCATATCTGGTCAGGTGCACCAAAAACTTCATTGCACCTACTAGACAGAATCCAAAAGCGCGCGATAAAACTTATAGGTGATATAAATATAGCGAAGTCTATTGACCCGCTCGAACATCGCAGAAATGTTTCTTGCCTTTCCTTATTTTATCGATATTTTCACCACCGATGCTCTGATGAAATAGCTAACTGCATTACGCCCCTTCAACAATTCTTTCGCAACACCCGTCACACAACGAATGCACATCAGTTTACCCTTAAGCCTACCTTCGGACGTACTGTAAAATATAGAGATTCTTTTGTAGGTCGAACAACACGCATGTGGAATGCATTGCCTCACACGGTTTTCCCCTCTCATTACAACCCTCAATTGTTTAAAACCAATGTGCACCAGTACCTCTTCTCTATCCTCCCTATTAACCCTTCCACTCGTGCTGTGCATTAGCATTATAAGGGAACAAAAACCCCTTGAGCACTAGTGAATTATAAAAAAAAAAAAAAAAAGAGTTCAGCCTTGCGACCGAGTTTAAAGAGTTCTTGCATTCCCAAACTATTTGGGAACGGATTACAGGGTTGAGCAAGACCTTAAGCGAAGCTTGGCTGTCGCTACAGACGCAGATACTCCGACTCCGCCACCTATTCTTAACAATATATACAGCAGCCATCAGGATAGCATAGATCTCCGCTTGAAAAACAGAGTCATGCTGGCCTAACGAGTAGTGAAGTCTAATGTTGTCGTCTTCCAGGAAGACACCAGCACCAGACCCTTGACTAGTTTTGGAGCCATCCATGTTAATATGAAGCACATTCAGCCGAAGTTCCGGCGTCATTGCATAAGACGGCATATCCATGGAACTAGGGTCGTTGGATAAGTGTCGTGCAAGTCATCGAAACACCAGTGTGGATTATACCAAAACCCATGTCGTAACTTGAAGCAATATGTTTCAAAGAGTGAAAAATATTGTGAAATTACAGAGGTAGTCTTTAACGCAACATTATAATTTCGTCCTGTGACACTCAGACCGTCCGTCTGTTGGCTATTGGCCAATATGTCACCTTCTGCAACCTGCTCGGTAGCACCCTTAAGATCCACTTCATATATGGTACAGATATTTCGGCGATTGCATAGTCTAGTGATAATAGGCTTCAATTAAGTTCACGAGCAAACTATAGAATAACAATGCTTTCTTCCCATTGAACTAAACGAACAAAATTTCAAACGCGCTCTGTATTCTATTTCCCTTTATATCAAGTTTGGATTGTCCGTTCTATCCCTGAAAATCCAATACGAAATCAATACCTGAACATTGCAGAGGGGAACTGGTAAAACGTATACTAACAAATCCTAATGCCCAGTTTCACAGTGCACATACTTAAGTATCGATTCTCCCTCAAAATCCACTCAAGCTTCGATAATTATCAGTTTCGTGTGCAACCTTATTTTCAATTCCGAAATGTCACTTCTTTATACCAGTCCCCTTACACACACGACTGCAGTAAGACAATAAAAAAAAATGTGTAGCTATCAACGGATCCTTTTGCGCCAAATAAGATCAAAGTAGGTAATCCATGTTATAACGCACCTTACACCGCATTCCTCCAAAAATTTATTTGTTTACTTCATCAATTTTTCTATCAAATCTAAAACGAAAGTTCGATGGCAGCAAAGTATCTTTATTTATGAGTCACAGGCGAATATTTATGACTTTGCCACGGGATACATATTTAACGCAATTCGCAAAATTTACGACACCCCATGATAAGGCAGAAGAGGTCCTGCAAAACTCCCAGCAATGATGATGATACCGAACGAACCACCCACTAAAGTGTCGCCCAAAAACGCTAGGAGCAGCAGTAGGTACTGTCGCTAAATGCGTATAATAGGTATTTCGTGCGTTGGCCTTTACTAACGATATTTTAAAATATATAATAATGTATACGAGTCAAAAAAAAATACATGGAATCCTTCGTTACAGACCAGAGACAAGACGAGAGTGAAAAATAAAAAAATTTAAAAGCCTTCGCTGCCATTGTCCCGTGAATGATGCATTCAACATGGGTAGTCGTGTAGTTATGCTGGCGAGTTAAGTGCCGATGTGAAATTACATCATTTGTCAGGATTACCAGAGCCACACCATAACGCCCTCAGCCATTCGAAACGACCAGAAACGAAAAACACATTGTCCAAACTTTTAATCGGTGGTGGTACAAATTGTGGTGTGGATTTTTTTTCTTCGCTATAAAGTGGCAACACAGAGTTTGTGGGGTGTGGTTTGAATCGTTTATTTTTTTTTTTGTTGCGTGTCCTTGCACTTGATGATACATAATTTAATAATTTATAAATAATTTTTAGGTCTTAAGGATAATACGGTCGTCAGAGACCGTAAAAGCAATTCAGTACATAGATATTAATTGTTTAGAATTTATGGAGCACAATTCTTAGATGTCATTAAAGTTATGATATGCACGTTGTTAGTGTGTGTGTTTATATTTTTTTAAATGGCGAATAACTTGCCAGTAAAAACACAATTTGATTTTAAAAATCAAATATATTCAACAAAATGGATTGAGCAATATTAATTTTGAAAATAGAAGATAATTCCTCGGTCGTCCCCTCATGATTTGCCGTCACCAACGCAATTCAACTGTGCAGAACTTGCAATGCACAGGACTTGGCAGATGATATAGGTTCAGTAAGATAGCTGTGTGATTGTTGTTTCTCTAGACTCGATCATTAGTTCCGGTAGACTCGATTTGTCAGCTGTGCTTGGATTCCAAACTGAATTCCCCAGAAGTATTCTGATCATAATTAAATAGGTAGGTAATCTTCGAGCCCGCATTGAAGTGCCCAAAATGTAGGCACTCAACCAGTGTCACACGTAGAGCTATAGAACTCGAGTGCCAGGTGATAGCCCCATCCATTAGATCTGTCAATTCGAAGCCATAGGAAACTGTCAGCAATTCTTTTCCAACAAAAGGACACGATCAAACAAAATATCAACTTCAATATAATACCAGTTAATAGACAGAGTTGATTCCGTATCCAAGTTGTCGAACCCCGAGTTCCATAATACAAATTTAAACTCTGCTTGGCTAGGAGCTACCATGATTCCGCACACCAAAATCCACCAAAGACAGCTGCCTATCACCAAACATCAAGCCAACATCTGCACAATTAAGGGAAGCTAGGGCTCTATGCCAGACTTGGTCAAATGCCTTTGATATGTCCAAGGCTACGGCTCTGGATTCGCCGTGTTGTTCAATTGCTTGAGTCCAAAAGTGCGTTACGTAGCTTAACAGGTCTCTAGTGAGTGGAACGACAGCTCCGAAATCCGTATTGCCTGTCACTTATTAATCGGTGGCCTTCTAGATATTTGATTATTTCGACATTTATTGCCTTTTCCATTACTTTTGAGAGCATTGAAAGTAACGCTATTGGACGATAGTTTTGTGGCAGACATTTCCTCCCTTTCTTTGGAATAGGTTGAATGCGAGCGGTTTTCCAGCAAGAAGAAAACGTCTCCTGGGAGTACGACATGCTAAACAGCTTACATAGTACAGGTGCAATTCTAATCTTTTTTGCTCCTATGGGTTTGACCGCCATTCACGGAAAGCCTTGTTTTTCGCTGCGGTAATTCGCTTGCATTCTTTGTTAAACCAGGGTTTATTTGAAGCTGGATTTTTGATGCAATTTGGAATATAAAAATCCATACCGAGTAAAATCTTTTCGGTTACGGCTTATGCGCACATATTGACATCGGTATCTCTAAAGCACATATCAGCCCATGGCAACGAACCGAAGAAATTACGCAGCTCGTCCCAGTTAGATTTACTATAATTGTGAGAAACAGATCTGAAGTGTTCCCGTAATTCGATGGATTGTCAGGAATTCGCGTTGGTTCATCACCGAGCTGAGTGAGATTGCAGCTAATGGCGAAGTCTTCAGCTTGTTTCCCTGCATCGTCCGTTCTGTTAGAATATCGTAGCCAGTCCATGTTATGGGCATTGAAGTCACCAAGTATAATAACTTCAGCCGTTGGATGATGAATTTGAATCCAGTCTACCTGTTCGGATAAATGACGAAATAATTTAGATGGTTCGTTATCGTTTGGCGAGCGGTACAGGCAGCAAACGAATTTAGTACAACTTTGTAGGACGACCTTTAGCCATATTAAGTCGAGATCCGCAGGTTCCATCTCTTCTTTTCTTTCACACGCCAGATCTGTTCGGGCAAACACACATAGTCCCCCCTTATATCGAAAACGAGGAAGTAGTTCGTATCCTGAACAGCGAAGATATGTGTGTAGTCAGTGTTTGAGTTTATTTGAGTCTCGGTTAAGACTAGGGCGTCTGGCTTTTTTTCTTGTAGATGCTGGTGCACGCAGCTGACGTTGACATTGTTGAATCCTAGTCCTCGAATGTTGCAGAAATCTGTTGCTAGCTTTCTTCTGTTAGTGACCTTGTTTTGTCTATTTTGTTTATGTGTTCGTTGTTGTCTGTCGTCTTGCAAGTCCTGTTGGTGAATATTTGCATGTTGAACCCCCTGAGATAGTCCCCCCCGGAGATCCGAATCGGAGACTAGTTTACCTCCGGAATTCTTTATCTCAGGAAATTGCATCATGTCTTTTGTGTCCCATCCGTTTTACACCGGCCCATCTGCCAAACTCCGAAACATAGTCAAGACTACTTCACGGAGCCTATAGCATGATGTGGTGGTATCTCACCGGGCGACAGGTGGATGGGACCCTGTCTACCACCGTCATTCAGTTTCCGGCTATACGTTTAATCCGTTCCAGCTTTTTGACGGTAGTGACTTCGTTAGTCTTTGTCCACCAGACCACGGCAACGCAGGTGGTCGCTGGTCTTACCACAAGCGAATATAGCCAGTACATCATCCGGGGTGTTATATACCCCAATTGTTACCACAGAATCGACGGAAGATCCGAAAAGATTTGGTGGCTCTATTTGCGATGCGTTCTATTTGTGGATTCCATGCTAGTTTACTGTCAAGGATGATTCCCAGGTAATTGGCTTAATTCAATGGTTTCCCCATACATAGTGGGGCGAGTTTGGAGATCTACTTTCCTTCGTTTGGTAAAAGGAACGATAGAAGTCGTTAGAAGTAGCAAATGACTTTGTCTTACTAGGCTCTGTATTGAACTCTAGCACTGACGCGACGTCTCAACTAATTAAAAAGGTATATTGAATAGCAAAACACTTTATGTAGCAAGGTGGACGTGTAAAAGAAGACACATAATCGACGCGTTTGCCAGTGGCAAAGGCTATAGTATAGATGGAGCTGTCTGGGGAGATATGTATGTTGGCCGTTGTGGACTTGAGTGCATAATGAGACTTTCACGGACAAAATATGGCTCGCTACACAAAGGACTATTCCACTGCGTGCTCTGTATCTTCTTCCTCACCGACTATTTTAAACAGAGTTTATACTGAATACCGTGCATTCGCATATATTTTAAGGATCAGTAGAAAATATAAACACAACTTCATCCGTCATTTTCACTTTAACCCTCTTGGAGCGTTCCAACAAAAGACTACTTCGAACATCCTATATAAATGTTCGGTGTTATGCATTAGGGTAGACTGTTTCAATCACCCGTTTCTGCTCCGCACCAGTCTTCTCTCCTGCAGGCGTGTTGACAGATGCTAGAAAGGCCGAAGACGCACTATTTCGGTAACAATTCGGCTTACACAAGACCAGGTGGCGAACTTTCATCCGGCCACCTGTTATGAACAAATGTGTGTCCAAAAGTGACTCACGCGTCACGCCCCATTTTGTAGGTTTAAGGTAAGGCCGGCTGAGTTCAGAAGCTTTCTTAAAATCTGAGGTTGGTTTACATTTTTCAGACTTACATACTTTCTTGGTTTAAAAGCATGATAACCGTATATTCAAACAAAATGAATAGTATAGCCGTAACACTGATTAAAATTTGTGTTTTCATTACACAACTTACCTACTGAAATATATTATGTATGATAGATACCACCCGCCACGCTCTATAAATTCACTAAAATTCTTCATATAGGTACCTTCGTACTTCTATCTCCCTGCACATCAGATTAACGACCTATTGCAGAGAATAAACACAAACAACCCATACATGACTGTTTGTATTGAAAATAGGAAACCAGCTTTTCAGTCTGCCACACCTGTTCGTATTGCATTGTATTTGAATAGCTTCAAGGCCGTGTGCCGCTATACCACGAGTCGTTTCCGCCCGCCCTCTGGTTCTATGGGATTTTTCAACACTTCATCGTCAAAATTTATTCATCCCCTTAGCTGGCAACTGTGGCAGAAGTCGTAATCAACTTTGTCCCATCCCAGTGCACCTCACTAACTAACACGCATGGTGTGCAATCAAAAATATGCCTTTGTACTCGGTAAACCGTTTTTTTTTTTATATTATTCCCTGCTTTGTTATACCGTTACTGTTCCATATTTTCAGCTAGTGGCACAATGCAAGGACAGCCAACATCGCTTAATTGCGAATATAAAAGTATCTAGATATTGCCGCCGCCGCCGCCAGTTCACACGAATGTATGAGCTTCATTCTCATACTGTGTAACCAAATGAATTTTCATAGGGTGGCAAATGGAGTGGTCCTGCAGGCTTGGGGAGGTAAAAGTCGATTGGAGTTCGTTTCGTTCGGTTGTTGCAGCAACTTTCCGTTTTTTGGTGGCAAAATTTAGGGCAAACACCCGAAAAAGTTTTTTTCTCCCTAGTGCAAAATTTGCGTAATAAAATCAATAAATTCCAATTTTTTTTTGTTTGTTTTGTATTTGCCAATCCTCATTCAGCTATACACATAGTTACATGCAGATATTCGCAGATTGTGGGGAAAAAAACGCTGTTCGTTGTTTTATTCCTTTGGCGATGATTTTGCACGAAAAAGCAAAGAAAGAAAGGAAAACTACGGCGGGAGTTATGGGCAAAAAAGAACCAAGACAAGTGTTTCATCACCACCCTGTTTTTGGTTTTTCGTTATCTTATATTTAGTTTGTTTATGGCTCAGCCGCCACCTCAAGGAACCTTTCGCATGTACCAGGGAAGTACCTATAAGTATAGGCAAGTGAGTATGATTCTCGGAAATTGTGTTATCTATTTACTTCTCTATTTAAAGTGGAAAAAACTGTTTCCCTCTATCGCCCGTAATTTTCAACCGATTTTGTTGATTTTTTTTAAAAATGTCGGTAATTACGGTGATTTTGTGATAGGCTAAACAAATTCAAAATCGGACAGGGGCGTGGCACCGCCCATACAAAAATAAACATTCAAAATCGTATATTTCGAGAACCACCGAATCGATTGAGATCAAACTTACAGATAATCTTAGGTATTGGCCGTAGAGTGCTTCTGTGAAGATTTGTCAAAGTTGGATAAAGGGGCGTGGCACCTCCAATACCAAAAAATTAAAACATTGTCGCCCGAAAACAAATAAAATAAAATAAAAAAAAAAAATTAAAAAAGCAACAAAAGGCCTGGCGAAACTGGCGGGGGTTCAGCTAGTACCCTAAGAAACTTTTGGTGGTCGAAGGGAAGGGTTTGAGAGTATTGCACTAATAAATTGTTGCCACTATGAAAATGAACATAATCAGTTCATTGGTTCTTGTGCCATTAAATTCTGAGGTCGCGGTATTTCTAAACTCCTTTAATTAATGGGTGATGAGTCTTCAGTTTTGAGCATCATCGACCTACTCCAATAGCGGTACGTACATAATACCATTATATTATTAGCACAAAATATAATCGGAATTCATAAAATACCCAATAGCTGGAGTAAAACTGAACTTTCTGCGTTTTTCGAAAGATTTAAACTTATGACCGGAGTGTTGACTTAAACTTTTTACAGCGAAACAATGAAATGAAAATCGAATTCCATTTTATTTTCAATTTAACATGGAAGAAGTTGGATATAGGTAACTTTCCATAACCTACCAATTTGAACTCAGTATTGATAGCTACTGCAGCCGCAAAAAAGAAAATTCAAACATTAAAAAGAATGTTTTCTATTTTAAGTGAAAAGTTGCAAGTAGGTACCTTCCAAGGGCAATGACTTTGGTAAGTAAAATTTGCAAAACTCTTTAGTTTTCTTATTGACTTTGTATAAAGTATACACCGGACATTAGCAGAATCATTGGAAAATATTTGTATGTATTAGCAATCAATAATTTGGGGTTGAATTTTGTTCTTTAGGTAAGATTTCAACTTTTGGACTTTAATAATGCCAAGTTGTGGCACGAATTTGTCACGAAATACATTTTCGACTTACGAACTTTGACAAACGCTCTTTACACCAGGTGCAACAGGTACAAGGCAGATACATACGACGAAAACTCAGCTAGTGTATACTATGTATATGCACATTGAGATGAGGTTTTTAAGTTGAAGGTTGGGATGTCATTAGTCGGATCTGGGGATCGGTAACTTTGTAAGATAAGATTTACATCTTTATGCCGAAATTTACTTATAATCATGACTTAGGATAAAGGCGGGACAAAAACGGGATGAACGATGAACGTGATTCCATATGGACCCAATATCAAACGTGGAAATAATCTTAGGATGAACGTGGTTCCAAATGGGCCCAATGGCAAAAGGCCGAATCGGAAAGCAGTACTCCATAAGTAGTCAGGAGACAGGCCCACGAGGAGTGTGGCACGATCAGGGGGCTTACTAATACTATCCCAATATAAAATCTCACCTTACCACCAAAATTCCGTTAGCTTAATATAAATCAACAAAGGTATCGGGTAAGCGGGTAAGAATTATACATGTTTGGAGGATTATCATCACTATGAAAAGAGCTTCTCAGACTGTCACTCGGACTCGGCAGTTATAGTGGATTTCGCAAGTACGTAGAGTGATTTACTATACGAACGAACAACGGCAAAACCGCCAACCAAATCGACCATAATGCTGATCGATGGTACGCATTTAACGTGCTGAGGGGTAAATAAGGACTGTGACCTATTTGTTTTTGCGGTTCGATTCAGAGCTCCAATGTCTAATGAAAAGAAATTGCAAACCTCCCAGAAGATAAAACCTAAAACTCGAGGTGTGACGCCTTAGCACAACTAGTACTTGCGAATATGTGTATTAGTAAGGGATGAGTGAAGACGTATATGTTAAGACGGTCAAGTATAAAACAAGGACAAGGAGAGAGGATACGCAGTCTCCCAGCTGGACAAGATCGAAGATACTCACAATTGAAACAATATCAAGAGGATTTTTAGGTCACGGATGACGGAACCAGAGGTTTGGCCGCGTGTTGTTGCTGAATTCACCTCGCTGATGACGATCAGGTTGGGTCGGACTTAGTTTGTGCTGTTGTGCCATCTTTCGGCGCTCCGTCAAATTCTCTGCCCTCTAAAAAAAAATAAAAAAATAGGTGGCGCAACAGGCGAGTGACGCCCAAGGCCTAGCTTCTCGCAACCATTCGTTTTGTGGGAGTTTCTATTTTTGGGACGAATGCAAGGGACCTACAATTTACGCCGTCTGCGTAAAGCCGACCCAGGGTAGTCCGACAATTGCTTTGCAAAAGCGGTATCGGATTATCAAATTTTTCGGGTCTGCCACCGACCAGGGCCAGTTTCAAGACTAGCTGATAAGTATCGGATAGACTATCCGGAACTTATCTGTCAGCTAAACTTCAACTTTTGGTTTCAATAGTGATTTATGACAGATATAGTCTCGGATAGAGTATCAGCCGGTTCAAGTGGCTGTTAAATTTCTTCTTTCTTTCTTTGACGAGCCTATATACAGCAGTCACAGGAGTCCTAACATGGATTTGTTTGAATTTTTAGAAGACGAATTTGAAGAATATTACGATCACATTTCACGGCCCCGTAGGAACAGAACTGGAACTGGCTGATACATTTTTCCGCAGGTTAGTTTACCAAAGACTTTGACGATGAAACAGAAAAAGAAAAAAAAACCTCTGCAGCTTTTATCTGGTGGATAGCGTTATGTGTCGGCTAGCTATCCGAAACTTTATCCGGAACCTTTAAAACTACCTTAAAAAGTACTCTCTCATCTCTTGTGGTCACTAGTCGTCGACAGTCTACCAGTCAGTCTGCATAGCATAGGCTTTAGTACCATCGGCTACGCTGACGTGGCGCAGTAGAAAAAACTTTTAAGATGTAATTTGTGTTTTTCCGGGGATCGAACCTGGGGCTGGGATCCCTCGCATAGTAGTCCAGCACACTGACCACTGTGCTACTGCACCCTGCTGGGAAAATATTCCGGGCTTAAGACAATCCAAAAGTTTAATTAAACCTTACTCCTACAAAGAAATCCCCAACCTAAATAAGGATAATATCAGAAGGCTGGTGGGCTTTCTCACAAGCCATTGGGGCTTGAGATTTCATCTTAACAAAATGAATTTGTGCCCGGAAATAGAATGTAGGTTCTGCCTTGAGAATGTAGAATCCTCCGAACACATTCTCTGTGATTGCCCGGCACTTCATTGGTTAAGAAAACGTGTCTTCAACAAAGTGATACTTTTACCAGCAGAGCTCAGAAACTCCGCTAGTGGCCTTCACTAGGGAGGTCACACGTCTCTTAGAATAACTTTATCCCATTCGATACAATAGATATTTTAGGTCGCAGTGACAGCCAAATGGGCAGGGAATTTAAAAAAAATTTATATTTTCGTCGATTTGTTACAATTTAAGGTCGTCGTCGTCGCACTCTATTCCTGATAGCCTTCGGATACTTTCGACGCCGCAATTTTATTTTGATATTTGTTTGTCTTATTACTTTCTTAACCGCACCAATGAAATGCTGCCAGCCAACCAGCTAGCATAGACAGACCTTTACGAAATTAATTCAATCACAGTTCCAACCATCATGCTTCGTGTAACACACGAAAATGTCTACGAAAATATTGACATGCATCACGCACAAAATGGCCTTGATTCTACGAGAGCCCACATAATACCCGAAAACGGATCATCCAACTACACCAGACCAATACATTTGTATTATTGTACATGTATACCTACAACTACCTACATATAAAAAACAACCTTGAACCACAATCACATATTCACATGTTAAAGAAAAAGCAGAATATCAGACGTTTATAAATAAATAGATACTTAGATATTAGACGCACCTTGATAACACGACATAATAAATGTATGTCCTACGAAAATCGGCCCGCAGTATAACAGATGAGGTGGGACTCGTGTCAAGAACCCAAAAGCCTGTTATGATGAAATAGCAGCGGTGGTCGGGTAACCTTGAAAGTATCTACTCAATTTTGTGTACCTACCTCATTGCGTTTAAAAATATCCGCAAATCTACATAAGTGCCATAATGCGAGAGAATGCGAACATCTATGTTCCAAATTTAAGACTTTAGCTCCCATGAGTATCGAGAATTAACGTTTGTACCTAATTTTTTATTTATTTTTTTAACTATGAAATTTAATGCTTTACTGTAAATAATGTAAAGGGTATATTATTCGGCGTTGTAATCAGCTGTGCGTTTCATGACATTAGGCGTAGGAGGTACCTACTATCGGTAAACGTTTTTTCTTCTTCATCCTAAGAATATGCTATGCACTCAAATGTTTGTCATTGAGCGCGAGTTTTAGTAAGTTCGAAAAATGGTTAACTCTCTGTCTCTCCAAATCCATACTCTATTTCATAAATGAACGAAAGAGAACAGTCATGCGCGCAACATGATGGACTCTTCGAAAATTCTATTGCGTTCGAAAAAGAAAAATTATCCTCATACTGAAAATGAACCTTCGCAGTTCGAACCACTTTTACCACAAAAGCGTAAGCAACATGCTGCCAAGCCTAGTTTGGGACAATATCCAATCGAAATGTTGTCATGATTTCCCCTGTGGAAGGCATTGCATTGCAATCCACTACCATATATCCTGAAAATACTCATTTTGACGATACTCCATTATCATTATCCCCCATCCTGTGGCAATAAAACGGACATATAACTTCGGGTAAGCCTCGTCTTAGTACATTTAGATATTTATATCCACCCACAAAAATTGTTTTTTCTGTGTTGCTCCCTCCCAAGCGTCACATTGTATATGTATGTGCCGTGTCAATGTCTAACGAGACTTTGATTGTCCGCAATATTAAAACTCTCGCCTCCACCCTTGCCACACGTTTATACGCAATCCTTGTGTCTTGTGATTCTGCTTGCCTACCATGATGCCGATCAATGCCACCTAATGTCAACGTTTTGGTCCTTTCTTCATAGAGCCTACTCTATAGGTACCTATTACAGTATTACTTCCTGCCAAATGACAGTGAGTGTACATAGTCATATACATTCGTCGCATTATCGTATTTTGACGAATATCCTGGCGATAGCATTACATCAAGTTCCGAAATGAACCATAAGAGGAACAAAGCATCGAAACGTGACCAAATCAAATTTAATGTTTTGCTATTTTGCCACCACCACCACCGCACCGCCTTAAAGCCTTCCATCTCTGGTACATTCATTCTTCACCATCACCTGTACCGATGCGATGAGTAGGTAGGTTAGGTATAGTTGTATAGGGAAAAAGAAAAAAAAAAAGTAATCCCCCAAATCAAGGATTCCTTGAAAATGGGGTGGTGATTTATGGTTTCGGTAGCAATTGGTGAAATGGCTGGGATTCCAATAAAATTAGATACACAACAAGAGGATGGGGACTGTTAAAGAGCCCGAAATGTTGTGCGTAAGTTGACTTCGCCTCAATTCGGTTCGGGTCGAGGGAATTGAAAAATGCGACGCATATTGACGGTTATTTCGGTGATGCTTTTTAGTACTTTTGAAAATTAGATTTTTCTCCCTCTCGAGTTGTTTGGTGGTCTTCGTCTTCGCCTTTTGCTTTCGCAACTATATAGGATACATTAAATGTATATACAGCACACATTTCTGGAGAGATGTCCAAAGGAAAGGAGATTTATTTATGAATTTGATATGCCGCCTGAGTTGTACGTGCAAAATAAATGAAAGGACATATTTTTTTTATAATTTCTTAAGTGGCATAATGGACGACTTATGTCGCTACAGTTAGGGCTATGAAATGAATGGTTTCTGTGGATAAAACGGACTTAGTGTAGGAAAATACAAGTCTTATTAAGTATTTTCGTATGGAGAATTATCAAACATCAAGGGATACTTGTATAGGGTAGGGTTCACTTCTGTTCAATGCTGGCTATCTTTTTAGGTGACAACGTGTTGTCTGTTTACTTAAAGCGTCGCGTCGGTCGGTCGGTATACAGGATGTTATTGGGCGGAAGGCAGGCACTTGGAATCTCCTTTTAATTTAAAGGGGCGTTGTAAATCGTCTTAACTACTTAAGTTAATAACGACTTAAGTTATGTATGATGGGGCAGAGAGGGGGCTGCATTAGCTCTTTATGGTGTTATAAGTAGTGGGATTCGCATAATTGCTGTGCCATTAGTGGATATATAGATACACATAGGTATACCTATAGGCCATTTATGTCACTAATGTACCCTTCGTATAACTAGGTATCTATCTACCATAGGAACTTATTTGTCTTATAGCATCTCATTCAATGCTGTGAGATAAATCGAACGATATTAAAGTATACCTAGCACTAAAAGCAATAGGTATGTCCAAACGGCTTTAAATTAAATAGAAATTTCAATATTACTGTGAAGATACCAACTGCTAAATGCGCTTGTGACTAAATTAATGTTTTATTATACTTTCCAAAAGGCTTGTGACGGTTCGGAGCTGAAGCTATAGAATCTATATTTGTTGACTCAAATGTGACTGTACACGACTTTGCGACGTCAATATAGTACAGGTATAAACTTTTACTTATATCTACCTCAGGTTAAAAAATATCACCTATCAAGCTCTTACTCACACAAGAGCCGAGAAGCTAGTGTCGAAAATGAATCGGGGGGTAAGTGTGAATTTCTGAATAAGGCCTTTAGGGAATTTAAAATATACCTCAATCCCGGTTGTAAACGACTCGGTCTCGAGTTTTGGCTATTTAAAAGAGGATTTTAAATCATACGAAGCCATGTTGAAAAAACTCAATATTATTCGTGAATCTCGATGGCAGAAGGTATACATGGCTTCTTAGAGGCTCGAGCAAATGGCGGCCGGACGGCAAACGAAGGAAGCACCCTTTCCACTACATCATGGCCATTGATTAAACTTATGGCGTCGGGTCTTGGTAGCGGCAATAGACTTTATACGTGCGCCTTTGATTTCCATTTAAATTCGTACACTTTTTCATTATCATTCCCAGATCCATTGTCTATGATGCCCAGCATCTAGATCAAGTTCATTGTAAAGGGTCCGCCAAATAACTTTTTTTTTGAAAATGGTATAAAAAAAAACTATTGAATATTTTCTCAAATTTCTTTTTTATTTGAAAGTACAATCCTTCCGGTTAATAATGGAAAATAATTTCATTCAAATGGCTGCCTCGGCTGGCCATACAGTAGCCTACACGATCGGTCCAATTTTTAAGCACATTATCGATTGTGTGCAGCTGTATTTCACCAATGGCTTCACGAATATTGTCCTTTAAAGCGTCAATTGTCTCTGGGATGTCGGCGTAACGCTTATCTTTTACGGCACCCCACAAATAATAGTCCAACGGTGTCAAATCGCAGCTCCGCGGTGGCCAAACGACATCAGCTCTGCGGCTGATAATGCGATCTTCAAAAACAGGGCACAAAACATCGAGTGTAGCTTCGGCTGTGTGGCACGTAACGCCGTCGTCCTCTTGAAACCAAATGTTGCCAATATCCTCCTCTTCAATTTTTGTGAACAAAAATTCGTTCACCATGGCCCGATAACGATCGCCATTGACTGTAACGGCCACTCCTTGCTCATTTTCGAAGAAAAATGGCCCAATTATGCCTCTGGACCAAAATCCGCACCAAACAGTGACTCGTTTTGGGTATATCGGCTTTTCAATGTATGCGTGCGGGTTTTCTGTGCCCCAAATGCAACAATATTTCTTGTTTGCATACCCGCCAAGATCAAAATGAGCTTCATCTGAAAAGATGATTTTCCGTAAGCAATTTTCGCACACATTCTGCAACATTACCATGATTTTCAAAGTAATGTCGCAATATTTCACAGCGTTGTTCAAGCGTATACACATCCATATTCGTTCAGCGGAAGGATAAAACTAATTATCTGTCAAATCAGACATGAGCTAAGTGTTACCATTCGCGAAATAAGCACTAGTTGAAAAAAAAAAAAACGTTAGATGGCGGACCCTTTATTTGTAGGTATGTATTGTGATAAACTTAAACAGTTTTAGTGCCTTCGATTTCGACAAGCCCTACATGACCGAGACCAAGGTTAGGTTAGGTTAACGGGTTGGTGAAGCTGAGTAGCCTCCTCTTCACCCCACTTAGGTCCTTGTGGACCCATTGTGATACCCTTCGAAGGGGTTAGCCGTGTTGTACTGGCTTTATATCATCCTTCCCGTGGTTACTCGACTTTGTCCAACCATCTCGCTGCCCTCAGAAACCTGTAAAGATTGGATATTGAGACGTTAGAGAGTTCTTGGATATCCTGGAAGCAGTAGCTTCCAAGTGTTCTATTCCTCAAGTGACAGAGACTCGGGCAGTGACAGAGAAAGTGAGGGGTGTCCTCGTGGGCCTCCTCATCACCGCAGCCTCTACAAATGTCGTCATTCTTGAGATTTAGTTTCATCGCGTGGTTTCTTAAAAGGTTGTGACCAGTGAGGGCGCCAACAATCCTAGACAGCGATACTCTATCGTATCGCAGAAGTTCGTTGGTCCTGCTTTTGTTGTATTCTGGCCACATCTTCCGTGATATGTCACAGGTGGTTAGTGTTTTCCACCTGATGTTGGCCTTCATTCGGATCTTGTATTCCACTCGTTCTCTGAGACTGCAGATTGGTGGTTTGATCGACTGAAGTGCCTGGTCTAGGTCCATTGCAGAACCTTTTCTTGCCAGTTCGTCAGCCCTCTCATTGCCGGTTATGTCCTTGTGTCCAGGAACCCAGCAGAGATTCGTATTATGCTGCGAGCCAAGAGCCTTGAGCTCTTCGCGACAACGGCGAACTAGTTTGGATTTTATCTCATTATTAGAGATTGCCTTGATAGCCGCCTGGCTGTCAATAAATATGGTAATATCATTCCGCGGTACTGCCATTATTGACACCATGCTTGCCACTTCCGCGACCGCCAGTACCTCAGCTTGGAAAACACTGCAGTAGTCCGGAAGCCTGATTGAACTATGTATGCTGAGTTCCTCTGAGAATAGTCCGGCGCCAGTTCCACATTCCATCTTTGATCCATCAGTGTAGATGGCTATCGATGTCGTTTCCGTGGGTTTGTTGCTGTCCCATTCTTCCCTGCTCGGAAACTGGCAAGAGAATGGTTTATCGAAATCTAAGTAGGGTGACATGTAATCAGAGTCGACGTCACTCCCTACGTGTTCCTTGAGGATTCGCGCGTGTCCACATATACTGGGGATCCAGCATTTTGTCTGGCTTATCCTCAACGCACTTTTGGCAGCCGATTCTTGCACGTATAGATCCATAGGTAGCAGGTTAAGAAGCGTTTCCAACCCAGCAGTCGGTGTTGTTCTCAACGCACTAGTTGTTCCTATACATGCCAGTCTTTGTATTTTTGTCATTGCCTTTAGATTGGTTGCCTTGTTTGTGGCTTGCCACCAAACTATATTGCCATATGTAAGTATAGGGCGGACGATTGCCGTATACATCCACAGAATTATCTTCGGGTTAGGTCCCCAATTTCTGCCGAAGATACGGTTGCATGCATAAAATGCATTCGCCGCCTTCTTAACTCGTTCATTGACATTTAGTTTCCAATTAAGTTTTCTATCGAGAATTATTCCCAGATATTTCGCGCTCTCTGCCACCTGCAGGGGTATTCCCTCAATGGTTGGTGGTTCAAAGTGCGGTATGCTTCTTCTGTTTGTAAACAGCACAAGTTCGGTCTTCTGGGGGTTCACCCCAAGGCCACAATGTTTTGCCCACAAGTTAAGTGTTCGCAGTGAACTTCCTAACAGTTCATTTATAGTTGGTAGAAATTTTCCCGTTGCAAGCAGTACTACATCATCCGCATAAGCAACGGCTTTTACCCCACTGTTTTTGAGTTTCATTAGTACTTCATTGATGACGAGAACCCAAAGTAGGGGAGAGATGACTCCTCCCTGTGGTGTGCCTCTGGAGGCAGTTACTTGTAGGTCAAAGTCACCTAATCTCGCATTGATATTCCGTTCATTGAGCAGACTCATGATCACCTTAGTGAGAGATTGATCAACGTTGGAATTCTGCAGCGCCCTCTTTACTGCACATGTTTTGACATTGTTGAACGCCCCTTCAATGTCTAAAAACGCAGCTAGTGTGTATTCTTTATCTTTTAGTGATTTTTCTATAGTGCTGACGACGTCATGCAGCGCTGTTTCGACTCCTCTGCCCTTAGTGTAGGCATGTTGAGCAGTGGAAATCACGCTGTCATTTAGCCGACCGCGAATATGTATGTTCACCAGTTTTTCAAAGGTTTTCAAAATGAATGATGTTAGACTTATGGGTCTGAAATCCTTGGCAGTGGTGTGGCTAGGTTTTCCCGCCTTAGGGATGAAGACTACCTTCACTTCCCGCCAGGCTTTTGGGATGTAGCCATATTCCAGGCTGCTTATGAAAAGCCGTTTGAGGACCGGTATGATAATGGTCTTTGTCTTCTGTAGCATAATTGGGAATATCCCATCACCTCCAGGGGATTTGAAGGGAGAGAATGTGTCAATTGCCCAGTGTATTTTGTCGTCAGTTATGACTCCTTCTGGAACTGTCGAAACTGTTGCCGGAACATTATACATAACCTGTGTGTCACTCTGTTTCGGGATACAACCCGGGAAATGAGTTTTCAGTAAGAGACTGAGGGTCTCTGTACAGGATTGTGTCCAGTTTCCGTCGCTGTCCTTGAGATATCCAGGGACTGCAGGTTCTTTGGATAGGATTTTTCTAAGCCTGGCTGATTCGGTAGTGTTTTCTAAGTCATCACAGAACGAACGCCAGCTCATACGTTTAGCACTTGTGACGGCCTTTTTGAAATTCCGCTGACTGGTTTTGTATGCATCCCAATCTGTTGGGGAATTAGTGACTTTCGCCGCATTGAATAGTGCTCTTGTCTTCTGCCTGATCTTATGGAGATCTTTTGTCCACCACGGTGGAGACTTCCTGTTCTTTATTGTCCGTTGAGGACAGGCTTTATTGAACGCGCCCTTTAGAACTGTGTTTAGAGTATTTGTGGCTACGTCGATTTCTTCCGGTGAGCTTAATGTCAGCCGTTGCAGTTTTTTAATATGTTTGCATACTTCTTCAGAGAACTTTACCCAGTCTGTTCTCCTTGGATTCCTGCATTTGCTTAACGGGTTCGTCTTTTCGTCAATTAGGAATTTTATAATCCTGTGGTCTGAGAAGGATGCTTCTGGGGAAACTTTCCATTCTCGCACAGTGAGAGTTTGTGAGTTGCTGTATAGTGTTATATCTAATACCTCACGCCTATTCCTGGTTATGAACGTTGGTTCATTGCCAATATTTGCTATCAACAAGTTATTTTCAATGATAAATTCAAAAAGGGACTCACCTCGCACATTTGTGTCAGTGCTTCCCCACTGAGCATGATGGGAGTTGGCATCGCAGCCAAGAATGACGTCCCATTTTTTGCGCTCTGCTTCCTTCACCAGTGCACTTGTGAGTTCGGACGGTGGACTGTCTTGCGAATCGGACGGCATATAAATTGCCGCCAATATCAATGTGGCCTTCCCTCGTCTTTCCCATGTGACCACTGTTTGGTCTGTATTGCTGTATCTAGATAGGAGAAATAGGTTAGTCTCTTTTCTAGCAACAATACATGTTCGAATCTTACTATTATTTGGTTTGCTGACGTTATACACCAACAAATCCTTGTTATTCAGCCCTTTTATTTGACCCCGGTGAATCCAGGGTTCTTGTATTAGGGCGACATCTATTTCTTGTTGCTTCATAAGCATAACAAGGTTGGCGCTGGCCGCCTTACTATGGTGAAGATTTAGTTGGATTATCTTCATGGCGGCCAGGTTTTTCTTCGCCCTTCTTGCCGTGTTTTGCCGACAGTAGCCTAAGCTTACACCGTGTTATTCCAACACGGACCTTAAAATTTTGCTTCCTGAGCAACGGCAGCGATTTGTGGCTGAGAAGTACAAGGACTTCCATACCACTTTCGGTGTGTTCTCCCGTTTCCAGAACCTTCCACTCCCTGCTTTGTAACTCCGGGTTAAGGAATTGCAGGTTGCGCTCGATTCTTTCCACGGGTAAATATGGTCCCTGTATGTGGATGCGACCCTTGGGCCTGGTGAGGTTAAGGATCTCCTTCCTGTCAACGACACGCAGGTCGGCATTTGACCAAGGTGCGTCTGTGTTGACAACGAAGTTCTTCAACCAGTCCAGGGTCCCTTTATCGTCACACTCCATTATTTTGAACCCTTTAAAAGTGGTTAGCTGCCCGAACAGTGGGACTGTGCTACTCGCTTTCAGGATGGCTTCGTTGACGCCATCCAGGATTCTAAGTTCTATTAGCTTCCATTGGTCTTCGGTGAGCCTTCGTTCTGGATTTCCATGGTCGATGATTGCGACACGAAGGCCCTCCTTGACCTTGTCAGCAAATTTGGCCTTTTTCGCCTGCCTGCCTACTACCGGAGAGAGGGTGTCGTCATGCCGACCTCTTTTCGAGCATCCTGGAGTCATCTCAGGTTTGGACGTATCCTTACCTGGGACACCTACAGGGCGCTTCGGATTGGCCGCTTTCGAGATGAGAGGCAAATGACCCTTCGACCTCGCTGCGGTCAATCTCGCGCTGACTCCTCCAGAGGTCCGCGCCTGTGATGTACTAGGCCCTACACTATCTTTTGGCAGAACTTTCTTGGAGCATCCTGGCGTCTGCTCAGCCATGGACATGTCCTTGGCTGAGCCGTCACCTGGTTTTCCGGGTTGTGTCCTACTCAAGGCGAGATGCAGTTGGCCTCTCTCCCTTGGTCCAGTCAGCTTACCCTTCCCAGTCTGGTTCTGCCTCCTATCACTGAGGCTGCTGCGCCACACTGTTTCGGTCGATTTTATGACCGCTCGAGCCCTATCTACCTTAGCCGCTTCCTTTTCCGTGAGGGACTTCGGGTCGCGGCTCCTGAACCTTCCTAGCAGTCGGCGCGCATTTTTGCGTTTCTTGAGCGGGTCTGTTTCCGCTGCGCTCGACTGCGTGTTGATTCCTGCCGGGTTCGCCTTGACCGCTGGGGCTTCGGTGGTGTCCGAACAATAGCTGTCGTTTGGCTTGCTTGGCTTATCAACAACAGTGCAGATGCTGTCTAGTGTCGAGTTCGCCTCTCCCGGTGACAAAGTATTTCCTGCGTCTGCTTCTTTAGTGGGGACAGATGCGACAGACCCTTGCCCCGATATGCTGATGCCCATCACAGGCATTGGTGGTCGCATAAGTTCGCCCTCACTCAAGGCTTTCGGAGAATCAGTCTTTGGGGGAGTGGTCGCACATGGCTTTCCTCCCTTCAAAGCCTGGCCCTCCAGAAAGTCACGAGCCATCTGAAGCTTCCGTCGTTCGCCGTCCTCTAGTTGCAGTTTTTTCCCTAACCTCCTAATCGTCTTTTTGCAGTTCTGTACTTTGGTCCTAACAGATGCGCATGACGAGATAGAGAATTTGGATGAGCTGGCGATGGAGCGGTTGTCATCATCCTCGATAAAAAGCGTATCGAGGTTGATGTCAACCGTTCCCTCACTTCCCTCAGCCGAAACTGCCCTGCCTGTTGACGGCTCATGGAGTAGGAAGTTTTCTTCTTCCTCCGTCATTTCCGTCTGAGAATCGGTTGTTTGAAAGTTCTTGGTGCCCGATTCATTTACACCAGTCCCTTTGTTTGTTTTTGTGTTGTTTGAAATGTTGTTCCCACGAGTAAGGGGGTAGGAGATGTCATTCTGTACTCACCCCCTGTATACAGAAAAGGGGAATTACTTGAAACTAGAGGTCCCCAGGTATCTAGAGTCCACCGTTAGACCGAGACCAAAGTGTTGACGATTTTTAGCCAGTATTTAGTTTACTTCTTCCAATGAATATTAACCAAGGTGAAGGTCTCAACTAAAAATAATTTTTAGTTAGCTCCGTTAGCTATTGCATTGACCTTCAGGGTTAAAATCGAAGAATGTAAGGTGGGAACTAAGTCCATTTTTTAATGGGAACTTAGTACACATTTAAAAGTTTAATACATATGGTGGGCATGCTGCCCCCCTGCAACCCCCCTGCTTGGGTTTACTGTCAGATTTGCAGTATATGTGCGAAATTGGGTGTATTGAGAGTTTTCGGAATTTATTTCCCACCTTACATGGGAACTAAGTCCACTTTCCAAAAGTGGTTTTATTTCCCACTAGGTGGGAACCAAGTCCCTCAGTGCAGTGGACTTAGTTCCCGGGGACTTATTTCCCTGCACCGTTTTTCGACTAGGTTGATGTCACTTTACAGCTAGTGTATAATTCGTCGTTGAGTCGTCTCGTCTCACAAAATTTGATTTGAATAGATCGATTTGTTTTCATGTTATCGTGTGTTCAACACACAGAGAGACCAACACGCCAACTCACAGCTAGACCGACATGGCTAAAGATTTAGAATATTAATTGGCCTCCATAAACATGTCTTCTATAGGTTGCTAATCAGGTTGCAATGATAGCTAAGTCGCTGTTAAAGAGCTACTGGTTCTTGGCAAGCAGTATGACATAAGTTTCGGGTGAGTTCCTGGATATAAAGGTGTGTCAGGACATAAAAAAACTGATACGCTGTCAAAAAAACGATCTTCTCTTGACCTAACCTGAAACAAATGACTGAGGATAAAATACCAGTACCTACAAATGAAAGATGAACTAAGAGCGGCCATTTTAAAACCAAAAGAAAACTGAGAAAGATTTACAAATGAACAACAAGGCGTTGCCCTCTTCCATGGGCATAGGTGTTTTACATAATAATGCTGAAATAGTGATGACGAATAGGTTTATGAGGTGAGCCCATCACTCTGCCATATGAAAAAATAGAATCCTTGGAATGGAAGATACCCACTCTTTCGAAAAATACGAAAGGTCCATAAAAGATCTGCTTATAATTTTAAATGCCTCAGAAATTCGGTGTGGCTTGGCAACCGAATCACAATGTATCTACATTAATCTAAGTAAGACTGGTACAGATTTCTCCTGTCTCGCCAAACTACCAATACTAATTGGTCTTTGGTCTGTTCTTAGTCACAGACCATTTCTCTATAGGCCTCGGAGAAACATGACTCGCACAGCTTCATCAGCCGAGTCCCACTAGAAGATGAGTGGCAGCCTTCGGAAATCAGAGAAAAGCGTTCTCCACCAATTTGTAGCTCATGAGATGAAAAATGCAAAACACTTTTCATGGCTAGTAGCACATCAATACCCAGGATGCCGTGACAACTAGTGGGCAGGGGAAAATCAACCAGGGTCTACCCCGATATGTAGAAAAATATAATACAGAAAACCATAATTTAGAAAAAAAAATATCGGAAAAAAAATATAGAATAAAAAAATATCGAAACCAAAATCTCGAAAACAAAAATCTCGAATAGCAAAAATCTAGAAAAAAAAAATATCGAAATCAAAAATCTACAATTAATATTAATTTTTGAGACAATGGTAACAATCCGCGAGCGCGAATAGTTACCATTGTCTCAAAAATTAATATTAATTCAAGATTTACTCATACGGAAAACTATTTGAATTGCATGTGTATGCAACAACAATTTGATTCACTGTTCATGCACACAAATGAGTTAGCTAAAAAATATCAGGGGCCTATAACACAACGCGGCATATCAACAAGTCTTACAAGAGCCTGTGTTGAATTTGTCCGCCGGTGATCATCATAAGATCAGCATTGAACTTGTAACTTTGTGTTCCAGAAATGTGTAAAAGATTGTAGAAATGTGCATACTTATTCTACAAGTACTCGTAGCGTTCGTTGTGTTATAGCTCCGGTCGCTGACTGCCGATCGTTTCCCGACTCGGCGACTGCCTCCACTTCATTATAGATTATACAGCAAACGGTTCCCGCGTGGTTGATTATGATAACGTATGTTGTTGGTTGCGGTCGATGTCGAGGGTACCTCTTCGTTGGAAATTTCAACGGATCTAGCTTGGTGTGTGATTTGAGTAGCGACCCGAGCGGCGTCCACTGTTATTGCCTTAGACACAGCTTCCGCAAAAGTTTTGGGGTCGGCAAGTCTGACACTTTCTTGGATAGGATTGTCGTAGATTCCATCCACAAACTGCATAATTGCAATGCGCTCCTGAGCTTCGGATGGACAGTCTTCAAACACAATGCGCGTGAGTCGCCGTAGGTTGCTGGCAAAGGCACCAAGATGTTCTCTTAGACGTTATCGTCTAGGACGAAAAGTAGAAATTAGTAGTAGTAGAAATATGTTTTTCTTGACTAAGAAACCTTAGCTGTAAGGCTGTAGCCAACTTATCGTAATCAGCACGATCAGCAGGATCTAGATTAGTTAGTACCGCGACGCTTTCTCCTTGAAGTAAGGATGCTAATGTTTGAGCCTTTTGTTTGTTATTGCATCCATTTGCTTCGGCCACAATGTCAAATTGCACTTGATAGTCGCGCCAATGTGTAGTATGGCTGTCAAACATTGGTGTCAGAAGTGGGATTCTCGATTCGACATGTCGGAAGAATATAACCAGCATCTAGAGAAAATCTTCTTCAGCTTAAACAGGAGCAGCAGCGACAAATATATGAGTTGCGTACATTGAGCGGAACAACGTTCGTCGAAAAAGTTATGCAGTGTTCTACCCCAAACCAGAACTCTCCTACAGAAAAAGCCCACGACGATACGGCCATACCCGTTGTCAATAAAAAATCAATTTGATTGGTCAACTCAACCTCCACCATGTAATGCACCTCCTACTGCATGTACACTTCTTCCCCCACCGTTTGACGGCCATACTACACATTGGCGCGACTATCAAGTGCAATTTGACATTGTGGCCGAAGCAAATGGATGGAATAACAAACTGACTGATCGCATCGCCCTGCTGTTCCAAACTTAGTGTGAGAAGATTCAACTTGGAGGAAATTTTCTCTAGATGCTGGTTATATTCTTCCGACATGTCGAATCGAGAATCTCACTTCTATCACCAATGTTGCGCTCTCGCTAAATTTGAGGTTTCTCGCTGAAATCAAATGCCAAAAGAATTAGGAAAATCCCAATTAAAAGCCACTTAACCTCTTGATGGACCACGTTTCTCTTTATTGACAATCCAAAATCTAATAATAAAAAAATGGAAAAGAATTGACAGGCGGGAGCTGTCAGACTGACAACGAGTTCTTGATGGTTGTGTTCACCACAGGTATGCAACGATATTCTTAAATTCATAACTGCTTCTAAAAATTAGAAAGACATCATGCAAAGAGGTACCTAGTTGTATGCATATTGCATCTATACCTACATGTTTTGTTGTTGGGGGTTTGACAAGTAAGTAGTACATAGTAATGTAAAGTACTTACTTGTCAAACAAGGCATGTCTCAGAGCTTTAATTGCATCCCATTGTACAGCTGTATTGACATTTAGGCTGTCGGCAGTACGTAGCAATATTTTTCTATACATACCTACCAATTTAATTTAATATGCTTGCTCCATTTTTAGTTCAAACAGTCATTTGTTCCATGTGAAGACTAAGAGACTCATACAAATTATACATCTCATCAGCCAGCATAGGTATATGTACTTACCGTATGTTGGTCTTCGAATTTCAATTATGGTACCTAGTACCAGACGAGGTCTTATTACAATTACACATCTGCTGTGCTGCCCCCAACAGTTGATGAAATCTAAAGTCCACAATAATAACAGGAATTTAAAAGCATTAATTCAATAGGAATCAACTGCCTCCTATTCGGCAGGGATTGCACCTTTTTATATGCCAGCCAGACAAAGGAGCTCGTAATACAATCACCCATTTGCAATTTAAAACTATGTACTATCGATTGATCCCTTTTTTATTTATTTCTTTCTTAATGTATTGTATTTATTTAAACCCTGACATACCAATGTCCACGGCCACAACACACAATCCCAATCCCAATTACACAGCGCAAAAGGAACATATTGTTAGCCTTAGGCCAGGCGGGATTTGAACAAAAAAAAAAAACACTAAAAAGGAACAAGAACGATCTTCACCTGGCCTCCTTTTTGCAGTGTTCCTTTTGGCATTAACTCCATCAATGCGGACAAATAAAAAATGAACTTCAAATGAATGAAAATTTATTCAATCGTCAGCAGGATCAGGGAACCGGGAGAATGACTCAAATTTAGTTCCCTATAATATACAAACAACACATTCGCATTCCATGCAATTTTAAGTGAGAGATGAAGAATGACGATGATTTTTTGTTCCCCTACATCGGACTTCAGATACGATGTCTTCAATCGTTCCTTTACCTTTCTTCTTTTTGCTGATATTTATTTATACACAGAGCGTGGCTCGCTTCGGCTTCGGTCATTTACAACAGGACAACTGCAAATCGCATTGAGCAGCAGCATATGGTGCAGAAAATCGCTCCGCAGGATACCATTGTGATTGTGAGTTGTTGTGCTATGCTACCTACTTTCTCCTGTTTTTTTCCAACAAAGTCAGAGACAATCCTGGATGCTTCTGAAACTTCCTAATTAGTTCGTTAGCATGGGTGGTCTGCGTACTGCGCAAGGTAACGATAGGATAATGTATTGCGAATGAGCATCATCAACGTCCGTCGCTGGTAGCACACATAACAGCGGGTGTGATGGATCTCCATCAGCGTCAGTGGTGGCGGATTCAGGTAAGGTGAGCACTTAATTGCGTCTAATGTGACATGCGAGAGTGCGTGCGGTAGTCGATTGCTTTTGGCGGTTATCGTGTTGATGGTCCCTGATCGTCGGCCATCAGCGGAGGAGGCAAAGTGGGTAATTAATGTCACAGTAAGGAGAGGCAATTCGATTGTGCTCTTTTAATGTGATTTAGTTGGACGAGGTAAGTAGGTAAATGCACCTAAGCATTCGCTTTTATATTGTCTAAGTTTAAATACCTACGTATTTATTTACGGAATTGACACTAATGGTGATGTCGGTGGAATTTTCGCCATAAACTCTACTCTAGAGTCGATAAGGAAAGATTTTACCTGATCTATAACAAGCTCAGTTAGAAGGGAACCTCGAAATAGTTTTTTGGAACTAATTGATATATTATTTTATATATTATTATATAGCATTGACACATTGAGTTAAACCTTTTACAAATAAGTTTAACACTTTTGCAGATAGGTTTAACATATTCACAGATAGGTTTAACACATTCACAAATAGGTTTAGCCTATTTACAAATAGGTTTAACACTTTAACATTTTAATTTTTTTTACTTTACTTTTGATGGCGCTACAGTCCGGGGTGGACTTGGGCCTCAACCAACATGCCTCTCCAGCCAGCTCGATCCAACGCTAGCTGCCTCCAGTTGCGCACGCCATGTTGGTTGAGGTCCCCTTCCAACTGCGCGCGCCACCTTAGGTAAGGTCGTCCTCTACCTCGTTGTCCCTCTGGAGTAGAGTTGAAGATTCTCCAGGCCGGAGCATTGATGTCCATATGCTCTATATTTCCCAGCCATCTCAGTCGATTAATTCTAATCCGCTTGACTAGGTCTATATCGCTGTATAGCCCGTACAGTTCTTCATTGTACCTTCTCCTCCAGACTTCTGAGATACAAACTGGACCAAAGATCACACGGAGGACTTTTCGCTCGAAGCAATGCAACTGAGTGCGTTTTTATCCGCCCTTGGTAGAGTCTATGCTTCTGCGCCATATAGCAGGACGGGGATGATAAGGGTCTTATACAACGTCTGCTTAGTTGCTCGGGAGAGGGCTTTGCTACTCAATTGCCTTCTAAGCCCGTAGAAACAGCGATTGGCAAGAGTAATTCTTCTCTTGATCTCAGCGCTGATGTCATTGCTAGAGTTGACCGGAGAGCCTAGGTAGACAAATTCTTTCACTACCTCACAATTATACTGCCGTCGTAAGAAGAAAGGGCGCATCTCCATTTAAGTAGTTTTGAGATAAATGCAATTTACTGTTTTTAGTTTTCGCGCCTTCAAATTAAATGGTTTTGAAAATTTAAAAAAACGATTTCTTAATAAAAAAAATTATGTAATTTTATCGTGCCCGTAAGTTTCAGTAATTTTGGCGATTACTTTGAGAAAATAGACATGCGACTTTTTTTCTTAGTATAAGTTCAAAAAAATAGCTTGAAGTTTTGACAAAACTGAGTTTTTGCAATAAGTTCATAAACTTTTTTTAATGTTTTTGAAGAAGAAATTGAAAGAAATTATTTCATTGAGTTAAATTAGGTTAGGTTAGATGGATTTCCTAAAAGGATGCACTTAGACAATATTAATAGCTGATACCACTTGAAAGGGAAGGGAAGGGAAGGGGTAAGTCGATAGAAAAATGTATGGGCCTGATATTGCAAATGGGAACTCTATGGCTATCTGTTTCTTTAGAGAGAAAAATCTGTGTATATTACCTCGTAAAGAGGTCTTGGTGGTGTGGTAACTGAAGCAGTTAGCTCAATAGGTTAAAATTAATAAAGTTACCACTTCTTGGTAGCGGGAAGTACGGAGGGTGACCGTAATAGTCTGCCCCTGCCTATTGCTATTCGCAAGAAGAGAGACTGGTGCGTAGCAAAAATGGGTGAATGAATAAATCATCTTTGCTGCTTGACACCGAAAGTCTTTGTGACAGATTGTGTTCCAGAAAAAGACGAAGGCCCTTATTGTGAGTGTCGATTGTTAATCGTTGATCGACAACTGTCGATAGATCGAGAACTGTGATTGTAGATTGCGATCGATATTTGTCGATTTCACAGACGCTTGTGATCGATGCTTTCTCTTGGAAGTGAAAAAATGCTGTCGTGACGATCGCTGATCGACAATCACAATAAGGGCCGAAGTATACATGTAGCAATCTGCCAATGTTAATTTCCTTTGACAAACCCGCCCGCAATAGAGAAACTGGTGCGAAAAGCTTGATTGAAGCAATCCACGCTACTGCTGTACAGAAAAGTGGGTTGCGGTTTGTCTTCGGAGAAAAAGACGGAGGGTTACCGAAACAATCTAACCCCCGCCTACGTTTGTCTCAAGATGAAGCTGACTGATGTAATCCGTTCCTCCAGCTGGCAGTTAGTCTTCAGGGAATGCAAAAAGGTTACCGAAGCAGTCTAACCCCGCGTTAGTAGCCTCTGACAGTCCACTTCTTAGGAGGGTGGCAGGCACAGGTCAAAGAAGGGTATTTGGAGTAGTCTGCTCTACAGTTTGACGTCGAAAGAGTGGCGGTTTGCCTTGGCAAAAAGATGGAGGGTAACCGTCAGTCGGTTTTTACGTAAATCTGAAATTTTCCTATATTCCCTTTCCCTTTGTTTAAATTGAGGACAATAAGTTGCTCTTACCATTCACTTCAAAGATTTCGTCAAACTACAAATTGCAAGCAGTAGCGCTATATAAAATCCCTTCAAATCGTGAGATCTTGTTTAACTTGCCTCTTTGTATACAGCTCTTGCACATGACAGTTAAGTAGCAACATTAGGCACATTAACCAACAAAAATCGTATGACACTATGCAAAAAAGTCACATATTAAGCAGAAAATGTAGGCAAATGGGCCTTTTTAACGTAGTAAATGGCAGATACGCCTTTATTACTTAGCAATAGAGCTAAGCATGGTAGATGTGCCCATTTGCATTGCTGATTTTAAGCCATTTGCTGTTGGAAATGTGCCCTTTAAGCTTCGCACAAAAACAAGGCACTGTTTAACGATTCAAAATATGCCGCTAACTCAATTTTTGAATTTTGGCGTTTGTGCCCTTTTTTCTTAGGACGGCAGTATAGTTGTCCATTGTTTCGTTCTGTCCAAGGCGCTGATGTTGAGTGTCCTTTCTTGTAGACAGCATATATTTCGTTTTGCTTTTATTCACCACTAGTCCCATTTTTGCCGCTTCTCACTCAATACTCACAAATGCACCACTGACAGCTCACCGCGTTCTACCGATTATGTCAATGTCATCGGCGTATGCGAGTAATTGCACAGACTTTTGAAAGATTGTACAGCCGGGACTGGCTTGTGAATTTCGCACAATTCTTTCAAGTATAATGTTAAAGAATAAAGAAATCACATGACAGCGCGTCAACTTGTCTAAGACGCTTCGGTGGTGTTTTTACCGACCTTAACGGAGCATCGAGAGTTCTTCAGCGTCATCCTGCATCCTGGACGAGTTTGGCGGGGATGCCAAAACTAGACATGGCTCTGTATAATTCATCTCTATACGATGAATAGGTGGTGGGTGTCGATTTGAAATTCCTGGGTCTTTTCCAAGATCTGCCGTAATGTGAAAATTTGGTCAATGTGGACTTTCCAGGCCTTAAACCGCACTAATAAGGGCCTATCAGGTTGTTGACCAGCGTTCACAAATTATATTGCAGACAGGATCTTATATGCAATGTTGAGGAGACTTATACCTCTGTAGTTAGCGTAGATCAAAGGATCTCCTTTCTTCAGGACCGGACAAACGATGCTGAAATTCCATTCATCGGGAATACTTTCATCCGACCAAATTTTACATATGAGTTGGTGTACCAAAAGTCATCTCCTCCAGCCTTTAAAAACTCAGGAGCTAAGCCGTCCGCATCCGCAGCTTTATTGGATTTAAGTTTAGATGTGGCTATTCTCACTTCATTTTGGTCAGGTTGATGGGATTCTTGTCTATCATCATCAATGTCGAATGGCAGCGGGATCTTGGTCATTTCCGCCGTTTATAAGTCTGCAGAATTGGTCCTTCCAAATTCTCAGCACCGACTGTGATTCTACCACGATGATCCCTTGTTCATCTTTACAGGCTTCGGTTCGGGATTTAGAGCCTTGACATGTCCTTTTTACTTTTTGGTAAAATTTTCGAACCTCATTCCTGGAGTGACATCTCTCTGTCGACTCAACCGCGCGCTTCTCGTATATTATTATATTATTTTCTCATAATCAAAAGAACACATCGGGCCAGACAGAGTATGAACAAAGCGATTACTCAACGCTTCTATTTTAATAGAATGCAAACTTAAAACCTTGCGAGTTTGCAAAGAAAGTCACAATAGATAGCTGAAAAAAAAAGTTCGTAATAGGTATTATGTCTGAGAAACCATGGGTGCGTAACAAAGGTAGCTATCGGAATGGCCAAAAGTAGGTATACCCAGTACCTGCCGTTGACATAAAATACGAACTGACCAGTCGTTAAAAAATTACGCAAGAATGCGCTCCCACGCTGTGAATTTATATAGCTTTTTGGCCAAGCAATTGTAGTATTCTATAGGGGGATGTTTTCTATGGTGATGCCTTTGTTCATTTCTCCGGAATGGTGGTTCAAAGCAAGGGCGGCTTTTATTATGGCATTTTAAATCTGCTTTCAAATCAATCCTCTTAAGCAATATACTCAATTGGAGTAATCTTGGGTTAACCATCCACTGTATTGGCTAGCAATTAGTGTAACTACTTGCACAGTTTTCATAACAAGCCACCAATAGTTTTCCAATCATTTTACAGACCACTTCAACTTTGTCACAAAGGGCCATGTCACTCTTAGGTATATATCGACAAAGAATCTGAAATGCCACCCTATAACCTATTCAAATCCATCTGACGTGACCACACGACATTGTATGTCCCGGTGCCAAGTATAGAAAAATGCTATCGCCATTGTACCTGACTAGTGACAATTCCCTGTGCGGCACCTGTCCGCATTTATTGCTTTTTGTTTCCACTTTTCGTGTTTTTTTTTACCAAACTCCTCAACAATATTCCTTTACAGCAGCATCACCAATAGTACTACTCGCTCATCCCTCTATCTATCTTAAATAAATTGGATCCAGTTGGACATTGTTCGACTGTTCGAGTCCACAAGGAAAAAGAGCACACATTGTTCTGGTCCTGTATTGTTTGCTCGTCGTCCTTTTATACGTTCTCATAATTTCCGTTCCATAATTAGTTTCGAGAGCTTCTATGGTCTTGTCTCTATAGATTATTTTCGATTAATTTTTGGATTTCGACATTCAGACAGCGACATGGGAATAAATGTTCCGTATCCTCTATACCTTTGCACCGATTCACCATTCCAGAGATGAAAATCGAAAATCTAATGCCAGTTGATTAAGTTACCAGAAGAATTTGATTCTTTTTCGAATTGGATTTGTATAATAATTGAATTATCTTTGTATGGATATTGATGCAATTGTAGGACTGCATGGAGTTCATGCAAACGGCAGAACATAATAAGTGTAGTGGTGTAGTTTTAGGTATGCGAGGGGGAGACCAAAAACGAACGGCGGCACTAATAAATTACAGAGCCAAGCGAACAGAAAAGAAGGATATACACATAAGTGTTGTTAACGACTTTGGCTGGTGAACATTGGACTGGCCAAATGTTCATCGTCACTGCTCGCCAGTCGCAGAGGTAAAAATAACGACCGCAAAATACTTTACACACCTTTCGTTGATGGTTTTTATTTTATTTTTTAGATCTCTGGCGAACACAATTTTCGGTCCAAGTTCGGTCAGGTAAACCGTTGAAATTTTGCAGAAGGATTAAGGATGGAATGTGAAATGCATTAAGAAAAGCAATGCCTTTTTGTGTGTGGTTTTAGAATTAATAATGTCGGTGATCAATAAATTTAAGGTATGTGGCGTTGCATGTGAGACCAGCACTGGAAGCAATTTTAAAATGTAAGTAAGGAATTGGTCCATTTTGCGGTTGGACGTCATCCTTATAAGGGAACCGTACATATAGGAAAGAGCGTTCTGAGAAGGCAGCTCAACATATCTTATTTACCATTTGAGAACTTTAGACTTTTATAAACAAGTTTTGGAAGAAAAAGTCAAGCAACAAAACTCAAAGAGAGGTCTAGAAGAGCGCAAGTCATGGTCGGTGTTGAGGGCACGGAGATCCATTCCTGCAGAAAAATTCCGTGTTTAAGCAGAACGAGTTTTCCAATCTTGACGATGAAAGCCAAGATTTCCATCCACCAGACCAAAATAAAGTGGGAACATAAAAATGCAAACTCAAATCCAACAAAGAAGTCGGACCAGATGGTCTGCCGGCCGAATAATGTAGCGGGAGACTTGGTAGAGTATGCACACACATCAACTCTTCTCTAAGACTTGGTCGGAAGAAAGTTTGTCCGATGAATAGAACCTCAGCATTGTTTGTCCGGTCCATAAGAAAGGAAACATTTGTATCTGTGTCCATGTCCACCATAAAGGCATCCGTCTCTTTAACATCACATACCTTAGCATCCTGTCTGCAGTACCTACTGTGTGAACGTCTAAAACCATTTATCAACGAACTAATTTTCCGCTACCAATGCAGTTTTTAACCACAACCGGCAAAATATTTACAGAACCGCAGATCCTGGAGAAACCCCAAGAAGTCGACCGGATCGATTTCGATACCTCCAATCTGTTTATCGATTTTAAAAGTGGCTTTTAATAGTGGCTTAGTGGTTAGTTTGCTGCACTATTGAACGAGGTAGTTCAGGTTCGATCCCCGGAAAAACACAAATTACATCTTGAGGTCACAACCACTTCTCGTAAACGTCTGACTAACATCCGAGAGATAAAGGTCGTGAAACAGCTTCTCAATTCAGCCGTTCGGATTCAACATCAAATTATAGGTCCCCCATTCGTCGCAAAAACTCACACAAACGAATGGTTATGAGAAGCTATGCTTATATGGAGCCATGTCTAATTTTGGCATCAATGCCAATCTCCTCAGGTTATGCAATGTGCAATTACTTCCATACGAAAATGACACTGTCATCTTTGGTAAAACTCAGCGATCTGTCGCACTTGCGCTTTTGCAAATATAGCGGCAACAATGACAAAAAAGCTGTCAAAAAGAAGGGACACGCAAAGTAAAATCGGCGAATGGGAAAAAAAGTCATAATAAGGCATCTGCGAATTTGGTGTGGGGTATAGTAAGGTGCTTTATTTACACTGGCGTCACTACAAGCTTTCAAAATGACCTCATATACAAGAGCCAATCAAGAATTACTATTGGCAATCGTAATCTATTTGGCCTAAAAAGGCTATTGAGTAGTAAGGCCATGTCAAGAAATACTGCTAAGGAAACTTTATATAAGACCCGCATTAGGTGCCGTGACATAAGACCAACCGTCATAAGGCCAAATCTCGAAATTTGGCTTTATGTCGCTTTGTGAAAGTGAAAGATGCACAATGATTAAAGATACTGACGATATACATTATCCATACTACTTATATAAAAAGCAACGTCCGTCTGTTCATTTCTTCATAACTCGAGAACCATTCGTCCGATTTTCATGATTTTTTTACTGATTTGTAGATGTTTGGCCAACTTAGTCCGTAGAGTGGGTGAGAATTGGTCAGGAGTAAAGGGGTCGCGGGCAATAAGAGGGGTCTCACGAACCGTTAGCCGTATAAACTTAAAAATTTGTATGTTGATAGATAAGTCAAAATTATTACGTGCCTCATTCATCGTTTTTCAAAATTCGTCCCATAAGGGTTGAAAAACTTTTCTATTTCGACCTTACTACGCTTAACTTGCCATCATATCATACTCATAAATGGATTTATGCATAATTCAAGTTATGCTTTTAATTGTTAGGCAATATTTTACCGAGTATTTTGAGCTAACATTCGTGTTTCTACTCCATTCAGAGGGTGAGATATAATAAGTTGAAATTTGATCTTATTTGGCCAAGTGCGAAAAAATCGCTTTATCGATTGCAGTTGTGCTTAGGAAGGGTAGTTTTGATTTGCGTTCAACAAAATAGAATGATTACTCGCACGACGGGCATTCAGAATGCATAATTGTAAATGCTCATGAAATGCGTAGTTGAATTTGATGTAGGGAATGGATATGCATAAAACAAACTACGTAGCTATATGGAGTTTGTGATGCGTAGGTATGTAGATATATGCACAACTGTACATAATCTACATAACATATTTGAGATCTGCAGCTATGGAAAGTATAACGATATGATCGCGTTATTAATCAAATCATACCTGTGACAAGTTTTCATTTATGTGAAATATTATGTCCATTGACTTAGGACTTTGAAATTTTGCATGGGGGTTAATTTCTAATCACAATACATCCTTACATATAATAAAACTGTAGGCATTTTCTTTGTCAGCTAAAAACTCGAAAACTACTGGACAGATTTCGATGAAACTTTTTTTAAATGTTCCTTAAGACTGTGAGACTGCTATAGGCTATGTCGTTTATAGCCACGTCCTTAGGAACAGTTTTTAGCTAAAATGTATTTTTTGAAGTGAAAATATATACATACACATATACCTTGCTACGATTGGAAGTTTATACTTTTGCGATCGTCAAACAACCACATTCGATAAGGGTTGATTTGTTTTCGCAGTGAGTGCTATGGTCAGTTGTATATTATGTAGGTATGTATATTATGATTGTATGTCCGATGAAGGATGGGGATGGGGTGAGTCGTGCGTGCTGCAGAATGGCATGGGATATATTAATAATCTTCATAAGAGAAGAGACGTATAATACAAAACAGGTTTCATTTCAGAATTTCATTCGATATGTGGTATGGTAATTGTGTTGGGTTGGGGTAGTTAGTTGTTTGGATTCTATAGGAAGAGGGAAGCAAAGGAAAGGAAAGGAAATGCAGTATATTAAACAAGTAGCAAGATCAATGAGAGGGAGGGCGATGCAGAGGGTGCACATTATATATCCAATGCATTACATCCATTATCGCATATCGCCACGCAACGCAGTAGGAATTTCATTCTGATATGTCGTAACAGGGTAGGGTTGGGGTAGTTGTTTGGATTCCATAGTTCTACTTTGGGGTGCGACAGGGTAGGGTTAGGGTAGTTGTTTGAATTCCATAGGAAAGAAAATGCAGTATTACAAACAAGTAGCAAGAGTACGGCGAGGGAGGGCGATGCAGAGGGTGCATATATCCAATACATTACATCCATTATCGATATCGCCACACAACGCAGTAGGAATTTCAATCTTATATGACGTATGCATTTTTTGAAGTGAAAATATATACATACACATATACCTTGCTACGAATGGATGTTTGTACTTTTGCGATCGTCAAACAAAAACAAAACAAGACTAGCATACGTATACTACACATTCGATAAGGGTTGATTTGTTTTCGCAGTGAGTGCTATGGTCAGTTGTATATTATGTAGGTATGTATATTATGATTATATGTCCGATGAAGGATGGGGATGGGGTGAGGCGTGCGTGCTGCAGAATGGCATGGGGTATATTAATAATCTTCATAAGAGAAGAGACGTATAATACAAAACAGGTTTCATTTCAGAATTTCATTCGATATGTGGTATGGTAACTGTGTTGGGTTGGGGTAGGTAGTTGTTTGGATTCTATAGGAAGAGGGAAGCAAAGGAAAGGAAATGAAATGCAGTATATTAAACAAGTAGCAAGATCAATTAGAGGGAGGGCGATGCAGAGGGTGCACATTATATATCCAATGCATTACATCCATTATCGCATATCGCCACGCAACGCAGTAGGAATTTTATTCTGATATGACGTAACAGGGTAGGGTTGGGGTAGTTGTTTGGATTCCGTAGTTCTACTTTGGGGTTGTTGTCGCACATCGAAAGCAATTTTTCATGAACAGATAGGTTAGGTCCCTACTGTGTATGAGTGACTTACTTCTGTCCAGCCAGTTTGTGAAATCTATATCTATACATATAATAAAACTGTAGGAATTTTCTTTAGCCGTTAAAAACTCGAAAACTACTGGACAGATTTCGATGAAACTTTTTTTTAAATGTTCCTTAGGACTGTGAGACTGCTATAGGCTATGTCGTTTATAGCCATGTCCTTAGGAACAGTTTTTAGCCAAAATGTATTTTTTGAAGTGAAAATATGTATATACATTCGAGGGTTGATTTGTTTTCGCAGTAAGTGCTATGGTCAGTTGTATATGTAGGTACATATGTATATTATGATCGTATGCCCGTTGCCGGATGGGGATGGGGTGCGTGCTACAGTATGGCATGGGATATATTAATAATCTTCATAAGAAGAGAGACGTATAATACAAAACAGGTTTTATTTCAGAATTTCATTCGATATGTGGTATGGTAACAGGGTAGGTTTGGGGTAGGTAGTTCTTTGGATTCCATATAGGAAGAGGGAAACAAACGAAAGGAAATTCAGTATTACAAATAAGTAGCAAGATCTAGGAGAGGGAGGAATTTTCTTTTTCTCCTAAAAGCGCGAAAACTACTGGACAGATTTCAATGAAACACTCAAAAGTGTAATTTTAAATGAACCAAATATAATTTTGTGCGAGCGGGCAAGGCGAGCACGGGTCCAGCTAGTATTACAATAAAAGAATAGCACAACGCAAAAAATACAATTAACCTGTTTTCAGTGTTTATCCCGTGAGGGTGTTAGTATAATGTAAGCCATATTTTATTAGCTTTTTTAACTATTGGTGCGATGTATTTTATTTCTCTCATTTATAGATTTGATACCCGTGTAGGTTTTAGTGTAGTGGTAGAGGAGTGAAAATAAAGGGGGGTGGTAAAGGGTATTTCTCGAACTACTGGGCCGGTTTTAAAAGTTCTTTTACCGTTGGCATGGTGACACCGTTCGGATCAGTACAGGTTACGTAAGGAATAAGTTGGGACGGGGGAGGGATAGGTAAAGCGGTGGTAGGGACTAACTCTGGAACTATTTGGCCAATTCTAAAACTTCTTACAACATTGTACTGGCTACCTTTTTCGGATCCAGTATAAGTTATTTAGGGAGAAGATGGTGGAAGGTGGAACGGAGGTATGGGGTTATCTTTCGAGCTACTCGGCTATTGCCGGAGTTTACCTCCGACAGCCATGTTTTTCACATGGACAGTTATATGTTGCATGGTCGCGTGTGAGCTGCAGTGGTAATTTGTTTATACTTGCTCCCACTAAAAAGAATAACGTGTACAGTTTACACAAAAATTATTGAAAAGAAATGAAACCGGCGGGCGGAGCCGCGGGCATTGCTAGTACAAGCATATGAAATGAATACATATGTTTTTCATTTTTAAATAAATGAAAACATCAAACATATTGAATTCAATTTGGGCAAGACTTCGTAATAATTTTAAACTCTCAGAATGGTTACAGAATCGTATATAAGTGTCAGGTTAGCAAAATCTAATATGCACTCTAAAGTGTCAGAAAGCCAAATTGGCCTTATGACGCTTTATCAAAGTGTCATAATGCCAAATGCTAAAATTTGGCCTTATGACGCTTGGCCTTATGTCACGGCACCCCCGCATTATTCCAGTCCTGCTATACGGCATATAAGCTTTGACATTAGCGAAGGCAGAAGAAGGTATTCTTGGTCGTTATTAACGTCACATTTGCTGTGACAGGATTCTGAAAAGGAGATCTAGCAGCGAACTCTAAGACCTATACAGCGACATCGACCAGGTCAGGAAAGTGCAAATATGTCGTCTATGATATGGCTAGGTAACGTAGCGTCTTCGACTACTAACCAGAGCAACAACGAACCAGAAAAAGAATTTGCCTTGGCGCACAACAACTTTGGAGCAGGCAAATGATGGCAGTTAGACAAACACCTAACTTGAGAGACAATATTAGCTAAACCCAGGCACATCTTGGACTGTAGATGTACCTAAGTCAGCAAGTGAGTACTACTCCCAATTTAATATCCTTTGGACTATGATTTGTTTATATTGTTCTTATGAGTCCTCAATCAATTATTTCTTATACACATCAATTAGACTCATTGTGATCCCCTTATCACACCAATTACTCTGAACTTATTTATTTCCTATAGTCAAATATTCTATAAATCGTAATTGCAATCCAATCGAAATCCAAGTGACTTCGCATATTTGCTTTTAAATCACTTGAAGATATTTAAGCAAAATCCAACATCACCATTTCCTCTGAAAAAGCAGCATTTCCTAATTCCGATGGTCGAACATTCTCACAATGTAATGAGTTTCTTTTATGCGAATGACAGGGGCGAGCCCATCAAATTTCCGCAACACATGTACGTGAGAATGACAACCGAATCAAACGATTCCCATGTCGTGCATGTCACACAGCATAGCATGTGGCTGGCCGCAGGAAAGAAATTGAAATACGACATAAAAAAGGGACATCGTCACACGAACGCACAACCAAATAAACCGAATCATCAAATTATTGAATTAAATCTGATTTCCGGTCCATTGGGGAATCTGTCTCACTCCTGTCACACTGTCACTTCCAAGTCTCTGCGGTTCCATACCAAATGAATGCGTGTATAGGCACAAAAAAAGGACATTCACAGAAGACTGAGGATATGATGATATAGACCTATCCAATGAAGCAATCCCTTTCCTTATGTGACACACTGTCAATAGCACAAACAGCAGCGCACCACATAATGAAGTCAAAAGGAAATGATAATTCAGCATCAAACAGCAATAGCAGAAGGGACACCGTTCGGGAAATAAAAATGCAAAAAAAAAAAAAAAAAATCATTTCGAAAAGGGACGCAGTATACGGATAAATACGCAGACATAAGAAGTAAAATCCCCGTTAAGGATACATGCAGATAAAAAATTTAAATTCGATTCGATTCGGCCACACGTGAACCGACTGACTAACAAATGTCGATGTCGAAGAAGGCTCATTCTCAGCAAAAGGATAAAACTGAAACACCGGAAAAGCAAAAGGATAAACCATGGCCAAAGGCGAAGAGAGGGAATCCTTTGTGGCATAAAGGTCGAAGGCTATTCTATGCATACCTACCTACACTCGAAGATTTTTGGCTCCTTTATACTGGGGGTCCTACTTTCGGATTCCGTATGAGAATGCGAATGACTTCAGCGCTAAAAAAGTAAAAAAAAATAAAGACCATGATGAAGGAACTGAACAACAGGACTCGCATACTATATAGTGGACCTTATAATATTCGCATTTCGCATTCGATTTTGTTTGACCGGAAGACAACTTAAACCGACGGGCCATCATCATCGCCATCAGTATCATTGGTAGCCGAACTCCCTTTTTTTTACCGGTTTTTGTTATGTGTGTGTACCTATAGTGTAAACAGTCGAAATAAGGGAAATTTTTTATATTGATGACCAGGATGACTGCCTGTACCCAGAAATATGCATATCAACAGAGAGAAACAAAAATGTTACAACTGTGGGATCCCAATATTTCATGGGCATTTTATGTGTGGTTTCCCAGGCAGTGGATCCAATTGGAAGAATAATATATTTCGCTATGATGTCCACTGAAATGTGTTTCCTTTCTGAGGACGATTTAATACCCCACCGTTTCAATGATAACCCATTTACGGTAGTAAGTGAGGAGATAAATAATACGAGTATGTAGTTCAAATGAGGATGCTCAGGCTCACACTCATGCTCAAGTCAAGTACATATATTTGAAAACACGCAGTCGATAACTGTATTCTATTCGATCGACTGGGTACTTTGTTATGAGTGGTCATTTGAATAAACATTCAGATAACAGTTAAAACATATAACCCAAGCGGCTTTTTGCATTTTCAAATCCCCTTGTATTGAATTTGGTGCTATCTTAAGGCCTAAAAAATATAAGGTCAAGGGCTTCGTAATTGCAGACTTCTATGCGAATCTACACACATCGACGACGCAGATGCAGATCATTCTTTCCATGTATTATGTGACAGAAATCACGAAAAATAGGTTTGGGTTAGCGATCAGGTATCTACATCAGTTAGTTTAATGGTGTTTTGGGATTGGAAACGAGCATGGATAACGACACTTACGAGATTCGCGTTTCCAAATAATTATTGCGCTCCTGATGTGTTCGTTTATTCTTTCAGGTTTTGTAGTCGATGGAAAGAGCGGCGATCTATTCGAAGAAGATTTTGTGCTTGACGATCAATCTGCTCAATTCAGTGTTCCAATGAAGACGGATCGGAGTATACGGAGTACCATCAGTTGCCATGAGAATTTTGTGCTCTAGTAATTTTGTGAGACAATAGGCGAATTTTTTTGAGAATCTATAGCTAGCTCACTTTTAATTTTACATGCAAAATTGTTATACTCACTTTTGGTTTTGTTATACACACTTCCCAAAAAAATACGCCAAATAATATGTAACGCCTTTTATATTCAAAGTCTTTACAAAGATAACATGTTGAACTTAAGGGTGAATACCAAGAGTGTTGCTATACCGCTTTTAATTTGTGGCAATAATTTTTTGACCAGGAAATGTAGTAACTTTTTCACTTCATCGTAATATTGCAAACCACTTATTTACCTGCGAACCGTAGCATGACAGCTTTAAATGGGGTAGGTATACATTTTGCCGGTATTTCGATCATATCGAATTGGACATTTAAAAAACGTTTTTCCCTCTCAAACAAATTGTTTTTCTTTTAATATTCTCGAATCTAAATCATCACTCATCCGCAGACGACCATCAATGTTAACAATCTTACAACTTTTGAAATGCAATTTTTTGGTATGGGAGGTGCCACGCGTCCCTCCTCCAATTTCGACCAAATCTTACAGAAACACATCCTTTAAGGGTCGAATTTCCAGAATCGAAGACAAAATCTTCTTTATTTCTCATAAAGAGTACACAAACCGAGTTCGAAGTCAATCGGATGAAAAATAAAAATTTCCCCACACAAACGTTGCCCCCCTCCCACTTTTTCCCCTTTAGGGGTTGAATTTCAAAAAAATCCTTCCTTAGAGCGTGTATACATCATAAAGGGAACCTCTGAGCAAAATTCCAGCTTTCTAGAGCAAAAGGTTTAGGCTGGGCGTGCTTCCTTAGAAGAAAGTGCCCAGAGAGTATCCCTATTCCTATTCGTAGCTTTGATCTACTGGCTTTAGTAGTTCTACAGATTTTCTTCGATCTAGCTTGGGACACAGAGCTTTTGAGGCCCTGTGTCCTACTAAATCCAACCATCTGATCTGCCCTATTTTTAATTGTCTCGAGATTGATTCTCTTGGTCACGGCTATTGGTGGTCTTATGCCCTTGCGTTATCCTTAATATCACAGCTTCCGGTTACCCAACATAATCTGACTTGGTTCTGCGCGCATAATGCTTTTAGCATTGTGCGGCATCTCCTGACTAGGTCAGATTTGATGATGATGTATGACTGTAGCGCCTTTGGCGCATCCTGAATATCAATGTAGATAACGATATTCTTGTTGGATATTGATCCCATATCAAGTAGATCCGCAGCTTTGAGCACGGCCAGAATCTCTGCCTGGAACACACTGCATGTATCCAGAAGTCTTAATGACACGTATAGGTCTATATCCCTAGAGTATATACCTGACCCTGTCCCCTTTTTAGTTTTGGAACCATCCGTATAAATCGAAATTTCATTATCATTCGAAACCTCATTCTTTTGCCAGTCCTCCCTATCTGGGTATTGTACTTTGTATACGGGGTGTCAAAGTCAATTTCACCCAAACTTTCATTCGTTTTATCTGGGATGTTGGAGAAGGATTTCGTTAGTATGGAGCTATGTCCTACCTGTCTGGTTGTGAAGAATCCTGCGTTAGTTAGCCGAAGTTGTATTTGTAGGTCCAGTGGTAAAAGATACATAAACGCCTCTTGTGCAGCTGGGTGTGTAGTGTGTAAAGCACCAGTGATAGCAGTGCAGAGTGCTCTTTGCACCCTGGTCAACATATCCCGTAGGCCCCATAGGTGTAAGGATGGACCCACCAATCCTGGGTTGTTTGAAGGGTGGTATCTTGTATTGTGTACTAAAACGTACTAGTTCTGACGTTCTGTCTTTTCCGGGTTGACACGAAGTCCACACCCTTCAACCCACTTTCTGAGCTTGTTGAGGGCTGATTCCATGGTTTCACTCAATGCGTTCAAAAGTTAACCCCGAACTAGAATCGCCATATCACTAACAAAAACTAGTATTAAATATATAATTTTTTACTTAACGCCGAAATGCAATAAAAAATACAATAAAAAAAAAACACTGTACAAAATCCATTTAATATTCATCGCGATAAAATCATCAAGTGCACTGAAAATCGCTGAAATTCCACTAAAGCGATCTGAAAGCATCCAAACTCCTACACACACTGGAAGTATTTTAAAACGCTCCATTGTCATAAAAAAAACAAAAACCTATTCCACTTAAACACAATAACTGCATAGTGTATGTCCCGCCACCATATAGTGCATTCTTTACTTGCAATTAAAAAAAAAAAAAAATAGAAAAAACTTTCGATCATTTTTCCCACCTACAACAGGTGTGGGGAATAGAAAACAAAATATACAACTTTCCCTATAGAATGTTGGAAAATCGCTTAAATACTTAAATACACTTTATAGGCGCATTTTACCAGAGATTTTCACCCTCAGCCCAACTACAATGGTGCCGCCCCGTTTCTCACATCAATTCCTCTGCATGCACGCGTTAAATGCAGTTGATTGCAAAGTACACTTTCGTGCAGCAGTAGGTTTGCCCCATCGAGAAAAGATATTCTCGCCACATTGAACCTAAAGAAAGGGAACACAATGGCTTAGCGTTCGTTGAAGTTTGTGCACGAGCAGCAGCAGAAGCTACAGGATGGAGAAGGGGAAACCTCAATAATCGATATAAGGATATCTCTATATAAGGAAAGAATATGTTAGTTTGAAATGCTAACAGGGTAAGGTTTTTTGAGAATGTTATCCTTCTGCACTGCCTCTACCTAGCGAATGCTTCACTATCTTACTACGGTAGACATAATACATTCTCAGAAGCAGCGATCTATTGGATTAATCGTGCATCACCTGCATTACACGAACTTGGATCGAACCTGGTACCCCTCGCCCAGTAGTCCAGCACACTAACCACTGACCCAACGTGCCCACAGAACTGATGTGATTATAAAAATGGGGATTGAGAGTTGACCACGTCTTTCTACCGGCTACATCTGCTCTATCTGCATGCTAACCATCCCCAGAACAAAGTCTTGCATTACATCAGGGTATGGCGTTACTTTTTCTTGCCTCTGTGGGCTCTTATCTTTTTTATCCTGATGGATTTGTATGTACTTTTCTTTATCTTCAGCCCTTTCTCTATCTCGATTCCAATTCTTTTCGCTTGTGCATATTACTGTGGCTACATTGACCATTTCTACAATCCGTCTATCTACAAGCCACATTCTGTGTCTTCAGCGCTGTCTTGACACATCCTGACCTCGTTGTTTTCCCCATTTTGTGTAGATAATCCTTCAAGGAGCCATATCCGGTAATTAATTGATGAGTGAGGTACAAATTCACCTGCCCGTATTTTCGACACGTTCAATACCTACAATATTATTTTCGATCAGCCTAGCAGTGCATCTTCTCTTGGTTTCTCTGCTACAGCATTCTTGCGAGTGTTGTCAGGTAATAATTAGCTTCCGCTGTGGCAGGCCTCCTGACGGAGTTAAGGCAAGCGTTCCTTACGTCTTGAGTTGCCAGCACGATGATTTCGGCGACTTCGATTAACCGCGTGAAAAGATTTAACCCGCTCCTATACTGCTAAAACTGTTCAGTGTTCTTTTATAAATCCATGTTCTTTAGCAGATACATTGCCTGCTTTCAGAACTGCTGCCAAAATTCGTGGCTTGAGTATCCTCGCTTTAAAAGAGTTTTTCAATCGTATCAAGCAAATAAGGACCGATTGGGTATCTGGGGGTTATATTTTTTGCTGATTAACAAAATACACAATACAATACACTAAATCGACAATAGTCAGGGATTGTCGCACAATACTTAAGGCATTATGTGCACAGAACCAAGTCAGCTTATGCTGGGTCCCAGGTCACTGCAACATAGAAGGAAACGAATTCGCCGACAAATTGGCAAGAAAGGGCGGGGAATTGACAAGAAATCAACAAGTTGACGTCAACCCACCATTGAGTACCTTCAAGGAAACTATCAAAAGTACTATACAAAAACAAGCAGCCCGAAGATGGGCCAACATTACTGGACACCGTGTGTCCATTTGTCCAAGGCCCTATGGCCAGAAACGGGCCACAGACGGACTAGAGAAATTCTTAAACTTAGCAGGGCAAATCTGAGAATATCGATAGGTATCCTGTCTGGCCACTGTCTTCTTAGAAAGCATGCCAAAAGACTAGGACTTTCAGACACAGATCTGTGTAGATTCAGCAATGATATAGGTGTCGAGGAAGACATCACACACATACTGTATGTCAAACACGTACTCGTTTCAAAGTTTTGGGAAATTACTTCTTTAACAGCATAGAAGAGATAGGGCTTATCGACCAAGCGAAGATATTTAAATTCTGTAGGGAAATAAAATGCTTTGGTGAAAGTGACTAGGTTTTTCCATCTTTTTAAATGATGGTTCTCCCAGGGATCGCGATGGGCCCATCAAGGTGCCTAAGTGTTTTGTAAGGTTCTCCTCACAACCCTGAATCTAACCTAACCTAACCTACGGAGTGCCCAATAATGACATCTATTGTAATTCCAAGTTGCTTTTGTCCGTTAGGATGTGTAAGGTCATCCCTATGAAAGTTGAACTGTTCGGTCATCTCTGTAAGAAATGATCGGCAGTCGAAGACTACTAGAGAAGTTATAGAGAAGTTTCGTGTTTTACTTGAGCTAAAATACGTTAGTTTGGAAAACGAAAGGAGAGCTTAAGATTAAGACTTTCGGACAAAACGCACCAACCAGCTCCGTCTTAAGTTTTCAAGCTGTGGCCGTGGATGGGTATAGAACTAAATTGATTAGTCTTCTGAAGAAGTATATTCTCATTTCAGATTGTTTTGAAGGGGATGGTGACGAGAAATTTCTTCTTAAAATTTAGGGATGGAGTGGTATAGTCACTAATCAGTGTTTTCGGTTGAGATTATAAACATTTTCAGTATGGAAGCGTGAACAAAGTCTTTTTTCGACCACTGTGAGGTAGCTTTATGTGGAATGGCTGCGGTCGCTGCCATTTGCTTGCTAAATATTTCAAGGGGTAGGTAGTAGATAAAAAAAGGAGTTGTGCGTAGTGAACCACTTATGTGCATTCAATTCGAGCTGTTCGCTTATATAATCGCGATTTATAAAGGATTAACCCTGCCGTTTGCGTAGGTCGCAGGGCTGAGCATTGATTCACTAATAAAAATAAACACATACGTAGCCTCGTGGAATCCTATTACATTCAGGATTCTCATTGGTGATAAATTAGACTTGATGGTTAGCGGCTTCATATTGCCCAAAAATTGCGTACGCTACGCAGCCATTATTTTAACTTCTTGTTATTTGACCAGATTAACCCGGCCATCGTTTCCTTTTCACCAACTTCTTTCATCAAAGTTAAACTTCTATTATCCGGATGTATCTAATAGTCAGAAACTTAGACCTAACACTAATGACAATATCACGGAGATATCATTTTGCACTCAACTCATGCTCACATTTGGCAAAAGGACTCTCCATTACCATTATTGTGTGGTAATGAGAAAGTTTGTACCGTGTCTCGATTTCCAAGTCTCCTCACATCTCCTGTCATAATATTCAGCTAATAAGAACTCATAAGAGAGAACAATTAAGTTTCGGTCTCAAGTTTTGCACTAGGGGATGGTTGGTGGACAAATGACAAGCAGATGTGATGGGGAGGTATTGTCCTGGATAGCTTTCCCAAAAATTAACAACCAAACAGGAAATTACTTTTAAATAAGTAATTCGTAAAGGATCACTGAATGCTGTGGGCTATGGGCATGCAGTGGCAACACCAGTTAACAGGAGGACGAAGTACCAGAAGCTGTCAGACGGAGAGAGTGTACCAGAAAGATTGATGATGGCAGATGGCGTATATACTATGTGTGCTCCATCAGCAACACACTACATCGTATAATGGTACAGTATCTATATTGTGAGAACAGCACACAAATAATGTGAAAGTTTAATTCATCCTATTGTTGCAATTGAGGATCTGTGGGTACGTGACGGAATTATATATGAAATTTCCTAATGTAAATATTTTCATCATCAACATCATGTCGTCATAATAATTACCGCCATCGTCACAGTTGTCATCAAAATTAAAGTTGTCAAAAGAGATAAATGAGTTGGTAGTATGCAATATTTCTGTGGACCATTTTGTTCCTTTTTTTTTTTGTTTTTGCTAATATATAAAAATAGGGCGGAGCGCGCCGGTGCCCTGAAAACTCTTTGAGGTCGTAACGAGTTCGGGATAGTTTTAATAATGTAAAGCATTCGGATTCTTTAAACGATTTTAAAGTCGCAAAACGTGTTTTTTCAGTACAGAACTTTTTTTTACAGGCGCTCTCGCTATTCGCAGTTCATCGCTAAGTCACTGGAAATCACTTTTATGATTGGTAGACGCATTATTGTGTTTGGGACTAGTGATTTCTTTAGATTGTTGAAAAAAATATGTACTCAAATGGTATGTAAATTGTACAGGCTTTTGATATTTTAATTTTGTCTTAAACTACTCAATGCTTTATACAATTTATAAAAGAAATAAACATTTTTGTTTAGATGGTACACTTCTTTCTAATGAGGAGGACATCTTGCGCAGATGGAGCGAGCACTTTTCCGAATTGCTCAATCCAATCCCGGGCATTGAGGATGACAGAACCATCGCCTTAATCAGGGCGGAAATTAGTCCCACGGTAGAGGAAGTCACTTTTGCGATCAAATCGCTAAAAGCTGGCAAATCTGCCGGAGTGGATGAAATCCGGGCAGAAATGCTAAAGGCCTTAGGTGAAGAGGGAGTCAAATGGATCTCTCGTGTCATTAAAGTGCCCTGGGAATGCGGCGAAACTCCCAGCGATTGGCAGATTGGGGTGATTGTGCCTCTTTTCAAGAAAGGGGATAAAAGGGATTGCTCCAATTACAGGGGTATATCATCTTTAAGTCTCCCCGGAAAAGTCTTTGCCAAGGTGCTGGAAACGCGTTGCAGAGCTGTGGTCGAGGCACGATTAGGAGATGAGCAGTGCGGCTTTCGTCCCGGCAGAAGCACAGCCGACCAGTTATTCACTCTCAGAATGGTATGTACTTGAGAAAGGTTGGAAGTATGCAGATGCTACACCTGTTCACGCCTGCTTCGTAGATTTGGAGAAAGCGTACGACCGAGTCCCTCGAGGGAAACTCTGGAGTGTATTACAGGAGTATGGAATTGATGGTTCTCTCTTGAGAGCCATTCAATCTCTTTACTCAAACTGTAAAAGCTGTGTTCGGGTAAACGGCGTTAAATCAATACCTTTCACCGTGGGCGTTGGACTTCGCCAGGGGTGCGTCTTGTCGCCTCTCCTTTTCATTACTTATATGGACTGGATGTTACAGCGCAGTCTTGGCGAAGAACGTTTCGAATTGGGAGATCTGAGGATAAGTCATTTGCTCTTCGCTGATGACTTGGTCATCCTCGGATCCTCGCAGACTGAACTTCAGCGCGCACTCGATCGGTTTGTAGGCGTTTGTGTTGAAGCTGAGATGAAGGTAAATGTGAACAAATCTGAAGTGATGGTCGTCTCCAGACATTGAACATGCACTCTGCATGTTAATGGAGTACCATTGAAACAGGTGGAGAAGTTTAAGTATCTCGGGGTCTTATTCACGAGTGATGGAAGGAGCAATGCCGAGTTTTCCTGTAGGATTGGTCAGGCTGGATCGATTTTGAGACAGCTTGGTCATTCTGTTATCAGGAGAACTGAACTTGGTGTCAAAGCTAAGTTGTCAGTCTTTAATTCGGTGTTTGTTCCAACTCTTACCTATGGTCATGAGGTTTGGGTAATGACCGAAAGAATAAGATCGCGAATACAAGCTGCCGACATGAGATTTCTCCGTTGTTTTGCTGGTGTGACCCGTAGAGATCGCATTAGAAATACTAGAATACGTGAGGAACTCAATGTCGAGCAGCTACTTCTCCGGACGGAGCGGTCCATGCTTCGGTGGTTTGGTCATATTAAACGTATGTTCCCGACCAGGATCCCATGACGTGCTATGGAATCCGTACCATCGGGCAGGCGTCTCTAGGTAGACCCAGGATGAGATGGTTAGATCAAATTCATAATCGCTGCCCCCCTGCAACCCCCCTGCTCGTCTTTCTTTTAAATAGCAATAATGTCCAATGACTTTATTGCACTTTCAAAAATGAAATAAAGTCCAAAACTCGTTTTAATACAATTTCAAAAGTGCAATAAGGTCCAAAAAAGTCCAAATTACGTTTTGGACCTTTTTGCATAAGACTTTATTTCATGGCAGTATGGCACCGCAGATTGTTGTACCGAAATAACTGCTGTAGAAGGTCATTATCTGCAATAGGCAAGCTTATACTAAATTGTAAGCATCACAAACTTTTTCTTGCAATCAATACCAGAGTACTTGTTCTTAAAGTACTTGCCCTTTATTCCTTATTTATTACCAACTCAAAAATACTCTATAAAAACTCGCACTATCATTGTCAATATATTGTTGCATTAAAACGCCTACTTCCTCCTAACTCCATTCAAATTCAAACCATCTTTAGTCAGTTTATATAATTATTTAAAACCCTTGCCGTAATGACTTGAAAGAATGTAACTTCCGCACGCTCCTATCAGAAACATCATTTACAAAATTAAATCCAATTACAACAACTCGTACGTACTTAGTTTCAATTTTATTTCTTGAAAAGTCACTCAAAATCACTTTCCTGTTTACTGGCAATTTATTGGGTAAAACTTTTCTCACCCTAACTATCAGATGGCTCAAAAGGTTGAGTCAATCAGGGCAAATTGCATTTGTAATCATCGTGTCTTATCAACGATCACACAAAACACAATTCTAGTGACCGCCAGTTAATATTGACGCCAAATTCCATCACACACATGACCATTCAATCAACCATCAACCATCATCCCGCCGCCACCTTCCACCCCCAAATGCCAACGACAGCAACAATTTACGAACAAGGACAAACGTTTTGTGTACCTAATTTGATTCTACTTAATCTCCCAAAAGTTCTGAAACTGAATGTATCCTTCAACGGGTAGTCGACAACGGCGGCTATGGAATTTCACAAATCTGACACAAAAGGACGAGTCAGTGTATCCATTCTTTCTCCCCAAAGCTCATACTGATTTGGGTCTGGTCAGTGTCCTGCCTTTATTGCCGTCCGACGTAATTCAATTTGGATCTTTGTGGAAAATCCTGCGTGGGCCTCCTTGGGAATAACTTGCCGCAATTGTGTTGTTTTTGGGGGAGAAGGCTTAATCCAATTCGCATTCGTCGTAACGTCCGACCACTATACTACTACTACGACGACGACAACGATGGCAACAATGACGAAACAACAACTTTATGAACCGAATGATGAATGGAGTCATCGCCGCTGTATGCCTTTGTGTATACACACAGGTCTTCTTTGGCTAGATATCTCATATGGGATTTCAAGGATAATTGTTTTTGCTCAGACAATGATATACCATGGTAGCAGCGACAAAGCTTAAAATAGAAAGTCAGGGACATGCTAATTGCCTGGCAAAATGTTGACAGCTGGAATATGTCACACGGAAGATGTTTAGGAGCATCACTCTCGTTACACATTCCGTGTGTGGATAATGGACTCGGTATACGTGTGCTTCTGTAAGTGTCAGTATGTAAATACGCGTGCCCAGCTTGACCCAAAAGCGAGTGTACAGAAGCATGCAAAAAAAAAAAATATCCTATAGATCTTGATTTGCACACTGGGGATGTTCACGTTCAAGCTACACTTGTTAGTTGTCCTGCCCACGTCGTCGTTCTGTTCTGTCTATTGTCACCCCCTCTGACAAATGTTGGAGGGTGGCTGACGATAAAAAAAATACTAACGCCCTGTTTATTTGTTTACTTGTGTCATCTTTCTTGTTGTCCTGTCGCTGTTGCTGTTATTTTGTTTACCTTCACAAGAAGCTTGTTACGTTAAATTGTAGGGATAATGCTTAAATGTTTTAAGGATTTTTTTTTTCTACTATTTTTGTATTTTGTCGGAATTTCAAGTTGTTTGCCCCAGAGACCTTGTTTTTTTTTCTGTGCGATGTCATAACTGGGCATGTAGACGGCCGACTGTTGGTAATATAAGAACCCTTAGATTTATGCCAATTAGGTTAATGGGGATACACGGTTGTAGGTTGATAGGTATTAAGAAGAAATGAACGGTAAGTAGCAACATTAGCATGTGCAGAGGGCTGTTACTTCCAACGTGAAGGACGTTCTGTAGCTGGGGGAAATTATGGATTTATCGTTTCGTTAAATAAAGAGATTTCATTAAAGATGGTTTTTCGGTAACATAAATCCTGTAATCTTGTAAGTCTTAGGTTTGACAGGACATGAGGACTTTGGTTTGACTTTGAACAGGGCAGTTGTTGCCAAAAGAGATTAACACTGCAAAGCGAGAGACGGTGTCGTTATACGTAACATTTTTTCAATTATTTTTTTTTTAATGTATAAATATAAGTAGATTGCATATAGAAAATGTATAAAATGATTTTATAAATAAATATAGGCATATTCAACTTTATACATTGTGATGATCGCTTTTAAATGAAGCTCGATCCAGTCGATAGATAAAAAATGTCAATGGGCAAGCTTACTATACACTGTTGCATATAATCAAATTCATGGATGATTACCCGCAAGCAGCAGCATTAAAGGAGTCTTTAAAGTTATTACAAGGTGTTGCCGCTCAGCAATCATTACTCTATAATACTTCTGCCCGCGGTATAACATTATGATATGATATTCTTTTCAAGGCATCAATCTCACGGGCGAAAGTTTACCTACTATGAATCAAAGATATGGTATAGTTTCCTTATCCTGACTTGTACTGGACCATTAAGAACAAATCATTAGATTTCATTTCTGAAATCGACAAGAAAAGTTCTGAATTCTCTAAAGAACATCAGAGAAAATGCCGAACATTTTTTCAGAGAGGCTTTTCAATCCGCATCCTAACTTGCCGCGGACTTATTTGAAGAACTTCATTGAAACAAACAACGCGTTCCAATCCAGAAATTTCTCATACTGAAGCATATTTTAGAGTGTCGATCAGCGTTGCCGCCGAAAATAAAAAAAGCGTGCCACTTTTTTTAGAGGAGCGTGCCCTTAGCGTGTCCAAAGAAAAAAAAATATTTTTTCACATTTACACCGCCAAGCCAACGCTAATCAGAAACAAAAACCGAAGAAACAGTTAAGGACCATTCACACAAGAGCGAACTAACGAATTGCTGAAATGCACAACGAACCGCGTTTTAAGCATTTACAAACAGAAAATTGCACATTTTATTATTCCAAGAGGAGGATAATTAATTAGCTCAACAAACTGTACCTATTCAAAAAACAAGTTTATAAACAGTTTATAAAACGAAATTTCGAGTTCCAAAATTTTTGGCGCGAACGAAAACACCCTTGGCGAACTTCCGCGACCTAGAAATGTGTTCATGTGAACGGAATGTCAGAAGTCTCGAATATTCGTTTGTTCGTAGGTAGTTGGTCGCTAGCTATCATGTAATGATCTTTTACACAGAGCTTTGACAAGAACTTTCTCGTCTCTATCCCCTCCGGAGCAATCTGGGATGAGGATACTTTCCCCAGAAGATGAATCAATTCACTTCTACACTGACGGCTCAAAAAGCAAAGACTCAGTTGGTGGGGGTGTTTTTTCCGAAAGTCTTAATCTTAAGCTCTCCTTCCGTCTACCAGATTACTGTAGCATGTTCCAGGCGGAAATAATGCGATTAAAGAGATCTTATCTTGCCTCAAGGAAAACGTCATATCCGCCAAGGATATCTGCATATTTTCGGACAGCCAAGCAGCCATCTTTGGATTCGGTCTCTATAACTTCTCTAGTAGCCCTCGACTGCCGATCATCTCTTACGGAAATGGCCGAACAGTTCAACCTTCACCTAATCTGAGTTCCGGGCGTATAGACATTCCAGGGAACTGTAAGGCTGATAAACTCGCTAGAATAGGAAGAACTCAACCCTTTCTGCCAGATAAAGGCACCCTAGGGATACCCATCGCTACTTGCAAACAAAAATTGAAGCTGAATGCTATCGAGAGTACAAATCTTATGTCGACAAGTGCACCTAGAAGCGAGTTTGAGCGATCTGACAAACACAGACATCAGAAGCCTCTTACGCTTTATAAAGAGCTCAAAATGGTTCAACTAGTAGGGTGATCTTATATGATCTGATATTCATGGTATCACAATGGACCTATGCTGGTCTAAGTGTTGGCGTTTCCCAGCTGGCAGCCACTTTTAATCAACCAACCTACACTGAGCTTAAATTATTTGTGTAAGGTTGGAGAAATGAAGATAACGTGCCATTTTCAATTTGTGCGTGCCACCGTGCCACAAATAAATTTGCGTGTCCAAAAAGCACGATCGTGCCACTTCGGCAACGCTGGTGTCGATACTGATTCCTTACATAGATTCTTTAATACAAAATCTTACGGACATACCATCGTTTCAAGCTCTTCTCCCAGGTTTTGATCCAGTTAAGCGACTGAACGAAATGGAAAAGCTAACACCTTACTTTGATAATGCAATGTCATATGTGAAAGCTGAGTACATTCTTTTGTGCGGAAAAATATCGTCGAGTGATTCTTTTACCAAAGTTTTCAATAGCTTGATTTATTGTATACTAGCAACGCACGCGGCTCCGCCCGCTGGTTTCTTTTCTATTTAATTAAATTAAAATTTATGTCAGCTATCATATAAATGCACGTTTGTTATACCCTCCACAGGAAGGTATATTCACTTTGTCATTACGTTTGTAACGCCAAGAAGGATTCACCGGAGACCCTACAAAATATATATATTCTGAATCAGGATCACATTCTGAATCGATTTAGCCATGTCCGTCTGTCTGTCTGTCTGTCTGTCTGGTGAAAGCACGATAGCGTCCAAACGAATCGACTTAGGTGAATGAAATTTTATGAGAGGACTTGTTTTTACCGTTGTCAAGTTGGTATTAAAAAATTGTCTATGTCAGTCAAGTAGTTCTGGCACCTCCCATACAAAACCAATATTAGACACATGCGTGTACCTGTACCAGTACATACAGTGGAGGGTATCAAAGCATCGGCCAGGCCGATGGTAACACGTTTACTTGTTTATATTTTGTCTTCTTTTTAAGCTCACAAAATATTTGATAGCTATGTCTTTTCATAAACTATACCTACATGTTATTTATTTAACGGGCGCAAGTAGCTATAAGCAAATTACGCCTACAGCTCATACGTGAACATTCAATATATAGCCGTCCATGTGAAAGACGTGGCTGTCGGAGGTCAACTCTGGCAATGGCCGAGTAGTTCCGAAGATAGCCCCTATACCCCCGTTTCCCCTTCCCCCATCCACACCCTAACTAACCTAAAACTATATACCGGAGGATGTAGCCGGTACAATCTTGAAAGAATTTTTAAAATCGGCCAAATAGTTCCGGAGTTAGTCCCTACCACACTTTTACCCTTCCTCCGTCCCCAACTTAGTCCTTACGTAACCTGTACTGATCCGAAAGTCCTAAGTCAATGGACATAAGATTTCACATAAATAAAAACTCGTCACAGGTATGATCTAATTATTTATACTACGCGATCATATCGTTACACTTTGCATAGCTGCAGATCTCAAATACATATATATATAGATATGTATCTATCGCTTACGCACTACAAACCTCTTATATGTGCGTAGACATACATATATACATATTTAGTTTGTTTTATGCATATCCATTGCCTACATCAAATTCAACTACGCCGTACATGAGTATGTATGTACAATGTGCATTCTGAATGCCAGTCGCGCGAGTAATCATATTCTATTTTGGAAACGCAATATAAAACTACCCCTAAGCACAATTGCAATCAAGAAAAATTTTTTTTCGCACTTGGCTAAATAAGATCTATATTTAATTTATTATATCTCACCCTCTGAATGGACCAGAAAGATGAATTTTAGCTCAAAATACTCGGTGAAGTATTGGCTAACAAATAACAGCATTTCTTGAAATGACATACGTAGATTTATGAGTATAATTGCAAGTTGAGCGTAGTAAGGTCGAAATAGAAAAGTAGGGTGCAAACGTTTTTCAACCCTTATAGGACGAATTATGAAAAACGATGAATGACGCATGTAATTATTTTGATTTATCTATCAACACACAAACTTTCAAGTTCATACGGCTAACTGTTCGTGAGACCCCCCTTATTCCTCGCGACCCCTTTACTCCTGAGCAATTCTCACCCACCCTACGGACTAAGTTGGCCACACATCTATAAATCAGAAAAAGAATCATGAAAATCAGACGAATGGTTCGCGAGTTATGGAGAAACGAACAGACGGACGTTGCATTTTATAAGTAGTATGGATGACAAGACTTACTTTAGAGGTATAAACTTCTTCCTTACGGTTTTAGCAACGCTTTCAGTGACCACAGCTAGTGGTAAAAGAACCCCTTCAGCTATGAAAAGGATTTAAACAATTACCCGAAGCGTTATGGAGAATGCGAGGTTAAGATCACTTGCTATGATATCAGTTCATTCGGATATTATTGTGGATCCATATAAAGTGATTGATCTCATGTCAAGAAAAAAAATCAAGACGTCTTCTGCTTTGGAAAAATGTGTGTACAAAATTATTTAAGTAGCTATGTTCGTTTAAGTAGGTACATACGATTTAAAAACTAATAGAAATCAATGAATTGGAATATACACTGGAGACCTATTAAGGTTCGTAAGGCACTTATGGACGCAAGCAATTGAACAACACGGCGAATTCAGAGCTGTAGCCTTGGACATATCAAAAGCATTTGACCGAGTCTGGCATAGAACCCTATTAGGTGAGTTAGCATCTAATGGATTACCACAACAACTCTGCGGATGAATGCAACATTTTTTTCTGGAAAGATCTATCCAAGTAGTTGTATGATACACAATCATCTAATTCGTTTGCTATAAATGCAGGAGTGGCTCAAGGATATATTCTTTCTCCAAACTCTATTTCTTCTACACTTCAACGATTTGCTTGGATCAACAAATAATAATATGTACAGCTTTGCTGATGACACTCTTATATCCTCCATCTCGAACACTGGGCCAGTAAATGCGGCTACATGACACAGTCAGAGATGTGAACAATAAGTTCTCTAAATGGTGATCTGGACAAAATCTTGAATTGGGGAAAAGACAACTTGGTTGTATTTAATGCAAACAAGACACAGCTCACAACATTTTCCAGAAAAAATGCATCAACAGTTCCTCAGATCCAAATGGATGTCCATACAATCCAGGACCACATATCCTATATCGCTAGATCGGCGTCCGCTAAGTTGATCTACTTTTGGGCGCCCCACAAGACAGGCAGTTAATCCAGTACATTTGACAACCGCGAGGACATCAATTTTCCAAAACTCCTTCTGTTACTTTGGAACTCGCTTCCTGGGGATATAATTTCCAGAAGACTACAATTTGCAGCAATTTAAGTGCAGAACTAACATACATATGCAAGCATCTCGGGGCGTTGATGAAGCGTTATAGGTTCGCCATTCCCGAGAGAAGTATAAACAAAAAGGTAGGTACAGTTCAAAAATGGCTCAGGACTGCCACATACTAATTCCCTCGTATGTTGTTTAATATTGTCTTTAACTTAAACGGCTGACTTTCGTCAATACTTTAGAAGATTGCTTAGGTGACCGCGTCCCCGTCCATATATGCCAAAAATCTGCTATTTACGTTTGTGAATAAAATGGGCGCAGTAGCGCAGTGGTTAGTGTGCTGGACTACTGTCCACCTCTCGCGAACGTCTGACAAACATCCGAGAGTATGACTGTCATGAAAAAGGTTCTCAATTCAGCCGTTCGGACTTGGCATAAAATTGTAGGTCCCTTCCATTCGTCCCAAAAATAGAAACTCACACAAACGAATGGTTGCGGGAAGCTGGGCCTAGGATGTCTTCTGCCTGTTGCGCCATCTATTTATTTATATTTGTATTTATTTTATAAAATGACGAATAAATTCAAAGATAACCCACACCCAATATTGAGACAAAAGGAAGAGTAGGTACGTTCTAACCTCTTCAAAAATCCTATATAAAACCATTTCATATACCTACTCAAACTCAACTGACCCATAATGAAAGGCTTACCATTAAAACCGAGAATCCATTTCAGTCATAATACCAAACGCCACAAGCAGCTACCATAATGCAGAATACGAATTCAAATAAGTTCACCCCTACATCACATCAACCACAAAACAATCCATAAGTGTCCACTTCATCATCACTGAAGGGTTTTTAAAACCAATTATACAAATCCATAACCCATTTACCTATACCAATTGAAATCATCACCATCACACACACACACATTGTTTGGGACAAAAAAAAATCTCAACAGCCTCCTTGAATCCTTCGAAAGCATGTCATACTTCTATTGCCATTAAGTGCAAACTCAATTGAGCCTAACGTAACCCATTACGCTCGAAAGCAAACCAAAGTCCTCGATATCCCAGATAGATATCGCAGTTATCGTCACCGCACCACTCGACTACATGCAGCTATATCATCACCACTTAGCGATGACAAAATACAATAAATGTCAAACAAAAATAATATTGACGCATACCGCGCGCCGGTACGTGCCTAAATCTGTGTCCAACCGAATATCATTAGGCGGGTAATGGTAGGACTCGACCACTTGCTGGCTGGCGGTGCTTTATTTCAGTCAAAATATGTCAAAAACATGCTTCGCCTCCACCAACGCGGCACGGCTCCCTTGTTCTCATTTCATTTATCTGTCGAAGGACTTTCTTTTTAATTTGAATAGCGAAATAAAAAGGATGCACAAGACCGAAAAAGGGAAGAATATCTGACAAAAACAAAAACCAAGGCCTATTTACCGATTTCTCATTTCGACGTTGTGGGGGGGGGGGGGTTAACCCCAAAGGCGATTTTTGAATAACAAACCCTTGTCAAATTGAAAATCAACACAAAAAAAAACGAAGGATACGAATTTCTCTCTCCCCATCAGTGTGTCTGTGTGCATTTTTGTCCTTTTGGATCGAGAAAATCCTTCAAGGATTAAGCTTATTTAGAATTTCTTTGCAAGTGATTAAGCCAAAAAAATAGAGGGAGTGGCAGGCTTTGTTAGGTATCACTAAATAAGTCGCTGAAGCCATCCAGCATATATGGGTATAGCCAAGGAAGGCAATTTACAATTCCACAAATCCTTTCTGAGCGATGCTTTCTTATATGTGACTTTAATCAAGCATCCTTTTACGGAATACACATATACATGGCTATGGATATGTGGATTTTGTTTGCTGTTGCTTACCTTGAAGCTATACCAACTTCTGCTGCACCCGTTCTCACTTAATCACCAGGATCAATTATTTAAGAAAGTAATTTCCAAGACGTGCGAAGGATAATCTGCATGCGAGCTCGTTGCCGGGGACGTATCCGTATGTGTAACGTGTATATTATCCTAACGGAATTTCGGTGTCAACGGGGAGTCGGGATCTGGAAGTCGATGTTGATTTTAATTATACGACTCTCGGCTGGGAACAAATGATGTGCTATTGATGTTGATGTTGACATGCGAAAGGTGTGCAATTATCCGAGATTCCAAGCTGCTGTGTAAGGTGATTGCATTCACTCGCATGAAAGGAATATTATGCGATCTGTGTGTGTATAGCTGCTTCGGGATTTGAAGCGTGTTAAGTGGCTAGATTAAGGGGTGTGTTGGTGTTCGTTTGCTTTTTGTAGAAAATGGGGTTTCGAGTTTTCGACTGACTTATTTGGGTGTTGGTGCATTTTTAACTTGTCATTTGAAATTTAGATTTGTTAACGATGTATACCTACTACTGGATGCTAAGATGCAGCAGTCTGTGGTTGGTACATAAGGTAGAGCTTTACAATTCAAATGAAACACCACAACCCGGTGGTTTTGAACTCAATTTTTAGGATTCGAAGGCATTTTCATTCTTATGTTATAAATGGCAAAATGTATTAACTTACGTTATTACGCATAAGCCTTGGGAAAAGGGGCGTGGCTCATTCCAACAAGGTTATTCGAAACCCTGTATCATAACATTGATATGGAATCTTTAGCCTTGAAATTTGGTAAATGGATGTAGGGTATACTGCTATTCTTGAATATTTTATAAAATGTTAATTAGGCAAAAGGTAAAGAGTGGAAAATGTTACTTTAAAAAGTATGAACACCGCAGTTCTAAAGCTGCGTACTCAGTTCTATTTGTCAACACCTCGCAATCTACCTACTGACTGCAGGAATGATGACAAGCTCGTATACTACATCTTTTAATGGCTGAAGGCGTACAACTTTTGAATCACAAAAGTATTGTTTTCTTAAAGTTCCATCCACGTTCCAAAAACATTCCCAAAATTGTAATGTTCACAGATTAATGTTAATTCTGTGACAAATGTTCGCGTTACGGCAGATCATGAAAAATACCCAGAAATTTCAAATTGACATCCACCACCTCTTTATTGATTTTAAGGTTGCCTAGGTTTTGGCATCCCCGTTAAGCTGAGATCGATGATAGGTATAGATAGGTAAGGAATTACACCACTGAACCATTTGATGTCACAAATGGTATTAGACAAAATGACGCTTCCCATCAATAAGACTTCACGAAACAAATTTTAAGTCTTAAATAAAAATAAAAAATTGGTGAAGTGATACATACCTACTTGTGGAATACGACTTTGGATTTAAAATTTCTGCGATTTCTTCGTAGCAGAATTATGTTATGTATGAATTGAGCTGGTCACCATTCGAAATAAGTACAGAACCATCTAAGAGTTTTACCAGGGACCGGATTTTGTTGACCTTGCCTTTTTTTTGCCTTTTTTTTACTCACATTGCCTTTTTTTTGCCTTTTTTCCTAATATTGGCTTTTTCTGCCTTTTTTGGTTAAAGTTGAAATTCATGTGCACTTTCCTCTTACAAGTAGGTACTTGCACACGTTGTTTGCGAACTTCCGACAAATATCCGAGAGTATAACTGTCCTGAAAAATCGTTTCAATTCAGCCGTTCGAGCTCGGCATGAAAATTGTAGGTCCCTTCCATTCCTTACAAAAAAGCTATGCCTTGTGTGCAATTGATTTTAGATATGTACTTTCAAAATTTTAAGGGGAATCGATGAGAAATTGCAAACAGCAAAAGGACGAGCTGCTTAAGTTGTTCTTTTCTTTAAATGTAAGACTCAAGACCATCAAAGAAATAAATAATGTAGTAAATGGCGCTGAAAAGTTCAAATTGCCTCCAAATATTGTAATCGATGACAAAACGTCTTTTTAATGGTCTCCACTCCACTTGTTTTTGCCCATGTCCTCTCTTCAGCTCTTTCAAAGCTTTTCTGAGGAACAATCGCAGGCGTTTGTTGACAGATATCTTACAGATAATCTTAGGTATTGGCCCAGGAGTGTTGCTAGAAGATTGGTCAAAATTGGACAAAGGGCATACCAGCGCCCAAAAAAAAAACACATTCAAAATCTTATATGTATCTCGAAAACCACCGAATCGATTGAGTTGAAACTTACAGACAATCCTAAGTATTGGCACAGGAGTGCTCCTCTGAAGATTGGTCAAAATTGGACAAAGGGCGTGGCACCGCATTATACAAAAAAAATATTCAAAATCTTATATCTTGAAAACCACCGAATCAATTCAGTTCGAATTTGCAGACAATCAAAGGTATTGGCCAAAATTGGACAAAGGGGCATGGCGCGACCAAATTGTATACTTTTTTCTACGGGTTTCTTCGTAATTGCTACCCGAACCCGAAGGTTTAGGAAAAAAAAACCTAAAAGTAATCGATTTATTTTGTTTCTCAAATTGATTTCCAAATTTCAATAATTGTATCTTTTTCATTCGTTAACTTTCTTTACTGGCTATTTCAAAGGTAAATTATTGATATGTGCGATTTATACAAAGTGATGATCATTTACAGTTCGATATTTGTTACGATGCCAAGAAGAGATAATGGTAACAGTAGCCGGCGTACCCAGAATGCAAGGCGGCACAGAAATATCGTTGCACGTCGAACGGAAGAGAAACGTGCTATTGAAAGGGAATCAACAAAAAAAAAAAAAAAAACAAAAGGGCGTGGCACCGCTCAAAACTCGATGACGTTATAACTCGATAACCGCTGGGCCGATTTTCATGATTCTTTTTTTGTTGTGTTCGTATTGCTGTATTTCAGGCATAAATTGCTCGTATTTTAGGAAAGAACATACGTAGGTAAAGCTGGATCCACCACATTCGAGTATCGCCTAACAAAGTATGTGGGATTTAGTTGCTATTTAATTGCTATTTAATTGCGGTAATTTTGATTTTTTTGCTCTTCGGGAAGTGGTAAATTCTGTGGTGGACCTAGCTTACCGGTAAAGCTGGATCCACCACATCGCCTTTTCCGAAAAAAAGATGAGGCATATACGGCTGATTTAATTGCTCTGGGAAAATGCAAACATTTTTCCGATCGGACAAGCCGTTCCGCCAGAATTAACCGTTAAAGTTTTAAAACCCCAGTTCGCTACCGAACTCTTTTGTTTTTTTGGAAAAATTAAAAAAAACGATTACCCCTTTCGAATTTTTCTGCGTTGAATATTCCAAAATAATTGTCTATGCCTAGGCTATCTTACCACCTAATCAAATAATTTGTCGCTCCTCTCTAAAAGTGTCAAACGGCGAAACAATTTTTTAAAAAGTTACTTTATACTACTTACCAAAAACCTATTACCCCGGGCGAATTTCTCCACTTTAAATATCCCAAAATAATCTTGTATTCATTGGCTACAAAGCCTCTTAATCAAATAATTTGTCGCTCTTCGATAAGTGTGTCAAAAAGTCAAAATACCATTTAGTACCAAAAAGGGCACTTTTGCCATTTTTTATGCAAATTTACAGAAAAACCCATAAAAATCATATACGCAGATCGAATTTGTCCATTCCAAATATGACAAAAGAACCGTCTATTCATTGGCTATTATCCCCCATCTTCAAATAATTTGTCGCTCTTCGATAAGTTTGTCAAAATTGAAAATTTCGTCATAGTATCATAAATGGTACTATGCACATTTTATATGGAAATTTACCAAAAAACCCCAAAAAGTCATATACCCAGATCGAATTTGTCCATTCCAAATATGACAAAAGAACCGTCTATTCATTGGCTTTTATACCCCATCTACGCTACTGCGCCCTTTTTGGTACTAAATGGTATTTTGACTTTTTGACACACTTATCGAAGAGCGACAAATTATTTGATTAAGAGGCTTTGTAGCCAATGAATACAAGATTATTTTGGGATATTTAAAGTGGAGAAATTCGCCCGGGGTAATAGGTTTTTGGTAAGTAGTATAAAGTAACTTTTTAAAAAATTGTTTCGCCGTTTGACACTTTTAGAGAGGAGCGACAAATTATTTGATTAGGTGGTAAGATAGCCTAGGCATAGACAATTATTTTGGAATATTCAACGCAGAAAAATTCGAAAGGGGTAATCGTTTTTTTTAATTTTTCCAAAAAAACAAAAGAGTTCGGTAGCGAACTGGGGTTTTAAAACTTTAACGGTTAATTCTGGCGGAACGGCTTGTCCGATTGGAAAAATGTTTGCATTTTCCCAGAGCAATTAAATCAGCCGTATATGCCTCATCTTTTTTTTCGGAAAAGGCGATGTGGTGGATCCAGCTTTACCGGTAATCTAGGTCCACCACAGAATTTACCACTTCCCGAAGAGCAAAAAAATCAAAATTACCGCAATTAAATAGCAATTAAATAGCAACTAAATCCCACATACTTTGTTTGGCGATACTCGAATGTGGTGGATCCAGCTTTACCTACGTGAAGAACATTATTATCCAAGACCAAAGCAATACAATTCCTGTGCACGGGCAAAGACATGGGGGGGGGGGGGGGGGGGGGCACTGAAGCTATCCGCCTTCATTCCTATTAAAAAAAGATATCGAACAAATATATTCAAATAAATCTTAAAATATTTAATAAAATTATTTTAGGCAGAACAACGTGTGCCGGGTCAGCTAATTTATTATACAATACAAAGATCGCAGGTACTTACTTTACTTGGGTGCGTTAACAGTCTGGGGTGGTCTTCCTCTGCTACGTTGTCCTTCAGGGGTTGACTCAAAGACTCGTCGGGATGGTGCGTTGCTGTTCATACGCTCTCCAGCAATCTCAGCAGTTGTATCTTCAGCTTTTTGACCATGTCAACGTCGCTGTATATCCCATAAGCTCGTCGTTAAACCTTCTGATAATGTCAGTATCGTAAGCATATGCAAGCAGTTGAACTGACTTCTGAAAAATTGTACCTCTGATGTTGGCTCGTGAGTTTTGTACAATTGCTCCAAGGATGGTGTTAAAAAAGTTACACGATAGCGCATCGCCTTGTCTCAAACCTTTTAAGGGTGGGTCTCCCTCAGCTACGAACTCTGTGCTCAAGTAAACGTGTTTACATGTATTAGTGCACAGAATTAAAAATAGCCGAGCACACCCTCCCTTACTAAGATCACAATTGTGACTGCAGAGTGCAGACTCGCTCAGCTCAATTAATAAAAATAATACAAAATTGTCTGCACAACAAAATAAATCAAAACAACCAAAGGGAAGGGAGAGGGACTAGCTGTGCTTGCTGTTGCTATTGCTCCTGTTGCTGCAAACGTTGTTTATCTAATACACTGAAACCAAAAGTGTGTGTGATATAGAATTTCCTAACGCACACTTATGAATATCGCCTTCGTCATCATAGCGACGTACAATCGCAATCGTAAGCACAAATCGAAATATTTTAATAATAATATCCAAAATCCATAATATGTATACAAATTTTCATTCCTGACCTTAGCTTTTATTTTTTGGCATTTAATGCTGGCTGTTTATAAAAACCTGTTAGGGCTAGTTTGTTATTATTGCTTTGTTTTGTGGGTTTGGGTTCCTTTTTAGTATATCTACATATTATATATTTATATAGAATATAAATCCTATCCAAAAACAAACGGCTGCAGCCCTGCTCGCACCATTTATGGATGTAGGTATGGATTATCTAATTTAATAAAAAGTTTGTCCTGACTGATTGGGGACGCCTAGCCCAAATGGTAAGAGCCAAACTCAAGTTTCATCAAAGTTTATATAGGAAAATTCATATTTTCCATTCGATTGATGGATGGATATATGTACATATGTATGTCCTATATGTACTACTCCCAAATAGTGTTTGAAAAAAAAATAATAATAGTTTTTGGCTTTTTTGGCATTTTTTTTTAATTATCCCCCTCCACCCTTTAGAAGAGAAAAATTACTTATTGTAATTATCTTCACTCTACAGAGATATGACCGAGGATATGACTATAATGAGATCAATTTTGTAGATATACGGCAGCATCATGCGGAAAAAAAACAAGTAAAAGTGTTATCATCGGCCTGGCCGATGCTTTGATACCCTTCACTGTATGTACTGTATATGTACACGCATGTGTCTAATAATGGTTTTGTATGGGAGGTACCAGAACTACTTGACCGACATAGCCCATTTTCAATACCAACCTGACGACAGTAAAAAGAAGTCTTCTCACAAAATTTCATTCGCCTATGTCGATTCGTTTGGACGCTATTGTGTTTTCAACAGACAGACAGACGGACATGGCTAAATCGATTCAGAATGTGATCCTGATTCAGAATAATATATACTTTATAGGGTCTCCGGTGAATCCTTCTCGGCGTTACAAATGTAATGACAAAGTGATGTGTATATATACTTATACTACACACAATAATTTTCAAAATATTAAAACACACAACCACTAATCTATTTTGAAAAGTTCGGCCGAAAATAGGGAACAGCAAAGCAATCAACCCCTTTCCTCATACAGTAGGTATTTTATTTACGATGACCCAAAATTGCATTTAGGTAGTTTGATTTGAACTCAACTCATAATAAAAAAAATCATCATTCACCTCCCATCTCCCACTCCCATACATATTCTCAAATCTTCTCAAGCCCTCAATCCATATCAATCATCATTCATCATCCCTTAAAAATATTCCGCTCTCAATATAATTTTTCATTTTGATTTGATTTCCCTATCATATTCATAACTAGCTGGACCCGTGCTCGCCTTGCCCGCTCGTATATGTATATTTCACAAACTGGCTGGACAGAAGTAAGTCACTCATACACAGTACCTATCTGTTCAAGAAAAATTGCTTTCGATGTGCGACAACAACCCCAAAGTAGAACTATGGAATCCAAACCATGTTCCGTCATATCAGAATAAAATTCCTACTGCGTTGCGTGGCGATATGCGGTAATGGATGTAATGCATTGGATATATAATGTGCACCCTCTGCATCGCCCTCCCTCTCATTGATCTTGCTACTTGTTTAATATACTGCATTTCCTTTCCTTTGCTTCCCTATTCCTATAGAATCCAAACAACTACCTACCCCAACCCAACACAATTACCATACCACATATCGAATGAAATTCTGAAATGAAACCTGTTTTGTATTATACGTCTCTTCTCTTATGAAGATTATTAATATACCCCCTGCCATTCTGCAGCACGCACGACTCACCCCATCCCCATCCTTAATCGGACATACAATCATAATATACATACCTACATAATATACAACTGACCATAGCACTCACTGCGAAAACAAATCAACCCTTATCGAATGTGTTTGTTTGACGATCGCAAAAGTATAAACATCCATTCGTAGCAAGGTATATGTGTATGTATATATTTTCACTTCAAAAAATACATTTTGGCTAAAAACTGTTCCTAAGGACGTGGCTATAAACGACATAGCCTATAGCAGTCTCACAGTCTTAAGGAACATTTAAAAAAAGTTTCATCGAAATCTGTCCAGTAGTTTTCGAGTTTTTAGCTGACAAAGAAAATGCCTACAGTTTTATTATATGTGAAGATTATGTTACGTACGTGTACCGTTTTGTAGGTAACGTCTACGATGATATTTATCCAATCTGCCTCTATGCCTCACAATGCTCGATTGACTTCAAACAACAACAATAATATTATTAAGTAATTAGTATGTATCTATCAGAAAACCAAAAAAAGGATCCAAACTTGTTTTCTCCATATCCCAGTGGCAACGAATGCGGCAAACAACAATCTGCAAATTACAGACTCTCGCGAGAGAGCAAAATTATAGAGAAAACGATGAGCGCTGTGTCGGATATTTTGTGAACTACATTGCATATGTGAGCGTGAGTTATGAAACAAAAATGAAACTGCTGTTAAATTGTTAACTTTTCAAAATGCAATTTTAACTATTTTATGAACCAAATCTTTAATTTGAATTCAATGAACGGATACATAAATGTTTGAATGTTATTCTGTTTTGAAAAGCTGACAAAAATAAGTTCTGGTTGCTCTACAAACACTGTTTCCTTTTGGTCACCTTAATTTGCAGATTATAATAGTTAAACTCAAAAAATCAAAATTCGAAGACGGTCACTAACTAATTTAACCCATTAACTATAAAATAAAATCATAAAAAAAATAAAAAAGTTCCATTTAGATATTGCCCCACCGGGGCGAAAAAAAAACACCCAAAAAATGACGTTTTTGGGACTTTATGGTACATAAAAGTCAAAAAATAAAAATTCTAAGACGGTCACTAACAGCGTCTATTTATTTACTGTCGAAAGCCGTTTACTGCAATCAATTATCTCTTAAGCCCTGCAAGCCCCATCGGGGCGAAAAATCATATACCCTCGAACACCCAGCCTTAAGACATCAAAGGGGTTGGTGGTGATTTTACCGATTTTACGGAGCAGCGAGATGTCTCCATCGTAATCCTGCACAGACGAACGAGTTTGGCAGAAATGCCGACACGTGTCATGGCTTTGTATAGCTCGTCCCTATATACGCTATCATGAGCGACTTTAAAGTCGATAAAAAGATGGTGTGTATCGATCTGAAATACCTGGGTTTTTTTTAAGATCTGTCGGAGTGAGAGAATTTGGTGGTCTAAGACCGCACTGATATGGGCGGTTGGCGAAAGGATAGGATCCCGGGTTTATAGGATGCTTAAGTGAACCTTCCATAACTCCCGATCTGTGAACTGTTTTCTCGCCACTATACAAGTTCTGATCTTACTGTGTGTGAGCCTTTATGTTTTGCTTCAAACAGTAACTAAGTCGTTTTGAACAGTGATTTTGCGGTCAGCTATTCAGGGTTTTTGAATTAGGGCCACGTCCAGCCAAGTGTCCAGCCTCCATGAGGTAGAGCAGCTTGGTGCTACGAACCTTAAGTCCTATTCTCCTCAGAAACGTAGTAAATTTATGGCTTAACAGAACCACTATAACTCCGTACCAGCTTCGTTGTACTGCTCAATTTTGATTACTTCCCAAGTTTTGCTTAGTTGAACCCAGTATTGAATGTAAGGTTTTTTTATAGAAAGTTTGGCTGGCCTATTCAAGCGTACTACAATTTTTTTTCCTGCCTATAACAAGAAGGTCGGTTTAAATCAAATAATTTTTCTAAAGATTGCCACCACAGAAAAACGAATTATAATGATTACATATTTTCAAATACAGGTTTGGGGTCTGGTCGCGTTTAGTTGGTCGCATGAGTGGAGGTCAGTTTGTCGACACAGAAGTATCTATAATGACCTTTATTTTATTTTCTTAAACACTGTTCCACAAAATAATTAAACTTCATCGCCTATTAAATTGCAGTCACCGCACCCACAGAATGCAATAGGTGTGTTCGCCTGAACAGGATACCTACCTAATTGGCTTGAGGTCTGTCTGAAAAGACAAAATAAGGAATTTCTCATTCCTTCTCTAAAACTTCAGAGAAATTCCGATTAATTTTCAATTTCGAACGGAATCTCGCCAGGAAAAAGATCTACCTCAATACCTCTCTCTAGACTGATATGGTTTTGGGACCGAACTACAAACATATTTTCAGCAACAAAATGCTTAAAACAATTCATACTGAAAACGGTATCTGTATTGTGTCTAAGACCAACAAACTAAAAAATGTACTAAACAAATGAGATTTGGGAATGAATCCTCTATTATCCACTATTATCCACAGTAGTCTACGTATGTCCACAAAATGATGACAAGCAAAACCATGAGGTTCACAATTTTTCAATGGAATTTTATACCGACGACCGACGCGACGCGACGACGAGAAACTAGGTCAATGCTGACAGGTGAATTTCAGCATTATTGTGTGAGATGGGAATGCTTTATTGGATGTGAGTGTGTAGGTATATAACGTAGGCACTTTTTTCACTAGCTTAGTGCTAGGTGGCTAAATAATTAAAATGGATAAATTTGTGCATGTAGTCCGCTTAAAAGAGCCCGCACTAAGTGCCGTTTTCCGTGAAAATAATCAAAAAATCCTTTTTTTTGTGCTTGAAACTGGGAAAAATATCCAATTTTGGTATAGTCGTAAGTGGCCACATGTGCGGGGTAGTTAAGGTGGTCGCGTGTCCTTAAATAATGTTGTGGCATAGAGGTTTGAGGTTTAATGGTTTAATCGGATTCATTGAACTAATTAAGTCAATTCGGCTACAAATTTAGTCGGCGTTAATAGGTATTTAATGGTTTATTATTGAAGTCATAAAACGTTGTTTAAGAAAGCGCACAAATTTGAGTCAAGCGTTTGTCTCACCCCATCGCTTTCTTACATAATATTGCTTCAAAGCATCTACAAACTAAGTTTACGTCACGAAAGGCTCACTCGTCTTGATATCTCTACTTCGTTAGCCCCCAACCGTTGACATTCACAATTAGCTTGCAATCAGTGCACTGCCATCAGTAAACATGCTGCCAACTTCAGTTTAATGCAGACAAGTTTCTTATGAACCGAAAGACTGTGGATGAGGGTGGTGGTGGGTGGCAAGCCTATTTGCCTGCTCGATAGCCCCCTCAGCACGAGAAGAAACTCGCCCTCAGTGTAGAATATTAAGGAAAACACTGTTCGCTCTTAACGCGATACATTTACATTATATCCTTAGAAAGAGAGCATGGATTGATGAACTAAATGAACTGCATTAAGTTTAAGCGTACGTGAACACAAACGTAATTTGTTTACACGTTTCAACACGCGTCCTAGTCATGTGTGCCGGAGACGTGTCAGCCAACGGCGAACTGATAAGCATCAGTGGGTGAGAGGTGAGTCATTCACTAGGGAAATAACGCTTGTTTGTACATGTACAAGTAGTACAGAGTACAGGTGCCCCATATGTGCATTAAGGATAATTGTAAATGTGCCACGAGGATATTTTTTCTTCACAGATGACATATCCGTATTGTTGCCGTTGTCAGTAAGCTGCGAACAGGAGTAAATAGGTTATAAATGCGACTCGAAGTAAATCCCATTTGCTCAATTTTTCTCTCGCAATTGTTTGCGTGTCAGCGTGTGTGACGTGTGAGTGCAACCTTAACTATAAAACTTCCTACAACTTCCTCTACTGCCCTGATAATGTCCAATCTATTTTAGACTACTGATTCCCTCCAATCAAGTCAGGTCGTTGTCTCTCTATGGCTCTTATAGGTCGCTGTTAAATCTTCTTTTTCAAACCCTAGCTCGACGAATTTCGCAATCAAAACGACCAAGGATATCTCCATCCGCCTTCGCTAATGTCCATGCTTTTGCGTGATAATGAGGTTCTTACGTAGAGATTTCTTAGTATTCCTGGACAAGGCCTTTTAGTAAGGCCTTTTTAGTCCAAAGAAAAAGAGATGACTTGTGCAGCAAGGTCATTTTCAAAGTCTATGTATAGCGAGTCCGAGGTAGCTGAAGTCTCTAGATACCTACTTGCCTCAAAGTTATAGTTCTTCATTATAAAGTTTCGTTCGATTCATCTATGTTCCCCTGGTCCCTTCTTGTTGGCAATATAACTAGGTTTTACAATCGCTCGCTACTTATTGTTGCCGCTTTTGTATTTTTGTATAGACTCGTGGAAAATTGTGGCTCTGGTATTGGCTTGTGAGAGTTTCGCACAATTTTATCAAGTAGGTATTATGTTGAAGAAGTTAAGTTAGGTTATACGCTAGGTCATATTTATTAGGTTATACACCAAGCTGGGTTTTTTCGAAAACTTCATCGAAAACAGAAGTTTTCCCATACATATTGCAGTTTTCAAAACGAGTTGTTTGAGGTCGTTTTGCATGAACTCAACATGGGTTGTTGAAGCAGACACACCTTTTGTAACATTCAGCGAGCTCAGCAAAACTGCTGCCAGGATGTGAAATGTCAAACGAAAACGAGTTGGTGTTCGGTTTGAATGCATCCACGAGTTTTCTAAACTTTTTTGACGAAAACTCGGTTTTCGGCTTGGTGTGAATAGGGTATTAGGTTAGTTGGCGAGGAGTAATCAGTGCCACACACAGGTCAATACTGACCTATTGTGATGCCGGTCGGGGAAAGAGGTTGTTGAAGCATGTCACCCTGTCTATAGACCTTTTCTTGACATCGAAGGTCTTGCTTGATGAGATGTTTTCCCAACTTAGTGGGTGTTCTCATCTGCCTAAACTAGACATGGCTTCATATAACTCGTCTCTATAAATGCTGTCATATGCGGCCTTCAAATCAATAACCATATGGGGGGTTATCTATCTGAACTTGTTGGGTTTTCTCTAGGATCTGCGGTTTTGTAAACATTTCGTCGGTTTGGGTCTTACCGTTCCTAAATCCGTACTGGTAGGGACGAATCAGTTCTTTAATAAATATGGATCCGGACGTTCACACAGTATGGCAGACAGGAAATTGTATGCAATGTTGAGGACATTGATGCCTTTACAATAGGAAATGATGCAAAGGTTCCATTCATCATGGCAACTTTCTTCCGACCAAATCTTGGAGATGGGTTGTTGTATGTACTTAACCAAGTTGTATCCCGCTGCTTTTAATAGTTCGGCCGACAGGCCATCTGGTTTAGCAATCTTGTTGGACTTATGTTTAGGTATTGCTTTCGTTTTGGTCAGAAATCTAGGCTTTTGTCGTTTTCATTCTTTTGTCGACTAGTCCTGCCTGAAAGCGAAATTCGGGCCGTCTTCGACGTTTCTGCAGAAACGCTCAAGATGCACAACACCAACTGTGACTCTACTAAAAGGATTTCCCTATGGGTCGCTGCTCAGATCTTGTTGCCTTTTGATACGTTCTTTTTTATTTTTTTTATAAAACTTCCCTAAAAATGCTCCTGGAATAACTCTCTATTTCCTGGATAGAGCGCTACTCGTGTCGTGCTCATTTCTTTTGACCCTGAGAAGCCCATGTTATTATTAACTTTAGTTAGGTACTCTTTTGCTCGTTTGCTTATGAGAGCTCTCGTCCTTACAGCGACAGGTGAAAAACAGAATGCTAGCTATAGTAACGTCAATTAGCGCCCAAGTGCATGGTATCATGTGGACTACATAGTATATGCTTCTCTACTGTAGGTAGGTACTACCAAATAATATCCTCCCAGTTTTTCTGTCGTTAAAGTCAATGATTACAGTTTTTTCGTCGAACTTAGGACATTGTTGTAGTTGTTGACAACGCAAGTATGTGCCACAAATGTTTAACATATCGAATATCTGGAGGTCACTCATATGTGGCTAAAAAATATCATTCAAGTTAGTGGAACACGGTAAATGTTCGCAGATTTTTGGTTTTTTGTCAAAGCCTTCAAATTCTGGTAACCCTGATTTTAACATAAATTTCAACCTGCACCCTTCCACCTCCCTCGAATGGGGCATTTTTCAAATTTCCGCTTCCCATAAATTCAGTCTTCACAATCTATAAACTCTCTCTTCCACCTTTCGAGCAGCAACAGCCTCACTGTTAGTACACAGAAAATAGAATACAAAAAAAAAAACAACAAAACCATCTGCCTATTTGCACATAACTCAACCGAGATGTTGCTTTGTATTTTTGGGCGAAAAATAAAACGCACTAACCAAACGAATATGAAAAACTCTTGACAGTCTCCACGCCTGTGAACCAAACTAACAACAATCCCACAGCCATAGCACAGTCCACAGGCATTGAACCTCCTCCATCCATCGACTACATCGTTCGGTATGCATGAGGAAAACCATATTCCACCCTTTCCACCCTCTCCCAGTTGCCAGTATATTGTTTATTGCACAATTCGTGAAATTTACACACACTGGCTATTGTTGTTTTGGCAACTTGACTGTTGTATAGTCAGAGCAAGGTTCCTGCAGTGGCACACCGGAGATGTCGAATATACCATTGAAGCTAAGAATATAAATTGGAATTGCCGGCAGGGATTGCTTCTTGGTCGGTTGGGCAATTTTATCGAAACACACATAGCCCTCCAGCTCCAGCGCGGCCACCTGCAGAATACAGTCTATCATCTTTCATCGGAGAAAGCCGATGAAAGTACGGTAGTGCCCCCTGGTAGATCTGAAATTGAAATTGTAAATTTGTAAGAAAAGAAGGTGGCATAGCGGTGGTAATTTAAATCCATAAAAAAGGAGAAACACGTTGAGGACTTTTGAGGATTGCACAGTTGGTGGTTTATGCCAAAAAGTGAACTCTTCTCCTTTGATGTTTCCCCCTCAGCTGCCAACAACAACTACTGACTTTTGTAAACGCAACGCAATACCTACATGATATAGAGATGCGCCTTGCATTATTTAATGTAGCATGAAGTATTTTGGGGGTAAAGAGCTTATGTCTCTAATGCTCTTAGGGTCTTTTGAACAGTGGCGCCAAAAAATAGGTTGCGGGGAAGTTGGTGAAAATGTAAATGCGATGATGGAGTCTAAAATAATGTTTATGGTGCCATAGATTTGAGCTGCATTTCTAAGACACTTATCTGGAGTTTGTAGCGCCGACGATTGGCGGTAGTTGGGTCGGTAGAGCAGATGGGGCGTGTGGACGTTTGACTCAATCCCTTTATACACCTCTGTTGGTGCAATAAAACGCTGCGTGGTAATTTCGATTTGGTTTTTTATTAAGTTCAAATACTCTTACGATTATCAAAAATATTAAAGTTAATATTACGTACAATTTTAATTCCTTAAAGGAACCTTCGCCCACAAATTTACAGTCCGTGGTCTGCAGTATTTGCTGAAGCGTCGATTACCAAAAAGGTCAGCCAAGGGGCAACAAAAGATCAGCCAAGGGGCAAGAAAAGTGTGCAGTGATTTACCAGAAGGCAGTGTGTAGAACACTGTCGAATCGGTTTTTCAAAGCAAACTTTGAATCAAAATAATAATAAAATCAAAGGATTAGCGCGCAAGAAGTGTGGCGTGTTCACCAAAAGGCAGTTGAAAACTTGTCGAAAAGGTAACACGTCAAACTCCTGATTGAACAAGAGTGAATCATGAACGATCGGCACTGATCTTTTATACCCATTTGGGAGAGCTTTCTGTACAAATGTAAATAATAAAATAATCAGCTGGATGAGCTTTTACTATAAAAATAAGCTATAAGAGCTTTTGCAATATTTACTTTAGAAAGCTTTAGGAGCTTTAAGTACACTTATGATGAAAATTTAGTTTATATAATTCAAAATTGTGTAATCCAAAATGGTTTAAAGTTATAATTTTGTAATTCATGATTTTTAATAGCAATTTAAATGAAAATTAATGAAAATTAATAAGATAAATGAAAATGAATGAAAATTAATGAAATAAATGAAAATGAATGAAAATTAATGAAATAAATAAAAATGAATGAAAATTAATAAAATGCATGAAGTGCGGTGTTGGGTTGTTACAGTCTCCCCCTCTGGCGCTGAGATCGTCTCGATGATGCGGCAGGAATAATGGTTGTCGTCTTCGGCGGTCGTCCTCGTCTTTGTAGGGTTCGAACTGGTTTTTCAACATTGTCTTCTTTTGGTGACGTGTATTTGGTCAGTGAGGAAACATGGTATGTTCCCAATGGAATGGTTACATCATCTTTGGATGCGACTTGATACGTGGATGTTCCAAGTTGGTTGATTAGAACATAAGGTCCATCTCTCTTCGGTACAAATTTGGATGTGACATGTTTAGAAGCTTTGCTGAGTACATGTGTAGTGACTAGTACCAAATCTCCAATTTGAAATTTAGGTTGTGGTCGGCGTTTCTTATCTGCATATTTCTTATTATGGTCTTGAGCTTTCTCCACCGTTTCTCGAACATCTTGAATAACTTCAGCTAGTCGTATGAGTTTTGGAGTAATTTGTGGAATGAAATTCTCCGCTTCCGCTATAGCTCTGAGGTCGTGTTTAACGTCATCGATGGTTCTAGGTTCTCGTCCAAACGTTAGATAAGAAGCGGTATAACCCGTGCTTTGGCATTTGGCCGTGTTCATGGCAAAACGTATAGATGGCAAATCATCAGCCCAAGTTGTGTGATTATTGCCAACGAGGATAGCGAGTTGGGTTTTCATATCTCTGTTCTTGCGTTCAACTGGATTTGCTTCAGGGTGATAGACTGGAGTTAGTGTTTGTTCGATCCCCAAGCAATGAGTCATCTGCTGCATTAATGCGGATATGAATTGTGTGCCATTATAAGTCAGTAATCGTCGTGGAGTCCCATATCGAAGGAAAACTTCATTCAGCAATGTTATGGCACAATTTTCTGCTGTGGCTTCTATAAGAGGGAATATTAGTAGTATGTTTAGGTAGGTTCTGGTGTTCCCAAAGTGGCGGGATCGCCACCCTACCGTGTGGTTTTGATTTGATTGACAGTTGAATGCTCCAATTGTGGTTTAGATGTTCCAATTGCGGTTTAGTTGTTTATAATTTAAGTGATAAGAGCAGTTTATAATAATAGTCAGATAATTTTTTTATTTTATTTTTGGGGAAATTTATCTTTTGAATGACGTATGAGCTATTTTAGGATGTGCATATTTATATTTCTATAAATAGAGTTGTTATCATTAAGGAATCATTAATTGTTAAAAATGTATTGGATGGAACTGATCAAAACGTCTAAAAGGGAATGTAATTGCCTTTCTTCGTTGACTAAGAGGAGGACTTGCTGCACACGTGTTTATAGAAGAATTTTAATATAAAAGATGTTTTGGATTCAAACGATCAAATCGGGTGATAGATATTGCATTTGTCATTCATCGTGGAAATATTTTAAAATAGTAAGAGTAGATATAATTGATAGTAGTTTATCAGTTTATCTAACGCCGGAAGATGGGAGTAAATGTTTATTGTTGAATATGTGCAGAGGAGATGCACTATCTGGAAGTTTATCATCAATGTTATATCAATTTAATGTTAATGAACATCTTAAAATTGAAGTATTCGGTGGTGTAATAACATTAGTAGGGGTCACAGTCGATGGTTTTCATCCCCTGAGAATAACAAATCGTTTTAATGAACTTTGTATATTTAATGACTTTGATAGTGAGCTAAGTGATATAGATGAAGAAGACATAAAATTGTTGGATCAACTTAGTATTAAAACCAATCTATGATGGCATTGAACTGAAGATCATTGTTCGGAAAGGATGGTGGACACAAGTTCTGATCTGCTTAAGGAGCAAATTCCTAACTTTTTAATAGACAACAAGGAAAATTTGTTGGATGAACATTATGAGGAGATTCTAAATTGCTACGTAAAATTATGTGAATACACTCATGATTATATCATTACTTCTAAATACGGAAATCATTATTCAACATGCAGCTGGTCATCAGATACATGTCAAGTCGGACCCGACACTTGTGGTTGTTATATGATAAAAAGTAGAATAATGCAAACAAAGAAATTAATGTCACTATATAGCAAAATAAATAAAAAGAGTTAATTTAAAGAATTTTGATTTAGTTTCAATTTGACTTTTCTCTGGTATGGTTTGTTCGTTTCTTCCAATAGTCAATCAAAATGTATAAATTTACCTTGCTGTTAGTTTACCTTTCATTGGGTTTATTACAAGCTATCCCAATACCACTAAATATATCAGATGATGCTGAGAATAAAGGCAATTTGGAATTTTCTTTGCTGCTACCTAGCAATGATACTTTAAAAATCGATTTATCCTTTCAATTAATGAAGATCAATGAGATCATACATCATCAAAATGATAATAATCAAACAATAGGAGCAACAACCACAACAACAACAACAGAAAAACCCAAAGTAAAATATTTTACTGTCGAAGAGGCTATAGAGGCATTCAGGCAAGATTTGCTGAGAAAAGAGAAGGATATACAAGGAATAATTGAAAGTGAAAATATTTTTTACAGACATTTTAAATTAGAATATGATCAGTTAGATCTAACAATTCGCTGTTCTTACGATAGTAATTATAAGAAACGTACATTGGTAATAACTTGTTATGAATATCGTGAATATTCCACCGAAAGAATTATGAGTAACGGTGAAATCGAATTATTTACATCACAAGACACAGAGTTTCGATCAGATGTTGAACTGATCGATGTTAAAAAGTATAAACAGACATATGATATGACAATTTCATAGATTGTGAAATCATTTATAAGAAAGTTGGGATAAAATGCGAACGAAAAATTGTGCTTGCCTGGGATCACTTTTTAGTTTAGTCACAGCATCCAATCGAGGAGGATGGATAGAGATAAGATTGAAATGAAAGATACAACACTTAAGAAGCTGCAGTATGCAGTTATCAAGAACCCCTTTAAATCGTACATGGATAAGAAAAAAGAATCATCATCATCATCATCATCTAGTTGTTCATCAAACTATACTTATAAAAAAATGTAATAAAGAAAACAAGTTTATTTTTTAAAATTGAATTTAGTTTTTGCTTTATTTATAAAGAAATTTCAGACACAAGTGACCGCAGTTAAAAGTATTATAATTTTGCTGTTGGTTATAGTTGTATTTTATGTTGCTTCCTAGATATTTCACAATTTCTTGCGGTGGTTGAAGGTTCCCAAAGCTGTCAAAATACTCTTTATCGTTTTTATTTTTTTTGTAAGCTACCCAGTGTGTTCCAGAACCGAACGAAGAATCCAGATTAACGATACCACATTCAATTTGATAAGGTTGTCTTGGTAAAGTATCGCGCATAAAAACACCCCTAAAATGTGGCAAATATTTTGTATATCTGAACAAATCGCTATCTGTAAGCGGTCGCCTGGGTAGGGATTTTAGTAGTTTTTTGGTTGCGAATGATAAAATAATCCGTATCCCTTCCTATACGGTTTCAGATAAAGGCCTTTTCCCATAGCGATAGCTTCCATAGTTTTATTATGACGATTTGCTTCTTCGAATTGTTTTCTAGCTGATTTCGCTTCATTGATAGCCTTAGCGATAGCCGATCCACCAGATGCTAGACCTCCAATTGCTCCGAGGGCTGTTAGTATAGGAACTAGAGGTAGAAATCCACCAACTTTAGGAAGCGGTATTATGCGTGGAACCTGAATCGTTGATTTTTTTCTTTTAAATGAATTATCTATAACTTTCCTAGCAATTTGTATTGCGCTCTCAATATCGGTCGGTTTTTCTTGCAATAAAACTTTTTTAGCATTTTTTACAGCCATCTTAAAAAGTTTATTTGTAGTATTGCAATTTTTTTTTTTTTCGATTTCATGTTCGTTTTGTTTAATTTGTTGCCCATACCGAATATTACTTTAGTCTTCATAGCGTTTGTCACTAACCAAGCGTTTGCACGTTCAGCAAAATTACTATCTTTGGATTTTACTCTTGTCCACGCCTTGTTGCTTAATATTTGATCAGCTGCGTGTCGTTTAGATATATCTTTTGATTGAGAATAAGCAATATCGTGTTCTCTGCAGGCAGCGTCCAAGAGATTTATACCCTTTTCCCTCTGGCTAAACGTTCTTTAAGTTTAGTGCCGGGTCCACAAAATTGATAGCCTGGTAGGTGAAGTTCAACTGGTAAGGAATTAATAACTTTATCTATTAGTCCTCTTCCAGCTATGTTTCGATTGATACTGGTGGTCTTTTTATAAAAAACTACCATTTTTATTATGTTTTTGGATATTAAATGTGGTGATCATGTTTAATGAACGTAGTTCTGAAGACTAAAACATTTTAATAAAAACGTAGGTTTTTAATGTATATGTGTGCACTCATTATTAAGATGCGTTTCATTAAACAACAAAACGATCTTGTTGTCCGCAATAGAGATTTTTCAACTACTAATAGTTTATCAAAACCGAGACATAGTTTACTTTTACCAAACACAATAAGAGCTTTGATAGTGGGACCATCAAACTGTGGAAAAACGAACGTTATGTTAGGTTTAATAGAAAGTCCAAATGGAGTAAAGTTCAAAAATATTTATTTATATTCAAAGTCATTATATCAGCCAAAGTATCAATATCTAAAACAATTAATACAGCCTATAAAAGGTATAGGATTTCATACATTCTCTGCAAATGAAGATGTTCTACCACCGGATGAAGCAAAAGATAATTCCATTATTATTTTCGATGATGTTGCATGTGAGAAACAAAACAATATTAGATCATATTTTTGTATGGGGCGGCATAAAAACATTGACTGTTTTTATTTATGTCAAACATATACACGAATTCCTAAGCATTTAATACGAGATAATGCCAATATGATTATCATGTTCAAACAAGATGAGATGAATATGAAACATATATACAACGATCATGTGGGTGCAGATATGAAATTTGAAAATTTTTCAAATATATGCACCAAGTGCTGGAAGGATAAATATGGATTTCTTGTTATAAGTAAAGACGATTCTATTGATGCGGGTCGTTATAGAAAAGGGTTCGATGTATTTATTCAACAATAAATATCCAATATTAAACAATTTCTCATCAGTATATAATATGCTCTCAAGCTGTTACAATAGCATGAGACTAGGTAAACCTGTTAATCTGATCCGATAATTATCAGCTGATCTGATTGATCTGATATATAAAAGCTGATCCGTTGACAACCTGATCTGATATTTAAAAGCTGATCTGTTAACAACCTGATCTGATATTAAAAAGCTGATCTACATTTTAACAAGCTTATCTGATCAAGGAAAATGAATGAGAAAATAGTAAGAGATGTTATAAAGACGAGAAATGTATTGCGAAACAAGTTCAATAGTATTAAATCACAAGAATTAGATGCGGCCGAATTTTTGGAAGACACTTTTAAGCCAATCACTAAACCGCTCAAAGAAATCGTTGAAAATTCAAAGCATAGCTATGATTACGATGAAAATGAAATCAACCTTAAACCTTTAAAATCCCATCTAAAAGGTAATACAAGTACACCCCTTAAAAAGAGCAGCTCATCAGTTGATCATACTTATAAAAAAGGTGATGATGAAACGATTACAATCAATTCAAGTGATACAAGTCAGGAAGATACCTTCTATTCACAATACGATGACGCTGATAAAAGTGACGTATATACAAATCTGGATTTGACAACATTGGAACGTAAGAACAAATTGGATAAATTATATGGTCCGCATAGAGATTCAAATGCTAAATGGAAATTTGGTAATAAAGAGTTTGTACTAAAACCAAATAAGATTTCTATAGACGATCATAATTGGTCTTTAACACCCGGACTCTTTGAGCTTTTGTTTTACAAAACACCATCTAAAAACTATAGTGAATCTGATTTGCAAATTTACAAAGAAATCCTTATTATAACAAGTGCACATAAACGTCAATATGATGGAAACGAACAAATTAAAGGTACAAAAGCATACAAGTACAGAAATATTATAAAAAGGTTATTCAATGATAAAACACTCCATAAAGGATCTGGTATCATGACTATAAATCCACAAAAAACCAACTATATATATTGGGATGATCCCAATGAAATCGTCGATAGATTACGACTTTTAATTTCATCACAATCGGCAGGTCATACAGGTCACAATAATGAAATTGTTTCCATTATTGAAGAACTTAAAGAATGCAATATAATTACATAAATTTAATTGCATACAATCATTTGCAAAATGAGCGTCGACAAGTTTGGTCACTTTTCTAATAATATCTTCCAACAGAATAGACTAAAGAAAACCATTGGATTTAATTTGGACCGCGATCGAAATATAAACCTTCATTTTAAACGACTGAAGAACGTAGCTTTGCCTATTGAAGACAATGATGCCGTGACAAAGCAATTCGTCTCGGAAAGTCAAAGTCAGTTGTCTTTAAAATTACAAAAAGAAATCACACTTTTGAGAAATAATATTAAAGATATTGAAAAAGATAAAAAAGACTTGGAATCCGAAATAAAATCAAACAAATTGCTGAACGAAAACCTAAATAAGGAAATAAAAGAACTTAATAAATATATTGAAGATAGACTCAAAGGGTTTGAAGATTATATTTTCAAACAAATTGTGGAACCAAGAATCTTGAGTAAATTAGAGCAAAGACATTTAGCAAAGCAATGAATATAAATACGAAAAAAGGACTAGTAGATGAGCTTCATAGACAAGCGCGCAAAAATTTCCAACGTCGTCGAGTAATAATGAAAGGAATAGATGACCTTTGGCAAGCAGATTTAGTAGAAATGGGAACCTATTCAAAATTTAACAAAGGCCACCGCTTTCTTCTCACCGTTATAGATACATTTTCGAAATTTGCATGGGTTGTACCTCTTAAAACTAAAACTGCGTCTAGTGTCAGTGAAGCGATGAAAAGCGTACTTAGTGAGGGGCGCCGCTTGCCAGCAAATTTACAAACTGATGATGGAAAAGAATTCTTCAACAAACAATTTCAGTCTTTGATGAGACAGTACAGGATTAATCATTATTCAACATTTAGTATCGTAAAGGCATCAATAGTTGAACGTTTCAACAGAACTTTTAAAGGTCTAATGTGGAAGGAGTTTAGTTATCGTGGGTCATACCAATGGATAAATCTTTATAAAAAATTGATTGAGAGATATAATAATACAAAACATAGAACCATTAAAATGTCACCAATCAGTGTAAATTCGAGCAATGAAAAAATGTTGTTAAAAACTGCTTACAACAACTTGAAAATGTTTAATAAACCAAAGTTTCATAAGGGAGACAGTGTACGCATCAGTAAATATAAACATATTTTTGAAAAGGGTTACACACCAAATTGGACGACTGAAATTTTTAAAATCAAATCAATTCAAAATACTAATCCAACTACATACATTTTGGAGGACTATGAAGGCAATGCGATCAAGGGAGGAGTCTATGAGTTTGAGCTGATGAAAACAAGATTTCCAAATAGTTATCTCGTTGAAAAAATTCTTAATACCAGAGGAAACAAAGCTTTAGTAAAATGGTTGGGATTTTCAAACGACCATAATTCATGGATTAATAAAAAAGATATATTGTAATACACGCGCGCGCGCACACACCAACACACAGACATATTTGCAAATAAAATTTTTTTTTTATAAAATGTATAAAAATATGTTTTTTATTTCATTATCCAACTGTCGCTTAAGATGTCAATAACGCTAACTTTAACTGGGAATACCTCAAATCTGGAGGCAAATTACTTTCCATCAATCAATTTGGATAGGGATTACGAATGTGGTCTCGTAGATTTTCATGCATATAACTCTGTTCCCAATGTTGATTTGGAAAATAATTTGTTTCATGTACAAAACACATTTATTGAACTTCCAGTTGGTTCGTATGAATTTGAAGATATAGCTACATACTTGCAGAAAAAGTATGAGAGTATAAACAAAACTGGAGAATTTTATATTGATGCCAATTATAATACCCTAAAAACAGAAATTTATTGCAGTGATGATATCGACTTTAGTGCAAATAGAACCATCGGTTCATTATTGGGTTTTAGTAAGAGAATGCTAAGAGGGGGAGAAGAGAGCGAATCAGACTTGCCTATCAACATAACAAAAGTCAATGCAGTACGCATTGAATGTAACATTGTAGGTGGATCGTATATTAATAATGCACCAGCACACACCATTCATGAGTTTTCGCTAAATGGTAGTCCTGGGTATAAATTAGACGAAATTCCTAAAAATGTCATCTATTTACCTGTAACCACCAGACAGATAAGTTCAATAACTGTTAAAGTTATTGATCAAAACGGTGATCTAATAAATTTTCGTGGAGAAACCATCACACTTCGGCTTCATTTAAAACCAAAGGACCAATGATTATTTACAATAAAAATAACACTAAAATAATACCCTCCATCACTTCTTCACTATCAGTCACACGACCAACAACAGTGATTAGGAAGGAACCGTCGCGAAAAAGAAAAAAATTAACTGTCAACAATAAGAATTATTTAAGATCATTAGGTTTCCAACTAAAAAAAAAATCATGAGTGAAATACTGAATGTTTTACAAAAGCCCGTCTATGATGAGAGCATCATAAAAAAAGAATATCATAGCTACACACCATATCTGCAATCATTTAAAAATAATGATGAAATCAGAATATCGATTCAGAATCAAGATCTCTATGTGCTACCTAGCGATAGTTACATTTATATCGAGGGATTTATAACTCTGGATAATGGAACAATATCACATAATATAAAATTGAAAAACAATTGCGTGGCATTTCTCTTTGATGAGATCCGATATGAAATTAATGGAATTGAAATAGACCGAACCAGATATCTAGGCGTAACAACGATGGTTAAAAATTATGTTTCATTAAATAACAATGAAAGCAAAATGTTAAAAAATGCTGGATGGTTTGAAGGTTCCGACTTTAAATTAGAGAACGGGTATTTCAATTTCTGTGTACCACTCAAAATGCTGATGGGATTTGCAGAGGACTTTAATAAAATTGTATTGAACTCTAAGCATGAGCTCATATTAATACGTTCAAAATCTGATAAGGATTCATTTTTTTCAACTGATGATAAAGAGAAAATAAAATTAAACATTATTAATATTACATGGAAGATGCCCCATATACAACTGGCCGATTTTTCAAAACTGGAAATCCTGAAAACAGTAAATAGCGGACGATGCTTAACAATGTCATTTCGAAGCTGGGATTGTCATTACAATCCTATACTATCGCAAGGATTACACAATTTGTGGAATGTGAAACTTTCTCCACAAAGCGAGAGACCACGGTTTATTTTAATTGTCTTCCAGTCTGCAAATGGATTTCAGCACTGTGATTTGAGTAATATTAAAGTGCATCTTAACTCTGATTCATATCCGTACGATGATCTCAATCTTAAATTTGATCGTAATCGGTATGCCATCTTGTACGATATGTACATCAAATTTCAGCAGAGCTATTACATGCGTGACCCTCAACCTATTTTATTATGTGAGGAATTCAAAAAAGTCGCACCAATCATTGTAGTTGATGTAACACACCAAAACGAATCTATCAAAACTGGACCTATAGATATAAGAGTGGAATTTTACACAACAAAGAATATCCCTGATAAGACTTCAGCATATTGCGTTCTTATACATGAGCGTATAATTGAGTATACACCACTTACTGGAGTGGTAAAACGAAATATTTAATCAAATTGCATTCCGCCGTCATCTCGTACGCACGCATTCGTTTTAATTTTCTTTTTTTTTTTATTAAAACATCATAAAAAATAAAAAACAATGGTTGTGAAAAACTTTGTTACAATCGACGCGCAAGGCTTTAAGAATGAAAGCAGTTTTATCGTTAAGGAACTCGCTGTAACATTTAATTACGAGGAATATCAAAATTTTTTAATTGAGCCACCATTCCCATTTGAGAAACTTTCTACAAAATTCCAAAGAGAAGCAAATTGGTTAACCCGGAACCATCATTTTCTTTCTTGGAATAAAGGTTCCATAATATTTAGCAGTATGCAGAAATTTTTAAAAGAGAACATTTCCGTGACGACAGTGATATATGTGAAAGGTGTAGAGAAGACAAAGTGGATCGAAGATATCCTTGATGACAACTGTTACATGGTGATTAACGTTGAAGATTTTGAATGTGACAATTTAAAATCTCTTCAGCGGAACAACTCTCCATTTTCAAAATGTCCACTTCATTCTATTGCTGGTAGCTGTGCCTTGGAAAACAGTTTGCTAATACGCTGTTTTGTAGATTCAAAAATAATGAACAATGAATTATGAAATTAATTTGTGAAACTCTATAAATTTGAAGAAAAATTAATAAATAAAAAACCAATGAAGTACATTATATGCAATTATTTATTTTTTGTTTTTTATTGATGTTTTTTTACAATTTTAATTTGGGATGATCTTCCCATTGGACCTATATAGGTAAGCGTAAATGCTGATGTATTTATTATTGAAATTGCCTCATCTGACATGTCGCTGTAGCGATCCGGAAGAAATACCTATTATGAAGAAGAAAAATGTTATTATATTACTTTTTATTTTTTTTTTTTTTGTACTTACCTGAAATTCGTGGAAGATGCATAGCACCTTCTTGCCGAACTTTGTTGTCACTGCTTTGATTTGCTCTATATCATAGGGTTGCTCCTTGATAAGACTATTTAGCTTCCTCGTTGGTTTCTGCTCCTCTAAGTCGATTAAATGCTTTTCGATGTCCATTGCTTCTAGGTATCTACTTGTAATAAGCGGAATGTATACTCGTAATGCGTACTACGAATATGAATTCACGCTATTTATATTATTTCAAAGCTATAATAGTAATGCTATCATAGCATAAACCACATATCAGCTATCTTTTTCATATACCCTAAAAAGGAAACCTAATTTTCGATTGACAACAAACCACAACTCATTTTAGTTTCTTTTTTAAAATGAAATTTTATTTTTAGATAGTTGATATAAATAATTCTAAACATTTATTATATGTGTATGATCTTCATGCAAGTGCACAAAACCATACCTTACAGTATTATTTATAGAAGTGAATGAAAAGTTGCCTACTTTTGGCCAATCACTGATCCTTTGATTGGACCACTTTATGTTTGGAAATACAATTTTTAAAGACCTCTTCTTCTTGCGTATCCATGCAGAGAGGAGACGTTCTTTTTCTGTATTTTTTTTTATTTTATCCGTTTTAACGAACGTTGGTTCTGCAGCGATAATGTTATCATGAAATTGGTATATAGAGCTGTCAGGTGTGTTAATCGGCATAATTTCCTCACAATATAGTGAGTCGAATATTTCCATATCATTTTGCACAGAAGAGCTACTACATTCATTTATATCAACCAAGTTTTCGTTCACCATCCCGAAGAAATCTCCATGGAATAATTCTTCTTCATCAAATATTGCCCCGCAATAGAATAGGTCGTAGCACTCTTTAAAACTAATCATATCCTCAATTTGGGAGGGATCCAGTTTGGTTGAGTTGAATAACGTAGAACTTGATTCTTCTAAAAGTAAATCCATGTTATTTGATAGTGTCTTACTGGTTTGCTATCATACATTGGACTTTTATTTAAACAATTTCATACGCAATGTAGGTATATGTTGTTATCATAGTGGTAATTTTCTTGTGGTAACATATTATCGTTATAAAATGTTCTTTGTTAAACTCTATGGTTCAGGAAAAGACAAGAGATTTTTTTTTTTTTTTTTATTTTATTTTATTTAATTAAATTCAGCAAATGTTTCCACACTATCTTCGTATCTGCGAACTTGATTAATGTAATCATTGTATTCCATTACAAGAGTCCTCCAGAGCAGTGGGTTTTCTGATTGATGAAACAATTCAACAGCCCTCTCATCTTCTTGCATCTGCTCCTCTTCTTCCTCGGTAAATGGTTGTCTGCACCACTTTCTAATGAAATCTTCGATATCTAGTATGTAAAACAGCATTTTACTTGCAACTGATTACTTGTATACCCGCACAGGAACAGCCAACAATTATCAGTAGAACTGAATGGTGGCTTGGTTTTATAGGGTACATTTTAATAGTAGAAATGATAACAATTTATTGGGGACATCTATTGTTAGTGTGTGTTGTAAATCATTGAGTGTAGATTTCCGTAGTTGCAGCTATATTTATGATTCAGCCCTCAGTAGATTGAATAGGTGGACAAGGATGCTATAGATATTTTTGAAAATAAAAGTAATAGTCACGCTTTTTTTATACATTTATTTATTGGTTTTCATATTCAATCTTATAATGTCCCCAAGTAAATGAATACATTTTTGCACGTAGGCCAACAAATTGTTGCATTTTCTTTCCACTATTCTCATCTTTAAACATACCCAATTTTTAGCATTAACAAGCGGAAAGTTGTGCACATTCAAGGGATTGTAGTCGGAAGTATCAAAATATGTGTCTAAATCATTCAAGATATCAGAGTAAAAATCAATCATATTTTCAGAAAAAATCCTTCAAACATTGAAATCTATTAATATTCAATTCTAAAGCTTTTATCTTAATTAGAGTCCATCCACTGTCTCGCTCCTGAAATTCTTCCAGCTTTTCCATTATATTTTCCTCCATTTCTAGTATTAATTGATCAATATCATCAAATGGTAGAACGGTTTGCATACGTGTCATCATGGACTTTACATCAAAATCCATATCGTCCCCATTACCAATCTTTACAAATTCCGCGAATAATTCCAAATTGAATTTAATTGATTCATTCTCTACGATTTTTTCTTGCAAAAGATGTTTAACGTTTGCTCTCTTTCTTGCGAAATATGATTTTACATCGAGATCGTCTTCTTTTTCATTCCGCAGGGAATATGAAGCAATTCGTTCTTTAAATGATGTCATTATTTTATACACGTTATCACCATATGACAATTGCCCTTTTAATTTATGTTCATTGCTTCTCTGATGCTGCTTCCATCTTCTCTTGTGCACTTCAATGTTACATACATTGCACACAATTTTCGATGACGATGATGATGATGCCGACGGTGATCCTAATGTTGATATAGGTGGTGACGTCACTTGTAATTTATCTTCATTTTTCCTCCTCTCCTCAGCCAAATCTACACACTTTAACAAATGCTCCTTCAATTTATATTTCCTCGTAAATGTTTTACCACAACCCATGCAATGATTTAAGATCTGCTCATGCAGAGTTTCCATATGACGCTTCAATACATCATTACGCGAAAACACTTTATTACAAATTTTACACTTCATTTTGGTACACCCTTTTTTAAATTGTAAAATCAACTGTCCCCTTGAATTGAAATCTATTCAACTTATAACATTTGCAACCATTATCAAGATCCCATAGTGTAAACCCGTAGTGCAAGCAAAAGATATCTTTCACCCAAAAATAAAGTAAAATAAAAAAATTATCTGACTATTATTATAAACTGCTCTTATCACTTAAATTATAAACAACTAAACCGCAATTGGAACATCTAAACCACAATTGGAGCATTCAACTGTCAATCAAATCAAAACCACACGGTAGGGTGGCGATCCCGCCACTTTGGGAACACCAGAACCTACCTAAACATACTACTAATATTTCCACCCATCTGCTGGCAAGGTCCTCAGCTATAAGGATCCATTTATATCCATCTGATGTGGCGGGTAAAGGTCCAAATAGATCTACTGCTAGTATCTCGAATCTTTGGTTGCTTGAGACAGTTTTTAGTAGTCCGATTGGTTTTTGGTTGCTTGGTTTATATCTTAAGCATTGAAGACAATTACCTATATGTTTGGTAATGTCATTACGCATTCCAGGCCAATAGTATCGGGACGCAATTCTATGAATAGTACGATCAATACCATAATGACCCGCAGTGGCGGCATTGTGATAATTATTTAGAATGGATTCGCGTTCATGGGATGGCACAAGGAGTTGTGCGTTTTCAGCATCTGATTCTGGTGAGTATCTATATAATATCCCATCGTTAAGCAAGTAACCGCGTGCAGTCCATCTAGAGATATCTTCCGAGTCATTTTCAAATGACTCAATAATGGACTTAAGCTGTTCGTCTTTGAGTTGTGCTTCTCGGATTTCTTTCGGATTTCTTGCAGGAATGTCCACTTGAAATGCACAGAGTTTACATCCGGATTCAGTATGTTCTGAATCATTGCATGGTGGTCGTGATAACATATCAGCGACTGTATTGGATCTTCCCGGTATGTATTCGATTTGAAGATTGTAGGGCTGTAATTGTAGGGCCCATCTGGCGAGTCTACCGGTTGGTGATTTTAGGTTCATTAGCCACTTCAGCGGCTGATGATCAGTTACGAGGGTTATTTCACCTCCTTCGATGTAGCCACGAAATTTGTTTACTGCCCAGACTATGGCCAATGCTTCACGTTCGGTGGTAGAATAATTCCGTTCAGCGGCAGTTAAGAGTCTGGAAGCATATTCAATCGGGTGTTCATCGGCTTTCTCCCCCTGGACTAAAACGGCGCCGATCGCGTAGCTGCTTGCATCGGTTTTAAGGCGGTATGGTTTTTCGTCACAGGCTTGTTGTAGAATCGGTGCGCTTACGAGTAAGGATTTTAGGGTGTCGAATGATGCTTTTTCTTCCTTCCCCCACTTCCATAATGCTGTTTTCTTGGTAAGATTGCTTAATGGCTTTGAAACATCGGCAAAATTGTTGATAAAACGGCGGTACCAAGAACAAGTTTGGAGGAACGATATCACTTGCTTAGCGTTTTTTGGTTCTGCTCGATTTGCAATGGCAGCAGTTTTATCGGGATCAACTTGTATACCTCTATTTAAGATTAGGTGTCCAAGGTATTTGACTTCTGCACAACAAAAATTAGATTTTTTCCTATTCACTTTTAGGTGGAACATATTAAGTCTTGCGAATATTCGCTTTAAGTGAACATAGTGCTCTTCAAAACTGCTGGAGCAAATAATTAAATCATCAAGGTATGTCAAGAGGAACATGTCGGCAAGTCCATTTCGGAATCTATCTATCAGCCTTTGAAAAGTTGCGGGAGCGTTCCGTAGTCCAAAAGGCATTCGTTTAAAACGAAACATACCAAATGGCGTAATGAATGCGGTTTTGTCCCTGTCTTCTTCGGCTACTTGTATTTGGTAATATCCAGACTGTAAGTCAAGAGTGCTTTTAAAGAGTGTTCTCTTTGTTGAGTGAAGAAGGTCGTCGATTCTTGGTAGTGGATATCTGTCGGGTACTGTTATACTATTTATTTGCCGGTAATCGATGCAGACTCGTATGCCTTCATCCTTTTTAGGTACCAGCACAACAGGTGCAGCCCAAGGAGACTCACATTCCTCGATGATATCACTTTCCAACATTTTATTGAGTTCTGATTTAAGCTGGGCTCTTCTAGTGGGTGACAGTCGGTATGGTGTTGTCGCAATTGGACAATGATTACCAGTGTTAATTGTATGAATTGCATATGGTGTTGGTTCGGATATTGCATCGAAAACGCTTTCTTCATTTGTAAGCAATTCATTTAAGCGATGTTTTTCAAGCGAACTTAGCTCAATTCCTTCATCTTCACGAAGTTGGACATCTATTGTTAGAATTTCCATGAAAAATGGCTCTAATTCAACTTCTTCTTCGATCACTTGAACCAAGGGCGGAAAGAGATTCTCTTTGTTTTTCTTCCGCTCAGGAGTCACTTCGTCGCTTCTAAGTGAATCTTGGAATATGTGTTGAATGGAATGAGGTGAGTATTCGTTCTTCTTGGATTTAGTCTTTTTCCTTTTAAGAGGTATTTTAGGTCCAAGATATTCTTTTTGTTGTGGTGTAGCAGCCAGTGGAGAAATTGTTTTAAGGTTTTCGGACCATGTCAGGAAATTTGAGATTTGGTCTGTAAGCTCCTTATCACTTAATTCGACGGTGCTTGTATGAGCTGCAAGCTCGGTGGATTTTCTTTTCGGTGTCAAAAGAGATTGTTGAATATGTAAAGCTGTATTACTAGTGGACGGAACAGGGTTTAAGGCAGCAACATCTTTAGTTTTAACAATCTTTGTATGCCCTGTGTCATAGAAGTCAAAGACTTTTTCTTTCTGGTCGGCGAAGTACCATACCCTTTGGCCTAAGTCTAGGACAATTCCGTTTTTCTCCAGAAAATCGATTCCAATCAATGTTCTATTGTCGGTTGCCTTTGGTAGCACGACAAACTTAATTGGTCTGAGGCGATTTCCGATAATAATATTTGTTTCACCTATATAAATTTCTTGCGATTTTGCATCTCCATCAGCAAGTGTGACATCAACATTTATCGCAGAAAATGTTGTTCCATTTTTAAGAAGGTGTAGAAACAATTCTCTGCCAGCCACACTGGTTCGAGCAGCTGTATCCAGATATGCAATTCCCGTTTCTCCATGGGAAGCAATTGGTATAGTTGGCAGATCTGTGGACAAAGTGGTCCTAATTGAGTTAAAGGAAACCGTTGATGGTCCTTTTGGTAACTCCTTGCAGGTTGGACAGTTGGAGCGGACATAGCCAGGTGCTTTGCACTTATAGCAGTGAATTTTTGGTTCCGTGGAAACCAATTGCGTTTGCTTCTTTTCATCTCGTTCCTTTTTCCGGCATTCATTTGAGGTATGACCTTTATATGCGCAGTAGTTGCATCTTTTCTTTGCAACATTTTCCATTATAGGTTGTTGTTGGGCGGATCTTTCAGCAATGGACAGTTCCACCATTCTTGCCTTACAAAGTAGCTCTTTGAAGGTCTGTATCTGAGTTCGGGGAACTCCGTCACGTATGTGGATACTCAGTAACCCGTAAATCATGTCTATCATTTGTGCTTCTGTAGCAACAGGTATGGAGAGCTGAGAAAAAAGCGATCGTTTTGAACAAATGAAGTCATCCGTTGACTCCTTCGGCTTCTGCCTCTGTTCGAAGATCTCCAAATAGATGCGATAATCTGGTTTGGTGGGTGCATAGGCGTTCCGCAGCAGCTTAAGCACATCTTCCCATACCTTTGCCTCATTTTTGACGCCTTGCCACCAAATAACTGCGCTATCTTGCAGCAGTAAAGGAAATCCTTTTATTGCATCAGCATCAGATATTCGCTCGATATCTTTATAGATGTTTATCGTGGCTATAAAACTTTCCACCACAACTGGATCTCTCTCTCCACCAAAACGCTCCGTGCAGTGGCTGAAGCTGCCTTTGCTCGTTGACTGCGTTGTCATAGCGGCAATGAGTTCTCGCAGTTGTTCAGCTGATAGATGAGCCATTTCGTTCGATACTTCTTTTTGAACAGATTCTCTTGCACTTTGAGCAGAGATGCGCTCACTCCTTCTTAAGTTATCCGTTTTGCAAATGATACGGTATTGAATCAGGCCACTAGTTGGGTGCCAATGTAGCGCCGACGATTGGCGGTAGTTGGGTCGGTAGAGCAGATGGGGCGTGTGGACGTTTGACTCAATCCCTTTATACACCTCTGTTGGTGCAATAAAACGCTGCGTGGTAATTTCGATTTGGTTTTTTATTAAGTTCAAATACTCTTACGATTATCAAAAATATTAAAGTTAATATTACGTACAATTTTAATTCCTTAAAGGAACCTTCGCCCACAAATTTACAGTCCGTGGTCTGCAGTATTTGCTGAAGCGTCGATTACCAAAAAGGTCAGCCAAGGGGCAACAAAAGATCAGCCAAGGGGCAAGAAAAGTGTGCAGTGATTTACCAGAAGGCAGTGTGTAGAACACTGTCGAATCGGTTTTTCAAAGCAAACTTTGAATCAAAATAATAATAAAATCAAAGGATTAGCGCGCAAGAAGTGTGGCGTGTTCACCAAAAGGCAGTTGAAAACTTGTCGAAAAGGTAACACGTCAAACTCCTGATTGAACAAGAGTGAATCATGAACGATCGGCACTGATCTTTTATACCCATTTGGGAGAGCTTTCTGTACAAATGTAAATAATAAAATAATCAGCTGGATGAGCTTTTACTATAAAAATAAGCTATAAGAGCTTTTGCAATATTTACTTTAGAAAGCTTTAGGAGCTTTAAGTACACTTATGATGGAAATTTAGTTTATATAATTCAAAATTGTGTAATCCAAAATGGTTTAAAGTTATAATTTTGTAATTCATGATTTTTAATAGCAATTTAAATGAAAATTAATGAAAATTAATAAGATAAATGAAAATGAATGAAAATTAATGAAATAAATGAAAATGAATGAAAATTAATGAAATAAATAAAAATGAATGAAAATTAATAAAATGCATGAAGTGCGGTGTTGGGTTGTTACAAGTTGCGTTAACGTCACAATGTATCGTCCTGATAGAGCATATTATATAGAGAACGTATCATAAGAGGGTCCATATTGAGTACCACAGGGTTTTACTTTAATTAAAACCATTATTATTTTAAATGCGTGGAGTGGTACTAATAAATCATTTTTAAGGGTCTGTTTCTGTTCCCATAGGGACAAAGCGGAACCTTATTGTTTTCGCTACGAGATGTCTGTCCGAACGCACTAAGACAATTTCGTTCCAAGGTCTATCTCAAGAACTAATTGACGTAGAATGCTGAAATTTGCGCACAACATCAGGTTCAACGACAAATATCAATGATAGCGTAAAATTGACTGGTTTTGAAGAATACAATACATAATTAGTAATTTGGTAAAAATATTGACATTCATACAAAAAACTGTTTAATTTTGTACCTAAGTCTATTATATCAAAGAACAACCTGGTCAAGTATGCAACTCACACTTGGCCGGTTTTTAGTTTTGAAGCTAACTTTACGAAGTCACAATTGTCACAATTTCTATATACAAATTATTCTCTACAAGAATTCAGCCCACCATGTTAATAGTAGAGGCAGTGCCGGTTTTAGGCTGATGACAATTACCACCCTGGCGGTAATCTGTGATAGTAGTATGGGTGGCTTTTCCCGCTTACAACTGTGGTTCGCCATCGCCCGTAAATATTGTTGTTGCGTTTACTTCGATCACCGTTGATGATGAAGATAACTCGCCCTTCTGTTGGTCACACATTTTGGAAGCCTCTTGCCGGTGGTCTTCGACGTCTTGGAACGTGCCTTTATATAGAAAAGAATAATTCATAAATTGTTATATTACTAGCTGGACCCGTGCTCGCCGTGCCCGCTCGCATAAAATTATATTTGGTTCATTTATAATTACGCTTTGAGTGTTCATTGAAATCTGTCCAGTAGTTTTTTTTAGGAGAAAAAGAAAATTCCTTCATCTCCTAGATCTTGCTAATTATTTGTAATACTGCATTTCTTTTCATGTATGTAAATATTTTCACTTCAAAAAATACATTTTAGCTAAAAACTGTTCCTAAGGACGTGGCTATAAACGACATAGCCTATAGCAGTCTCACAGTCTTAAGGATCATTTAAGGAAAAGTTTCATCGAAATCTGTCCAGTAGTTTTCGAGTTTTTAACGGCCAAAGAAAATACCTACAGTTTTATTATATGTATAGATATTATCGTGAAACTGATTTGCTGATTGATAAGAAAAATATTCCCGTGTTCTTCTTGTCTGAACGGAGAATATTGCAGCTGTAACCCAAAATGTGCAAATAAACCCTAAAGCATTAATGTGCCAAAAATTTTAGCAACAGAACATGAGATGCACAAATCTTAGCGTAATGTTGTATAAAGATCTCGGATAAGACGAAGTATTCGCTTCTGCTTTTGACAGTTTAGCTCAAAAATTTTTTTTTCAGATGAGGCGCATGTTTTCATCTTGGCGACTACGTAAAAATAAACACAATTATTGCCATTTTGGGGCTTGGAAAAGCTACATGTAGGAGTGGCTGCATTACTGACCAATTTTTATTCCAAGACGATAATAGAAGAAATGTTGCAGTCAATAGAAAGTGCAACCAAGGCATCATGCCTTGTTATGACCAGAATTTGAGAATTCTGACTTGGGCGAGCGATGGGCTTTGGCCTTTTTCTGATGTGTCATTAAAGATGTATGCATGTATATATGTAGAAAAATATTACAGAGTATGTTTATAGCTTTTTTAAAAATAAACCAATAGATGGCATACCCTTACATAAATCACGAATTATAGTCCGTCCCTTGACAGGTCTCTTGACATCAGGGATTTTATGCTCTTTGCGAAAACAAAAAATATTTTACTGCTAATAAAAATGTGCACGACTGGGTCGCACGTAACTTTCTCGTTTCTGCGAATCTAGCAGAATCTCAATCATTTTAGCAAATTTTTTAAAATACGTTTGGTAACTGAACCATAGTACATAAACTAAACATAGATACGTATTAACTACAACATTTTATTATTTTTAAATTTTACCCCGAAATGACACTTGAAGGAGGCAAGTAGGCGATAAATTTCGAATTATATTGCCGCTGAAATTTTGGCCTTTTCAGAAATATACAGTGTGTGAATACAGATCGGGATTTGGGTAGTCATTTTTGAGAAATATTCATAAAGCGGCTTTATTTGAGTTTTCTGAGAAAAACTAAGTACGTGATCATGTTTAGAATTTATGTTGTCATAAACATGTATTTTGATCAAAATCGTTAGATAACGGTTTTTTGTAAAACTATGCTGACAAATGTTAAGCTAAGTACACACGATTGTCAGATCTGTCTGAAAAATGTGTCCCAAATGTCTTACAACCGTCTGAACTTTCAATTTTTTTTTACAATGTTGTAAGAAATGTCATTGTCAGCCCATTGAAGGATTATCCATCTGACTATGAAATTGTAAGGTTGCTGACGATCGTCTGAACAAGTCTGAACACCCAATTTTCTTTTTATTGGCAAACAATTAGGACATTGCCAGATGTCGTTGTTTATGGCAGCTGACAATAATATTTTTTTATATCCTCCACAGGAAGGTATATTCTGGATGTCTGTCTGTCGACATTTTGTGAGAGGACTTCTTTTTACCGTCGTCAGGTTGGTATAAAAAATGGGCTATGTAGGTCAAGTAGTTCTGGTACCTCCCACACAAAACCAATATTAGACCCATGCGTGTTCAGGTCATACTAACTCGCATGGCAAACATTTTGCACGAACTTTATGCAGTGGAGGGTATCAAACCATCGGCCAGACCGATGATAATACTTTTACTTGTTCATTGACAGACAGTTTAAGCGATGGTATAGACGTGAAATCGAAGTTTACTTTTATACACGATGGAAATAATTTAATCGATAGTCGCCAACATCAAAAAAACTTAAAAAAAAAAAAAATCCAATAGAAAGAAATACCAGAGTGAACACGCAGTCTGTGGGGTGTTGGCTGCGCAAAGCATAAACTGTCAAAGTCGAATCCATCCGCAAAAAATTGCGATAGAGTTCTGTCTCCTCAGCTCACAATTCGACGAATAATTTTCACTCAGAAAAGTCATTGTCAGACCATTGTAAGACATCCAGCTGACAATGAAATTGTAAGTCTTTGGGACAAAATCCTACACCCATTTCAAAGTGCAATTTTGTGCTCTAAGGTAGTTGGCAAATGTAAGCTCATTGTCAGTCATTGTCAGAGCATTGACAGATCTGACAATATTGTTTAGGTAATAAACATTATCTAGCAGTTACATTTTCATTCAAATCGAAAATAGCGTTTTCGAGATACAAACAGTTTTAATGTACACTTTTTAGCAATTATTTTAGTATTACAAAATTATATAAATTTGTATGGGAGGTATGGGTAGTTTTTATTCGACCAAGCAAATTTTTTGTCAAAAAATTTTAAATATTATTAAAATAATATAATGCAAAGTTTAAACTTGCTATCTTCACTGTAGCTATTTAAATTTTTTTTTTTTTTTTTTAACATCAAAAAGCTATATAAATCCGATATTTTTGTATGGGAGGTATTAGTAGTTTTTATCCGATCTTGCTCATCTTCGAACTTAGCCTCAGTTTGAAAAGCTTACGTACCAAATTTCAAGTCGATAGCTCTTAAATTGCGGACAGACAGACGGACATCGCTAAATCGACTAAGAAAGTGATGCTGATCAATAATACATAATAGTTTGTCAAACCTACAATGCCTCCTTATGTGCGTTACAAATGGAATGTCAAAGTGAATATACCCTCACCACAGTGTGGTACCGGGTATAAAAACTTGGTACTGCGCATGTTGGGTACTTTCTTTTGGGACGGGGTACACGTACTTATTTCAACAATTTCCAAAACAGCCCTCGAATTCAATGTAATTGTTTCCACAGATAGCCACCACTGTGCTCGTATATATTAAACTGATTCCCATTGACTGCTTCTCTGTTTTGAAGTACCACCGAACACTGAACTATCCACCCCCTTGCAAGGAACAGGCGGATTTCGTGTAGCTACACCTGTAGTAAAAGTAAACCGTTAGGCAATGAGTTTTATGGTTAAATCAAAACAAATTTAGGGGAAATTTTCCAGCTCGTTTTCTGTGCGAGGTTAGGTCGTATACCAGTTCCTCCTGCTGTTCTTCGATGAGACGATAAATTTCTTTACACCTCAAGGAATCGCAAATGCAACAACTTCCAGTTGGGGGGAGGGTGATTATTGTTTTTGTATATTATCTGCTTTGAACAAAAATTCCAGTTGGATGAATTCTGAAAGGAAACAGGTGCTCCTTTGGCACACAAAAAACACTGCTTTTGTGAATTGAATTCTCTGGTGAATTGACTGCGCCTCTTGCGTGTCCTTAAGCTCTTATTTGGAATTTCAAATGACCACAAGACCGCACAATTCCGCTAAAACTCATTATTCAGCTGTTTGTGTGGTCCTGCAGCCCGTGAGACGACAACAAGGACTCTTCGGACTCGAATGGCGCAGCATGTGTGTGGTCTGTGGCTTCTAATTGAATTAAGGGTATTTTCGCTGTGCCGCCAAAGTCACAGTTTGCCAATTAAATGCGATTGCAATTGGAGATGCCCCCTTGGGGATAATGGAGTGTGCGTCTCTCGTGGCTGCCATAACAACATTTGGCTTTTTGCGGTGAGAGATACTCTTGTTCGTTGGTACAGCACGAAGGCGCGGTGAACACCTTGGGTGGCGTTTTGGTTGAACGATGTGACATAATATGCCAGTTTGGCGTAGGCTAGAATGTAATTTTTTTAATCATCAGATCGTTGAGTGGGCGGTGTATTTTTTTAAAATCTTATATGAATACAAATTCAATTTGAAATTATTTTCTACCTATTCTATCCCAAGCCGGAATTTCTCAGAGTCCCCAGCCTAAATTAGAGAAGCATGCAAATCCGCCAACATACTTCGTGCGTATACATGCGCAGATACTCTGTACAAACACCAAATAGGGAGTCCACGCCAGCCAGGTACCATAAGGTACAAGTCCAATAAGCGGAACATGCATTGCAGCGATTCTTCCGCACCCATATAGATATAGGCCCACCTAAGGAGACATTTATTTTCCGTGCGGGAACTTTTCTTTCATTTCTCTGCAGCCAGCGCTTCGTTTTCACATTTTTTTTTTGCTCGTCCCCATTGTAGGTAAGTGATCTGGCAGCGCGTGGGCCCGTTATAAGCGCATATCTCCTACGGCGGCAACCATGTGAAACGCCTGAGATGGATCAGCAGCAGCTCCAGGCCACCAACTCCTACATTAACTTCCTCATGACTAGCGCAATGTGAATGAAGACGCGAAAAAATGTCGACCTGGGCATGGTTGGATGCCATCCCACTGCTACATTGTGAAATGTTTCTACCATCCGTTGAGTAACAAATTATGCACTATGCACACTGAATACTTGCTCTCCCCGTCTATCTTCACAAATGATGCAAGAAGATGGTGATGATGTTGATTGTCTTCATTTTTGATACAATTACCCGAAGCATCGTCTAAGATCTACAATCTGTGGGTGAAAGTAAGCGTAGAGATGTGTTGCAATTGAGGCAGTGAAGCAAGATGTTCCCCAGACCATGACGGTTTGTTGTAATTTCATGCCAATGCATAGGATAATCTAAATCTTCCTCTGTGTTCCGATCGTCTATTCGCTGTGGTGGTGACAAATTTTCATGGAAAATTAAGTAAAATGTGCGCGCAAGCGCAACTTTAAAGACTCCAATTGCAATTATTTATGGCTGACGATCGGGCGGGCTGGTGCACATTGCACGAACAATTTCTTGAGCTTGCATTGATAAGGCTTTAATGAGCGGTAAATTGATGGCTGAAATTGAGGAATGAAGGCTTCTTCAATTTTTAATTAGCGTGTAGGTACAAGGCGTTGAATCAGTATGTATAAGATGTATACTCTAATATTAGGCTATGACGATATCATTGGATTAATGACGAATTTCCTATATTCCTAAAATAATGTGCTTAGAATTGCAAATTATGATCTTTGAAAATAATTGAGGTAAGTAATTATTATCTATATACAGTTTTGGAAAGTGCATTTTATACTCTGCAGCATACAACAACTTTCCATTCGCCACGGTGTTGGGGTTTGAAGATGTAACTGCGAAAATTGTAATATCTATGTACAAAATCATGCGTGAGAATTATGCTGCAAAAAACGATATGTCCGATATGCATTTACTCATGTGCAATTCTTCCGGAAAATGTTTCAACTTCTCCAGATCGATAATTTTGTTCGCTATATTGCGGTTAGCGAGTTTTTGTGTAAGAGTTATTCATTCGTATTTAGTTATCTGTGTCCCGCTTAGCTTCTCCATTATAAGAGTCGCAACTATGATTCTCAATAGCTATTGAATCTATATTATCAAGGCAATTCCCATGTGGAAGACATTTCTGGACTATTCTGGTATTTCTTGATCGCACTACAAACCACATAGAATAGACCGTCGACTACTCCTACCACATAACGGACTTTGCCTACAAGCTGCATGCGGGCCCAGGATTTTTCATGCATTGGTGCTGTAGGTACAAAATCAAAGGAGCGCTATTAACGGACGCACACTTGAAAAATCCTACGCCCATGGTATAGCATGGAAAATCATTGCCGCCATTGATCTGTATTCACAGACAGGGGAATTAATTCCAGGGAGAATTGGGTTATTGCACGGAAGTCGGCGGTCTAGTTCTATGTGGTTTGTGGAACGAACACTACGAGTTATCGCAGTTGCTAAACGAAGGAAACCTTTTCCGAGATCTTTTTCTTTGGGTCAATATACATAATAGATCTTATTATGTATGTATTTAGTATAAACACCGATTTAAAAAAAAACTTTTTTTTTTTAAATACTTCTCCCGGGAAAGGCGAACCTATAACGTTTAATCATCACCACGAGATGCTTGCAAATGTATGTTAGTTCTGCACTTCAATTACTGCAAACTGTAGTGTTCTGGAAATATATTCCCACTAAGCGAGTTCCAAAGTTTGCGTGTCATGTAACAGAAGAAGTGTTGGAAAATTGATGTCCTCGCGATTGTCAAGTGTACCTACTGTATGGTCACTGGTCATGAGCATAAGTTGTCTGTCTTCTGGGGCGCCCAAAAGTTGCATTTCGAGGGATAATGTCTTTGAGTTCCTCGAAACATCTACCAAGGAAGTATCTACGATTTGTCGTCTGCGCACAAACGGTTGTAGATTCGATGTGAGTGTAGGGTCTCCAATAAATTGAACTGCTCGTCTCTGTATGCTTGTAACTAAGACACCGAGATACTTTAAGTTCTCTACATCGGCCTTAAAACGTTTCACTCTACCATCACTTTTGATTTATTAAAAACAAAAAGCACAAGGTAGACACTGATTACAAATGTTCTATATTTGTCGAGTGTGGGCAGTGTGCTGGACTACTGTGCGAGGGATCCCAGGTTCGGTCCCCGGAAAAACACAAATTAAATCTTAAAGTTTTTTTCTAATGCGCCACCTATCGCGAACGTCTAACAAACATCCGAGAGTATGACTGTCATGAAAAAGGTTCTCAATTCAGCCGTTCGGACTCGGCATAAAATTGTAGGTCCCTTCCATTCGTCCCAAAAATAGAAACTCACACATAACGAATGGCTGCGAGAAGCTAGGCCTTGGGTTATACAGAGATTCTAGGTAGCTCTATGGAAAATGTCGCTCCTTGCGGCATTGATGGCTGCTGTTAATTATTTAACATCTGAAACTTGTTTACCGGACTCGTATACTTTCCGTGACAACCATCCCCAAACAATCTCAGTTATATTGAGATCAGAGGAATAAGGTGGGCACCCCAGTAAAGTCACATTTTGGGTACGGATACACTCTTTTACCACGCGTGCGGTACGAATGGAGGTGTTATCCTGATGGAAAATCCATTGCATTATCCCTAATATTTCGATTTGCCATAAATATGTCTGGGTATACGTTTATTTGAGGTTCACATCAACTGGCGAAAATTTAGCAACTGAATACACCCAGCCCAGCCGCTGTATGTTTGTTGTCCAATCGCAACTCACTTAACTGAGGAAGCTTGAAACTGATTTTCTCCCCTCCCCCACCCAATTGGTATAAAAGCCATTGAAATAAAATGGGCAACCTTTTTCTTGGTTTGGCGGTGATTAATAAAAAGTGTTTCAACAGTGAGTTAAAACTCCTAAAAACAAAAAAACAAAGTTAAAATAACGTCGCTACACTGTATACTTACGAAAAACAAAAAGTAAAATAATTTTACAACGAAAAGTGCGCATAAAATTGAATATTTACTTAAAATTGTTAATATATAATACCATGTATTAAAATATTCCGGTTTTTGGCGATTGAAAGTGAATCCTAAGATTTAAGAGAAGACTTGGGGTAGGCAAAAGATAATGGGGCTACCAAGACTAAGCACTTCGGCACCTGGTAGGTGGTAGCCATGGAGCTATTGACTTGGATCGATAGTAAGGGTGGGTACTGCCGCGAGGAGTAGATTAAGGGTTCTCTTAGCAGCCTTCATTTTTCTCCAATGTAACAACATCAGACAAATCTTCGTATCTATTTTCTTAGTGATCGTGCGCTACTTTTATTTTTTTCTTCCCAATCTTACCTAATACCCATTAGGGATATATTTTCTATTATTTCGGTCAGTTTTGAGTTCAGACAACCCTGAAGGCGTTAACTAAGTCCATGGTAGACATTCCAATTCTTAACTTTGGCCCGAAAATAATTATTTTGCAGACAATCACGATAAGCAGAAAGAACACCACCCATCCGACGCGACGAGCTAAATGCCGCGAGCCACCCCAAGCGTGCCAACCCTCTGCTTAGGGATGGAAATTTTATGCGCGAACTTTCTATAATTTCCCTCTTATCTCCTGCACCCCATTTGATTGAAAAACGATTAAAATATACGCGAAATAAGTATAAAAATACATTCAGCTTCAATAAATTGATCCACAGCAAAGAAATTGCCTCTGTGAAATTGTGAAAATTTAGTTTCGCTCCTACAAGATTCCTATTAACTACTATGTACTAAATAAAAGCATAAAGTAAATACCGATATTTAGGAATAAGAAAGAGAAACACAACATGAAATGATGGAAAAATCTTGTCACTATTCATGTGCATGGGAGTGTACTACCTACATATCGCTCATGCTAATCTCAAGCCGGAAGCAAGGGACATGCAAATTCGTGAGGACAGCAGTAAAGGAGGCTTTAGGAAATAGATACAGCATTACTAGAGTGCGATTCGCACACTTATTCCTACTTACCCATAGTCCTAGGCTGCATGGGTTCAGACTTTAGTTTAATAAAGCTCAGAGGTTTTGTTTTTGGGTATTCCTAGCAAAAGTTGAAACTTGTCTGTTCTTTAAACCCATATTCGGAATCAAAACTTGAAAGCCAAGCGCTGCTTAAAAGACTAGTAGGTACTCATGAGAGTTTTATTTTTGGACATATATGTAACCCACGCTAAATATGAATTACGCTACGTTCTCGTTCAATAGCTATTATTCCGGAACTGTGCGCAGAATATTTTTAATCTGGTAGCTATTACAAACAGCAAGCTGGTGTGAATAAGTTGCTTGCTTGTGCTAATTCTACTCAACTATATATGCCAAACTTAAGTCGGTAAACATCATTTCCTTTGAGTTATACATGCAAATCTCATTCGGTTAATTGTGGCTCTCATACTGAAAATTGAACCAACGGAAGTTGACTATTCCCCCTTGTGTCTGACCACAATAAACCGAACATTTCCCACAAATTAAATTCTAATCTACTAAAGTATGTTTGTATGTAGGGTAGCTATACTAACCAAATACTCACACAAGCGACTCCTGCTCGTGTCTCTGTTCTGCACTCTGCAATGCTTGAAAACTAATTATAAAATATAAAACTGTCCAATTTACCCCTTTGCCTGTTGCTAGAGTTTGCACACATTTTACCACACACCCCCGCCCACTCATAGTCAGACAACACTATTAACAATTTAGTTCCTGCTAATCAACAGGATTCAGCTATAATAATACTGTGTGAAACAACAATGGGCGATGCAGTAACCGGGAGCAACATACAGGATATGCGATACAAATAAATGCATGAAGTTGTCTAGAATGTGGATGAGTCGAGTGGGGCAACATCATTAATCCTTTGGAGAATTACATCAGCGGTAGTAATTGAAACTGCACACAATAAATTCAAGTAGATAGAGGGAGTGACTGCCACTGCATCCGTTTCTATACAGCCTCTCGAGGGGTTTTGCTTTCCTATATAGATGTACGTTGTCGCCTCTCTAGAGCTTTCTCTTATTGCACTTCGTTCCCCTGCCGATCTTGAGTCTGACTCCCGCTCATTTAGTTTGCCAAAGCAAAATCAACTTGGATAACCCAAAACAAGGATATTTATGAATTCCCGGCAAACATGAGCCAGTGCATAAGAACATGGTTCCGGTGTTGTCGGTGCAGGTGCTGGAGAGGTGTAGGCATATTCTGGTAGCTTTCTCCATCTTCAGCGGTAGGTGACAGAAATTTCTTGTGTCTTCTTGAATAAAACAACAAAGTAGATTAAAATTCAAAGGGATACACTACACACTACGGGGGGAGTTATATCTCACAAAAGTTACCACACAATTGCATACACACACGCAACGCGCACTGCGACAGATAAGGATGTGCAATTTCAATTCAGCATCCACCCACCCAATCTCCGCCAGGACGACAAGCTTCTTTCTTTACGGTTACAGTCAGGAAAACAACTAATTGCATGTGTGGTGTACAGAGATATTTGAGCGAAGAAAGAGTACAAAATAAGTCGTCGTACTCGCTTTCGCATTGTATGGCCGTGTTTTACTATGGTTCAACTTCCTTGCACCTCTTTACGGGATAAATAAGTAAGGTGTATCCTCTGCATACAAGTACACAAACAAGAGTTCCATGCAGGTACACACGTACGTGCAAGCGTACATTGCTTGCATGAGCTGAAAGCATATGTAATTGGGGGAGGATGAGGCCTTCCACTGTACAGAATTGGTAAGTACTCTCCATGCGGGAGTAGACCACAGGAGATAATGGGCTTAGGACGGGCGGCGAACGTGTGTCTGCTGGCTTCTGTTTGTGATAGGGATTTGAGTATGTGTGTAAATTAGCAATTAAAATTTAATTACGTCGAATTTGGAATTTATAAATGCCTCCATGCATTGTTGAAGAGGAAGGCTTTATTAAACGTTTTGGTGTCTCGCAGGAATTAAGTGAATGGAATATGCGAATGAGATAGGTGGTTGGATATTGGATTTTTTTTGTGGCCTTCAAGTCGATGAGGGTCTTTTTGTCTGATGCTTTACCACTGAATCATGTATTCACTTTTTTTTTTTCTTCGGCGGTAAAGTGAATCGCAGGGCCTCAAGCAATGAGGTCATGAAGTTAGCTCGGTCCTTAGTTAAAGGCCCTCCGTTGAGCAATGCGCATTCTTCGTTGGTCGAGGTCCTTTCGAAAACTCTGTGTGCCTCTAAACTCTCTCCAGCTGTATTTGCTTGTACCAGGATCTGCTCTATAAAAAATACTAACAGGGACATCATAGAAGACCCTAGGCCAACCGTGTTCTTATATGTACAAGCATTCGTTTTGTGATAGTGTTTTTTTTTTTCTGCGAATGGAAGGAACTTAGTGGCGACTGATTCTCTCCGTGGTTTTAGAGGTGAGATCACATATTGGACGACTTGAACCTGTTGAGCCCACCCAGCAGTGTCGCATAACTCGTGGACGTGCCTAATTCCCATGCCGACCATACGCATTCACTCCATTCGAAGTCGCGATGGTCGATTTTACTTCGTAGATTTCTGTTCCCAGCAGTTCTGAACCACAGCATCGCGCCTGTCGTTGGCCCCGTTTGGGCACAATTAGAAAGATCAAAATTACGCTACAAAAATATTAAGGTGGGTCTTTAGCCCTAGTATAACAATTATTTAAAACATGTTGTACCTCGGGTCAAATTTTTGTGTTTTTTGAGATGTCACTGGATCCGGTGATAAAAACATTACATAATTATACCCAGTCCATAGAATCCGCAATGTCCGTTGCGTTGACGGATACGCCAATGTCAACGTATTTAACGGAAGGAACAGTCCCATAGTCCAACGTGCACAATAATTTTACTGCGGGGCTACACAATCATCATTGCCATGAACATTGTTGTTAGTTTTTTATACCCTTCACATTAAGGTATATTCACTTTGTCATTACATTTTTGTAACGCAAAGAAGAAGTCACCGGAGACCCTATAAAGTATATAATTTCTGAATCAGGATCACATTCTGAATCGATTTAGCCATGTCCGTCTGTCTGTTGAAAACACGATAGCGTCCAAACGAATCGACCTAGGAAAATGAAATTTTGTCAGAGGACTTGTTTTTGCAGTCGTCAGGTTGATATTGAAAATGGGTTATGTCGGTCAAGTAGTTCTGGTACCTCCCATACAAAACCACTATTAGACCTAAAGGGTCCGCCATCTAACGTTTTTTTTTCAACTAGTGCTTATTTCGCGAATGGTAACACTTAGCTCATGTCTGATTTGGCAGATAATTAGTTGTATCCTTCCGCTGAACGAATATGGTTGTGTATACGCTTGAACAACGCTGGGAAATATTGCGACATTACTTTGAAAATCATGGTAATGTTGCAGAATGTGTGCGAAAAGTGCGTACGGATTTTGGAAGAAGAGAAGCACCGTCAGCTCCGTATGTTCGTTATCTTGTGAAAAAAGTGAAAGAAACTGGCATCCTCATCGATAAACCAAAGCGTGAAAAGCCAAAAACAGTGCGTACACCCGAGAAAAAACTATTTGGTGCGGATTTTGGTCCAGAGGCATAATTGGGCCAATTTTCTTCGAAAATGAGCAAGGAGTGGCCGTTACAGTCAATGGCGATCGTTATCGGGCCATGTTGAACGAATTTTTGTTCACAAAAATTGAAGAGGAGGATATTGGCAACATTTGGTTTCAACAGGACGGCGCTACGTGCCACACAGCCGAAGCTACACTCTATGTTTGGCGCCCTGTTTTTAAAGATCGCATTATCAGCCGCAGAGCTGATGTCGTTTGGCCACCGCGGAGCTGCGATTTGACACCGTTGGACTATTATTTGTGGGGTGCCGTAAAAGATAAGTCTTACGCCGACATGCCAGAGACAATTGACGCTTTAAAGGACAATATTCGTGAAGCCGTTGGTGAAATACAGCTGCACACAATCGATAATGTGCTTAAAAATTGGACCGATCGTGTAGGCTACTGCATGGCCAGCCGAGGCAGCCATTTGAATGAAATTATTTTCCATTATTAACCGGAAGGATTGTACTTTCAAATAAAAAAATAAATTTGGGAAAATATTCAATAGTTTTTTTTAAAGCATTTTCAAAAAAAAAAAAAAAAAAGTTATTTGGCGGACCCTTTATATGTCTCTCTGTATGTTAGAATCACGATAGCGTCCAAACGAATAGACCTAGGCAAATGAAACGAATGGAAGCGACCTACAATTTTATGCCGAGTCCGAACGGCTGAATTGAGAAGCTTTTTCATGACAGTCATACTCTCGGATGTTTGTCAGACGTTTGCGAGAGGCGGCGCAGTAGAAAACACTTTAAGATGTAATTTGTGTTTTTCCGGGGATCGAACCAGGGATCCCACGCACAGTAGTCCAGCACACTAACCACTGCGCTACTGCGCCCATACAAAGCCAATATTAGACATACAAAGCCAATAAAGCCAATATTAGACACATGCGTGTACAGTACATCCTAACTCGCATGGCAAACATTTTGCAGGACTTTTATGCAGTGGAGGGTATCAAAGCATCGGCCAAGCCGATGATAAAACTTTTACTTGTTTTTTTTTTTAAATACTTCTCCCGGGAAAGGCGAACCTGTAACGCTTCATCAGCGCCCCGAGATGCTTGAAGATGTATGTTAGTTGCTGCATACCAATAACAAGGAGAAAGACGTATAGTTAAATCGAAAACACAAACAAATTATACTAGTGAATATTATGTTTCTACTGCGGAACAAAAAAAATCCTTAGAGATTTGCCTTATGTCGATTTCCATTGGGCAAGAAAAAGCACTTTTTAAAGATTCAGACCAGTTTTTCTGCTATAGAAAACAGCTGTCTGTCAAATTCGTTTTCCATTGGACACTTTTTTTAAGATTCAGATCACTTTTGCAAATCTCGATTCGAGGGTGAGATTCACACATACATTCACCAATACCAAAACAAGATACATTTGTAAACACAAATTGCAATAAAATAAATAGCTGACTGTCAAATAACACACCAACTCAAATGCAAACAAAAAGTAATCTCATTTCATGTTCCATTGGGATGGGACAGGAAAAATCTGAGATCTGAGAGCAAAACGATAAAAATTAATGTCTGTCTGTACCTATGTCCTTCATAGAATCGATTGAGTTCAAATTTACATAGAATCTTAAGTACCTATTGGCCCAGGAGTATTCCTTTGAAGATTGGTCAAAATTGGATAAAGAGGCGTGGCACCGCCCATACAAAAAAAAAAAAACATTCAAAATCGTATATCTCGAAAACCGCCGAACAGATTGAGCTCAAATTTACAGACAATCTTACGAAAGAACATTATTATCTAAGATCTAAGCAATAAAATTTCTGTGCACGGGCAAAGCCGGGCGGGTACAGCTATATTATATAAAAACTTTGGTGCGTATGTAAGTCCGATAATGGCCGCTGAACCACTGAAGCTATCCGCCTTCATTCCTATTAAAAAATAATTGAACAAAAATATCAAAATAAGTCTTGAAATATTTAGAATAACAATCTTAGGCAGAACAACATTTGCCGGGTCCGCTAGTTGTAAATAATAAAGTCTCCTATGCGAAGTTGAGGAGACTTATGCCTCTGTAGTCGGTGAATCACACTTTTATCCTACCAATTGGCAATTAGATCTTACAGATGAGTTATTGTATTCTCCCTACCAAATCATCTGCTCCAACCATAAATACCTCAGCGCTGGCAAACAGTCCAACTCTATTAGATTTAGATATGCCTTCTCTTAGTTATACTAGAGCTCGCCAGCTGTAGTCATCACGGGGTTTTCTTGACAGGTGCCTGATAAAACCATATGGAACTTCTAGTGGCTTCCTGGCGACGATGCCATTGGTCTTCTAGACTCAAAGCTGGTGGGGTAGCATTTTGCTGTAAGACTGAAACACGGACTGCAAAGGTTCTGATATTGTCTTGCAGTCGCAGCCTTTCAAATAAGTTCATCTTCCTAAAAGCGTTTTTTTTTTTTTTTGTATTGCTGGACTACTCGAAATTTTTATGAAAGCATAAAAACTAATACGAATTGGGACCAGACTGACAACATGAACATTATGCGATACCTATGAACATTTTTCAGCTATGTATCTACTTTTTTATATCAGAATCTTCGATTTTGAAATTCTTCTCGAAAGCAATACCTACCTACCTACCATCCTCAAGAAACTACGACATGAGTAAAAAATTTAAATTCATTACTCTCACACACTTCCTGACCTGCTTCTTTAAGCATGCCGGTCCCGGCACTAGGTACAGTAAAGACTCGAAAAAGTTAAGACGCGAAAAAGTTAAGTATACGGAAAAGTTAAGTAGGCTCAGACTACACGGCGCACAGTGGGGCAGAATGCCCTAAAATGTGGTATCAAATCAGCCGTTACTGCTAAGAACCTAAAATTGTTCAGGATAGCTTCTGAGACCAGTCAAAAATGAGAGGAGCACTCATTCTTATCACATTATATTGGTGTCGTGATAGTTTCACTGCGACTAATACTGCCAAAGCATCTTCTCCAGTCATACAACTTTACTTTACGCGACTTGTTAAATGCTTTTCTACTCACAGTTGCTTCTTTTAGGAGTTTGGAGGCTTGAATCTGTCCGGAAGCTCTTAAGTTCATTTAGGTAGCATAATTGAGGACATTAAGAGGTACCTTTTCCTAGATTTTGCAAGCTTTGAGCCACCTTGTCTTATCAGTTTTGAAATGCGAGTGTGTTTCCTTTACTACTTCTATTTGGGTATTTTCAGTGCTTTTTGTAATTTTAATAAGTTCTTCTTTTAAGAAAGAAATTTAGGAAATCCTTAAAAATACACTTTTTTAAAAACTGACCACAGGACATCACCTCTATTTCACAAAAAAGAAATTGTTTGTCTTACACATTGTTCTCAATTTAGTAATTTGAATTAATGCCAGCTTTTGGGCCACTGTGCCCCACTGTGCGGCGGTCTTTAAAAAGTTAAGTTTTGTCTTAACTTTTTCAAGTCAGTTTTGTTTTTAACTTATTTTTCCATTATCGCTATTTATTATATAGTGTTGTACGTATGTAAGAACACATAAAATCATGCATTTTTTATTTTACATACATACATAAATTATATAATGTTAATTTTTAAAATTGATTCAGTGTCTTGGACACTTTCAACTTCACTATCAATTTCTTAACTAAGCCATACTCTCCCCCACATTATCTCCATCTAGAATCGTCCAGTAAAACAAATTCTAGCAAGCAAAAATGTCTAAATGAAATGGCAAAGCACCTTCATACAACGTAGTGTAACATAACCATTATTTATTGAAACTTGCTATACTAAATTTTTACTGTGAAATATGATTTGCTCTACAACTCTATAGTCGTTCGTTTGAAATGAGCGGTGTGGAGGTGTGGAGGTCTTCTTTTTTTTTTCTTCTTCTTCAGTCACTTAAATTTCACCATCATCCTGTAAATATTTATGAATTTAACGTCAGACTACATAATGAAAAAGTGTAACGATATACAACTCTGCCATCAGCGTCATCGCCATCGCCCGGTGTCGTTTTATTTATCGCACTTGCACGGGTTTTCGCTTTTTAAATCATTTTTTTTGGCTTTGTTTGTTTATTGTTGCATGCAATCAGGCGTGTTGAACACGAATTCCATTTCGACCATACTAAGGGTTTCGTTACTATGGACAAAAGTTTTTTTTATACCTACGTGTATTGTTGATTTTGATTTAATTATTAAACAATGACGCGACAAAATGTACGAAATCCATGGGAAAAATAAAAAAAAGAGGCACAGTGCAGCTTCGCCTGCATTAATTTATAAATAGTTTTTTTTTTCGAATTGGAAAGAGTGACCATAGTGACACCACTTGTCCAGGATGAAAGGAATTTAAATAATGTTAATATATTGCAATTAAGTTCAGACCTACATAGATCTTCCTAATATAAATCAACTAATAAACCTCCTCAGTTAGCCCGGTCCTTAGCTAACTGCTTCCAGTTATGCACTTTCAGTCGGTTAAGGTTGCCTTTGTGCTGCTCTATTCTATTGTCCCTCCGGTTTAGACTCGAAGGCTTTAGCATTTGTGCTAATGTCCATCCGATCTACATGAAATAGACATCTTAAACGACGACATGTTAAACGCTCGCATCGATGAATCTATTCCTCCAAAGTCCGTCAACGCAAACGGGATCGAACATTGTTTTTAAGAATCTATCTCTCGAAGCCACTGAGGATACCTTCATGTTCCCCGTTTTAGAGCTAAGAAACAGAAATTGGCAAGAGTTATTCTTCGTTTTCTGAGATATTATTGTCAAATTTATAGCTGTCCATTTTGACATTTTTTCTGATTCGTCGGGGTTGTGTATCCCTTCGGATTGACAGCATAACTCGCTAAGCTAATTTCAGCCTCTTCTATTTCTATACTAGCAAACGTATTCCAGTCACAGCTCGCTGTGCTTTATACCAATTAAGTCTATCATCGGCTAATTCGTATTTTCGACATCATATATTCAGCGTTACCGATTGTGATGCTTTCTCCATAGTGATCCCAAACAGAACTGGTACTTGCAGAGATGTCAAATCTAGCGATGGCTCTGTATAGCTCGCCTCTATAGATGCTGTCATAGGTGGCATTGATTCGGACTTATTGGGTCTATGGTTTTAGGCATTCACGCAATTTGCCAGATAGGATGTTATACGCGATTTTAAGAAGCCTGATACCTGTGTAGTTGGTACAGCTGATATGGGGTATCCTTTCTTGAGGACCAGGCAAAGAATGATGAAATTCCATGACCAAATTTTGGAAAAGAGTTTTTGTATGTCCTCTACCAAGTCATCTCCTCTAAAGAGCTGGGCGATCATCGTTTCCAGCCAGCTTTGTAAGTCTTTGGCTGGAAATTGCTCTCCTTACTTCGTTTTGATTAGGTTGACTGAGATTTTTGGATAGATATCATATTTAATGATACTCTCAACCTTACAGCGGAATTCTTGCCATTATGGAGCTTTTCGTGATCCTTCGTAAGTCCCATTTGGAATAGTGGGTGCACGTTGGCGGTCATAATGGCTTAGCGATTATTACACATTTCGGATAATTGAGCTATAGAATCTTGGTCTTGGGAATTGACATTCAGAAAACTTTGGTTTGGTGGCTTGGTGGAAGGATAAAGGTTACAAGGCTGACATATACGATTGATTAATCTATTTTTAGAGTACAAGCTCTCACGCCTCTAGCATAAATTTAACTGGACTCGACTGGCTAAATTGGCAGCAAATCTTTCTTCATTTTCCACGTAATTGTCTGATAATCAAATAATAAAGTCAGTCCTACTCCAATAATCCTTAACACCTCTTGTCTAACAACACAGCAAATCCCAACTGCGATGCCACTTACAACCACATCCTGTATACTAAGCTGCACGATAGGTATCTACAGGCAAACAAAATTCTCATAACACCTCCACTACATCGACGACCCACTACAATGGGATATGCCACTCTCACACCCACTTGGATTCCATGCCGATGGATAAGTCTCCAGATCAATGCCAGAGTCGGGAACCCAATGAAGACAAAGAGTTCCATTGCGTGGGGCTTGGAGCGACAACAACTCACACCCACTTCCACTCCACAATTACAGCAGACAACTCAAAGAGTCCAGCCCAGCCCTACCGATGTTATCCAAATGAGAAGACAAAAAAAAAACAAAACCTGATTTGTCACAGGACTACGCAAAAAGTCCATCGCACAGTTGAGTCTCTTAAAATCCCATCGCTCAGTGCTGCTCTCTACTCTCGATAAGTTATCGCGTCTAGCAAAGACAGAAAGCCAAGATGTTTCCAATCTCTCCCGGGACAGCAGACAGATATGCATGTCCAGAGAATGGAACTGTGCACCAACTGCACAGGTAAAATGATTTAAATCTGCAGCAGCACACGAAGAAGGAGATCCAAAGAAATGATTACATCGTCTGCACAGGCTTCACGTGGAGATTAATGGCCAAGTGAATGTGTGTTTGTATAAATCTGGTTGAGTCCTAGACGTTGGACATTGTCATCATCGTCATCATCATCGCTGTGTCGTCGTAATGGTCGATGCTGGGACGAGGAGCAGCAACAGCATCACCATAAAGTCAATTTAATAAATCGAAAGCCATTGCATGGACATCCAACAACACTCTCGCTCTCTGTAGGCGGAGAGGTGTAGAGTGGATCAGACTCGAAGAACATGCACCAAACGGAAAGACATCGTATAAATCCTTAATGGTGTCATGTGGGCGATACGGCAATGGCGCAGGGTTTAGCTCTGGACTCTACCTTGGTGGTCGCCCTCAAGCTTTAATTGCCTTTTGTCGTCAAGTGGAGGACGTTTGTCCTCTGCAATTTACATTCCTCGGGATCAGTTTGGGGGAAAAGGATACGAAATCAATTCGATTTAATTAAGATTAAACGGTGAGAAACTTAACAGGTGAATTGGAATTTAATTCCAAGTTTCTACCTCATCGCCTGATGCGTGTCGTCGTCGTCGTCGGATGGCATATATGAGACTCGTGTGGGTGAGGACGAAAAGGAATAACTAGCTCTGGTTGATGTCGTATATGCGTAGCAATAAATTAATATACAACATGCAACCGAAGCGTGTTGCTGTTGAACCAGTTCAGATTCAGCGAAACCTTGCACATAGAGTAGATACATGCATTGTACCTACAGCCTGGGCTAGTCTGATGTGGAGACTCTGTCTTTGTTGAGCATTGTGTGTTCATTTCAGCTTCCTGGCCATATAATGGGCAATACGGTGCAAAGTTTCGACAGGACAATGCGCGAATCACGAAACAAAAGATGCGATTATGCCATTTGAATGGCGAGGAGTCACTTTATGCAAAGTTGGTTCAGGTACGGAGAGAGAAGTCAGTTGTTGGAATTTTGAATAAATTTGATCAATGCTAAAAAAACATAATAAATGAGTTACTTTCTTTTTATCTTAGGACTATGGCCATTCTGGCCATCACCTAAATCGTGCGTGGTATACCTAGATATCTAAAATATCTGAAATATCTCGTCTAAAAGGCGGTTGTTTCTTCTGCGCCCATGCCTATTGTCCTAGATCGTATATATGGCACGTCATGGGCTTACAATATGCGTTAAATGTGGGAGGTAGCTGCTCGGCATTTCTTTTACCATTTCGGCAAATTCTTCTTTTTGAGTAACCTAATCTAATTCATAAGACTATAATATAATAAAAGAGTTGGAACAATTACTGAATTAAAGACCGATACCTAACTAAGCTTTCAAAACATCAGTGAAACCGATAAAATGCATCAGTCTCAAAATTTACAAAACTTAAACAATCCTCCTTCCAGACATAACTCACCTTTGCTCTTTGCCTTGCTTGTGAATAAGGCAAAGAGATACAGCTATTCTAATAGGTCTCCTCTAACATACAGAACACATTAAACAGGCGATCTGGAAACCACCATCACTATTCGGATTGATTCTTATCTACCTTCATCGCAGAGATACTATTTGAATTTGTGCAAAATTTGTCCTAGTAGTATCCAAGGATGACCAAGACATTAGCAAAGACAAATTCACTTAAGGTTCTTCCCTACTGTGCGCTGTAATATATAATCTCAATTAGTATTGAAAAGGAGGGGAACCAAAACGTATCCTTGATTAAAGGTATTGACACAACACTTTCTACCAAATTTTTTAGACGCTGTTTGTGTAAGTAATAACGAAATCGATTCAGGGAAACAAAAAATTGACTCTACTTGTATCTTGCCACTTGCTTTTCATTTTGTTATTATAAAATTGTCGAAAAGTTCGTTCATTTTCAAAGCCATATATGAGGATAGAGAGAGTTCGTGTAACTGCATGGAATGCGTTGGACATAACTTTAAAATTGAATTGGCCAAACAAAAAATTTAAATCATTCATCCACGTGGTAAGCCAGCAGCCCTTTTAAGTTTGCGCACCATCACTTTTCGATTGAATGCACTGGCCAAAATGCTTCATGACATTCAAATTGAATTAGATAAAGATTTTGTTACGTGTAACCTTGCTTTGCCTACTGGACTTCTCAAATCATTAATCATTGAGTTGCTACATGATTTGCTTTCTAATTAATTTCAAAAAGACATTGCAGGCTCCTAAATTACAAATAAAAATTAAAATTACTCTTAAAAAAAATACGATTACTATACTCTTCATCAAAAGACTGTCATCAATAAGCTAAATAAGATACAACGTTTCACGTGTTTGGACTTTTCCGGAGTCATGCGAACCTATATCCCACGGTGGTTAGGCTATAGAAAATTAATAGATCTACTTAATTTCGGAACTTCACGAACTTGTCATGATCTGCGCGGTAATAGACCTCCTACCAAAGACACTATGCTTCAAAAAAAAAAATTACAAGAATATCATAAACAGAGAAGCATGGATTAGCATAGTGTACAACGGATGGTTCCAGAATAGAGTCTTATCTATAGGTACAACCTATGCGTTAACATCCATATGTTTACGACAAGTCAAACAGTTTTCAAAGCCCTTAGCTCACCAATTTAAAGCTTATTGGGAGAACATCACAGGTCTTACACTGTCCCAAAAAGCTATTCAATCTTTTAAAACCGATGTCAGTAAATTTACTTTATCTACACATGCAAACTGTAGATATCAACAAGTTACCACATCTTGTAATATCGCACCTTCATAAAAAGCATTTAGTTGACTCACCAGAGTATGGCGACTATTCCTTGAAGAAGACAGCTGAGCATATCATATTATGTGACTTTCCGGCCCTTTGCGGAATTAAATAGAAGTAAATAATTTTTCAGAGAATTAATAAGTACCGAAGAATTAAAGAAATCCTCTGCTAAATACATCATCGGCTACATTAGAAAAATAGAGACTCTACTAACCTAAAGATAATTCTGACCCTCCATACAATAGATCTTTTAGGTCGACGAGAATAGTATCGCAGAGCAGAACTCAGAAGTTTAAAATAAATAAAAATAAATAGATGGCGCAACAGGTCCGTATAGGCATCCTAGGCCTAACCACTACAACCATTCGTTTGTGTAGGTTTTTATTTTTGGGACGAATGGAGGGGACCAACAATTTTATGCTGAGTCCGAACGGCTTAATTGAGATTCTTTTCCATGACATTTATAATACTCTCGTTGTCTCGTATGTTAGTCAGACGTTCGCGAGAGGTGACGCAGTGAAAAAAAAATTCATATGTAATTTGTGTTTATCCAGAGATCGAACCTGGGAGCACTTTGCACAGTGGTCCATCAGGGCCAAGCACAGCATACCAGAACAGAAGTTTAAACATAAAATAAAAAGTACGAATATAGAACTTAAAAGGCAGCTATGAAGAAATACGGTGCACGACTGGATCGCACTAAACTCCCGAATTAAAATTAAGAGGGGCACACTTTGGCGAAGTCTGTATTCAGAATAAGTTCAAACCATCTCGATCGGATTGTTTCTTATTGACGTAGTTGCGTGGGATCAAGAACATATCCCTTCCTCTTTGACATGATACGCTTTCCACTATCAACAAAATAATGAAGTTGGCAGATTATGTGGCGGTTGTTAATAATAGATATTTCTGCATTTGTTTCCTTTTTAATTGGTATTACACCCAAGCCTTAACTGGTGAAAAGTATAATTACCTTGTCAGAATTTCTTACCATTTGACTATACAAAAACAATTATAAATTTTGCCGCCCCATCATATAAAGAAAACCCGTAGGCAATAAACTCTTTCAACGATAATCAACCTTTTTCCCATGGAATATTTTATTATCGAAGCAGCAACTCATCCTCTATGTGAATCCTTTTATTAGCGGATGCATATTAAAATGGCAAAAGCTCGTTAATATCCACCTATGCAAATGGATAGCCCAAAGGCTTATTTTAATTAAAATCTCAGACACACTCCTGGTTAAGGAAACAAATCGGCAGACAAAAGCCATATAAAACCAGATCACTTCAACGAAGCGCATCAACACAATCAGTGTATCTTGAGAAAATTATTTCCCCTTACAAGGAGCACAAATCTGCAATCCAGATAAACCAAAAGTCTTCTCTTCAGCAGCAGCAGTAGAAACTTCTGCATTGCTTTTGCTTCTGCACTCTAGAACTGATATCGAACCTAATTTCCTGTCAAATCGCACTTAGTTCGCTCATTCGGGCATGGAGAGTGTGCTCGCTCAGTTGAAGCAGAAAAATCCAAAAACTAAATCAAGTTTCCAAGAAATTTTCAACGGATTCACTCAGGTAAACTGGTTGCCTTCAATGCCGCCACCCGCTTGTCCATTTTGCGTCATTAGACGTACCGCAAACGAAACCGCAGCATCAGCGTCGAACAAGATATTTTCATTAAAAGAGACGGTCGGTGGCGAGAAGTGGTAAAGTAACTCAGAAACGTGGAAGACCTGAAATCGGAGCACATCATCAATTTGAGAAATATTTATATCTATAGGTATAGTATAGGTACATAAGGATTGACTAGTTGGGAGACGTCCAAGGGGACCCCAGGATCTCCAGGTGCAATAGTCTTTTGGGAGGTTTTCGGTTTTTGTTTGTGCGGGGTTATCTTATTCCGTTTTGCGTCGTTTCATCATCTTTGGAAAGCCAAGACAGAAGTCTTTGCATTCATGAGGGTTATACAATCGAAGTGGAATTTTTTTTTTGCGACGGAGTAGAAGGATCTTCGCTTCACTGGAGATGAACGCTGCTCCCCATAAAAAAGAATTGGGTTTTTTTTATTGGCTTTGGAGGGAATCACTTTGTTGGCGGATGCGGTCTGAAATGATTCGCCTTTGGTGTAGTTTTTGTTTTGGTTGTTTTTTTGGACCGCTTCCGCTGACAAAAGCCACAGATTTAATGTCAATTTTTGCATTTTATTGTTTTGTCTGTTACGAGAAGATCGGATGCAGTCTGTAGGCATAGTCGTATGTGGTTGGTTTAAATCGATTTATTTATTTATTTTCATTAGGTTAACAACAGACGCATACGGAGGGAGCGCTCGTTGTATGTATTTGCACACCATACACCATCTGCTGGTGGTTTTGAGAAAACAACAGGTGGGACTTTACAAACCTATCTGTTAAGATGGAAAGTATACAATTGGATACAAGGTATCTACATCTATCTAAATAAAATTAGTTAAGTGCTTCGACTATATATTAAGTGAAAGCCGTTAAGTAGCTTAAATCCAGCTTAACATTTACCGTCAGTAGATGCTCTCCTGAGTTTTTGCTCAAACAGAAAGGTTGTTACGAAACGTCCCCATTCGTCACACTTCTATGGCCCCCACTGTTAGACACTTTGTATGGCCACTCCTGTACACAGCCAACCGCAGACACACCACCCGCTGCTATTGCACAAATTACCTAGACTGGCCAACCAAACAACATTTGTGACAAGAAATTTTCATTCGTCACTTTATAAGTCACACTGTTCCTTTGTAGGAAATTGCATGAGTGCCCGAATGAAATTGCCATTCGGGGAGACCGCTGATGAAGAAGCAGAACGGACTGAGTAAAAAAACCAAACTGCTGCTCTACAAACAGCTTATAAGACCGGTAGTAACATACGGTTTTCCCATTTGGTACACTATTTCCAAGACGTACATGAAGAAGCTGTCCATTTTTGAGAGAAAACTCTTAAGGATCTGCACAGGACTACACTATGATCCAATTCGAAAGAAAAGCGTCAGAAGTTCAAGACTCTACGAAGAAGCCAGCATCACCCCCCTGGAAAAGTACATGGTCACACTTTTCCAGAGAATACTCGGGAATGCATACAACCATCCAAACCCTCTAGTCCGAAAGATTGCGGAAATCCAACACATCTCAGAGCATCGCTACCTCCACGTATTGGCTCTACTAAACGAGGACCTATTCCCAAGAGACACCGACAGGGCAACTATACCCTTCTACGATTTGACCGAGACATCCCACCATCGAGGATAATACCAAGATGAACAACCCTCTCTACCACCACAAGGACATCGACACCCGGATTTGAACACCCTGAGGTCAACCCTGACAACGATGCATACTACGAGTATGAATCTGAGAAAACAATTACAATTTATTTATGTAAATCTAATTATTTAAAAAAAAAATCATTGTAAACCGTTGGGCCCCTGTTGTTGAGCCAACACACAAAATATTAATTATTCATCAGCACTTGTAAACTAGCCTTAAGTCAAAATGTATATATAAAAGTTCAATAAAAAAATTAATGTAATGTAATTCGGGGAGACTTGTCTACTTGTTGTGTGTACCAGATAAGGCTCCCACATAGGCCTGCCAGACGTCCCGATTTTGGCGGGACATTCCCGACATTTGAACCATGTCCCGATTTCTGTCCCGATGTACAAAATGTCCCGATTTTGTCCCGATTTTCTTTCATTTTATTCTACTTCGTTTGAAAATGATCGAACAATATTAATATTGTAATATAATATAAGTTGAACAGTTGTTTGAATGCATTTATCTATATGGAAATACATATGTACATAATCATACATTTCAAATTCAGACAAACTGTGGCAGTGTTGTATGTGGCGGTTGGTGTTTTTTGATTCTAATAACTAATATTGTTTAGAATTTATTCGAAGCTTCGCTTTCGTTACAGAAGTATATATGTACCTAATGAACTTTCCTACGTGCTCGATAGGGTAAAAAAATGTTCCCCATAAAAATTTAATCCCTCTTGAGCCCAAACAAAAATTACCAAAATCAGAAAAATTGGCATTCGCTATTTCTTATAGGTATAGAGTGCTTTAGACGTGTTTGATCAGATGAAATATAAAGCAAGGCGCGCAGTCAAGTGGTGTGGCAGTGGCGTGGTGACCAAGTGGACCAATGTCGACGCGCGGATCAAAGCGGAGTAGGGGTGACCGCGACGTGGTATTTTTCAGGTGGCGTGATGCCAGTAAGAGAGTGGCAGGCGGATGGTGACGACGTGGATTTTTGCATTACAACTGAGAATTTTTGATTACCCAGAAACTAAAAACATTTGAGACGACCAAGAATAGTATTCAATATTATGATAACATTTTATGGACTGGTAAATCAGTATGGCACCATACGTTGCTTGCCACTTCAGTGGGCGTTAAATGAATTTCATACCACTTCGCCGCTATTCTATTGCCACCGCCACTTAATCACCACTTTAACGCGCCTTGCTCCAGAATTTTCCTTCAGAATTTTGTTTCAAAATAAGTATTAGCTTCCTACATTTTATCGTATGGGCTGGGCCAGGCTGGGCCCTTAATCATAATTGACATGACTTCTTCTGGTTAATAAGTCATCGCAAAACTTTGGTTTGCTACAAAACATAAAACATGTACCCGTGGCTGTAAAGATTCTTGCAGATTTTTTAAGTAGATCTCATTGGTCAGATAATCTGGGTGATAACAGAATCCGCCTTATTCGAAATTTTGCTACGAACCCCGAAAGAATTCGAAGAACCCCGAATTGAATTCGAAGCAAACGTTTCCACTACGACGGATTCTGTGATAGTTCTTTCGGGGTTCGTAGCAAAATTCCGAACACGACGATTTCTGTGATCACCCACAATTATTTCTTATTTCTAAAATAAGTTCAAACGATAAATATATGAAATATGTTTATGTATCCATACCTAACTGAAACTGAATATTCAAAGTTCCTGAAGTACCTACTATTATTTCATTGGTGTTTTTAACGCATGTATATTGTATAGGTAATGTTAAAAAACGTTTAGTTTTTAGTATTTTGTATGTCCCGATTTGTCCCGATTTTCGGGCCTTGGTGTCCCGATTTTAATAAAATTTCATCTGGCAGCCCTACTCCCACAAGGAAATTGACACACAGTCAGTCTTGTGAATTTTTGGTGGCTAAGTTTCCTTTGGGAAGCTGGCTTTAAATCAGCAGTGCCAGCATCTTTGGCTGTCCTGCTTAGGATCGGAACAACGCTTGTCATTGATGGGCCGCAGATCGGATAAACGATTGTCGTTGGGCCGCAAATCGGAGCCACGCTTGTCGCTGGGCCGCAAATCGGAGCCACGTTTGTCAGTGGGCCGCAAATCGGAGCCACGCTTGTCGTTGGGCCGCAGATTGGAGCCACGATTGTCAGTGGGCCGCTTTTTGTAATACGGAGCCACGCTTCTCGTTAGGCCGCATTATTGTATTTGTATTGTATAGCGTACACTCAACTTAGGAATTTAACCATTGTTAAGCTAATTATAAGACAAGACAGTAGTTCATACGTTGGTTACTGAAATAAAGGATATCTCTTAACCAAAGTTTGGTGTTTCTTTGGGCAAATCCTGGATCCGGCGAGCGAAACCTCGGCCTCAGAAAAAGCACATCACAAGGTCGGGATGACAAGCACCCAACTTTTCTTTGAATCAACCAAACTAAGTCAAGAATACATCAAAAGATGCTGCCAAGCCCATTTAACAGAATTCACTGTTTTTTTTTCGTTGTTTGCCTCAAAATAAACCATTTTCTACTCTTTATCGATGTACAGTGAACTCTCTCATAACCGGACACGGACACCAACAAATTTATCCGCTTGTGAGAAAAAAAAACCTAAATTGACAAACTCGAGAAAACAAACAACAGACAAGCTGTTAAATTTTATTTCAGAACGTAATTAATTTTTATATGATACAAATTATTTAAGAAAAAAAAAAAAACACACAAACAAGAAAATTTATTTTCACATTGTTTTAAAGTGGGTACGTTTGCACATAATCGTGCACATTTTGTACCGTCAAGCGGGCAGAAAAGTTTGACCAGTTTAAAATATATCAAAATAAATGACACCAAAATAGGGGCTTGTACTTTGTACTTTAGTATTCCAATCATAGACCGGTTAGACGACGGCTGCCACAGCCTACTCTGTTCATGGCTTTGTTCTGGGCCTCACTCACATGCCTTCCCATGAAAGTCGTGTCGGGCCCGGGCGAGACGGGCGGATTTTTAGGTTAGTTGAGAAAAGGAGGGTAGAATACACCGAAGGAACCAAACAGCAGAACAGAGTCAGTAAAACTTAAAAAAGTGCTCCAGTTGTGTTTGGTTTTTCCGTTTAAGAGAGAGAGCTAAACCCTTTTGCGGTTCTGAAATTGGGTGTCCGCCAGCGCTGCCCCCCCAAGAGGTCGAAAATGTAGTACGGGGGCTTTTAAAATGTAGTACAATGTAGTACAATTTGAAAAAAACCCGAATAATTACTTTATAATGATTTTTTTAAATAAATAAACATGAATTCATAGGTAAACAATTAAGAAAAAATTAAATACAATAACACAGCTCGAAAAATAATCACAGAAACAAACGAATTGACCTAGGCGAATGAAATTTTGTGAGACGACTTCTTTTAATCTTTTAACCGTCGCCAGGTTGGTATTGAAAATGTGCTATGTCGATAAAGTAGTTCTGGTACCTCCCAAACAAAACCACTATTAGACCCACGTCTCTCTCTGTCTGTTGAAATCACGATAGCGTCCGAACGAATCGACTTAAGATGGGTTTCCACATGTCGGTTGATTAACAAAGTTTGACAGCCCTCGCGTTTATGTCATTGAACGACACCAACGTCAGTTCATTTCCACTTATGCCAAAAAATCGTTTGTCAGTTGATTGACCAACTTATGAACTCGATGCCAATTAAATTTTCTCTGTCAATTATAGACAAAGTGACATTTTGTTTGACAATTCAGCAATTTCCACTTGTCCAGTGGTTTCTTTGTCAGTTATTGGCAAACGCTGTTAGTCAATTCATTGACAAGCAATTTTTCGTTATTTCAGCTTGCCAATTGTTTAATTGGCATAAAAATACGTCAATTGTCAATTTCAAATCGACAAGTGGAAACCCAGCATTAGGAAACTCAAATTTTATGAGAAGTCTTATACTTTGGCCTTCAGGTTTGTATTAAAAATGGTCCACGTCGGTCAAGTAGTTCTGTTACCTCCCATAAAAATCCATTATTCGACCCATCTATCTCTCTGTCTGTAGCGTCCAAACGAATAGACTTAAGCGAATGAAAATTTTCTTCTTACCGTCGTCAGGTTGGTATTAAAAATTGTCTACGTCGGTCAAGTCGACCAGGCCGATGATAACACTTTTACTTGTTTTTAATTAAATTTAAACTTAAAAAATAACGCTCTGCAGTGGCACTGCTATGTGGTAGAACGCACAATGTTAACATATAGTTACGTATTTTTCCAAATGCAGGCTTTTGTTAATTGGAAATGCTAATTGCTTCGTTTATATACAGAAGTCAGTTTGTAGTAACAACAAGCGATGGGAAAAAATATAGTTTAATAATTTTGATATTATTATTTTTAAAGTGTGAGAAATTGTAGTACAAATTACGCAATTAATAATTGTACGTACTCACTTTTTTGACCAACAAAATGTAGTACAAACGCTACAATTGTAGTAAGGGGGCAGCGCTGGTGTCCGCGTCCGGTTATAAGAGAGTCCGCTTATGAGAGAATTATTAATATGCAAAATTATGTATGTTCTTTGAAATCTGTCCGGTTATAAGACGTGTCCGGTTATGAGGAGTGTCCGTAAGGAGAGAGTACACTGTATTTAAACTAATACACCGAAAGAAAAACGTTGGTAAAATCAAGCATGAACCTTATTTGATTTTGCGTCAACCAATGGGCATTGTCATTTCAACAAATGTGACATTGTCAATTTTTTATAAAAAAACATAACGGGTATTTTTGCATAAATCTATCACGCCATTGTCAATTTCGTGTTTAAATAACCACGCAGTAGGTTATTCGTATTAAAGCAAGAACGGTAAGCAATTGATTAAGCACGATCATTGTTGATTAACAAATTCAAAATTGTACAATGGTCGTGTTTCTTTTAACACGTCCATGCTTACTTTATCACATGAAAGCGATTGATCAAGCATGATCATTGTTAATCAACAACGAAAACATTGTACATGTACAATTTTCGTGATTCTTTTACAATGCTCATGCACTGGATAGTGTTTGATAATGCATGACCATTGTTCATCAGCAATGAAAACATTGTAATGTTTTTGTGCTTCTTTTAAAACGTCCATACTTACTTTACCATTTTATTTCTACTCGCACCCAGCTGAAAATACTATTAAAAAAACTGAACACTAATATTAATCTACGCAAAATTACATTACATTTACATTAGTATTTATTGAACTTTAATATTACAGTTTGACTTAAGGCTAGTTAACAACATGGTGATAAATAATTAATATTGTAATATGTTGGCTCAACAACAGGGGCCCAACGAAGTGCAATTATTATTTTATAAATAATTATATTTACCTACATAAATTGTGAGTGTATTGTCTCGTACCGTATGCACCGTTGGCTGGTGTTGACTTCAGGGTATTGAAATCCGGGTGTCGAATCTAAGGAAAATTTCAAAATTTTGAGTGGTAAAATTTTACGAGAAAAGAACTTACTTTAGATGGCACTCACAATCCGGGGTAGACCACGGCCTCAACCAACAAGCGCACTAAAAAACAAAACAATAAACGTCAATATACACGACAAAGAAAAATACACTGTTGACACTCGCTCGTAACGTAATGTACCTAGTACTTGCACTTCTGACTGAATACTGAAGATTTTTTCAAGAAAAAAGATGACCGACGCCAACGAGGCAAACTGACAAGACAAATTCCGTTAAGCATGTCGCGACTGCGATGTTTGTGGTTGGTTTAACAAGAAAACATGTAAATTAACTATATTCGTGATAGTTCTACAATGTTTGTGTTTCTTTAGCAATGTTTATGCTTGGCTGCATTATTATTTCAACATTTTCGTGATAAATTTAACTGAAGTGTGATACTTTAACAACGTTTCTGATTGTTACACGTGACCGCTTTACAACACGTCTTGGCAAGAATGTAGGTTGTGATAATGAGAAATATTTTTATAAAAAACATGTCCGTAGATACTTTTAACATGTTCATGATACTTTAATAATAGTCAATGAAATTTTACCTTGAAAATGCTTGTGTTTAATTGCACTGTAATCGTTGTACTCCAACTACGAATGTGTTTAATTTATAAGAAATATGGTTGATTTTAAATTTATTGACCACGTTTGTGTTTAATCAAAAACACTTATGGTCAAATTAATTGTAAAATCCCTAAGTTGTAATTTCATCCTGTTTATTGTTGTTTAACAATGAAATCAACAATTAAATTGTAGGCTAACAATGTTACCATTTTTGAAACAACTACAAAAATGTTCAAACTAAACATATCTGTGATACTTACGAGCATTTTAATCAACAACGCCGAAGTAGTTGTTTCAAACATGCAGCGTTGTTTGATTTAATCACATACGTATTTGATTTGACAATTTTAAGCCCATTGTTAGCTAACAACGAAACATTTTTGATTCAACCAATGTTTTTTCTTTCGGTGTAATGTATACCTTTTCCAGTAGAAAGACATAAATTTCTCAACGCTTTCAAGTTGGCAATATTTTTAAAAAAATTCCTCTGCTACTAATTATAATACATACAATCAAACTCCAATTTGTCACCAAGTTCAACATTGCTGAACGCTAAACGTGTCTAAACGCTTGGCTAATAATAGCCTTTGGCACATCATTATGTGCTGAAAGCACTGATTTTGTATTATACCAACTCTACACAAGAGGTATACCTTGAATGGAAACTATACAACTCCTGCCATTGCTTTGAGTGGCTATCTAACTGCTTTTTCTCGTTGGGGCAATTTATTATAAAAGTAGCAAGAAGCAAAGCCGTGTACCAACTGCCACCCCATAAACTGTTAAAACTTAAAAAAAATATGCCCTCGTCGCACCCTTTGCTCTGGCTTTCAGTACTTTCCTTGAGGCAACATTTTTCAAAACTCGCATAATCCAACATTTGTTTCGTACCGTACTTAAGCACGACTTTGAAGGTCTTCCAACCATTAACTGGCTATAAACTAGATTGTCAGATGTTGGTAATTACACCTCTGACTGTATCAAACACAATCATGTTTTATATTGTGTATGGGTGGGTGTGTGGTGTGTACATTCGACCTGGTGCTGTCGGGTGTCACATTACCCAGATATGATGTAAGCGATACACCCACAGCATACGCTCGCGCGTACGGACCCAAAACTGCCGCATCTGTGACGAGAGCACGTGAGTGAAATTTGCTGACTTTCATCCAATTCCTCTCCCTGTCATTACCAAATGTTCCACTAGCAGAGAAAAAAAAAATAAAGGAATTCAAATCGCAGGGTATAACTTTACCACCACCAATGTGTAGTGTATATCCAGCAGGTCCTGGCTTCGCTCGTGTTAATATCTTTAGAGCAACCAAAAGAAAGAACAAAAAAATTAAAAGAAATATGCCAAAACAACAAGCTCTAGTAAATTTCACTCAGGTGCCGAGTTCTGGCAGTACTTCTTCATTCACACACAATGGCCAAGCAAGAAAAAAAAAATTAAGAAACCTATCTATCGCAGCACATGTTGCACATCAGTCGGTTGGATTCGTTTATCTCACTTTTCTAGAGCAGAAGGCGATTCGTCGAACCTATAGTCGGTCCGTCAATTTCAGGACGAACGAGTTTTTTTCCCCATTCGTACGCTTTGCCTGGCTATAACGAGTAGTAAAAGGAGATTTGATTCGATATCCTCTTCACAACACGAAAACATGGACATATGGAAACATTTTAATGATGAATTCCATATACCAGCCGTGCTCAGACATTGCAGTCGGACCTAGATGGATAATAGCCCATACTATGGCGGTGGACTGGTGACCACCATCCGCACAGGATGCGAGTCTAGCTTTGTGGATATTCCTCCACGTGTATTGTATATGTGCTGTGTGTGACTCTAACACTGTTTGTCATATTAGATCGTAGTCGTATTTCGAAATTAGGATAACGACTACCACAACGCCGGCCGTCGACAAGGGATGGTCGCGCACAAAACAACCGTCAATCCAGTGTGCACACACAGTTCTGAAAAAAATTAGAGCAGAGGGGCCGAGGCAAAAAAAAAAAATTTTAGCACAAAACTGGAACAACAGGATATGTAGCGGAGGGTGAGTGAGTGAATTTGAAAGGATATCGGATTTCGAGCACGTTTCTATGCCATATTTTTGTATTTTGGATTTTTTGTTCCTTCTGTTCATCCTTTGTCGTACTTTTTGTCCGTAGCCCCCCGTACTTTGACATTGCTTTGGATTCCTTTAGCGGGAACATTTTGGGTCGCTTCGATTTGTGTGCTTTTCTAACATTCTCTTGCGGGCGAGACTTTGTTAAAGGCTGGATGGTCGTTTTAGCATTGGAAAAAACATAACTCACTAAATTGCGATTGCATAGCTATAGCATGGCCGGACATATGGGTATAGTCGAGCCTTTTTCGAAATTTGATTGATAAAGCCAATATTTTTCTTTGAACAGTAACGGGTAATCAGGCGGAGAGGGAGTCTATGTTTGTTCTTTCTGATTGTTATGACGTATTTTTTGTTCGTTTTTCTGACAATGATGTCCGATATGACACTTATTACAAGTTTATTTAACAGGACATAAGCTTGTTAAGATAATTTTAGTTTGTAAAGGGAAATGGCTATTAGTTTTGTTGTTAAGTTTAGTACATAAGTAAGTAAATTCATAGACCTGGTCGAGAATCAATTTTCAATTTTTTCAGACTAATGGTTAAAAGTCATATCTATAGTTTTGGCATCACTGCCACTGTTCGTTCAAAGCTTTTCAGACAAGATGATAATAATTTATTTTTTTTTTTTTTTTTTTTTTTGCGTGCTGGATGCTGGATGTAAAAATCGTTGAAAGACATCGCATGCGAGCTTTGCGATAGTGTGGGACTTGTGGTTAGCTCACCCACTAAAAAAACACCCGAGGGAAGCATGGTGTTGCCATCCTTCCAATAATCGCACCTAGTCGTTAAACTAATCAGCAATTTGTTTCTAATACTTATAATAAATACTATGCTATAAGGTACTAACGTTAGTCTGTTACCTTTTGTTTTTTAATTCTTTATCACTTTTGTTAGTGTGATTTAGTTGTGAAATTGTCTTTATTTTCTTTATTCCTAGTCCTAGTTAACTAGTTCGAATGGTTTTACTCTTCGTAATCTTCTAACTAAATTGTTGTTATTAAGTAGTTCGACTACTTCTGAATTAGCATGGTTGCAAAGCCTACCTTCATGTCGTCTTGCGACTTTCCTGACCTCGTCCTCTACCGTTTCAATTTTTAGATCTCTATGTAGATCAGCGTTACGTATGTACCATGGCGCATTAACAATATTGCGTAGTACTTTGTTTTGGAAGCATTGAATGCTTTGCAGGTTTGTCTGACTTGTGCACCCCCAGAGCTGGAGACCATAAGTCCATATTGGTTTTAGGACTTGCTTATATAGAAGCAGTTTATTATATATTGAGAGACATGAATGCCTCCCTATGAGCCAATACATTTTATTGTATCGTATATTTAGTTCGTCATGTTTTTTCTTGACATGAGTTTTCCAGCGCAACTTCGCATCTAGAGTCATGCCTAAATACTTAGCTGAGTTCGAATGAAGAACTTCTTTGTTATTAATGTACACAGGTATGTGTTGTACGTTTTTATTGGTGAAATGAACATGGATTGACTTCAGTTCATTTAATTTTATCTGCCATTTTTTGGTCCAATCAGATATAACACTAACTGTCCTTTGCAGTTTTTCTGTAACTTCCTGCATGGTTTTTCCGACAGCAAGTACAGCAGTATCGTCTGCAAATGTGGCTACAGTAGTTTCGTCATTTTGTGGTAGGTCGTTCGTGTATATAAGGAAAAGTACAGGTCCTAACACACTACCTTGCGGTACTCCCGCTTTTATATATTTTAATTCAGAGTACTCATCTTCTTGTTTAATTCTAAATAATCGCTGGATTATATATGACTCTAATATTTCTGAGTATTGTTTGGGAAGATATTTTTGTAGCTTATGGACCAATCCCTCATGCCAGACTTTGTCAAAAGCCTGTGTTACATCAAGGAAGATGGTGGAGCATATTTGTTTTTCTTCTAAGGCCTTTTCTATTTTATCAGTTATTCTGTGAACCTGATCTATAGTTGAGTACCTATTTCTAAATCCAAATTGATGGTTTGGTATCAGTGTTTTTTCTTCTATGATCGGATTGAGTCGTTTCAGAAGAATTTTTTCGAAGAGCTTTGATAAAATTGGCAACAATGAAATCGGACGATATGAGGTAACTTCACTGGGCAATTTGCCCGGCTTTGGTACCATAATAACTTCCGCGACTTTCCACATGCGTGGTACATACCTTAGTCTAAACGCTGCATTTATTATCTGTGCTATTTTTTTCAAACCTTTTTTAGGCAGTTTCTTTAGAACTTCACTCGTAATTAAATCAAACCCTGGAGCTTTTTTCGGGTTAATTTTTACTCTTATTTCAGTGGATATTTCCTCAGAGGTTACTGCTGGAATCAATCTCTCGTCTTCGCACATGTCCGATTGATGTAAATAATCAATGTCTTCGTATGGCTGGAAGACGTTTTCAAGATGTTCCGCAAATAGATCCGCCTTTTGTTTATTTGTTTTCGCCCAGCTTCCACTGCTATTTTTAACTGGTGGAATGTATGCTGTTGGTCTGTTCATTTTTTTTATAGCCTTCCACAGTGAGTATTCTGTACTGGCATCATTTGTCAGATTTGTAAGGTATCTTTCCACAGACAAATTTTTCATTTCTTTGATCTTTTTTCTTAGTTTATTGTTTAGACTGTTGAGTCTTGTTTTGTCACTTGGCGCTCTCGATATTTGCCAGCGTTTACGAGCTCTCCTCTTTTCTGATATAATTTCACATATTTCTTTGGGATATACGTTTCTTTTTATTTTACTAATTGATTCCGGCGTTGCAGCCCAAGCAGCCTTTTGTATGTCTAGAGTGAAAGTATGTACTTCATTTTCTAGGTGCTCTTTTGTATCAATTGTTGTGGATAGTTCAATCTGTTCCTCTAGCAAATATTTGAAATATGTCCAGTCAGTGAGCTTGTTGACTAGGCGTGGGTTCCGTTACTTCATTATTATTTTATTACCAAGTGTAAGCAACACAGATGAGTGATCTGAGTCAAGGTCTGGCCCTTCCTGCACTCGGGTAGTATTTAAGGAAATATTCTTAGTTATAAAGAAGTCGACAACGTCCGGGATTTTGTTCATATCTGTGGGCCAGTATGTAGGATTTCCCGTTGAATGGTAATTAGCATTGCCTTCTTTCATAGATTCGAGGAGTTCTCTTCCTCTTGTATTTGTTAATCTTGATCCCCAACCTTTGTGCTTTGCGTTGAAATCTCCGCCTATTATGAACTTATTTCCAAATTTGTGGAAGAGACATTTAAAATCGTTTTGTTTCAGCCTGTAGCTAGGAGAACAATATGCCGCAGCTACCGTTATCTGGCCGCTGCTTGTTTTTATGATTACGGACTTGGCTTGTATTTCACACGACTGGTATTCTTCACCATCATCGTAGCTAACATATTCTTTGATTATAATAATAGGCGTATTTTTTTGAGAATCTATAGCTAGCTCACTTACTTTTACATGCGCAAGACTTGTATACACTTTTAGTTTTGTTATAGTCACTTTTGGTTTTACATGCAAAATTGTTATACTCACTTTTGGTTTTGTTACTTCCCAAAAAAAGACGCCATATATTATTTGAAGACGGCCCTACCTTAAGTGGCTTGCCCATTTGTAAGGGACTACCTCGCACATTATGTTCTTAACCAACATGACGTGCGAAAGCAGTGAGTAAACAAACTTTAGGATATAATTTTTGATTCTCTCGGGGTCAGACGGTGTCTGCCAAGGACGAAAGCTTCATCTCAACTTCCTTTAGGCCGTAATTGATGAGGAAGTTCCTATCACGAAGCATAGGAAGAGATTCGGCTGTCATAGAGATGACAAGGGAGCAACCAGTTTTTTTGGGTTCCTCGTTGGGACCGTTGAGGCTTTCCACGATCTTCCAGTCTTTAACTGGGAGACCCGGATTTTGAAAGCTCATTAGTGTGAGCACCTTAGCAGAATCACGGGGTTCGAGTGGAACCCACACCCTTGCTCTCGGTCTGTGGGGGATCGAACTCCGATCCACGACCGCGAGCTTGGCTCCTGGCCATACTTCACCCTGGCTACCGATGGCTATCTTGATGAAATCGGCCAACCGTTGTTGGTCAGTTTTACAGACCCCTGGTGCCATCCTGCGTCCTTTAATGTAAGCGGTTGCTGATTGGTGAGGAGGTACACACAGAGACAGTTCATCAGTAGGTTCTCGATGATTCCCCAACTGTCGTAAGAGACCTTCCTTATCTGAGAGGTCCACTACCGCGACTATGAGGTTGTCCTTGACCGTATCTGAGAAGGATTTGGAGCTCTTTGAGCTCTTGGCCTTCTTAGAAACGTTCGACACCTCATCCAGGGATCTGTGCCTTTTTGGCACCGCTCCAGTCGCCGCTGTGGGCCTGGCCCCTGTAACGCTCGATGAGCTGTTGACTAGGGGCGACTTTTCCGAGTTAGGTTATCTCTTACGAGCGGTCTCTTTTTGCCCATCATCGGTGGGGCAGAAGATTTCGCCGGAATGGGGACCTTTGAAGTAGAAGGAAGGGAGTCTCGGTTCCTTTCATGGTCCAATACCCAGGGCGTTGCCAATGAGTAGGACTTTCAGTCTGTCTCGCTCCAGTTCTTTTCCGCCTTCAAGTGAAGACGGGCCAGAATGCGGAGAGCAGCCTTGGTCCCACGACCAAGCGACCTGTTCTTGAGTTCCGCCCGAGTTGGTGTGAGGGGACGTGGGTAGCTGCACACTGCAGTAGTCGTTGTTGTTTTGTCAGTGATTTCGTCCGAAAGTATCGAACAATCACTGGCAGCATATTCAATGCAGAGTGCCTGCATATGCTCTTCCACGCTTTGCATGGAGGCCCTATTAATCATCCCAGTCAGCCTATATGGTGCAGAAGCATGGACCCTGTCAAAAGCAGATGAAAACCTTCTGGGATGCTTGGAGAGAAAGATTCTTCGAGTGATATTCGGTCCAGTTTGTGACCATGAAGTGTGGAGAAGAAGATTCAATGACGAACTACACGGGCTATACAGCGACGCTGACTTGATCAAAAAGCTAAAAATACAACGGCTGAGATGGCTGGGACACGTGGAGCGTATGGACAACAACGCACCAGCCCGACGAGTCTTCAAATCCACACCTGAGGGACAACGCATCAGAAGAAGATCCCACCTTAGATAGTGCGCACAATTGGAGAACGACCTCAACCAACTTGGTGTGCGTAACTGGAGGCTGGAACGGCTTGTTGGTTGAGGTCGTGGTCCACCCCGGACTGTAAGCGCCACCAAAAGTAAGTAAGTAAGACATCGACTTTACTTTTCTCAATATGGTCAACCTATGGCCCTACTCATCGTTCAATCTCTCGCGACAGTGAGATTAATTTCCATCCCGTATTGATGAAATAGTTTATTATGAAAGCGAACTCATCACTTGGCCTATAGTTAAACGGTGGTTGAAAGAGTTCTCCAATCCTAATTTTACCGGAACTCCCTACACTACATCATTCTTGTTCGTCCCTTCCAAGAGTACAATAGCCAAGCGTGGACATTCAACGACGTTTTCTTCGGTTACTCTTCCCGGTCTACCGTCGAACAATCCTCTAACTTGCCCAATGCATAGCTTGTTCTAAGCTAAATGGAGGCGTTATACGCCCGCCCACCAAAATGTAATAAACGGCGCTAGGCAATAACGCCCAAAAAACAACAAGATGGAAATAAAGCCCAAAAATAATTTGCAGTTTAATGCGTATGCAACGTCCCTGCTTGAGGTTTCTGTCAGATTTGGAGTATGTGTGAAATTAGATATACATATTGAAGGTATTTTTTGAAGTACAAACTCTCACCTACTCCAAAATCCAAATTTTGCAACAACAAATTGTACGAGCTTTTTTTGGCGGTTTTTCCAAATCGATTTTGGCGCTATTTCCTTGGGCGTTACAGCCTAACGGCGTAATAAACGTCAATGGGAAATACAGCATAGATACCTATATGAATTATTTTTTTTTTTTTTATGAGAATTTATTTCATTAAATTCTACAAGAATTGTTATAACAATTTTACCAGCCAACACATTTTGTTATGATCAACGAAAGTCATACCTAATATCGATCTAGCTTACTAAAGTCTAGAATGTTCAGGTACTCCATGTGTGTACCAGAATTTGTTCTTGCCAATGGTTTTATATATGATTTGTGCACACTGCCACACCCACTTTTTGAGAAATTACACTTTTCAATAGCAATGCACGAAAGCAAAAACAATAGATGATAACCGAAATAAACGAAGACGGATGTTAAACCACTTCCACTTAAAAAAAACACCGGCCTCATTATAAATATAGCTATAAACATTTGAACTCCTCTCAAGTTCAAGCCATAAACCTACGATGGCTCTCACCCACCCTCAAAATATGCAACTAATGTAGCTATGTACATAACAATGTATAGGTATTCCCATTCCATACTCGTATATTCACTTCTGTCTCATGCACTCCTTTAAGTCACCTCATAGCTCACCTTGTATAATTACATAAAATCCAAAATGACCTTTTTAATGCTCGAACAAATTAAGTTTTACCGCAAGACGACTATTGGAGTAAAATTTACTATCACCACTATTACACCCGACCAGCAGCTACATGGGACCAATGAAACCTATTCTCATGTCGGCTGATCCCTCCAGGAGTACCGCTACCATGCTTGCGGCTGATACCCTGACTGCGGCTACTATATATATGCAGTTCTTCATTCTCTTTGGGCCCGTTTTTTCACTGCAATTCACTTGCCCAGCCAACAACAATGCCACCGACTACCGTAGAGGACGCAACAATGGTAAAAATAAACTTAGTATTCGTTCTTAATCCCGACGGAAGGACACAAACACAAGAATGCATTTGCAAAAATTAAAAAAAAAATATGAAAAGGGAAAAGTAGATGAGGAGTCCTTCCGTACTATCCACTGGGGTATTTTGCACTTTCCACAAGATTTAGCCAACAAGGACACCAGTATACCACCAACCGTACTTGAGCATCCTTAAATTTTGTTCTGCTTCCTACGGTACAAACACAGAGATGCATGTAAAAAGGAATCCCTTAGCAAGCACCAGGAATGGCGATTCATGATACAAAATCGACCCTCATCGTAGTCTTAAAAATATTACTCTATAGCTGTATGGGTGTGCGGTATGAAACAAAGGGATGTAAATATTCACCGCAACATTGTGACAACAATACCGTGTATAATGGACCAAGAGAACACCTAAGTGTGGTATTCAATGCCAATCGCTTGGACAAAAAAGTTCCTGCAATAGGGGATATACACCGGGATAAGGACTGAAAAAAAAAATTCGCAAAGAAAAAAGGATCAGCATAGTTCCTGTGATATATCTACAAACACACTATGAGAAAGCTAATGATATGAGAGCACTCCATAAATAAGGCGCACTGCATGCGAAAGGAGTTCTTTTTTGGCACACATCCTCGCACCAGAGTCTCTTTCGAGACTAAGCCAAGTGGACTTACCCGGTTAGTCTGAAAACGATTGCACAAATTAAGTTGGAGCTCTTTTTTTATTGCGGGGCGTGTGTCTACGTTTGGGTGGCGTGGTCGTTATTAAGTGGACAATCGCCCGATTAAAGGAAGTAATACCGTTTGTCGTTCTCCCTTTAACATGTGATTACATTCATTAATATACTCCAGACTGGGAATGGGATGGTGTGCTCAGTTCGTTTCATAGCTGGTATACTCTCGCAAGGACTATCAAATAATTTAATCTGAACAAACTTTCCGGAACGAGACTGTCCATGAGAGGAAAGTACCAACTAAGTGGAAATTTATTTTCAAGGCCAACAATTTCCGTCTCTATAGCTAGTATCTGCATGACATGCATAGCATATAGATATGTGTAGGTATAGCGGGAGTGAATTTATATTGATTATCCTACATTCGAGCTTACGAAGCGAAGATAATTTGCACGGTCAAATGGTTTGAAAAACTTTCCACTAATTGTTTCCCCAGCATTTGGGTCTGGAAATACTTATGCGAGACATGACGTGGTAGGTAGTGTGATACGTACATTATTTTTCCTGTTTCCTGTTTGACACTTTTCCACCTAAAATGACTAGCTAGACGGGTATCCTCCAAACTTTATTGAACAGAGTCACGAATGTCGCAAGTGAATTGTTATTTTGTTCCCACTATAGTTCTGTTGCGTATAGTGAAATCTGCAACAGCTGCCGAGGCTGGGCATGGGCACCAACTCAATGCACTCCATAAAAGCAGGGACGTCATTAACAATTCATCATTCAAAAATGATGTAAGAGGAGTGTATCGAAAGCTCGTCGACTGAAATTTAACTAAAATTTAATTGTTGCTGTGCAATATTGTTGCCCTGTTATGATATACTTTTCAAATTCACTTTAAAGTTCAGACACGGCAACCCCACAAGCAGGTGGTAAGCCGATTGTCTTTGCGTAATTAAATTTACTGTTAGACTGGGACCCTTGGGGTTACAGTGTTTCAGTCCGATATATAGTCGTGCAGCCACTCTTCTACCAGAGGAGCGACCAGGGATACGTTTAACGAGAAAGTAAAGAGTTTCCGAAACATTTGCCCAATAAATCCTCTCACTATTGCAAGAGGAGTACATACTGACTTACTTAATTAGGTGGCTCTACAGTTCGGGGTGAACCGAGGAGTCAGCTAACAAGCCTCTCCAGTTAGCCCGGTCCTTAGCTAACTGCCTCCAGTTGCGCACTCCTAGTCGGTTGAGGTCGCCTTCGACTTGCGCGCGCCTACTTAAGGCGAGGTCTTCCTCTACTCGAAGTCTCTATACGGGCCGAGCAATTCGTTTCCATCCGCTCTACATGTCCTAGCCATCTTAAACGACTTACTCGCAGTTTTTTTTACCAGGTCAATGTCGCTGTATAGATACAGCTCTTATAGTTTGTCGTTGAATCTCCTTCTCCACAGCCCGTCAACGCAAACAGGACCGAAAATTCTACGAAGAATCTTTCTCTCGAAGTGACGACCGATGATATCTTCATCCGCTTTAGATAGAGTCAAAGCTTCAGCGCCATAAAGCAGGACTGGAATGATCAAGGTCTTATATCTACAGAATGTCCTTAGTTGCTCGGGATAGGGTTCTACTACTCAATTGCCTTCTTAGCCCAAAGAAACAGCGGTTGGCAAGAGTTATTCTTCTGAGATGTTGTTGTCCGAATTTATAGCAGAGCCGAGGTAGACAAAGTCCCTCACTACCTCAAAGTTATAGCTGTCGATCGTGACGTTTTGTCCGATTCTACGATGTTGGGTGTCACTTCTTGTTGACCGCTAGACCCAATTTAGCTGCTTCCGTTTCTATACTAGCAAACGAACCAGCGACAGCTCGCTGTGTTCTACCAATTATGTCAATATCATCGGCGTATGGAAGTAATTGGAAAGATCGTGCCTTGTGTGTTGGCCTGTGAGTGTCGGTTCAAGTCACCTTGTCTAAAGCCTCCTTTGACATCAAATGTTTCGGTGAGGTCGCTACCGACCTTGATGACAGCAGCGAGCTCTCTCCATCGTCATCCTACACAATCGAACGAGTTTTGCAGGAATGCCAGAGAGAAGTACATACCGGTCAAAATATAGACTAAAATGATAATCTGAAAAATCATATCCGAAAGTCTGCGGAAGAAACGCCTCCTTCATGGTGTCCGAAGATCACGGGAAACCCACAAGGCAGCATTCTTTCGCCACTCATTTGGCTCCACGTATAGATGACGAACTAATAAAAATTCTATGAAAGAATAAGGCTTCATTGTGAGCACATACACGGACGATGTAGTAACTCTTGTCTCAGGTAAAACCACAACAGTCCTCATTGAACCTCTCAGTTACGTATGTACCCCTACAGTAGAAATTAACTGGGCCTTTGGCACAAGTCCACCATAAACACAAAACGGAAATCTTGCTATTTCCAAGAATAAGAACGATAAATCTGGTCATACCTTAGATTCGACATTGACACTACATGTATAAGAGCCTCCGGCAAAACATGGAAATTTAGGACGCATTATGGTATATTCTTAGAATCAGCGATGACTCAACTCCAGTGCCTCTCGGGCAGAGACCTATAGCCTAAGGTACGAAGGACTTGATAAGACGCTACTATGTCGATTGGAACATCATCATACACTCTGACATGACAGCCGAGAGGCCATTAAAATCGAACGGAGTAAAATGATGCAATAAATAGTTGGAGATACTTATAAGCATTATGCAAATGCGGTGATCCTACGAACATATGAAGATTCCGAAAAATTAATAGGCGGGCGAGCTTGCAAGAAATGGATAAAGATGCACGCTCTTAAAATCTGTACAAACTTCTCGAAGCACGTTTGCAGAGATAATTGTTAACTCAAAGCTCATCTATCAAATGACTTTGGTAGCCATACTTATCAAGCATTTCGATGCCATGTTGAAGCGTTTAGTATACAGTACATCCTTTCGATGTCCGAATGCGATATCACATCATTTATGCTTTATGCACATCTGTTAATATACCTTTTCATATTATTTCGGTCGAAGGTCGCTGCATTTTATAAACTAACCTGATTATCAACAACAGCTCAAAGTAGAAACCAAAAATCCAATCTCTCGCACATAATTACCTGTCTAGTACAAAAAACGCCATTCACCTCGCTCGCATTTCCACAAAAATCGATTACTGGAGCAATAAATTGAAGCAATTTTCCCAAACTTCGCCAAAACCAAAACCGAGAGCCATCATTTATCAAATTTCTTTAATGAAAATAACCACAAAACCGTCAAACGTTAATAACCAGCAAAAAAAAAAACTGTATTCCTTGTTGCATCCAGGTTAATTGGAAATTTCTGCATCACTCGCACATCCACAAATCATTTGGCAGAATGATCGCATCGTCATCTCCTCTCCACAATACCAGAGATACACCTATATGGTCAAATTAAAGTATTGCCTCGGTTCATTGGCCACCAAAACGACGGAGCACCGGTCGCACCATACACCAAGCATGATGGTGAATCTCACCAGGCACCCGGCCAAAATATTAATTGCAGGAATGTGCCAACCGCGCCTGCAGCAGCGGCCGGCGTCCTCAGCAACAAATAGCAGCGCTCTGCCACCTCATCCGTAATATGCGAGCGTGCCTCATGACCAAAACTGAGTTTAGCGTGCAGCAGCATCCCAGCGTCAGATGTCTGGTTGCACAGAGTGGCTCTATGGAATGTATCTCGGTTGCCTCATTTTATTTTTTATTTTTTTTTGTACGCAGCACAAATTGTTTCGATAATTAGAACTTGCTGATGATATATTTCGTCCCGACTATGAGGAGCAACACACAAAACAAAAAAAAAAAACGGATCGATGGATGGAATTTGCTGCCATCAAACAGAAAATTTGCCCCAGCAAAAAATTCGAAACAAAATTGGAGAGTTTCATGCCCACATTCCACTGTAATTGGGAAAATAATTTGAATGACGGCACAAACGATGAATGTGTTATTTGCTGACCAGAACAGGAACAGGACGAGCACGAGGCTTTATTTTCTCTTTCAAATGGAGCATCAAACTTCATCGAGGCGAGGTGCTATAATTTACATATTTTTTTCGTGTCGGCCAAATGCACTCGTATATCATCATCATTCGCAGCAGGAGCACTGAAGGATAAACTTGTTTGTTTCCCTTCCCCAAAAGGTATCCTTAATTCCTTAAGATGGGAAAAATCTGCAATCAATCGATTTCGGTATGATGACTAGTTCGCATTCGCCGTCTGTATGGGTTGTGGGTCGGCTATTCGACTGGGAGTAGGTATTCGGAAAATGGGTTTGTTGAGGGAAATAAGGCAAAATAAGGAGATTTCCTTCTATCCTGGCAACAAGAATAAAACGAAAAGGAAAATGGAAAAATGGCAAAATCCCGAAATCCTTTTGAAGTTCGATTTATTTCACTTCGTGATTGAGTGGAAACTCATTTTATACAGGAGTATGTTGAGGGAAAGATGGGAATCTCGGTCGATGTATGTCGGAGACTTCTTGTGTTACGTAACAACCAAATACGAACACAGAAGTAATCGATGACATCCAAATGGATAGATTGTGCTGCCTTCGCCAAGGCGATGCGATGGTGCCAGTGTTATACGTTGTGTGTGATGAGAACGACGAAAAGAGCAGTTGCATTGTATAAAGGAGTTGGCCAAGTCGATTTCCTTGCGAAAATGATTTTAGGGCGAAATCCATTTTCCAGGATTTCTTAAATCTTAAACATATTTGACTTTATAGAACTTGTTTGCTGGTGAAATGGAATTTTGTGCTTGCATGTGTATATGGGACGACGCGACGTTCTGAGTACCTAAACCTTAAAATGAGTTTCGACGACTTTCGTTTACTCTGATGCAGGTAAGGTAAGGCGATCAGATGCATAAAGGGCTTTATTTTAAATGTGAGTTTGATGCGTTTAGCTGTGGATTCGAGGTGGAAATATTTTCAATGAAGAACTATTATAGGAATACTAATACTGTTTGGACTTAGATGGAACGACGTACGACGTAAGCATTCTATACACGCAACCGAATCTTCTAAAGAAAGTCGGTCCAAAAAGTCCAAAATAATTCTGTTGATATCTACGGCAACCGCTGACAAGATAACCATTCGCAAGACAGTGACAAGAGTGCAAAGTAAGAACCAGTGCCTTTAAAACGATCTCAACTGGACTGGCAACTTTTTCAAACTGCTACCTCTCGACCAACAGAGGAAATCAAACGAACAGCTATATCTCAGGTCTTTTTGGGCATGCAGGGGTTTTAATGATACATAGAGAACAATGGCTCTTCCGAATGAATGCTTGCCTATTAGACTTTGATGGACCGCGTCCTCCTTCTCCCTACTGGGCATAAATTAATGGAGCTGAACATGAACGCATCACCGACTTACTCTCACAGGAAATAAACATTTCCTATCCCTACGCGATCAGGCTTTGATTACAGCAATATCTTCCAGGCAGAGGAAGATATTGCTGTGATATTAAAAAATATTATAGTTTTGCTTCCGATCAACATCAGAAGGAGACAAATTAAAACACCGAACAAATTTGGTTTAAACTTCATAAACTTTATTAGGTATGCTCTGGTCTTGAGTGCTCGAATTCAACTGACAAATGGTTTCGATTCGAAGCGATGCTTTCGATATGAGATAGATGATGCATACAGATTATCTTCATCGCAGAAGGCGACGTTTATTGTTTTAAGTAATGCTGACGTTGGCAACGTCGCTGGAGGTGGCCACACAGAAGTGTTGATTTGGCGACTGAAATATATAAACAAAGTATCAATTAGGAAAATACGAACGTTTGATTAATTTTCCTTGTATACAGATGTATACAGATGATATGCCACATATCATCATCATCATCATTTTCAATGGTCCGCTTGTCCATTAAGTGGGTCGAGGGTGTAGGTTTGCTCAAGTGGACCCTCCATAGCTCTCGATTCTCTACCATCGACTCTAAATCATCAAGGGCAATCCCCTTACGGGTATAGGAGAGATTATGGACTTGATCTAACCATATCATCCTTGGTCTACCTAGAGGACACCTGCCTAATGGTAAGGATTCCATAGCACGTCGTGGACATGCGTTTAATATGACCAAACCACCGAAGCATGGATCGCTCTGTCCGGAGAAGTAGCTGCTCTATATTGAGTTCCTTACGTATTCTGGTATTTCTGATGCGATCTCTGCGGGTCACACCAGCAATACTACTGAGAAATCTCATTTCGGCAGCTTGTATCCGCGATCTTATTCTTTCAGTCATTACCCAAACCTTCTGACCATAGGTAAGAGTTGGAACAAATACCGAATTAAAGACTGACAACTTAGCTTTGACACCAAATTCAGTCATCCTAATAACAGAATGACCACCAAGCTGTCTCAAAATTGACCCAGCCTGACCAATCCTACAGGAAAACTCAGCATTGCTCCTTCCATCACTCGTGAATGGACCAACATTACCTTATTTATCTGATACTGAATAAGATCCCACCATATCTGGACTGCAATAGCAATAGAATTATCATATCTGTCTTAGAGTTTCACAAGGTGCCGATGCCGTTGTTTAAATTTGAAGATACAATAACTGATCACAATCACAACTGCATACAAAACCTTACAGTGAAATTAACAAAACCTGATTCCTTCCTGTTCCTGGATCCATTTCACTTTTTTGGGCCTTTCGTATCCTTTTCTTCTGTCGTTTACTTTTTACCAAAGACGGACGGACCGGACGGTGCCCAATTCATATGCAGAAGGTTAGGTTTGATTGCCCACGTCGATAACTAAAAATAATTCCCGCCGAATCAAAAACCAAAGACAATCAATCATCCAAAGTTCTCATTCCGCTGCAGTTTACAAAACTTTGAATTTCAGATCAAATTTAGTTATTAACTTTTATCAAATCAAATAAAACATAATATTAACTCAAAATATAAAAAGAAGCCGTCCTGAATATATGTTAAATTGATATTTTAATGAGAAAATCTTCAATGCCACTGCTACAAACCTAAACCTGAAGCCCAGTGCTCAGGCAGTCCGATTTTCAAAGCCACACTCTTTTGACACAACCCCCATGTTGACAGAGATAATAACACTACAACACCCTTATCATAGACTCGACTCTGCAAGAATACAAAAGGACGAATGACAAGGATCAGCAATTATGAAAACATGCAGACAATGCTATCCGCGAATGCCAGACTCGCGACTAAGACTCCTAACAGTCCTAACTTGTCAGCCATTGTCCTTGGTAAAATAATTTCTTCGCATGGGTCTTTGCAAAAAACCGCGCCACATTTATACAAATATAGGTACTTCACTGTCCCCGTAAGCAGTCCATTTGGGAATAGAAGTGAGCTCATCCCTTTCCCCGCATAAATACACATCATGTCAGCTTCCAGCGTAATGTATCTGATACCCATTTCGGATTACCATCTGTTGGAAAATTACTTTTAAACGTCAAGCAGGGATATTTCTGAATATTCCATCTATTTAAAGCCTCACTTCTTTCCCAGAAAAAGGGTTTTTTTAATTTACCGGATAATAATAATGAAATGCACGTGTCATAAGTAGCATCATCCAAGGATGTCATGTGAAACAAGCAGACAGACGAAGTTACAAAAGTTTATATGAGTAATGATGCAGTTCCCTGTCGAGGAAATGGGCTTTGTTATTTTTTTGTTGCTGTTGATTTCAAGGACGACAATTTGCTACTCCTATAGGACATGCATGATGCATGTGCACTTAAATTAATTGCAAGGTAGAGATTTTTGTTGCAAGATATAATTTAGCTGCAATATGTTAAAGACTCATTGTCTTTGTGGAGACATACCCTTGCGAAGGTGAGTGCGTTGCAGATGAAACAAGCAATGAAATGATTTCCTTTTTCCTTTTAAGAAAAAAATAATAAAACGTCAGTCTTATTCTACAATCTGTGAACGTTGGTTTTAGTTCTGTTTAACCAGAAGACTTGTGAGTTTTTTAGTTCTTTTAATGATTTTGTTTTCAACGACAGAAATGGAAAAACCTTCTTTAACCCTGGAAAGGTAATTATATTTTTTAGTACATTAAAGATAAACATTCGTCGAATCGACGAAGTAATATTGGACTCCAATTTTTACGAAAAGTGTGCACAAAATGCTTCCTTATTTTAATACATAGTTAATATTAACAGACCATTTCTTTTTTGAAGCAAAAAATTAAAAAAAAAAACATTTTTTTTAAAAACTTTTGACTTTATATTGAAAAATGTGATAGAACCTTTGTTTTTTTAGATCGGTTCATACTTTTTTGTATAAAAAATAGAAAAATAAGAAAATATAACATAAAATCATAAGAAGTTAAAAGTTAATTGATTTAAGAACAAAAATAAAATACATATATCCAAAAAAAAAAAAATCATTTTGAGCATTTGTTACAAAGCTCAACTTTATGCTCCTAGCCTATTATATGCTTTCCTTGTACGTATCGTATAATTACTTGGTCAAGCGCCATTTGTTTTAAGGACAATATGTAAAAAATGTTCCCTTTTCTTTACATTTATTGCATCTACTTAATTTTGGTGGATTTTTTTAAATATTAGGTCGAATCGAACACTTAAAGTTACGTAGAAGGCAATCTTCGCCGTTTCGACGAACATTGGGATTGGCGCTATTTTTCGATAAAAAAAAAGACTTAGAGACTGAGTGAGAGCGAGAGTGAGAGTGAGAGTTTTTTTTTTGTTATCTTTGCTTGCACCATAAAGAGCAAACTACCTGCCACAACTAAATGGTATTTTCAGATGTTATGATTTTGAATGTTGCTTACGTTAATTATTTTATGCATTTAACCGTAAGTGAACGATTATCAAGTAGCTTAAATAATTTTGTTTGTATAATTATGTCAATACGAGCGATGTTTAGTAACTAAAATAAAAGTCTAGTCGCCACAAACATTCATTCATTCATTCATTTTCAATGGTCCGCTTGTCCATTAAGTGGGTCGCGGGTGTAGGTTGCTCAAGTGGACCCTCCATAGCTCTCGATCCTCCGCCATCGACTCTAAATCATCCAGGGCAATCCCCATACGGGTATAGGAGAGATTATGAATTTGATCTAACCATCTCATCCTGGGTCTACCTAGGGGACGCCTGCCCGATGGTTCGGATTCCATAGCACGTCGTGGAATCCTGGTCGGGGACATGCGTTTAACATGACCAAACCACCGAAGCATGGATCGCTCCGTCCGGAGAAGTAGTTGCTCGACATTGAGTTCCTCACGTGTCGCCACAAACATTTCATAGCTAATTGAAACGTCAAACGAAAACGAGTTGGTGTTCGGTGTGAATGCATCTACGAGTTTTCTTAACTTTTTTGACGAAAACTCGGTTTTCGGCTTGGTGTGAATAAGGTATAAGATTGTCTATAAATTTGAGCTAAATCGGTTCAACGATTTTTGAGATATAAGATTTTTAATGTTTATTTTGTATAGGCGGTGCCACGCCTCTTTTAACTAATCTTCGCAGGAACACTTCTGGGCCAATACCTAAGATTGTCAGTAAATTTGAACTGAATCGATTCGGTTGTTTTCGAGATATAAGATTTTGAATGTTTGTTATTTTTTGTATGGGTTTTCGAGAAGATTTTGATTATTTTTTTTTTTGTTTATCTTTATGCCCATATCAGTCCAATTTTAACCAATCTTCACGGTAACGCTCCTGGGCGTTAAGATTATCTGTAAATTGGAGCTCAATCGAGTCGGTGGTTTTCAAGTTTTAAGCGGCCGATCACAAATCACCATCCATTTTTATATAAATATAAAGATATCCTTCAACGTTTCTTTTAAAATCAGCTACAAGAATCAACTTTAGACACATTTAAATTATGTATAGTGATATTTTTTATTTTCTTTATTTAATCAATATCAATATCTATTTAGTGCTAGCAAATGTTTTTTATTTTTAACCCTTAGAACTTAGGCCATGTTTAATTTAAAATTAAAAAATTTGAAATATGAGTTTTCAAAAATGACGCCTTGAATTTTATTCATTCCTAGATGGCGTAGCTCGCGTTTAATTTAGGGTAGATAAAAATATCGGTTGGATCTGGCTAAGGAGTTCCATTGTCAACATTTGGGACCAAACTTGCTTTTAATAATAATCAGACGTAGTTAGAAGTATAAATTTTGTTAAGTAGAAATGAACAGATACAACAAATTTAGTCTTCATTTTCAATTACAATATCTCCCTCTGTGGTTAATGCGTGCATTCATTTACACAGCTCCCCAACAGCACCTAAAAATAAATTCAACTCAATATATATATAACTCATTGGTATAGTGTATAGTCTAATGTATAATATTGCGACTGCTATAATTGGACCTATTACTTATATTGAGTCCGAAAGCGTTCAAACCAAACACTAAAACTATAGGAAAGTAGTGTAGGTGAGGTAGATGCTACCTGTCTGATCCACATCCTCAGATAAAATGAAAGCCAAAAACCCACACAACTTGTATGATTGATACTTTTACAGTTCGTGAGTCGTGACTATTACTTCGACCTAATAGCTACATTTCATATATGTGTATCCACTTTAAAAATCCATTCATTCATCTCAATTACTATAAGCAGCAAATATTTCCAAGGACTTACGGTACGGTTCATTTTCCTCGATTGGAGTTTCCGTCTGTCCAAATATTTAATTGGGATTTTTCTTACTTTTCAGCAAACGGATTTGTTGTCTCTAACGTATCCAACAGAAAAAGGACGCCGCCATAGACAAGAATTTCACATTTAGCCACCATCCTTTGAGGCCTTTTTTTTATCGCCCCAATCTGGAAAAGACCCCAAACTATTGTGTTACAAATCATTTTATACCGACAAAGGCCAAGCAAAAAATATAAAATGGATGTGCGAGCAGTTTTGTGGGGTATGCGTGGCTGAAAAAAGGATCTACACTTAACTAGCAGCATTTACCCCACCTTCTCCTACTCTTTCAGCCTATATACTATATACAACAATGAACTTGATTTCTGAAGTAACCCCCAGAGGTTATTTTTGAGTGTGTACCAAAGTAGAAAGATATACAAAAAAGAGTCCCATGAAAGGACATCATGGAATAAACTTTATTTACCCACTTGAATTCTTTAATCCTTACGTTCTTGTACCTGTTTTAGCTGCAGGAGATTATTTAGACAGTAACTTTGGGAAGTTTTTTTTTGTCGCTGCTTGTTTTTCTTTCATTCTTTCGGGCGTTATTTTGCGAACCGTAATTGTTAGCTGGAGAGAATAAGAGCAGAATCAGAGGATAGACTATGATGTATTAGTACTGTCGGTATGGTGAGTAAATGAGCCAGCCATAGCAGGAGACTTCAAAGCTGGCGCTTTTACCAAAAATGAAATTTATGTATATTAAGGATGGTTTTAATTGAAGTGAAAAGGTATAGAGTAACTTTGATTATACGGTGCTTAGACCTGAAAGCAAGCAAATTTTTGTGTTTCTTAGAAATTTACAGATTTTATGATTCACCCTATCCCAGAGGGCATCAAGAATGGACCGTAAAAGTGATGGGCACCCGAAATGTTGTTGGCGGCACGTGGCAAAAATGAATCATTGACAGGGTCATCAACCGCTCACTGGGGGATGTGATTAAACATTTTATTAGTTTTCTTGCCTTAGCAGCGCCATAAAAAAAATCGCTTGGCTCTTATACTCGGAATATACAGTGGCATTTTTTATGGTGCCGAATTTACAAGTTTAATTGAATTTGTTTCGTTTATGCTATGGCGACAGGAAGAAACTGACTCTGTTTCCTGATGAAGCACACTCTCTTAGAGAATGATATTTATATTTGAAATATGTTTTTTCATACTTTTATCCATTGCAATATGTTTTTGAATACTTTTATGACACACATCGGAACGTAATGTTCAAAGCAGAGATGAGAATTTACTTCGTATTTTGTATGTAGATGTAGGTTGTAGATCCACTTAATTATTTTAGTATTGTTCACCTGCCATGCAGCAACTTTAGTAGGTAGAGCAACTTGCATTTACTTCGTTTTTTAAGACTCAATGGGTCTGGGTCGTATGCAAAAAGCAACAGCTCAGTGTCATGAGATTGAGATGTGAGACAGAGCGAAAGGTATTGAGACTGAGCGTTTACAATGAGCAAAAGCTCGAAATGGTATGCAAGACCTTTGTCTCAGTTCATTATCTCAGTCTCAGCTTAACAAATGCCAAAATGACTTTACAGAGTGAGTGTAGCAAAGAGGAAACAACAATTAAAAGGGCAATTGATGAAAATAGCTATTTTCTTGTGCAGTTTATTGAAGACAAAAAGCGTAGTTATTTTGATTATGATATCAACATTAAAAAAATTGGAACTTGGTTTGAAAATACCAACTACTTATATTCATAGTCAGAAAACGCAGCCAAAATATTTGCCCGAATTTTGATCTATAAAAATCGATAGGTACATATGATTTGCGGAAAGTGCTTCTATTTTTGAAAGCACAAGTGAAATGGGTTCGAAATGGCTAAAAATTAGGGTAGATAAGCGAAAAAAAATCATCAGAAACAAACAGATCAAGTGAATTATAAGAAAAAGAATGAATTTAAGTCGCTGGTTATTTGAGAAGATTATCAAAGAACTTAGTTTTGTATTAATTAATAAATATATTTTACTTTTCCGGTATGGGTTTCATTAATGTTTCTACTACTTTTGATAAAAATACCTACATGAATAGATAAATAAATTTCTTATTCAGTTGTTTTATACTTTTCTAATTACAGAAGTTAAAATGAATTAAATACCTACAACATTTTGCATTAATTGACAGAATTTTCAAAAACAGAATAAAAAAAAACTATTTTAATCATATCTACAGAAGTTTTGAATTACAGAATTTTGGTAATACGGAATTATGAAATACAGAATAACGCCTCGCTCGCAAAAAAACCATCATCCTGGTTTGATTACTTATTTTCCCTCCACGGAATTCGTCTATGTTTGACAAAAAGTAATCAATTCATTTGTAGGTGCCGGATTAAATCTAAAAATAATTTTCAAGTCCCGATTTTGTGCAGTGGAACCTAGAACGTCCAAATACGCACCCATTTGACCTAATGAGACAACAAATTTCTAGTCTCGACTTTTTATTAGCTTTACCTCATTGTTGTGAGACACTGCCATGTTTTTTGCATACGACGAATCAAAACATGAGATCTGTCTCATTCGTTTAGCAAATGCTCAGTCTCTGAGATCTGTCTCATTTTCTTTTTGCATACGAATCCGAGCTAAAGCTATTAAAAGTGAGATTTGAGACTGAGCGAAAGCATTTTGCATACCACCCAATATTTAATTGAACTTTTCTAAACGGAATGCACTCAGAATCTTCTACCTTCGTTATATATTTTCCTTTAATTTTCAAAAGGGTAAATCAACCGAAGATGCACTTCTTCAGTTTTGTGGCCAAATAATCTAAAATAATTTTTATCATTAAATTGTTCTCAATAAGCTTGAAATTGCAGGCATTCGTTGCCAGAGGTACCTCTGTTCGTTGCTTTCTATAATACCTGTTCAGATCGATTATTATTAGTTTGTCGTTTTCTTTGATGCAACTGAGTGTCAAAGATTCAAACTTGCATGCTGCAACTGTAGGTCTGGTTTTTTTAACTTTCTCGTATAGGTACGTAGTAAGAGAAAGATATTGTTTTCGTACAAAATTTCAAACTCGAGATTTTGATCGAGTCTGATATTACGATGATAGGGAAACTCAAAAAAGTGGGTCTCGCAATTCTGTCCGTCCGTATGTCGGCATTTTTGAAAATTGGCTTCTTTTCGAAAACGGTACAAACTAAGAATAAGAAGTACAGGAAGGGGCATATCGAAGAAAAAGTGAGGCTTTTTTCAAAATAGTGTGAGTTACACTAACACTAATGCATTGATACAGGGCCACCCTAAGGGGTCAGCGTAGAGTTAGGCCAAAATGCTGGGGCGCCAATTGTAACTCTTACCTGTTTCTTTGAAAGTGAAAAAGTAGGAAAATATGTAGCTGAGCTGGTAGGTAGTAAGTACTAGGTTATGGTTTTTATCTTCTCAGAAGTAGGTACTTAGCCACCTTCAAAGAAACACAGCTATTAAAAAATAAAATAATAAATAGGCGGCGCAACAGGCGGGTCGACATCCCTAGGCCTAGCTTCTTGCAACCATTCGTTTGTGAGAGTTTCTATTTTTGGGACGAATGGAAGGGACCTACAATTTTATGCCGAGTCCGAACGCCTAAATTGAGAAGCTTTTTCATGACAGTTATACTCTCGGATGTTTGTCAGACTTTCGCGAGAGGTGGCACAGTAGCAAAAACCTTAAGATGTATTTGTGTTTTTCCGGGGATTGAGCCTGGGATCCCTCGCATAGTAGTCCAGCACACTAACCACTGCGCTACTGCGCCCACACACAGCTATTATTAAGCCTTAATAAATAAAACGTATCATTTACAGGAATTTACAAATTTTAAACGTATACTAAATAAAATCGTTCATTGTTTTCGTCTTGAACAGTCTGAGAAGGGCTGTAAACAAACTGTGATAACTGAAAACTAGTAATAAGGGGTATATAATTTGTGTTGGTTGTTGTCTTTTATGTGGAAATGTGTAGGTAAAAAGGTAAACATTTTTCTGTGGAGGAAAATTTGTATTGTTTAAGGGTTGTAATATAAGACAAAATTGGTGAATGCATTCTTCAAAGCAAATGTAATAAATGCAATTGTATGATTCCCTCCTCCAAAGAAAACATAAGAAGGGTGTGATGTGAACTTTCTAGTGTACCTATTTCGTTTAGTTAAAATGAAGGAAATAAATATTTTTTCTATATTTTCACATAATGCATAATGGAGTGTACTATTTATCGAAATTATAAAAGATTTAATTGAAGTAATATTATTTTAACATTTGTTTTACTTTTTAAGACCCTAAACGGAAACAATATATACCAAAAACGATGAAACGATTGCCAAAGAACCATCGTTCAATCGAATCATTTCGACGACGGTATTTGACAGTTAAATTGTTTACGTGAAGCATCAAGAAACGATGATCGTTCAATCGTTTCGACGATCATCGTTTTTTTCACGAAGTAGCAGCATCGTCGAGACGACGTCGTTCGATCGTTTTAGCCTTACGCGATGAGACCCCTGTTTTTTTAAATTATATTTTTTTGTTGTCCATTAGTTTTGATTGGATTCTTAGCTGTTTCTTTGTTATAAGACATTTGTCTGCTATACATCTTGACCACGATATCAACCGACACGACATAAACACTTTTTGACGAAGATAGCAACCGTCACAATAATACGACAACAGAAGAAATAACTTTAAATATATTTTCTATTTATAACAAGAAGACTGCACTAGGCCGCTCAACCGATTTAAGCGCCTTGTCCTCACCAGCAAAAAAATAGTTCGTCCCTGAACGAGAGTTTCCGATTTTGACAGATGAGTTTCAGTTAAATCAAATGCTATCACATGAATGAAGTATATTTTTGTTTTCAACCAAATTTCCTTTTTTGCAACAAAATGCCATGAAATATCAATTTCAAAGTGTTCTACGATAATATATCTAACTAAAAAACACTTAACAAACATTATTTTATGTGGAATATGAGATAAAACTTACATGTGAAATAAAAGATTGTTACTCTCCTTATTTTGCTGGTTTTTGCACAATTTAACACAGTGCCGCATGTTGTTTTAAATTTCTTTCGGTAAAGAATTGTATTTATTCACAGTATTCACTGTTGTTTCACTGTTTTATTAAGTTAAAAACGTAATTTCACTATTTTAACGATTTCAAATTTCGAACACGCCAAATTTCCCCAGCAAAATGACAGATGAGTTTCAATTTCTGCTTTTTTTTTCATAACTTGCGGCCTCACTCATGTACACTGTATATGTGATATACACTCTTTCCTGTACTTCTTATTCTTAGGGTACAAACGATTGAACAAATTACATATTGTCATTCTTAACTTGATAGCAAACTCAATTTTCCCCTAAAAAGAATGCGTCCTTTGATATCCACCCAAATCCCTAATAATAGATAATACTTTAAAAAACTGTATCATAAAAATGTAACTGACAGGTACCTAATGCTTAAATCCATAGTAATACCATTTGCTCAGTTTTGAAACAGTGTTTTTTGAGCCATGAATGCGTCCCACGATTTCCACCCCAATCGCTAAAAATGGTCCTTTGAAAACTGCTCATATCTCGATTTGGATGAAAATGTAACTGCTAGGTAACGTTTGTATTCTGAAGAATACGTCGTACTCAGTTTTCAGCTAAATAGTTTAGTAACAGTGCTTTTCGAATCCAAATTTGTAACATTTGTCAGCATAATTTTACAAGAAACTGTTCCAACGATTTTGATCAAAATACACATTTGAGTCAACATATGCACGTACTTAGTTTTTCTCAGAAAACTCGAATATAGTCGTGCACATTTTTCTATTTGCGCAATAAGTGTTCAAAGTTCTTAAAAAGGATTAACTATTGCTCATTCGAAAATGCTTTGATCATAATTTAGAAGGTAAACGTTCTACTTACCACTCCTTTGTTCTGTGGCTTAAAAATTCGTGCAGTGCGTTATTATTTAGGTAGCTTCCTACTGCTCTAAAGTTTTGAAGATCTTCTTTAAAAAATCAGTCAATTAGCAACTTTCGACTGATTTCTATATCTATATTTTACATACACGCTTTTCGTACTCAGCATCTGCTCTTCATTTCTATACTACGGCTTAAGGCTGAACTATAATAGTCGAATTGCTCCGCACGACTACGTCCGCAACAGTGCGAATACAAGGGATTTATATTATTCGACCATAATGGCTTTTGGCTTAGTTTCGTTGACCCTAGAATGCATATATGCAAAATTAAAACGGTTATATTTTTTAAAGTAAACGTAGTTATTTTTGAAGAGTGCTATGACTTTTATTTATTGCGTTATTATTTTACACCTGAAAGATGTTTAGTTCATTCCTACCCTCTCTCTTGACTGTGGATATCGTGGTCACTGGGGTGTGCTGGCACCCCATACCTATGTGTTAGTGTAATTTTATTTTTGAAAGGCAAGTGAATCATTTTTTTAAAATTTTTGGAACTCTAGCAAGGTAAGTTAATGAATCATTTCAGAATTACATTACAATATGTTCCACAATTGCAGTATGTACCATCGAAAAAGTGCTTCGAGAATCAATGGAAGGTGATCTACAGCATTGCGAGGATATTTTATTAAGAGAACCTCAAAAGATGATTTCAAAGCAGGGAAGGTGCTTTTTATGTCCTAGGAGACGTGATAAAAAGACACAAACGCCGTGCAGTACTTGCCAAAGGCACATTTGCCCAGACCATCGCTGCGAAGTATGCCATAGCTGTCTTATGTTAAAAAAGAAAGGAGTAAAAATATGCGGGTAAGACTTACAAAATCAAAACTCTCTGCATATACTTATGTTGCCATATATGTCAAAAAAAAAAATAAAATTGGAAAATTCAAGCTTAAAAGCTACATTTCTTGGATTTTTTGAAACACCATAATGGTCACACAACTTAATAACCTCTGTGTTTATTTTTCTTTTTAATTACTTAGGCTGTGAATGAAATGTAATTTTTTTTGTAAATTTAGTTAATAAATACATTATTTTAAAATAATATAAACACATTTTATAAGATTGTCTTATAAGTTGCTTGTATTTTCAATCCAAGAATACTGGGGTGCTCAGGAACCCCATATGTGTTAACGTTACCTATTCAAAAACCCTTATGTTAAGTTTTCTGTCACTTGCGCTCACTTGCGAATGAGCGATCTAATTCGCACTTTTGTACGAAAACTTGACAGTCAGCTGTGCAGTCTGCAGTGTTTTGTATTTGCAAGAAAAAAAATGTATTCAAATCAAAAAATGGGTTCCGTAGATGACTATGAATTTCTGTCCGAGGTTATAAATTTAGTGCAGGAAAATAAATTATTATTTGACAAGGGGGATGCATTTTATTTTAATCGAAAAAAAAGAAAACGCGTAGGTAAACATAGGGACACAATTGAAAATAAGGAAACAACATAAAAACAATCGTCAAAACTATTTGACAGCCGCTTCCGTATACACACGCCTATTATGGGCTAAATAAGCAATTGACAGAACTGAAGAAAACTTGACGTAGAATTATGACATTAGCTTCCGTTTGCTTTCGACTATTATAGTTCAGCCTTTATCGTAATTTTTATTATATTTCGTCATTCATTGAATATGAACATTCTCAGTCATTCAGGTCAATCTCTTATTGGCGGCTCGTTATTGATATCGGAAGCTGTTCTTTCCGGACTCAGTTGAAAGTTGGCTTGGTGCGAAAACCGTTTTACTTTGATAAACGCGTGTGTGGTGTGCCCCAGGAAATTATGGCTGTACTTATTTTCAGAAAATCTACAAATTTTCGAATGGTAGAGAAGGTCCGTCTTATCTGATTACTATACCACCTACACCTAAATCTTGTGATTACCGTTTTTGTGAATATCCATATGTACGAGTATTATTATGGCTGCAAAGTTACCGAAAATGTATACAGTCAGTCATAATTAATTCACCATTGAAATTACCTCTATGGTATATTTTTCCCTAAATTTGTTTTCACCCCTGGAACGTTTGAGTACAAAGCGCAGTCACCGCTCTTTAATTGGGTGAATATGCAAAAATTCAGTAGCAACCCCATTGCCGGCAGTCTGTTAAAAACAGTCATTACTTTCAAAAACACTATTAAAAGGGTAATTTTGCACAATGGCCAAAGGAGTTTATACAGCAAACTGGTGCTAACTGTGTGCTGTTGTTTTTTTATGAACTTATATAATACTCACCCTTGGGTAATAAAATTCCGAAATTTCATTCATTAAAATTTAGATTAGAATAGCAACCCCGCCCCGAGTTCAAGTCGAACTTAGTATTACGTTGAAATGGGGTAAGTGACAAACAGTGGTAAGGACAGCAACAGCTGCTGTATTGTTTGATCGAATTGAAGTCGACACTTTGAATGACATTTGCCAACTGAGGGTCACAAATTGAATTAACACTTCTGGATGGGTGCCATTAACAGATTTCGGAGATGGAAGCCGCGCTCTTTCCGGAGATTAGCGGAAGGATAATAGTGATGGGAATTTTTGTTTCCACTTTTTCTTTCCTTCGTCCGTCCGTGCTTAGACGATGTGAGATTAATTGAAAACGATGGATAAAAGATGAAACGAAAGGGTTCCACGATAATACAGATGAACGTTTTTAGGTTACATTTACATCTTTCCTATAAGGGGTGCGAAAAATTGTAATTTTTACTAAGAGCTTTCTGGAAAATGAAGGGTGGAATTTGCTATTAATTTGGATTAACCAAAAAGACGGAGATTCAAATTAAATTATAGTCTGAAAGATTTTTTGTTTTTAATGTTATGCTCCCTGGAAAGTGTCTAACTATATTTGTTTGGTATAATAAGTTAGATATTTAAAAAATCTTGGAGCTCTGACACTCAAAATTCGTAGACTCATGCACCATTCAAGCTTATAAAGCATCTGAGTGTGGCTCAGTGTCATTCCTTCTAAGAAATCTGTAAAAGTGAATTTTTCGTTTTTCTTAAAAGTTAAATTACTCAAAGCCTAGGGTGGGCCATCTAGTGATTTCTTTTTAAATAATAGGCTATTTTGACACTGATAGCAGTTTGCCGCTCAAAATCTTGAAAGAAAGTCAGTATTATACCTCCGCGGAACGAAATGAGTCGCTTTACGCTTGAACAGCGTTGAAAATTATTGAAAACTTATTTCTAAAGTGATTGCTGTGTAGCCCAAACAGTGCGTTTTTTGAAAATAAGTTTTGTTTGGCCGAAATGAGAAAATAACTACAGACTATCTACCCCCCACTCTCGATTTTGAAAGGAGATTCACAACCAGAATTCCGGACAGAAGCGAAAGGGAGCACAAAGCAGTTACAGAAGAAGGGGAGACAGCCCTCTATACCGACGGTTGTAAGATGGATGTTGGTACTGGCGCGGGCATTTTCAGCGTAACACTAAACCTACGAGAATCATTCCGAATCAACGATGACTTTAGTGTGTTTCAAGCGGAAATTTCTGCTATAACCCTAGCGGCAAAGGACCTGAAGAGACGACACATTGCCGACAAACAAATCACTATATACTCTGACAGCCAAGCGGCCATAAAAGCCATAGAGTCAGTCGTGGTGAAGTCGAGGGCAGGCAAGAAATACCTGAACGAGCTATCACAAGCCAATATGGTGACCCTATGCTGGGTACCAGGGTATATGGATTGGATATTCCAGGTAATGAACAGGCGGATTGATTGCAAGAAACGGGTCAAAAATGCATGCATCAATGCCCCTAGAATCTGTAAGAACTCCGCTAAGCACGCTTGCTAGGAAGGTTGGCATTGAATCCTTGAGTAGAACAAACCTACGCTGGAACAATCTCAGCACCTGCAGGCATGCAAAAGAACTGTCGCCAGAACTAAGCAAAAAGAGATCCAAATTCATGATCGGACTGAGCCGCAAGAATATTCGCATACTCACGAGGGTCATTACTGGACACTATGCGATAGGCGTACACGCGGGAAGGCTGGGCATACCGCATCATACTGCATAATGACTTTTGCAAAGCTGCAGAGACGTTGAAGAAATATAATCTGTTCGTCATCTGCTTTGCGAATGTCCAGCCCTTAAAAATAGTGGACAAAAGATTTTTAACAGCTTCTTCTTCGATGAACTAGAAGATCTGGAGAATGTTGATCTTAAGGAACTCCTGAGATTCATACTCAAATCGGGATGTTCCAGTAGGTCAACAAACTCCACATCCTTAGGTTACTCTGAGGACAGGCTGGAAATCTGGATACTGATGTGTTTGCGCTTAAGTAAAACTACTGTACTGATCAGTTCAATGGTGAGCGAGAGACTAAACTTTATTGACTTACTTAGGTACAATTACAATACATGTCTGGTTACAGCACATTATAAAAGTATGTAATAAGAAAGTGCTATGCTAACAATATGTACTACAATACATATCAGTTTACCCTTCTTTTAATCAAAAAAAAAAAAATATATAAATATGACTTCAGTTTAACTAATTATTTAATTTAGTTTTTTTTTTTTTTTTTTTTTTTTAACTTTAACTTCAGTTTAACTAATTTTTATTTTTTTTTTTTTTTTAAACTTTATTTTCATTTTACCTAATTATTTAATTCTTTAATTCAGTTTATTTTTAATTCCGTTTTTGTTCTTTTTACATAAGAATAGAAAATCATTAACTACGGATATCATTTTGATGACATTAAATGTTTTCTTTTTATAATATCTTTAATTCTTTCGGATGATCTTGTAGGCTAAATGTCCCTAGCAACTTTTTTTAATTGTGATGCTGAAACAACTGTTTGCTTTTCTAAATTTTTGGCAGATTGAGGTTCTCCGCTGGACAACTTTCCTTTAATATAGAACTGTTCCGGAGCAAATGAAACTTGCTTCACTTTTGTTTTCAATTGGTTAATGTGAGCTTTTCTCAAATTATCCCTAAAGTTGATTAAGTATATATTAGAGGAAATTTGTCTTACAATAAGAGCGGGATACCATTTTATATATTTATCAAAACTGCCCTTATAATACACCTCCTCTCCTCTTTTGAAATGTGTGTTATTGACAATATAACAATCATCATTCGATCGAGGGTTTTCTTTAATAATATCTAATTTTGTTCGAGGCTTAAAATTGAAAATCATGCTTGCTGGAGTTTCTGAAGTGGTGGTACACGGCGTATTTCGATACTTAAGGTGAAAATTGTCAATTCTTTGCTGAGCGGTTAAATTCTTTGTTTTCTGATCGATTATAGATTTCTTAAAATCATTTTTAACAACTTGAACCAATCGTTCGGCCTGACCATTTGATTGAGGATGGTAAGCTGGCGATTTAATATCTTGGATGCAATGCAAATCACAAAAGTGTCTATACTCATAAGAATTAAAAGGGGGTCCATTGTCTGTGACACACATGACCGGAAGACCAAAAGCTGCATAATTTGTTCTTAGTTTTTCTAAAAGAGAACTCGCATTCGTATTTTGCATCAAGTGTACATCGACATATTTACTAAAACTATCAACTATTAATAGGTATGTTCGACCTTCAAAATGGAAGAAATCTAAATGTATCCTCTCGTACGGGAAACTAGATGCAGGCCAATCATGCAATTTATGCGTTGACGGACAACGCCCGGTTATTGCACAAGTTTCGCAACTATTAACGTGGAGTTCAATACACTCATCTATCTTCGGCCACCAGACCAATGAACGAGCTAGTTCCTTCATGCGGACGATACCAATATGCCCCTCATGCAACGCATTTAACAAGCAACCTCTTAACTGCAAGGGAACAATAATACGCATCATACATACATACATATCAGATACAAGAGCTTATGAATGCCTGGGATTAATACCAAATCTAGGTGGCTCAATAAAAGCGGTATATTCTTTGTCTCCAACAGGTATGAAATGGAATGTTTCCGGTGACTGGACACAATGGACCCAACTGATGGGTCCGCGCCTGCTGTATGCAAGTTTGTGCAAAGACTTCTTGAGACTGGTATGCTAGTGGACAACACTCATGGTCCCCGTCATCGTACGGTGCGCACAGACGAGAATGTAGCTGCTGTAGCCGAGAGTATGAGACTCAATTCACGAACATCAACTCGCCATCGATTTCAACAACTCAACATTTCACGCATTAGCCTGAGGAGAATTCTGCACAAAGATCTCAGATAATTCGCTTACAAGGTCCAATCGACTGCAGCAATTGAAGGTGCACGACCAACCGGTTCGTTATCGCTTCGCAGTTTGGGCCTTAGAGCAGCTTGGATTGAACAGCGATTTTGGGCGAAAAATCATCTTTTCTGGCGAGGCGCACTTTCAGCTCGGCGGCTACGTTAACAAACAAAATTCCCGCACTTGGGGTTTGGACAGCTCACACGTTATTATCGCGAAGTTAATGTATCCACAGAGAGTGACAGTTTGGTGCGGATTGTGAAGTAGTGGCATCATTGGACCTTTTCTTGGAAAATGATCCTTAGAAGAACATTTCGGTCAACGGTGAGCGTTACAGAGCCATTTTAACTGACTTTTTTTTACTGTAATTGAAGAAATGAATTTGGACGACCTCTGGTTCATGAAGGATGGCGCACCATGTCACCATCGATCTTTTGCACACCAAATTCCCATAATCGTGTTATCAGCCGCCTCGGAGCTGCGATTTGACCTCTTTGGACATTTTTTTGTTTATTTTATTCCATTTTTAAAAAAGAAACTTGTATTTGGCTCACCCTTTATATTATGAAGATGTACATAAGTATTGTTTCGTATTTCGTAAGCCACTACATTATGTAATCTTAAACGACTGATTCGCAATTTCTGACCAGGTTTATTGGCATACGAATTCTTGTCTTCTCTGCAGAGTCGGCAGAGTGGCAGAAGTGGTCGTAAGCCAACTTTCTTACGACGGTGTAAGTGGCACAAACAGGTTAAGAGCCTTAGATATTCCCTATTTAGTTCAAATAACCTTTTCGATTTGTTACGTTAAGGGCTTATAAAATAGTTCGCCTGCCTTCGGCCCTTGGTCCAAGTTTGTCATCTTTTCTTTTCCTGATTTGTGTTACGATTCAAATGTTACTCATAGGAGGGTACATAACGCTCATCAGAAAATCTGTGCGTTCGTTATCTTGAGTACACACAGGTGATTATAAAATCCGTGAATATGTGATCTAAACTAGAGGATTGAAGTGTCTTTTGGATGAGAACAACAATAAAAAACGTACGTCATGGAGTCAAAACAAAGCAAAACATTTTGTTATACACTTTAAATAGATATACGTTTCCTAAAAGCTAACACTGCATTTTCGGTATTGCTGCTCTAGGCAACAACTGCCATTATGAAACATAAATATTGTATTCACAATGTTGTGTCCTTCCCACATCAGTGCAATGTTATTGTGTAGTCTCAAATCTGATAAGCTAATCTCTTGAAAGGACAATTCCCCACAATACAGAAACAGACTCAAAGGAATATTTCCGACAATTTCCTTCCTTTTTTTTTGCAAGAATTTTCCAGTAAATGTCAGTAGGCACCTCCTTTCTAATCAAAGAAAATAAAGAAAAGGATCCAGAATGAAGATAAGCTGCAACTACAGACAAATTGAATTCACATGTGCGCAAGGATTAGAAAACTATTCCTCACTCTCATTTCGAAAGTCTCAGAATGTCGAGCGGCTTCTTCTTCCAGGATCAGCAATGAGTCTCATTATTATTTTGCTTTTCAGTATCAATCCATATAAAAAAAAAACATATGGTGTGTCACGATGCAGTATTTTTACCACGCTATGCAGGATAAAATGCTTGGTTAAGTCCTTTTGTGTGTAAAACGTTCGCTTGTTTGTTGCGAAGAAGGACAAATGAAATAAATTCTTTTTTAATAGTGTTACCATTGTGTGTAAGTACCAACTAACAGGTTCTAACAATGCAACTGCGGTGGCTGTAGGAACAGAAAAGAAAACACGCTATACCATTGTCGAGGAAAGGATCAAATGTGCGGAACACCAGTAAAGAGGAAAATGTGATGGAAACTGACAAAAAAAAAAGAGATTAGTGTTTGTTAGCCACGGATATAATCTATTAGTGGGAGGTTTTAACACGTTTTGTTGAAGGATAAGTGAGGATCCTCTTTTTACTTCTTTGTTATCGTTAAACCGGAGAATGGCTTCGTTTGTGGGATGTCCACACTTTTTAATGAATGAGGTTCCACACGCATAGTAGAAATTATGGAGAAAGTTGAAAAATAGTTGAAATGCTGCGAATAGGTCATTGTTTAGTAATCCTGAAAACATTGGAAGGGATTCGTTTATTTCCGCTAAAAAAGGTTTCATTTGATCTATGGAAGGGTAGTTGAAATAATGGGTGGACTTTGTGAATTTTGATTACGGGCAAGTGTTTGAACTGAAGCCTTTGTCGGAAGTAGTAAATTTGAGTACCAACCGTAATGGAACAGAGTTGGGATCCTTACAGCACAAATATTTCTTTATATTTGTTTTCTGCTTTAGAGAGTAAGTGTCCGCCCTTCATTTAGGCCTTCCACAGGCCAGCCGGGGAATAAAGCTGTTTGTTGCAAGCACTTTAGAACAATTTTCTTTGTGTAATAAATAAATCCTTTGACAAAATAATACACAAAGGGCAGGTAACTAGCTAATTGCATCTCCGAAAAATCTATTATGGAAGATGAGTCAATCTCGTTTTTGTTATGGGGATATACCTAGATTTGCATTACAAAAATCACTTCCATGTGGCACTGACAGAAACGGCTTAGCAGAAGCCGACTCATTTCAATAATTTCTACATGGGAATGGGATTCCAATTGCGGATTTTCTTAGTTTAACCATTAATAAGAAACAAACCCCTGAGGGACAACGCAGCAGAGCAAGACCCCACTTTAGGTGGCGCGCACAATTGGAGAACGACCTCAACCAACTTGGTGTGCGTAACTGGAGGCAGCTGGCGAGGGACCGAGCTGGCTGGAGGGGCTTGTTGGTTGAGGCCGTGGTCCACCCCGGACTGTAAGCGCCACCAAAAGTAAATAAGTAAGAAACAAAATCAAGGGCTTAAGCAAGCTTCACCGAATGTCAAAAGTACGTTAGAAAACAATTTCTTTTATGAAACCTGCGAGTTGCAGTTTTAAACATCAAAAATTAATGCGGATAACTACAACAGCGTTTTAAGAACTGCATTTCCCCACTTTAAGAATTTATTTGGAAGTCTGGAATGGTATTTCCAGCACGATAATGCGCCAATTCACACTGCCCAAACTGTAAAATCGTGGATTCAGACCCAACAAGTTGATGTTCTTGATTAGCCACCATACTTGCCTGATCATATTATCATCGAGAATGTGTGGGGATGGTTGGCTAGAAACGTGTAGGTACGAGTCCGGAAAACAATATAATATGTAACAGTAAAACAGAGTTAATAGAAGGCATCAAACACGCTTGGTCCATCATTTCATTAAATTATATAGAAAAACTTTATGATTCAATTCGCAATCGAATCTACAAAGTAATTGTTAACAAAGGCGGGACCACACATTATTAATTTTGTTTAAAAATATTAAAAAAAAAAAAAATTAAATAAAAACATATAAAAACAATATCTTTGCTCAAAAAATTAAAAGAAATGAAATTAACGCAGGTAGCGGTATCCCGATTACCAAATTTTAGTTTCTGTTTTTTTGTGTAGGTACTATTACTTACACATTTATTGAAGTACTGCGGGCCCGGCATACGGGGCGGTCCTGGTCGTACATTTTTTATTTGACATTTTATTCATTATTTATTTTTGTTGGGTGTATATTATTTGAGATTTTATTCATGAGCTTATTCTTGCTTTTTAAATTTTTTTTATTGTTGAGTTTTTATTATTTGACATTTAGTGGAATCGGATTGCAGCGTCACATACCGAGTCCAATTGTGATTATAAACCATCCCAAGACCCATTCAAACACACACACAAAATTTCAGTAAAATCGGTCTTGCCGTCTAGGAAGAGTACGGTAACAAACACGAACAGAAGAATTACATGTCTATCTCTTCCATATATATAAAAATTGAGCCCTAAAATGTTTGTCGTCGATTCACGTCTTAACGCATTCACCGATTTTAACCAAACTTTCACACATATTTGGTATTGGTCCGTATACGGTTTTTTTTGAAGTTTGGTCAAAATTCCACAAAAGGGCGTGGCACCACCCATACAAAAAAACGTCCAAAATCGTATATCTAGAAAACCACCAAATATATTGAGATCAAACTTACAGAAGATCTTAGTTATTGTACCTGGAGTGGTCCTGTAAAGTTTGGTCAAAATTGGACAAAGGGGCGTGTCACCGCCCATACAAAAAAACATTCAAAATCGTATATCTAGAAAACCACCAAATCGATTGAGCTCAAACTTACAGCATATCTTACTTATTGTCCCTGGAGTGGTCCTGTTTGGTCAAAATTGGACAAAGGGGCGTGGCACCGCCCATACAAATCAAAATCGTATACCTGATACAAAAAACAGTTTCTATGGGGTGAAACTCGATGACGTTATATCTCGATAACCGCTGGGCCGATTTTCATTATTCTTTTTTTGTTTTTTCCGTATTGCTGTATTTCAGGTTTAGGCAGAGAGAAAATTCCACCAAGTCGATTTATTATCATTTCTCACCTTTTAAGAAAGAATATTATTACCCAAGACTAAAGCAATACAATTCCTATGCACGGGCAAAGCCGGGCATATACAGATTCTTCGACAGTCTTGGAATTGGAAGCCAAAGTTTTTAAAATTTATTACATTGATATAAATAATGAAAGTCAATAATATTGTCTAGGCAATACGATTTCTGAAAAAAAGTTGTGTACCACAGAGCATACAAACACGCTTGGTCCATATCATATTACGTAACGTATGTAGCTTTCTACATTTCGTGTCGTGTACTACCACCTTTAGGGTGATAATAAGTACTTTCATTAACTTGTTGTCTGTCTGTAGTAACATAGGGCGGAGCGGAGTGGCTACAACTAGTTTGATATAAGCTTCAGGCTTAGTAGGTACGCCCACCACAAATGAGTAGATCTAGATAGTCTCTATACTAAACGTGGCTGCGGAAGCGTTCATGACGACCGCATATTGCCCTTGCTTGTTATACGTCATGGGAGAAATTAATCGTCAAAATTCTCGGTACCGAAAGGACTGAAGCTGATCAAGTAAGCATATTTGCTGTGCACCGTCAAAAGCAATTCTAAATGCCTTCAGAAAATTGGTACTGTTATTGATGTACATAACTACCACCTTAAGAGGTATACGTCAGTTGCCCCGTTCACACTGGTATAATCTCCGGGTCCCTTAACTTCTATTCCTTTAAAAATATTACGTAAGAAATTGTGAGCAACGCAAAGTTTATAATAAAATTCTGCTTCCCATTTTTAGTCCTGCTTCTCTAAGGGCCTTAACCAATAGTGACTTTTTGACCATCACTCTTGAATATATCTTAGCAAATATTGAGGTTCCTTACAGTGCTAATCATTGAAATGGTGGGTTTCTTTGCATTAAAATAAAACAGAGTTCTCAGCACCTTATCAGTGAAGGTTTTCTAAAGCTCAAATAGGCTCAAATACCTAACCTAAAATCGTGACGAGGATATCCTTGCAGAATATCAAAAGCATTCCATTATACTATACCTGGATAAGTTATGGCTTTGCATTACAGTTATATTCCAACCAATTTCGAACGCCAAATGGATTCAAATAAAATCATATGCAAGCAAGTCTCCTTTAATCAGAAAATAAAAATACCTCACCCCAACCAACCGACTAAATACCCAACCCGACGTCATAATTTAAAAACTGACCGCATTGCGACACAATTTTCACTTTCTTCGACTGTATACCTACAAGTTAAGCCCAAGTAGCCACGTCACATGCCCACCGCCCATTAATCACAAGCCGATTAAATTCAACGAACTGCGAAACCTCGCTAATTGCCTTGGCTACTCTGAAAATCCATACAATCACATAAACCATCAAATTCTTGGTCATAATCCGACCGTCCACTGACTCGGCCAATTATGGCAAACTATTAGCGAGTAACTAGCGAACTAGCGAAAATTTCACTTTCTTCGCATTGTTCGCGGCCATGGTCTGGTAAAGATTTCTTCTGACCTTACCCCCGATTGGCTCATTCCATTGTGAATGGCTTTGTTTGCCAGTTCGCGCACTCAATCAATTCAAATGGAAATAATAAAATAAATGCGCACAGTCTTTGCTTTGGTTTTTTTTTTGCACTCTTGCTCGCTACCCCAGAGACAATGCTGCATTATGAAGTTGCAAAGCAGCAGTTGCACAGCTCTTAGAGTGGAAGCCACTTGGCCAGAGACAACGATGGCTTCGAGAGGAGATTAAGGAGCAGCGTTTGATGCTCAGTGCAGCATGTAACCAAAGTGGAATTTCAAGTTCCAACGATGAGGTCAATCCCCAGGAATTACTTGTTCTGCCATTCTCATTGCGCTTAGCAGTGACGTCTTTATGTCTGCTTTCGGAATGCATCGCTCTCGGTATAGTGCGCGCCCTTGATTCAACTACCATTTCAGATGGTGATGTTAATTGGAGCATAGAAATCACTCAGTGGTTAAAAGACGAACTCCAACAAGACGCAGCCGATTCGGTTAGCATTTTCCTTTTTGTTTTGCCATCTTCTTTGGTTTAATCTTTCGTAAAAGTTTGTTTTGTTAATGGCTTTCGTGCCTTGCTGCGGCTAGTCATTGTGACTTGGTGCGATTTTTCTGTGTGATATTTGAAAATAACTTTTCAACTTGAAGCAGTTGTAAGTTGGTAAATAATTTTAAGACGACTATGGGTTTGTTTTGTGGGTGATGAGCGTAAGAGACCTTAATACCTACACTGAGAAATCCTATTCGGGGCTGGGTGGGTGACAGTTTAAATTTGATGCGTATCGCGGCTTGAACTACATTTGAAAATTTGTAGACTTCTTACTTTGTGCAGACGTGCCTTTTGTTAACAGCCGAAGTAGGTGTTGTGTTGTAAATGGAATTACTATCGAAAGTCTTGATGGGTCTAATGACGGTTTAAATGCAGCTTCTCGACATTATATTCTTTCTTCGTTCAATATACTTAAACGATAAGTACATTAAACTTCCGGATACTAACTGTTGCGGTAGGGGGGAATTTCTTTGGTGGCCTGAATAAACAGTATAGAAAGCGACAAGGTGCTTACCCGGAACGTCAGTCAATTTGATTGAGTTTTGGACTAGAGCAAAGTATCAGAAGTAGGTATATAAGTTCATAGAAACTCGTAAGGCTTCGAAAAAAACGATTTAGGCTGCGGTTCCGGTGCCAGCGAATGTAAGCGAATATCACTCGCACGAATTCGCAAAGTTCGCTAAAATAATTCAAAAGTACGCATTTCCTATGTTGTGGTTCCAGTGAACAAAATTTAATCGCGCGAACTTAGCGAATCTAAGCGAGTAAAATGGGTGATAGTTTTATTTCTATTTTACTCGCGCGAGCAAAGCGATTTTAAGGTATATTTTTAAGTAGGATTTGTGCTTTGCTACTTATGTACTGATTTCTATGCAGCTTAGTTGTGTACTGAATTTCTATACTTGTCAAAATATAGTGAAATGTATCTGGAATCATTCTATAACATTCAAATTATATATAGGTACATATTAAAAAATATTCGGTTCTCACTCAGCGTTGCTATAAGTGCAGATTTGTCTGCATTTTGCAGATTTTCAGCCCAGCTGCAGATTCTTAAAATCCCAAAATCTGAATGACAGATCTTAGAAAAAAGATCCCTATATCATTTAATTATACAATGCAAAACACGACATTGAGTAGAGTTTCAATAATGGCGTTAGTCAATAACGCCCAAGGAAATAACGCCCTAAAAAAACTCCTCCAATTTGTTTGTTGTAAAATTTTAGCAGATCGGCCTCATGCCACTCACAGACTACAAGAAACCGAGATATATGACTTTGACAGTCTGTAACAGAGTATATCCATTAATGAGTAGGGACACTCTCTCTACATATGCATTTCCTACTACCACAAAGCAAAATGCAGAAAAAATCGTACAATAAGTGGAAGCAGGTCGAAAGAATACTTTTTACCTGCATACAACGACTGCTTGAGAAAAAAAGGGTACACAACACATTTTGCCTGTACCACTACATGGGGCTTGCTGCGTACGACAAACGATTGTGGGTTTTTTCATAAAGCATTTTTAAAGGCGACCTGAAGTGATGTCAGTATATTAGTATTTTCTCTCAACCATTCAGGTTGATCAGGTAACCAGCTTTGATTTCGTAGAATTGGTAATAAAAAAAACAAATTTTGTAGTTTTTCCCATTGGTTATTGATTAAATGGTCTTTGTTATGTACATGAAAAATAAATGTTTCATTCACTATCACGAAATTCAACCCTTTTTGCCTTGCTACGACTTCGTTAATTACCATATTTTACGATTTTAAGTTTTATTGCCAGCACTTTTTAGGTAATATAATACACAGCAGATGGTCATACTAATTTCTTAGGTTGGTTGTAGAGGGGATTGTTTACATTTTTTTCGCACGTATTTTTAAAGGCGACCTGGAGTTGGATTGTTATCAGTCGTTCATTACCATCAATTGACGAAGTAAAGGGTGTTCAGTGTCAGTGCGTGTGGCAAACAATTAAAAATAGTGAAAATTAAAAGTTGAAGTGCAAGTTTGCATAGTTTAAGAACTTTAAATAAAATAATGGGAAAACATTATGTTAAATGTTGGGCGAGAGCAGAAAGAAAATTTTGGAGTTAAATATTTCAAAATACCAACGATGCGCTTAAAATGGTCGGCAACACCTAATTTGGACATTTTGAAAAATATTTCCAATATAACAGAAGGTAATAACAAACACTGAGTGTAAAATAACATAAACTTGATGAATTATATTTTCTTAGGTAATATTGATTACTCAGTCACGTCTAACGAAACAGAGGGGTTTGAACATGTTCCTCTTAATGAAAATGTCCAAATGAAGGAGAGTTTAAGCTTTGTGGCAGAAGAAGCGGAAACAGGTGATATTCAAAATAATGAATCGTTCAATACTCCAGTAGAAGCAGAGGATGAACCTCTTAGTGAATTTCTTATCAAATTTTACGTCCGAGTACGGGTTTACTTTATTCTAAAACAGTTCAATAAAAATAACAAAAAATGTACCAAGAAACAAAAATATGTAAGTGTAGCACACATGTGAATATATATTAGATATAAAATGTTCAATAAGAAATATTACAAATTGATTTTGCTTTTTTTTACGTCACACCCTGTACCACATTTTGAAATAGTTCGACTACTCTTCCATCCCTCTTTTACTAGAGCACTTTTAGTGCCGTCTATTTCTCGTGTATGTGTACTGCAAATTGTAAACTGATAAGAAACACGTGGAGAGTGTTCCTACTCATTAATGGATATACTCTGGTCTGTAAACTGGACAGGAAGGACTGTACTCCCCCCGAGTACTAAAAGGTATACCCATCTTCACAGATGCCTCATAGACGGAGAATGGAACGGGATCAGGAGTGTTCTCAGAAGAATCAAACATCAGGCATTCATACCGACTGGCAGACCAGTGCAGCGTTACGCAGTTAAGAAAGCAGCTCAAACTGTCTTAGCGATGGAACTACCAGGAATGGAAATCACCTTCTGCGTGGACAGCCAGGCATCACTTAAAGCGATTAACTCCAATATGGTAAACTCTAAATCCCTAAGCCAGTGTCTCTTGGCATTGAGAGCATTAAACCATTACACAGTAAGGCTGTGCTGCGTTCCTGGGACATGTTGGTGTGGAAGGGAACGAGGCAGCAGATAAACTGTCCAGATGCGGCTCTGAAATGGACGTAATATCAGCTGACAGAGAAGTATTACCAGCTTTCAACGCAGATAAGGGCTTTGTTGACAATGTCACATTAAACTTGGCTAAGGAACGATGGATCAACACTTCCGGTTGTACAATAACTCGTAGCTTGTGGCCCGCAATTGACACTAAAAGGTCAAAGATCCTAACATATTTTGATAGAAACCAAATCCGGTGCCAAAGACCAGGTATTTTCACTCATGATTTCTGCAGTAGTTGCATAAGAGATGAAGAGGAAATAGAATCTATGGAACAACTTTTGTGTCACTGCCCAGCCTTCTTGCAGGGGAGCACGGTTCTTCGAAGGCTTGGAAGATCTAGCAACGATACCTCTATCAGATTTAAACAGATTCATCAACAGATTCGAATGGTTTTGTTAGATGCATGTTACAACAAAAGGGTAATCACAATGAAAATTGCTTATACGGCAAACTGCCCCTCTAACCTAACCTAAAGCTCAAAATAGTAAATGGAAATGCATAAACAGTGGAATAAGTAGGGTCGGGCATGCTGCCCCTGCAACCCCCCTGTTTGGGTTTTCTGTTGGATTTTGGAGAAGTTTAAGTTTGTACTGCAAAAAAAAGCCTTCAATATATCCATTTCCGCACATACTCCAAGTAACCCCAATGTTTCAGTATTAATACGTATAAAACTGCAAATTATTTTTGGGGGGGTTATTTCCAAATCGATCTGGGCGCTGTTTCCTTGGACGTTATTGCCCATTGCCTAACGTCGTTACTAATATCCAAATGTTGCTCGTTTGTGAACTTCGTACCATGATAAAACATTGACATTGGCAGACAATAAACAAATTAGGGTGCATAATAAAATACAACATTGCCATTGAAAACATAATAATGCCTATAAAAAGATATTCGACCAGACGTTATGGTCACTTTTAAAACTACCACCCTTATTTTAATAGTAAAAGTAAACCACGAAGCTCCGTGTGGATGCCAAAAGAAGTCAACAAAAAAATTTTACTGAATTTTGTGCCCAAAAAATCGTTGTCTTCATTATACCTGTTTTGCAAACCTTAACTTCTAGGCCTCATAATGAGTCTGCAGGTCTACATTGGCCGTGACGTTTTGCAACCTTCACGTTTTAAAGAAACACTTAGGTACCAATATGTATTATTGTAATTTACAGTAGGCAAGATTTCCTGTTTCGTACTATTTTGACAACACAACACAAGTATCCACTTTGGAAATACATTCTCACTGTTTCGAAACGTTGTTTAATCATAAAGTAATCTATTTAAAAAATCTCTACTGTTACAACTTTGAGCTTAATAAAGTATTGATCTTGCACCAAGAGTTACAAGATGGAGTGTGGTGTTGGATAGATTTACTTCTCAGGGTAAATTCTCACGTTTAAAATGTTATTTCTTGACAATTCTGGGAGCTAAAGTCGTACAGTTTGGAACATTGATGCAGGTACATTGCCTAAAAGTACTTCGCGAAATATGGGCGCGGAATCTAAAAGAGGGCGTGAAATCTTCCATACAAAAAAAAAAAAACCGCAAACGCTATTTGGAACATTGATGTGCATTTTCCCGATAGACAAGAAATATTATTAAAGCAATAGATTTCTATAATTATTCATGGTCAAAGTCGAGCGAGGAATAAACGCCCTTATTCCTTTCCTTAGAAAGCTGCACAATTGCCCACATCCAAGTTTGCGAACCATTTAGTCATATAGTCCCCCACCTTAAGGGCATAGAGATCTATTGCACTCTTGCAATAACACTCTCGCAAAAAATGTATCCAGTTCTACATGCATGCTCACAAATGGAGTTTCTTTTTATAATTAACTATAAGTCTATATCTATACTATAGAGACCTTCTTTTTGGAAAATCTCCTTCCTCCATACAATTATTGTTCACTCGCATCAATAACCCCTTTTGGAATGACCTTTACTTTTGAACTAAAACTAAAAACCCTGCCTGCATTTAGATACTTAGGAATTTAAGGAACGATACAATATTACTAAACCTACTCGCGGAAATATGAATTAACTTCTAAAACATTTCCAATAGAAATATGTACCCATTTAATTCGAATGTATGAAGGAAATTTTTTTAAAGAAAATCTATGCCTAAAACCAATTACACTTACACCTTGAAGGCTTATTCAAACATTTCTTATCACCTCACTACGAACGATATTACCACTTAATAAATTCCCCCACCTTTCCAACATAATCGTATATCCAAGAAATCTCGAAATTAAAGTTCAATTTATGCTCGGCAAAGCCCCATGCCGCTGCTTAGCCCCCATTACCGAAAATTCTGAATCTACCTTCGAGTGGCTCGACAGAGACAAAATAAGAAAAGAATAAAAACACCGCGACTCCTTTGCGAATTTCTTTGAATTGGCTGCGAATGTAATTTCCAATGGGAAATCAAAAACATAACCAAACTGCTCCGATACACAAAACAAGGATTAACGAAGGACCGAGCAACAACAAAAAGATAATATTCCAAATAGAACGCGACAACATTTCATATTACAGCCAGACCTCGTCCCACCAACGTGTCGCAACTGAAAGTCTGACAGTTTTTAAGGTGATAAAGGCATTTTAGCACCCACTCTTGGATACACGGAATTACTGCGGTAGCAAGGACTTTACATCGCACTCGCAGCAGTACAGTAATCAGAGGCATAGGCAAATGTTTAACACATAATAAGTGCGCGATGTTTTTTGTGACTTTTTCTCGCATTGTTGCTAGGGGCTGAATGTCTACCCCCATTGTAATGGCATAGCGTAGAATAAATACAAATTGTTGCCGCTTGAGGGCGCGTGTGCGGTGCGCGCACTCATACACTCGCACACGCATGCATGCAGAAGCGATTTGTGCGGGTTTTCCATTAACTTTTATGAAAAACTCAACAATAAATTTCAATTAAGCACATTTTACCAGCCGCGTCGGAGTGGGGGAGTAGCAAGCAAGTGTTCTTCCACCCCACAGCCAGAACGTGTTTAATTTATCTGAAATGGGGAGATGGGAGAATCCTGTGTCACGGCTCTCGGTACTTGAGGTGCGTGTACTTCATGTACGTTTGATTCCACCTTGGGATGTTTCGGTTTGTTTGCATTGCGGAGGACGAGTTACAACGGAAGCTTATCTCTGCAATGGCAGTCGTAGCGCACCACCTTTATTGTGGAAGGAATTAGGTGTTATATAAATGCAATAACGTTCAGGGAAACGAGCGCTGACATATCTTAAATGAAGAGAAATTGCGTCGTTCAGTATTACGCAAGGCGGGGGAATGAGCGCAAATAAACCAAGCTAAATTTATAGCCACATAAGCTTGATTATAGTAAGAGGGTCCTTAAATCTGAGGAGTCGCTGCGCCAATCTAAACATGAAAGTACATACAATAACAAACACAGTGTGAGTGAAATCTAAAGCCTTTTATAGGCTTTCTGTAATAAATCTGAACAGAGTTGGCGTTTTGTATTTTAACATAAGGATTTAACATGTGTGACTATACCCAGTTAATAGTTTGTAAAAGCGACATTACCATTGCGAAGTTATATCTACTCTCGGGTATTTGTCAGACTTTCGTGAGTAATGGAAGCAAGTAGATCTGCTTACAGTAGTGGTTTGGATATTTTAATTATGTATGTCAAAGCTTTAGTCAACCGATCTCACTCACAACCACGCAACGCATCCACTGATGTAAACACTACAAGATGGTACATTCTATCTTAAAATGTAAAACAGGATCAAATATAAAAGATACAGCGCAACAGCTACCCTACCAGCCGGGAAGGGGTTATCATTTTCCTCATTACAAAACTTACAACCTCTGCGGTTACCCACAAAATTAATCATTCCAAAGGCCAACTAAAACAATTTAAGTGCAACAGTAACTTTTATCTTTCTATCTATAACCGCGCTGTGCAAGCCGTCTACAATCTCGCCCGTAATTTTCAACCGATTTTGTTGATTTTTTTTAAATGTCGGTAATTACGGTGATTGGGTAATAGGCTAAACAAATTCAAAATCGGACAAAAGGGCGTGGCACCGCCTATACAAAAAAAAAAAAACCAGTAAGACAATTATCTTCGACTATGCCGAAGCTCAAATACCCGGTACTGTATTATTGTAAAAATAAAAAATAATATTTTAGTACTAAAAATATATATATTTGTATGGGAGGTATGGGTAGTTTTTATTCGACCAAGCTCATTTTTTGTCAAAAAATTTTAAATATTATTAAAACAATATGTGCAAAGTTTAAACTTGCTATCTTTATTGTATAGCTATTTAAATTTAATTTTTAACATCAAAAAGCTATATAAATCCGATATTTTTGTATGGGAGGTAGTAGTAGTTTTCATCCGATCTTGCTCATCTTCGAACTTAGCCTCAGTTTGGTGGATAAAAGCTTACGTACCAAATTTCAAGTCGATAGCTCTTAAATTACGGCCGTAATCGTGCGGACGGGCAGACGGACAGACAGACGGACATCACTAGATCGACTAAGAAAGTGATGCTGATCAATAATATATATAGTTTGTCATACCTACAACGCCTCCTTATGTGCGTTACAAATGGAATGCCAAAGTGAATATACCCTCGCCACAGTGTGGTACCGGGTATAAACATTCAAAATCGTATATTTCGAAAACCACAAAATCGATTGACATCAAAGTTACAGATTATCAAAGGTATTGGTTTGGTCGTGGAGTGCTCCTGTGAAGATTGGTCAAAATCGGACAAAGGTGCGTGGCACCGCTTATAAAAACACTCAAAATCGTTGTGACGCATGTGTTTTCGTGGGATGGCTATGGAAATAGTAAGCTATGAAATGCCCACCCTACATTTTATTGCATACTATCATTATTTATTTCTATAAGAAATGACTGATGGCATTCTATGAAAAATTGCTCGTGGAGACGCGGTGTTATGAAGATTACACCCTATGCCGTACTGCAACACGCACCCTATCCTCAACCGGCATCGGGCATACGATCATAATTATACATACCTACATAATACACCTGACCATAGCGCTCACTGCGAAAACAAATCAACCCTTTTCGAACTCGAGGTAGTATACGCGTATGCTAGTGTGGTTTTGTTTTTATCTGTCGTTTCGCACGATCGCAAAAGTATAAACAGTAGCAGGGTATATATGTATGTACAGTAGACTCTCGATATATAAAACTAATAAAAACAAGGCCTGTTCACTATATCGAAATTGTTCACTATTCCGAGCGGGAGTTTTTAAATGTTGAAGTAATCTTAATTTGACATAAATAAACATATCCCTACCTAAGTTTTTATTTCAAAGCACTAAAATAACAAAAAAAAATTTATTAATCTTTAAAAAACACAGAGATGAAGATATTTTTTTGAGGAACATAGACATAAATATAAGATTTTTTTTTAATAATTAAATTTAAAAAAACAAAAAATAATTTGTCACCTTCATTTGTGTCTTGTTCGCCATTGTCGAAGACTAACCGCCAACTTTAGGAGCTAATTACATACCTAGTCAATTTCGTTTCAACACTCAAAAAATTTGGCAAGAGCCAATAAACGGGCGTTAAACTGTTTCGGTCACCCTTCGTTTTTGCTCTCCCTGAAGGAAAAACTTTAACGTTTTTTTTGGTACCAAGCAGTATGATTGTTTGCTCCAATCAAGCTCTTCTGGTCAGCAACTGCAACAGTCTTTGTCTCGTGGACGGGTTGTCAAAGGAAATAAAGAGGACAGTGTGCTACGGTTATCTTCCATCCTTTTCTTCCAGTAGACAATCATCCACTGACTTTTGGTCAAGCAGATTAACAAATTCAATTAACCACGCATTTCTAAATGCAAACATTTTTAACCAACTGAGTAGACTGCTTCAGCCATCATTATGACCTCCTGGCACATTAAGATGCACGGAGATATCTCTCTTTAAAAGAAATTCGTATGTACCAATAGAATTCCTACCTGTAATATTCTGGACACTTCCTGCGTTCTGTTTTTGGGACAGCCATCTAACCTAACCTTCATAACTAAGATATCAATAGTTGACATCCAGGCGCTTTGCAAAACTAGAACATTTTTCGTTGAATTATGCGAAAAAAAAGCTGAGTTCACCATATCGAGATTTTCATAGTTCAATATTTAGAGTAGTCTGTGTACAATTTTGGTGGTTCACTATATTGGATAGTTCACTATACAGAGGTTCACTATACCGAGCGTCTACGGTATATATTTTCATTTCAAAAAATACACTTTCACCCCCATGTTACCACTTTAAGGGTTGAATTTCCAAAATCGGAGAAATTAGTTTTCTTTATTTCTCATAGAGAGTATACACAAACCGAGTTTGAAGTCAATCGGATGATAAATAAAAATGTTCCTATACAAACTTTGTCATTCAGCTCTATCACAGCATGACAAATGAAGTTATGTCAAAGATGTTCGGACACAATGAGATCCTCATGACCACGGGGATCATGACGTTAACTGGAACCATTTCTCTAGTTTAGACTATACGGGCAAAGTTTGATTTACGCCAATGCTCGATTTGCGCAAAAGCCAAATGCTCGAATTCCGCAAGAAGCAATACAATACAGAATTTGATTAGCTTTTGTATGTAAGAGTGATTCCTTTTTTTCGACATGAGCTAAACCCTCTTGAGTAAATGACTTTTTTTTTTACTTTTAAATTCATTTTTTAAACTTACTTACTAGACAAAAATGACTAAATCTAATTTAAAACTAACTTGTATCTTAATCTAGCTTACTGGCTCTTAACGAGCACTCTAAACTTAACTATATCCTTATAACTATTGCCTTTCGGCCTTAAATCTATTTTTTTGTATAAATTGCACTGTTTTTTTAATTTCCAAGAAAACTGGCTTAAACTTGGACTCTTTATTATTGGTTTTTTCTACTACTACCTAAACTACTTAGAACTACCTAAGCTACCTAACCTAAATTACCTATAATCAGGGTGATGAGCAATCTTTCGATTGGTCACCATCCCGATTGCGTCGATGGGCGCCTGGCAGTCGCCAACACGGTGCACACGCGCCGCCGGGACTCGAGCGAGGCCATAAGCATCGGTCAAGTCTCGGTAGCACTCATTTATGTTGACGAGCTCGGCCCCTCCCAAAGACCCCCTAAAATACACCTAACTAACTTACAAACTAGCTTAAAACTAAGGAGGATGTTACATAGGTAACGCACCGACCCGGGAGAGCGTGACTGCCCTCACCTCTTCCTCAAGCCACCAAAATTCGGTGAACTGCTTCAAGGTATCAACCGTGTCCCTATCCGCAATTGCGGTATTAAAACGGAGGAGCTCCTGAGCATTGGCGGCGTACCCGTCGTGGATGAGCCGCTTATCCCTCGCGCCGCGGTGGCTGTGGTACAATACCGGCACACGATCTTTACTTTGGACTAACCCTTTCATGTCTGCATGAAGAAATGCCTCAGGCGGGACAAAGCCAGACCGGAGCGTACTCTCGTGGTACATTAAATTCGGGTAATAACCACCCGAGATCAGATTGTTAGCGTTGGCCATCGCCCTTGCAACGTGCCTTCGAATCACCTTAATTAGGAAATTGTCAATCCTGTTCAATCGAGCCCCATCGTATAGGGTCTTGTTGGGATAATATTTTATGTACTCAGTCTCGGGAGTTCTAAACAACCCTAGGTAGGTCCTGAGACACTGTCTCTCAAACACCCGAATCTTTTCCATATAGAAAGGCGCTATATTAAACCAAATGGGACAGCCATAAGCGATGATCGGCCTTATAAGGGCCACGTAGCATATGACCTTTACTCTGGAAACAAGTTGACTGCTGTGAAACAGTCTCCTTGTCAGAGCATAAGCCCTCTTGGCCCCAGCAAGACAAGCATCTATATGTTTGTCCTTGAGTAAATGACCACCATCCAAATATCTACATACAATCATTTTATACGATAGTCTGCACGTAGCACTAGGGACTTTCTTCGTTTTAGGCTGTGCCATTTATTCTTACAAACAAGTTTGCTTTTCGGTGAACCTCTTTGCCGTCAGTCTTTGCCACAATTATTTGCCAAAAATTAAACTATTATCATGAATATGGACCTTTTTCACCATTATTGCCACCATACCTAATTTCACTATGATACCAATTATCCTTGCAGAACAAATTTGTGTGGCCACCCAAAAAGTACCTACTACCTACCTACCTGCGATTAATTACACATCCCCCATTAGCAGGCTTAATAACAAAATCCCATTTAAGTAAATCACTTTATCCCCATTGATCCTTCCGATCAAATCCTACGCTAATTGCTTCTAACTCTTTTATCTTTCACAGAAACCATCACTCGTCCCATCCGGAGACACCCATACCAAGGATATATAGCAATTCCGCACCCGGCGCACAAGTAATTGGCAGAATTGAAATCTCCATTTTTTATCGTCAAGTCTGGAAAAACAATTGGAGATTTTGCATCGCACAAAAATAAATTGCCGGGTCGCCACAATTATCTGTTCTCAATGGGATAATAAGATACTCGGATGATTGGCCCTCTAAACCTGTACAAGAACAATAATAATCATTAATCAGAAGAACGAAGTAGAAGCAAACAAACCGCCAAAACGCCAGAAAAGGGAAACAATTCCTGAAATTCCGCCTTGGGCCAGACCCGCTCTGTCAACAGGTAGGCCAATTCAACATGTTTAGGGTAGGTACCTACCTGTGATGAGCAATCATTTAAGTCGCATTCTGCTGCTCTTCAATCTCTTCCTTCATCTTCTTCTTTGAGAAGTGATGAAAAATCACCCAAAACTGTTCACTGTTGTTTCAATTTCGGTTTTTTTTTTTGTCGACAATTTTTTAAGCCGAAGAGGCAGGCGGGTTGCGAGAATAATCACTTGAAGGAGTCGCAGGAATGGTTACTGTCTGTTGATTGTGCCATTTCGATCTCTTTAGGTCTTATTTTTCACAAATGCCGCCGTGACAAAACAAACATAGAGAAGAATACCGAGATGGAAGTGGTGTGGGAGTAACACCACCATTCTCAATAAGAAAGTCGGCTGCTACATTTTTTTTATATTGATGGCAACCAGTGGGGCACTGCCAGGTGGGTTATTAATTGTTATTTAATGAAATGATCATTGACCAGAACACCATAGGGGCAGAAGCAGAAGCCCTTTAAGAATTTCAGCATTTCATTTCGAGTATACAGTCTTATCACAGATACTATAGTTCCAACTCTATTCTGCTGTCTTATGATTTCGTGCTAGTAGGTATATGTTGAATGTACAAGATTGATTGGAATATTGCGTGCAAAATCAAATGCTGGTGGCAATTTGGCGAAACGGACCTAGGATAGTCCGTTGGAAAAACAATATTGCGCTGCACACACAGTGAGTAATTTTCATCGGGTAGCTACAGACTTATGCAAATTAATACGTAAAATTATTTTTACGTAAATCAAAGAGAAATAGAAATAGAAAAAGTTCACATACGAACATAATTAATTCGTATTCATTTGTCCGGTGTGTCAAGAATGGCAGATGTGGAACATAACATGTTTCTTTATTTCCAATTATTTTTCGGGTAATAGGTACGATTTTATTTTAAAATTAATGTGGTAGATAATTTTTAGTTCTCGTTCAAGTAGTAGAGTTTTCGTACGGTAGTAATAGAAGTAGTATGTTATATACTGTTATATATAAATGACGGCACTGCAAGGTATTTCAGTTTCAATTTCAACTGCCATAAAAACAAAAATTCATTATACAAAAGTGACATTTTGTTTCAAGGGATTAAAATAGTTGATCCGTAATGCACTCTAGGCCTAGTTTCTCGCAACAATTAGATTGAATGAAATTTTTTCTTTTTGGGAAAAATGGAAAGGACCTGATGTAATTTTATACCGAGTCGAACAGAAAAGAGATTCGGAAACAGAACGGAGCTTTGGGGAACACCAGCATTTATATGGTGAGTTTCAGACTTAAAACCATCCAAAACTACTCGAATTGAACGGGCACAAGGGCAGTTTCTAATCCATTGAATAAGAGACGCATCGATCCCATAAGCGCGCATTTTCGACAAAAGAGCTTGATGCCAAACTTTGTCAAATGCCTCTGAAATATCAAGCGTAATAATCTTCGATTCACCGAAGTGATGGAGAGATTGGTTCCACTTCTCGGTGGGATAAGTCATCAAATCACCAGTGGACCTATTGCCACGAAAACCGTGCTGCCGGTTATTGAGGAGTTTCCGTGATTCAAGATATTTCATAAGTTGACGGTTTATCAGCCTTTCCATTACCTTAGAAAGAATGGACGTAAGTGCTATGGGTCAGTAATTGGTGGGAGAAGAAGATTCGCTTTTTTTTAGGGACGGTAAATTCGACGCACTCGAGTACAGGGCAGCATCGAGCTGGCTGCCAAATGTGCACTGTGCAGCAAGCAGATTAGCTTTGTCCAAAGAGCTGACAGCTGTATAGTGTCATCGTAAATGAGCGTAGGGATCGCTGACGAGGCCGAATTTTTATTATTTTTCTACAAATGACCAAAAGTTTTTACTACCCTTGGGACATTGTAGTATTTTTTGCCTCAACTTTTGGTCATATGTATTATGAGAATTTGAAACGCTGTCTGTGGGCATTGCTGTCATTTCTCGTTCAAACTTCTTTCGGTTTTCCTCAGATGGGTTGGCTTTGTAAAACCGAAAACTCAACTCCCTTAATCTAATAGCCTCTTTACAGCTCAAGTCGTAGCACGCGTTTTCTTTTGGTTTGATACTCTTTTTCCTGTTAGGCATAAAGGATTTCATACCTAAGGTAATTAATACTATTTAATAATAATATTTGATACCATATAAGCGGCGGCATCCACGTCGTTATCGTCGTTATTGTTATGCTTCACAACCAGTTAAAACTCCTAAAGAAGCTGTTAAGTCCGCTCCAGTTGGATTTCTCGTATTGCCATACGAGACTCCATACGGAGTTTTTTCTTTAACTTTGTGGTTGGAGTACGAGAAATTAGCAGTGGTTTGACGAGCCTAGACTCCTAGAGGCGATAATACTTCACTGGAGTATTTGTTAGGGTGGGAGGTGAAAAACAAGTCCAGTAGTTTGTTGGCATTTTTGAAAACACTGGTTTTGTAGTTTCTATTACATATGTATGTAATTATTAAGGACAGATGAAAAAATACGTTTTTACAGAAATTTGACTGCTTTTAAGGCTAAGACTAAGCGCTAAGAAAGCTAAAACTCTCCGACACTATACACTAAACGTGGTGGTTTTATACTTGGTACTTGGCAGCATTGGTACTTGGCAGCATTGGTACTTGGCAGCATTGAACAACGACAGTAACTTTTGATATGCAGCTCTTAAGTAAGTACCTTCTTACTGCTTACAGATTATCTTCAAGCTATATGATCTGCTACTTTATGCATGTTTGTAATCGAAGTCGATAATGTAGAGAACAGTGAGCAAATGTTGATACTAAAACTGTTTTAGGCCTCGAGATAATTACTATATAGTTAAATAAATGTGCAAAGAAATACCTACATACACAAAAGAACAAAAACAGTATATTCAACGCTGCAATTTGACAGATGTAGCTTCAACAATATGGCGGCAATCACCTGTCAAAGTTCGGAAATCCCTATTGAAAACCCCATTTATACCTACTAACATTAAGGACTTAATAAAGGAAAGCCGGTTTTAACGCGATTTATGGATCAAGCTGACTGAAGAGCCGTTTTAGATGACACCTCTGTCTGTAATTTTATTATTATAAGAAGTTCTTTTACCCTAAGAACGACTTGGCATCAATAATCGCTACCTAAAAGCCAAAACTAACAGTGTTTGATTTAAGAGGCTTAATGCTTTGGCATTTCTCTTGCCGAACATCAGATTAACTTAATGTGCGTTTAATTTCAATAACCTGTGATGCACATTGCACATGTATCCAGGAGCACATAAATCAATTATTTTAGCTGCAAGCATTGCTCCATCCTCCAAAATGAATTTCAATTAGCTGACTGTAATTGTAGGTATGTACCTACATATCTTTTAATTAATTTTCTTCTGTTTAACGCGCTAAAGAATTTGTGTGGAGTGGCGTAACTAAGTAGGAACTATATGAATGTCTACAAAATGACAATTAAAATTAGCACGTTCCCTTCCCGTAGAGCTTGGTGGAATTATTTTGCTTATGAATATCTAAGATATCCAAAGCGATGAATCAGTTTTTTTCTATTACATTCTTTGCAATATTTTTTATGTCCATCGGCTATAAACAAATCAAGAAATTATGTAATTAATATAAAAAGTTAGTAGGTACTCTGGCAACACTTATCCTCTTAGAATCGCATTCATCCTAGAGGTAAACAAAAACAATACATACCGGTTTCCCGCGAAATCAAATAAACACAAAACGGACGTGAGTTTTGTGTAGGTTTGCGTTTGCAAATGTTTGTTGTTCTTCTGCGTTTCGCTTTCCCGTTCCGTTCTGGAGGTCCCTTCCCTACCTACAACACGACACCCGACACCTATACTCGCTACCGATGTATTGTGCAAGCATAGCTGATGCTGGTCCATCTCCATCAGGATGTGGTAATTGGAAGAGATTAAGAACGAGAAAAAAAAATCCCGACCGACGCTTAAATTCATTCAGATTCAGTTCAGACAGCGACCGAACACAAAAAAGTACCCCCTTCCAGCAGGCCGCTGCCGACATAGGGCCAAATTCTTTATCTGCCTCTGATGGGAGGAAGTGTGTTGGGTAAATAAAGAAACGCTTAGACAGGTAAAAGATGTGAATCTGGTGAGTCATCTCACAGCAGATGTTGTTCTGCTAAGGCTGCAATGCTGCATGCACGGCCTACCTACCTGTTCTCGTGGAGTTCTTCAACATTCATTCTAATTCAATATTTTTTTCTTTATTTTTTTAGTTTTTCCCTATTGTAGTTGTTCCCATATTATTTTCCCATGCAAGCATGAGTCATTCATATCTAATTTTTACTTGAAGGGAACCCTAAAAATTGACGCTGAATGAGCGCTATGCATCCGAATAGATAACTGCTTCTCGGTAGCACATTCTTCAATTACCCGCGGGATATTGCACGAGATATTTTAGTGTCGTATCACTTTGATGTCATCCCGTTGTCGGTCATAGTTCCACACAAAAAACTAACATCGTCGACGACGGGCTATAAAAATGATTTTTGAATTTTATTGCAATTTTTATGATTCACCAAGTGCCGTTGGGGCAATAATTGGTGTACCTTACCAAGTTGTCAGCATAGGGTGGCTGATATTTATATTTACGTCACTTGGGACCGATGGCAATGCAAATGATTTCGAAGTGATAATGATTTGTATGGCATGAGCATGAGCGTGGTGGTTCAAGGGGTAATTGAACCCTTGATGCGGTGGGACTGTGACAGTTGCACCATTGTTCGTCTGCGGGCGACCGGAAGCGCGTGCCGCTCGTGAGGGCTGTGAGGGTGACAGGCCGGGGTAGTGGAAAAATAAGTTGATGGCTAATTTTATGGGTTCTTTTTGAATTAAGATAAGGGTTAAGGAGGGACTTATGTGAGCGGTCGTCAGTCAGTGGAAATAAGTTTTGGCTTAAGTAATACAATGCATTCTACATAATTTGAGCTTTGCTGACTAAATTTAGTTATTTTTTATAACGGGTCATACACTTCGGGGCAGGGAAAGAATCCACTCAAGAAATACGGGGTTTTGTAGATCTGAATCTGGTTCGGACTTTAAGGAGTTTGCATGGCACTTACAGGCAATGGACAATGAAGGTATACTAATAGCTGATGTTGGTTTCTTTACTCCTTGGTATTTATTTATTAGTTCTTATCCTAAAATTAGGCAGCTTCTTTAATTTAGTTTGAAGTTTCAAATATCTCATATGCAATGTGTTTGATCTGCACCTGAGGACTTAGTCAACGGTATGTAGCAAGCAACATACGTATGTAACTCTGACGTAATTTTTACGTTAGCGTATGGTCCCAATGGCTACATGCCGCGTACTAGCTCTCTTTGCGACACTCAGAAATGGTGCACATACGTATGTGTACGATATGTGGCATTTTCTGTTGACGTCAGAGCTATACACCCTATGTGGCTTGCTACATGCCGTGTACTATGGCCTTTAAATTGTACATACTTGGTGGTAGTTCTCTGGAAATATGTTCCAAAGTTTGCTTGTGCTGTTACATAAGGAGTTTGTGGAAAGCGGTTCAACCTCACGCACGGTTGAAAAGTGATTTTAGTTGTGTATCAGATAGGTTGGTAAAAATTCGCATTCCGAAGGGTAATTTGTTAAAGTTCTTCGAAGCGTGTGCCACGAAATTGCCTGTAGAATAAGCATGGACTATGGATAAGTCTTCTGTATACATAGCAGCGTTCAAGATGAAAATATTAGTAGTGTAGAAAAGTATGTAACAGGTAAAAATGTTACCATTGCTCCCGGTCGATGTTTTGATACCTACACATCACTGCATACCTATACTAAAAAAAGAGATAAGAAATAAGTAGGTGGCGCAACAGGCGGGTGACACCCAAAGCCAAGCTTCTCGCAACCATTCGTTTTTTTTTTTGTGTTAGTTTCTATTTTTGGGACGAATGGAAGGGACCTACAATTTTATGCCGAGTCCGAACGGCTGAATTGAGAAGCTTTTTCATGGCAGTCATACTCTCGGATGTTTGTCAGACGTTCGCTCTCTCGCGAACCTCTCGCATACCTATACAAGTTATGCAAAATGTTAGCATAACTTAAGATAGTAGGTATTACACTCATGGCCCATTGGTCTAATATAGCTGTTTTATGGGAGGTGCCAAAACAACTTGACCGATATAGCCCATTTTCAATACCAATCTGACGTCCTCTCACAAAATTGCATTCGCATAGGTCGATTCGTTGGGTCGCTATCGTGTTTTCAAATGACAGCCGAACATGGCTGAATCTATTCAAAATTTGATCCTGATTTAGAATATATCGCTACTTTATGTGGTCTCCGGTGACGCCTTCTTGGCATTACAAATGTAATGGCACAGTGAATAATACCTTCCTGTGGAGGGTATACAAATACAACAGGTTCATATAGGGCCGTATGTTTCTAGCTTCTCATTATCATTCGTTTGTGTATGCTTTGTTCAATTGAGACGCATTCCTAAGCTACCATTACACAAGTAACAAATCGTGTCTTTTCGTGACGTCTGATTTTGTTATAAAGTGGTCATTCTTTCCGATCGTCTGTCATTCGGCATGATACCTACCTACGCCTCGTGGCGCGAATTAAAACACTTGTTTCTTACTTTTAAAATTAAACAATATTTATTTGGAACTATGTCCTTTATTATTGAAATACTTTTTACTAATTCTAAAAGGAGCTTAAGGCTACTATGTAGTTACAATAAGACTATCGATAAATTCATCATACAGTCGTATTTATATATTTTTCTTATCTATCTACAAGGAGACCCAAGCGTACAATCGTCTTGCTTGATAATGAAGAAGAGATAATATTCCAACATTGTATACAAACGATATTATCTCTTGTACATATGTTATCATTGTAGCGTTGTGTGCAAGACTGTACTAGAGGCTAAAGATATCATTGAATACAAATAATGTTATCTTTTTTCTCAATATGTTTTGCTATGGATACTTAACTCCCCCCCTTGTTAAACGAAATCGTCCCGATTTTTCGACGCTATTTTTAACATTTCTCTTTCATAAGTTTTGTTATATGCGTCAATCTTTTTTTGTTTTTGACGATCTGTTATACATTGTATAGTTTTTATCATTACGTACGTAAATGCTAGAATAACAATCAGTGTTACAATTGTGTATATAGTTGATAATATCGGTTTTTCTTCAAAAGGAATAATTAGTTTTTTTAAAGTATCTATGTTATCGAATTTGTACATTGTATCTTCTTTAATTATTTGGTCGATGTAAGACTCTGAATTATGATTTCTTAATATAACTTCTTTAATTTGCTTATGCATGTTTTTGTATATTTTATCGTCTAGATTTATAGTATTTTCATAAGTAACTAAGTTTATACCATTAATTGTTTGATTATTTAACTTATGCTTACCGCTTAATAACATAACACCGGATTCAATTTCTAAGTCGTAATCGTATTCTTGTTTAATGTTGCATTTTGAAGTTATATTCTTTAAAAGTGGAATAAGACAATTTTCTTCTTCAAAGTTAATTTCACAAATGTTTTTACTTAGATGATTTTGACAATTTCTTGTTCTTAAATAAGTTTGGTTACATAAGGCAATTGTTTTATCTGTAATGATTTTTCCATGTTTTGAATTTAAAGGTGTTACTTTATACAATTTACATGATTTAATTAGAACTGGATATTTATATATTGTGATGAAGAATTCATCAGTTCTAGCTAAAAATATTTTAGAGTACTCAAGTATATTTATTATGGGTACTTGAATTATTTCATGTTGAATAATATTTTTAATGTCATCTAAGTCTAGGCTTTCTGATAAATATTCATTATTTTTTGCTGCATTAATTGTTCTGGTCAATAATAATAATTGTTCGTACACTTGTTCTATTACTAAATGTTCTTTAAGGCTCTGACCTTCGAATTGTTGCAAAATTTGTTCAAATCTAGAATTTATAGTTTTTTGTTTATTATTGTTTTCTATGAGATTATTTATACTCGTTTCTATGTTAACTAAGTCATAATGGTCAGGATTACCAAACACATATTTGAAAGCTGTTCCTAAAAAGTTAATTGATCTAGTATGCCTAGTATGTTCTTGTAATTGGTCTGCTAAATTCTTAATTTTACTTAACCAAATTTTTTCTTCCTGTGTAGGTTGATATTTACTAGTTACGATATTTACGTAAGGTTGAAATATCGAAGTCAGGTTGGTGGCATGTAACAAATAAGTTTGTTCTTTGAATAAATACACGTCATCTGTTTGTGTAAGTATAAACTTCTTGTTTAGTATCTCAGTTATTTGAACGTTTCCTTGCCCTTCTTGACTCTGTACAATTCCTAGTAATGTTAGGAATATTAATATTTTCGTCATCTGAAAAATGATAATTCTTTATGTTATCCTTGTGAATTTTTATTCCTTCTTTAGAGATTACCGTGTCTCCTTTATCTTCTTCTACTATTCTTGTTATGTATCTAGCGTTAGATTTCTTTCTAAGACCTGTGATTCTTACCATTATCTTATCTCCTTTTTTATACTCTCTGTGTCGAGTTCCTTTATTTAGACGTTCGATCACTTTTTTGGATGCTGAGTTTAGTTTATTTATTATATTGTTACGTAACCCTCGGTGTGCTCTTTCATGAGTTACCCTTACAAGTTTTAGTTGTTCCTCCAAATTTGTCACGTCTTGAAGTTTTCTTGGTGTGAATATAAATCTTACTAGTGGGAATTCTTTTTTTATGTTTTCACCATATTTGTATATGTTTTCAAATTTCGTATGCAAAGCTACAATCTTTTGGGGTTGTATAACTTCTTTCATCTGCCTTAGTAAAGAGTCTTTGTCCTTAAACTTTATTATGAGTCTTATTTTGTTACCAAAATAGATTTGTGTTTCGATATTATTTGTTATATCTTCAATAAGTTCGAACTGTGCAGTGTATGCATTAAAAGGCTGATTCACAGTTTTTATTATATCATTAGAAGAACTTTCAGCTGAATGTGCTGTTTCTATGGTAGAAGTATTTATGCGTTGACGTGATAATGCGTCAGCTACAAGATTTAGGTTTCCTGGTTTATAAACTAATTTTGCTCCAAAGTCTTCAATGATTCCCTTCCAACGTTTCAGCTTTGTGTTGGGATTTTTTTCTGATACAGAATATATAAGGCTCTGGTGATCGGTATATATGGTTAAGTCTGCTATACCATATATGTAGTTTCTGAGTTTTTGTAAGGACCATATGATCGCTAATAGCTCTTTCTCGTTTGTGCTATAGTTCTCTTCTGTCTTACTCAGTGTTCTTGACAAGAAGTGTATAGGTTGCTTATTCTGACTTAGTACGGCTCCAATAGCTATGTTGGATGCATCAGTAGTAAGCTCGAATGGTTTACTATAATCCGGTTGAAAAAGTTCGACTTGTTCTTTCAAATAATTTTTTAAAATTCTAATCGCTTCTAATGCTGAATCATTCAGATTTAACTTAATATTTTTACTTTGTTTTTTGTTTACTTTACCGTTATCTCCTCGTAAATATAATGTCAGGGGCTTGGCTATGCTTGCGTATCCCTTTATAAACTTACGATAGTAACCTGTAAGACCTAAAAATCCTCTCAAATCCTTTACCGTTTGTGGGACTGGAAAATTTTCTATAGCTGCTATTTTCTCAGGGTTCGTAGTGATTCTACCATGTCTGATTATGTGACCTAAGTATTCTACTTCTTCTTGAAAAAACTTACTTTTCTCATCAGATATTTTTAATGTGGCTTTATTGAGTACGTCGAATACTTGACTTATGTGCTGTATATGTTCTTCCTCAGATGAAGAATATATCAATACGTCATCAATGTAAACGTGTACGAATTTACCTACAAAGTCTCTCAAAATGTCGTCCACGCATCTCTGAAATATGCTTGGTGCATTTTTGAGCCCGAAAGGCATTCGTTTAAATTGATATTTTGCGCCATTTATAGCAAAAGCTGTTTTTTCTTTATCATCTGTTTTGATTTTAATTTGGTGGAAACCTGACTCCAAATCTAACGTTGTAAAGTACTTGGCTTTACCTAAATTTTGAATTGTCATGTTGACATCCGGAATGGGGTATCTGTCTGTTACAGTGTGAGCGTTAAGTTTTTGGAAATCAACAACCATGCGCCGTTTTGGTTTTCCTTTTTCGTCCAAACCTTTTTTAGGTACTGTCCATATGGGACTGTTATAAGGACTATGGCTTTTTTCTATTATATCGTCATGTAAGAGTTTCTGTATTTCTTTGTTTACGAATTCGTTATCTGCTATGGGATATGGATATTGTTTAACATAAACCGGATTATCATTGGTCGTCCTAATGCTTGCTTCTATAGTATCTGTAAAGGGTAACGGTCCTATGCTGTTATTAATCTTCATCAGTCTATCTATGTCTGCTTTATAAATATTATTTTCCCCAATTATGTAATTAATTTTCTGAATAGATTCGACACTGCTTATGGTAGTTAGAGTCATATTACTGAAATTTATTTCCGCGTTTAGAACTTTAAGTCCTTCATATCCTAATATCATATCAAAAGACTGAATATCCTCTAATTCAAAAAATGTTATATTTTTCTTTAATATCCTAACTACTTTCTTTGTATCTACCATAGAATAACCATGCATTGTTTTTATTTTTATAGGTTTAATTTTAATTTTTTCGCTAGAATCGCATTTTCTATTAATGTAATTATGGGTTGCACCAGTATCAATAAGAATTTTGTAAATTTTCTTATGAATAGTACTAGTTAAATTTAAGCAGGGCAACCCGTCTACTAGTTTAAATGATCTATTCTTATGTTATTATTTACCATACATTCCGTTTCATCTGCTTCTGCATATGTACTGCTGGCATCGTCTCTGCGTTGTTGTCGGGAGTTATTTACTCTCTGCTGCTTGAAGTTCTGCTGATAAGATCGTTGCGGTCTGTTGTGTGTGTTGAAACTCCCGCTGTGTTCACGTTTCGCTGGTGGATTATATACATCGGGTTTGCATTGATTCCAATTTTGTCGCTGTGCATGTACAATTTGTCTCGAGTTTATCTCCATCGGCTGTGGTCCTTGATTGTGTTGCTGCATATTATCGTATTGCTTCTGGGGTTGATAATTCGTTGTTTGGCTCGAATAATTTGGTCTTCTTTCGTTTCTGCGTTCATGTGGCATATTTTTGTGGTGCTTATCTTGAGTGAGATGTAAATGCCTGTGCACATTATCATGTTCTATTCTGCGAGCAATTGCGAATGCGTGTTCTAGATCATTTATTGTAGCTGAATATAATGATCCTCTTGTAAAGTTGTCACTCATACCATCAATGAATATACGAACTGCGTCGTCGTTAGCATTTTTAATTAGTCTGTCGATTATATTCGGCGGATCACCTGACATAGTGATTTTTGATATTATTAAATTGAGATTTTTATTTATCTCGTCGTGGTATTCAGACAGTGTGCTTCTTTTTTGCGTGATGGCTTTCATCATGTCTTGTAGCACGTATAGAGGTTCTTGATTAGAGTACGTATAATCTAATCTGTTACGTATCGCCTCAAAATTAAAAATTGTGTTATAATTAGTTAACACATTCGCGGCTGCATCCTGTATTTTACTTTTTACTATAGTCAATGCTGCTGCGTACTTACTGTGTGTTTTGAAGTTTTTAATGCTGTCCATTAATCTGGATGCTTCTTCGCGCCACGACCGATAATTTGATTGATCGCCGTTGAAAATAGGTAGGCTTTTAAATGCGTCTAACTGTATTTCACTACCATCTGTATATGTGGTTCTTATTTCCTCTAGCACAGGTATGTTTGGTACTATGCCTAATCCAGATTTTACTTCATTTAGTTTTGTTTCTAAATTAGTGTTTATTTGATTTTGGTTAGTTATTATTGCTGCTAACCTTGCATTCTCTGTGCGTGTGTGCTCTAGGGTTTGTGTTACTGTGTTGCACCTGGTTTCTAAAGCTTCTAATCTTGCCATTAATACTGCGAGTTGTTCCATTTTGAACTCGTGTCTGTTGTCGTCGAATTTGTGTGTTTTTTTCCTCCACATATACACTTTCACTGAATTGCTTAGCTGCTTCGTATGAAGAAGCTATATTTGTACCTGCTATGCTAGGTAATTCTTGTAACCGGTAACGCGAGTGTTCTGTTTATACTAGATTTCACTACTTGTTCCCGAGGTCCGCTCGATTGAAGTTAAAAAGTATATTTAACCTCCTGGCAGGATCGCCAATTAAAACACTTGTTTCTTACTTTTAAAATTAAACAATATTTATTTGGAACTATGTCCTTTATTATTGAAATACTTTTTACTAATTCTAAAAGGAGCTTAAGGCTACTATGTAGTTACAATAAGACTATCGATAAATTCATCATACAGTCGTATTTATATATTTTTCTTATCTATCTACAAGGAGACCCAAGCGTACAATCGTCTTGCTTGATAATGAAGAAGAGATAATATTCCAACATTGTATACAAACGATATTATCTCTTGTACATATGTTATCATTGTAGCGTTGTGTGCAAGACTGTACTAGAGGCTAAAGATATCATTGAATACAAATAATGTTATCTTTTTTCTCAATATGTTTTGCTATGGATACTTAACTCGCGCTATTGACACTACTAAGATATCACAAACGTTATGACTGATTGGAATGAATATTTGATCGCCTTGTGAATGCTGTTGGGACTGAATGACCGACTTTTTTGGACATGATGTCACAGACTGATTATGATTTCTGGCAATGGAACATGGAAGTCCATATGTGAGAAAAATATGCGAGTAATTGGGTTAATGATACCAGCCACCAACATCCTTGAAAATGCGCTACACGTAACCAACAGTATTAAGTAAAATCTTGTTAATAGCGAGACCATGTCACGCTGTGTATTCGCCTGTTATGCGCTTGTTTCTCGTCTCTGGCATTTTGCTCTGAAGCGGAATGACAAAGCGAGGATGTCATGGATTTTGGGACACAAATGAAAGTTGGTGCGTCGCACCATTGACACTGTGTGATTGGATGTCAATCGACGTTGATGCACTTACGAAGGCCGAGAGGAGACGTAGTGGGAACAAAAAATATTAAATTAAATTGTGTTCTTAGGAGGGTTGAACATGAGACCGCTCACTCAGTTATCTAATAAACTAACATTTGGGCCACTGCATCCGCATGATATTAGTATAGTTGAACTGCTAATCTCTGTATGCTTTCAAGATTAATTGATGAACTTTTTTTAGGCCAAGCAATAACAATATTCGAATTCTAGTTTCTTACGGCTTGATGAGGACATTTTCCAAATAAACATTTCACCATTCATAGATATGGTTTTTCATGATCGTGTTCTCCTTTTTGTAAAGCATAGACTCGAAGACTATCCGGCTCAGATTCACATCATCTTAAGCAGGTTTATGCAACCCATACTGACTTTCTTAGCACATAATACCTTACCAAAAGCCACTGAAGGCAAACACTACAACCTACATATTTAAATTGTTAATGTAGCTCTAAATCAGTACCAGTCACAAAGATGTTCGTTGTGATGGAGAAGGAAGTTACACTGCATTCCTACGAGACGCGCTTAAATACAAAATTATATAATGCTACAAGAATTAAACTGTATTGCTGCCTATAAGCTGTACAGTGTACAGTACAATATAACATACCCCGTCCTACCTACTTAAAGGATTTCCGTATACAAATATCACATTAATTGATTAATTAATAAATTATATAACAACTCCTTCCAGCTTCCATGTCTGTTGAGCATTTTTTTCAATTATGCAATGTCCTTCATTTTTTATTTATATCAAAAAAAAAAAAAACACACACACACACAAAATAAATACGCACAGTCTTATGTAGCAAGCTATGCAGTGGCAGACATCAGTCGCCCTTTAAAAAATTATTCTCTGCTCTATATCCTCATGTGGTGCATCCCTCTCACCGTTGTCGTCATATTGTCGTATCCTAGCAAACTGATAAATTTAACTGAAATATGAATTTCCCTGCACACACACACACACCAGATCGAGAATGAGTTATCTGCACTGAGCAAAAGACGATGGACCAAAAGAGCGAGAATGTCATCCATGGTCTGGTGATTTCATTTTATTTAAAGTTTATACAAAATAAATTCATTAATTTTATTCTCTTATTTAATTATTTTTTAATTTTATTTCTGGTTCTTGGTTCGCTGAATGCATTCCAGGATAAATAATATAAGCAATTATGCAAATTAATATGATCTATGTGCGCCGCCCAGAAAGTACATATATGCAGTCTGACGTCTGAGATGTGATTTAATTTACCGTTGTAGGTAGGTAGTTGTTATTTTATATCGAACTATATACGAACATACAGGGTGTCTCATGTCGATTTCCATTGGGCTTTTACCGTTTTGCTCTCAGATCTCAGATTTTTCCTGCCCAATGGAACATGAAATGAGATCAATTTTTTTTGCATTTGTGTTGGTGTGTGATTTGACAGTCAGCTGTTTTTACATTCCAATTTGTGTTTATAAAATTGAATTGTTAATTGTTAGTTTTTTACTTTTACTTGTACAATAACTACTTACTTGTTTTGTTTTGAACTAGAACTTCGTCCTTCCCCATGAAAACAACCCCATACGACGATCCATTCGTCTACATTAATATCCATTTTCAATTTTCAAATTTATTCCATAATAGGTAGGGGAGACTGGGGCACATTTGAACACGTTTTGTTTTGAGGTCTCATAAAACGAAACGGCAGTATTTGTAATTGCTTTTAGCAGCTAATAAGTTACTACATGGTTTGTATTTTTTTAATAAAATAAATTAACTTTATTTTTTTAATAAAGAAAACAAAAACGACTTAGCAAAAGCAAACTGAAATTCTGAAATTACTGAAATATTTTACAGACTGAAGAAACTTTATAAAAACAAAAATGAGTTATTTTATTAACCCAACAGAAATTTTGAAAAAATTAAGACAAAAATTATCACCGCAGCTGTCCTCGATGTTCCCGGAGCGTTAATCGGTGATGGTAGCTTAGCTTTTAGTTCAATGCCACTTACAGACCCCTTATTCAAATGTGCCCCGGCTGTTTTCTTTAAACCTGCCCCAATAAGTCAAGCGACAGAAAAATGTGCGCAAATATTTATATTTTTCATATTTTTCAAAAAACGTACCTTTATACGTTTTTAAATGCAGTTGTGCCTTAAAAATATATTTTACACAAAAAGAAAAGCTCACTATAAAGTACTTTGAAATATTTTTAAAATGTTGTTTTATTAGCAATGTGCAAATGTGTCTCACGTTCAAATGTGCCCCAGTCTCCCCTAACAATAACTAACCTCAAAGTTTGACAAGAATCACTTGTTTTGGTATTGGTGAAAGTATGTGCGAATCTCTCTCTCGAATCGAGATTCGCAAAAGTGATCTGAATCTTTAAAAAAGCGCTTTTTTTCCCCAATGGAAATTGATTTTGACAGACAGCTGATTTCTAGAGAAGAAAAACTGCTCTGAATCTTAAAAAAAGTGCTTTTTTTTCCCCAATGGAAATCGACATCAGTTTAAAGGAATTCACGTATTTTAAAGGGCTATAACGGGAAATCGGCGGCGCAGTAGCGCAGTGGTTAGTGTGTTGGACTACTGTGCGAGGGATCCCAGGTTCGATCCCCGGAAAAACCCAAATTACATCTTAAAGTTTTTTTCTACTGCGCCACCTCTCTCGAACGCCTGACAAACATCCGAGAGTATGCCTGTCATGAAAAAGCTTCTCAATTGAGCCGTTCGGACTCGGCATAAAATTGTAGGTCCCTTCCATTCGTCCCAAAAATAGACGAATGGTTGCGAGAAGCTAGGCCTCGGGTGTCACCCGCCTGTTGCGCCACCTATTTATTTATTTATTTATTTATAACGGGAAATATGGTGAGAATGGGTCGCACCTGCCATACAATTTTTTGTTCGTCGGAACTTCAGGAATCTTCTCTTAAAGGATTATACTGCTTAACTGGGATACCCTGTATATGAGAAGACCCTATGCTCTAAAAATCTACTCCTACTCTCACCTTCACATAAGTGATAGCTTGGTTGATTTCTACCTTTATTATGTACATCGAGACATGGAGATTGGGTATGCAACCCGTTTGGAAGGTCGTTACTGGTAGCGGTCGAGAGAGGAAAGAATTTTCTCTTGTTCTTAGACGGTGACTACAGTTCCGGTAGCGACTACCCATAGATCAACAATTTTTTGTCATCGCATGAGGATCTCCTATATACTGATGTACGCCATTGGAAAAGAATTGGTGGCGGTTAAACTCTGACCAATGTGCAGTGCTCAAATCCCGAAGTGGGATTCTGGTGCCCGTCCTATGGAATGTACTTCTGGGTAATTTTCCTGCCAATGAAAAAACAGATACGTAGTGTTGAGGTTGAGGTAATCACATTGGACTTTATTTCATAGCCAATCACCACTGTTTATATAATTAACAAAAGTCTAACACTGATTCTGATCGGCTGGTCTATTCGAACAATCAACATCAACATTTCCTTGAGAATTCTTCTTACCGTATTCCAAAGTACAGCTCCCCCATTTCGGATTGTTTTCCACCAAGGCAACCATTATTATCTCCAAAACAATTAGTTTATGAAAAAAAAGGACAGCGGATGAAAAACCCTCTCCGCCAATCACTTAAAAAAAAATTCATAAAATTATGAAACGAAGAGGAAACACACAAAAAACATGAATTAACAGAATCCTTTACACTTTCTTAAATGCCGATGTAAAAAAGAATAGAAGATGATTGCCTAAGATACTCGTACTTCATCTGTGCAAGACCATCCTGCCCGCCCAAGAGAACTCTTAATTGAGTAATTTAGTTAATTAATTCGCTTTTTATGCTACATAAAAACCTCAGGCGCTTTCCATTCCAACCCACACAGGCCACAACCCCCTCGGAAACCAACTGAAACCGCTTAATTAAAGGTGTAGGCACAATAAACCAAAGAACGCAGTTGCGAGACGAAGTGAGTCGTTGAATGGGGGCGCAACGAATCCATTTGCAGGCGGTAAGTAAGCGATGGGCTTAGCCTTGGAGCGAAAAGGCAAACATCATCATAGGAAGAATTCCGAGTTTAACGACTTCAATTGGAGCTCCTTAAGAAATGTGTCGATAAGATTTAATGGTTGCCGCAATAAACATTAAGATATTCACCGGCTTGAGTGTGGTGCCTGGACAATGGGACGACTCTAATCCAGCTCTTTAGGCAAGCTATCATAAAACGAAGGCTACCTGAGATAATTTGTGAGAGTTATTTATTGATGCATTCGCGAAGCGTCCACAGTTTAGCATTCTCATTTGGGCTCCTGTGCGGACTGACTATTCAATTGAATCTTCCAATTCAGAGGGAAGAATAATTGCTGGGCCATTAATTATTTGTGAGTAGGTAACGTTGCTCATGAGGAGGTGCACCCCATTTTTGTTGGCATCCCCTGCAATTCGGTATAATTGACTTTCGTAAAGATAAACGTCTCCCAGAGGAGAACAGGTAGGTACCAACCATTCGATTTCTAGGAAGAAATTGCGTAACGAAAGATAAAAATGTTTCATACCTATATACGAAAATGCGTGTTTCATCCCCACAACCCCATCTCATAAAAATAGAGACGGTTAGAGGAGGTATACATAATCCAGTTATGTTTTGAGGGTTGCAGCAAATGGAGATTTATGAATTTCTTAATTAAAGCACCCTCCAAATTTGCGCTTGTGTGTTTATTTTATTTATGGATCGATTTTGGATTTTTTTCTTGGCCCTTGCTAAGCCTAAAAGTGCGAAGTACGATTAGTTTATTGTCTTTGGGCCCATCGGTAATTGTGTTAATGGGTTGCCTTTAATGATGTTATTCTTACTTATTAGCTTACTAGCTGGACCCGCTCGCACAAAATTATATTTGGTTCATTCATTGTGGGCGCAGTAGCGCAGTGGTTAGTGTGTTGGACTACTGTGCGAGGGATCCCAGGTTCGATCCCCGGAAAAACCCAAATTACATCTTAAAGTTTTTTTCTACTGCGCCACCTCTTGCGAACGTCTGACAAACATCCGAGAGTATGCCTGTCATGAAAAAGCTTCTCAATTGAGCCGTTCGGACTCGGCATAAAATTGTAGGTCCCTTCCATTCGTCCCAAAAATAGAAACTCACACAAAACGAATGGTTACGAGAAGCTAGGCCTTGGGTGTCACCCGCCTGTTGCGCCACCTATTTATTTATTTTTTTTTTTTTTCATTTAAAATTACACTTTGAGTGTTTCATTGAAATCTGTCCAGTATAGTTTTCGCGCTTTTAGGAGAAAAAGAAAATTCCTCCCTCTTCCAGATCTTGCTACTTATTTGTAATACTGCATTTCCTTTCCTTTGTTTCCCTCTTCCTTTGGAATCCAAGCAACAGCAACTACTTACCCCAAACATACAGTGTTGCCATAGCATGTTTTGTATTATACGTGTCTTCTCTTATGAAAATGAAGATTATTAAAATACCCCATGCCATACTGCAGCACGCACCCTATCCACATCCTGCATCGGCGATACGATCATAATATACATACCTACATATACAACCCTCGAGTGCGAGATATACTTATGCTAGTCTTGTTTTGTTTTTGTTTGTCTGTCGCACTGTCGCAAAAGTATAAACATCCATTTGTAGCAAGGTATATGTGTATGTATATATGTATTTTCATTTCAAAAAAAAAACATCATCATCATCATCATTTTCAATGGTCCGCTTGTCCATTTAAGTGGGTCGCGGGTGTAGGTTGCTCAAGTGGACCCTCCATAGCTCTTGATCCTCCGCCATCGACTCTAAAACATTAAGGGCAATCCCCATACGGGTATAGGAGAGATTATGGACTTGATCTAACCATCTCATCCTTGGTCTACCTAGAGGACACCTACCCCATGGTACGGATTCCATAGCACGTCGTGGAATCCTGGTCGGGGACATGCGTTTAACATGACCAAACCACCGAAGCATGGATCGCTCCGTCCGGAGAAGTAGCTGCTCGACATTGAGTTCCTCCCGTATTCTGGTATTTCTGATGCGATCTCTACGGGTCACACCAGCAATACTACGGAGAAAAAATAAATTTTGTCTAAAAACTGTTCCTTAGGACGTGGCTATAAACTGCATAGCCTATAGCAGTCACACAGTCCTAATAAACATTTTGATTATGATTAAAGCAGCAAAGCAATCGATCAGGAACCTCTAATGCAGCCTACGATTAAGAAGCGACCAACAATGCAGCAAATTGATTGAAAAGGAATCCAAATGATGTAGCAAATCCAACACAAACCACATTCATAAAATGTAACAACAGAGATAAGAGTTTATTCGAACAATATAGCTAGATGTTACCAAAGATGTTTCCTGCTTGACGATCCAAATGAGAAGAAAGTACAATTCAAAATTACATCGCATGATGACCCAAGTCAATCATGAGTATATAGAAAAAAGAGAGCTTTACGAATTACTATTACGGAACATAGGTAGGTACATAGAAATTTGGTGCATTGCAGAGTGCAAGCCCGTTAGCAATGTTAAGAGAAAAAAGTTAACAATTTTGGTAAGCAAAGATAATAGAGAACAATAAGAAAAACTATATAGGGTATATCAATAATGTTGAATAGAAAACAACAAAATAATTAAAGCAAACTATATGAACATGATAAATTAAAGTGAACAATTTAAATAAAAGGTAAACAAATAACAAAAAATAAATAATACTAAGATATTAAATTGAATCTCAAACACATTTAAAAAAAAGTTTCATCGAAATCTGCCCAGTAGTTTTCGAGTTTTTAACGGCCAAAGAAAATTCCTACAGTTTTATTATACAGTCGTGCCTGGATATAGTGAACACCTCGATATAGTGAACAGCTAAAATTCTACATTGAGTACTCTAAGTAGTGAACAATCGAAAACCTCTAAATAGTGAACAACATTTTTGCAGCAACTTAAAGCTAAAAACAACAAAAAACACATAAAAGAATCACAAATAAAGCAGGTATTCCCCGTAAATTGTGCTTTTAAAGGGATAACCCATTGATTGCTTCAAAGGCGGTTGTTTGTTACTTGATGTTCGTTTGTTATTGTCGGGTGCGTTTGTGTGCAGTCAATAGCATTTGTGTCGTGTGAAAGAAATCTGATGATGACGACCAAGACTAGACACAAATCACAAATCCTGTAAAAACGACTGAAGCTATTGGAAGTTTCCATAAAGCTATCGCATGGACTGAGGCCAACACAACTGATTATGCTGGGGCTGGCATACTAGAAAAAGCGGTCAAAAAGTCAATTTCTGAACGCAAAAAGCAAACATTTATTCCCGAATTTTGTATGTATTATCCTTTGAGTAAATAAAATAATTTAAAAAAAATGTCAACCTTGTTATAGTGAACAACCTGGATACAGTGACCAGGCCTTGCAAAAAATAGTTCACTATATACAGACACGACTGTATGATTTAATTTTTTAGATTGGGCGTGGGTCACAGCTCCCATGCTCCGATATCAATATTTCCCGTTTATATATAGCATGTCTCCGCTTCTGTCAAAAATGTCTGAATAACTTTCGAATTCGGCTACCCCACGATTAGTGATCTACAATTGCTGCTATGTACATATCACATATGTATAACGGCGAAGAGTAATGCATCCGACCCATCAGTATACCTACCGTCATGGCAATGCTTTCTTCTTTTAACCGCTGAACAAAATTTACGTGTCTCTTGGTTTAATACACCAAAACGTATCTTACTTTCTTTCAATTGTTAACAAACAAATACAATAATTCTCCGCACATTTCCTTGTACGAGCTGTACCTATGTGTAGGCATAGATACAGCCATCGTAAAAAAGATATTCAACTCTTTTTTCCAACAATCAGCCTCGCCGTGTCGCCGCAACCTCTATCGCATGTGTGATGTCTTCTTTTTCTAACATTCACTGTTTTTATTTTCACATTCAAATCACTGAAGCGGTTGATGAAATACTAACAATAGCTGCATACTCTCATAAATCAGTTCAGATTTAGTATCTACAATTACAAAGTATCTTCCATCCATATCTGTCCCACATTTAGATCACCCAAACTGATTGCCTTTCCCACGATCTCATTTCTACGACCAGCAACAGTAATTACGATCGATTCACTTGACTGGAACTGCAGGCAGTCGCACTGTCGCAGTTCAGCGACTTCCGATCTGAGAATTTCACAATTTTACAGTCGATCACGGCAGAACAAGAACCGACATGCTTCGACGCCGTTTTCTTTTGTAAACAAACTGTTCCTACACAGACCGGGTATTGTTCATTAAAGTTCCAGAACCAGAACCAGATAGAGGTGGATCTGAATTGATTCTTGAATCACTGTGCAAATATTGGTGCGGAAGCGGCGAATAATTATATGAATGACGATTGACGAACCCGCATATCTGCATGATTTGTTGTGCTGACTCTGACTCTTCTCCAATTACAGGCGACTCATATCAGAAATCGGATGGCAGCTCTAATAAATCTTCATTAAACAGCTCCAGCTCCAACAATATTGATACCTACTTGTGCAGTTGGCTGGCATCGGAGTGTGTGTTTGTGTATTTGACACATGACGCATCACTTAAAGCGAGTATACCCAGTTTAGTGGGATCAATATTATCTACTCCCACATGTCTCACTATCGCTTAATGGGTTGCAGCTCATCTATCGATTAGAACTCGCCAATAACGAAAATTTACCACTAACTGGCAATGGTGATGGTAAGCTGTGAGGTGATACCATCACAAGGAAGATTAGGAAACGCTTCACGTTATACCTGCAGAAACTACCCTCGGGTCATACAGAAAACACAAGTTTAATGTGACACTGATTGTGGGATGACATGACAAGGAGGTGTTTTGGCTGTGTCTGCATTTTTCCCCATCCATACCTTATGGGGCCACGACATGCCTAGACAGTGATGTCATTATTTTCACCCAGAATTGTGCTTAGGAATTAATTATGCAGATCGCAAGCACACGTCCAATTCAAATGGGAGATTAATCAACAAACAATTAATGCAATGAATTGTGACCAATGCTAAGCAGGCGGCCACTGTCACACATGTGTCAGAATATTATCGACTCATTGCACTTGCACCCGTGAGCAAAGCAGAGTTGATGGAGTGTCAAATCGGAGAACAGTTATCTCTAAAATTGGTAATCTGAACGGTGTGGTGCGGGTGCGGGTGCGTAAAGGAAATTGAAAATTAGTTGGAAACGCAAAACGTTTGTCTTACCCACTGAAGAAAGGGCTGGCACGATTAAATGTACATATTTTTGTTTTTTTTGGCTTAATTTCATTGGGGCCTTATTTCGCAGAGCCTCCATAAACATTATTTAAGTAAACTTTTCGCTTCGCTTGATCATCGAAACCAATAAGAACTTAGAGACATAAAGTAAGAGATGTCAGGCTTACTAAACTAGCATCTTGATCGATTTATAACTTTATAAGTACATTATATTTATATAGTAAGCAAATTTCTTTAAAATTGTATTTTTAATAATCACATAAAAACAAAAAATACAAAAATTTCAAAAAAATATTTTTTTTTGGTGGACATTTAAAAATATTAACTTGTTGAGTCCAAAAGGTGTGTAATTTTCCGAAATGTATCTACCACGAGTCCAGATTAGCTGTCAGAGAGGATTCGCCGGAGATTTTTCGCCGGTGCCAGACGCCTACGTTAAGATGTTTCTTCGGGGAGCTTATTACCAGACCAACTCATGGTAAGTCATCTTCGTCTTCTATTTCGGCTCTTAGTCTTCCTACTCTTCTAAGCTCGTTCTTTACTTATACAGACACTCGCGCGTACTACATACTAACATGAAATTGGATTTGAGATTTTTCATCACTTCCGTTAAAGAAATAATAATATTTAGCCACTTAAATCATACTTTGTCAGTGTCACTTCACTATCAATACTTGACCGAAACTCAAACGTCTGTCCAAATTGTTACATACTGACAAAATTTAAAAAAAAATGTAAAATGTTGTCTGTCGCTGTCCCATAAAAAAATTGCCAGAAAATTCATGTCACAACTCTCGGAAAATTCCTGACAATTCATTGTCATAAACAATTTTATTACGAAACCAAAACTTGACAAAAGTCAGCTATATTCCGACAATTCTACAAAATTGTAGGTAAATACCTATAATTAACAGAAATTTGACAGTTGTCCGGTTGTCAGTTTACAAATTGTTATGTTACCTGTCATCTGTCGTAATTGTCCATTTTTGTGAAATAGGACCCAGACGTATTCTGACCTCAAAATTATTATGATTTATTGGAGTTTTGCAAACCTGGTAAGAGGCAAATGGGTTGGGTAAGATATATCCTTTTCCAAAATCCCCTGTTCCATAATCCCCTGTGCTGGAATCCCTTACTCCAAAAGACCCTGAGAGAAAATCCCCATGGGACAAAATCTCCCATTCTTAAATTTGGTATTATTAATTCTGTCTCGCGACAGAAGTGAGTTACCTTTGGGGGGTATGCTGCCCCCCTTGCAACATCCCTGCTTGTAGTCTCTGTAGGATTTGGAGAAGGTCCGAAGTTGGGTATATACAAATTTTATATTATGTGTTTGCTTAATTTTACTGCCAAAACTACGCGTTTAAAAGGAATAAATTCTAAATTGTGCGAACAGGGGATTTAATAAGTATGTATGTAGGTAGGTGGGAGATTTTGGCATAGGGGATTTCGTCCCAAGAGATTTTGGAAAAAGAGATAAAAAAATGAGAGATTATGTATGTCCAATAAGGGATATTGGAAAAGGAGATAACGTAGGGATCTCGAGGCAAATTGATGCTCAGTATCTTCCTTTTCATCTGGGCGCTAGAAATGACCAAAAAAGTCGAATGCCCCTATTATGGAACACAACTCAACTTAGTTGAGTTAACTAACAACTTACAGACAACCACCGCCATATTTGTTGTGTTTTGACAGACAACTTTTCTATCAAGGATGTGTATAACAATACGGACAATACCGAATTTTGAATGACATAAAACCAAGAGACAACTCAACTGTAGTTGTCTTACATAATAGGGGCATAAATAATTTCTACAGCCGCCGTTCCCGGACAGAAACTGCTGAAGCTGTAGTCGAGTGCCCGTATGTTCGCTTTGGCCCGAACTCAATGATTTCATCCATCTGACTTTTGCCGTGCTGCAGATGATGCCCTTTCTTTTTATACCCTCCACAGGAAGGTATATTCACTTTGCCATTTACGTTTGTAACGCCAAGAAGGATTCACCGGAGACCATATAAAGTATATATATTCTGAATCAGGATCACATTCTGAATCGATTTAGCCATGTCCGTCTGTCTGTCTGTCTGTCTGTCTGTCCGTCTGTCTGTCTGTCTGTCTGTCTGTCTGTTGAAAGCACGATAGCGTCCAAAGGAATTGACCCAGGTGAATAAAATTTTGTGAGACGGCTTCTTTTTACCGTCGCCAGGTTGGTATTGAAAATGGGCTATGTCGGTCAAGTAGTTCTGGTACCTCCCATACAAAACCACTATTAGACCCACGTCTCTCTCTGTCTGTTGAAAGCACGTTATCGTCCAAACGAATCGACTTAGGTGAATGAAATTTTGTGAGAGAACTTTTTTTTACCGTCGTCAAGTTGGTATTGAAAATTGTCTATGTCGGTAAAGTAGTTCTGCTACCTACCATATAAAACTAATATTAGACACATACTAGCTCGCATGGCAAACATTTTGCATGACTTTTATGCAGTGGAGGGTATCAAAGCATCGGCCAGGCCGATGATAACACTTTTACTTGTTCTTTTATCCTTCTGGCAACAATGAACTCTTGCTGGTTCTCTGCATCTCGTTGGCGAGAATGTCAATGGGAATTAATCCCTCTATAACACATGCTGCTTCGTCCGAAATTGTTCGGGAACTCGAACTGTATAAATATTATGTTGTGTAGAACTGTTCTTATCTTATTGCACAGAGCCTATGCTGGTGAAAGCTTCTTATTTCCCTCGTTCTAAGAGTTCGCGTCCAGACTGGCACAGTAGAATAGAATATGCAGAATCCACCTGACTTAGTCTTGTGCACACTGCCTTCCGGTAGATAATCTACTCCATAATATGATATTCCACAAATAAAAAGCAACAAAATGAAAATAAAAACTACTTAATATAAGTATGTAACTTAATAGTAACTACCTACCCTAATTTGTAGAATTAAACCAAACCCTCATCACATCTTTAATTGATTTCCTCCCACGCTACGATTTCTTATGATAAGAGTGTGTATACTCAACTCATTACCCATCCATTGGGTATTTTTTACCTGTATAGTTCACCACGCAACCAAAAAAACACCTAACCCAGTTACTTCCAGCACCCTGAGCCTGACTATCAAACAGGAAAAAAAAAATAAGGAAACATAGTCGCGAGCGGTAGAAAAACAGCACTTTACATAGAAGGGCTGACTCAAATTCCAATTAGAAGAAACCTTAATCCCTGAATCGATTGCTCTCTAAAGTGTGTCAATTTGGAACTCAAATTTAAACTTGAATGAATCACATTCACACACAACATGTTGCGTTGAAAAGGAGAGCAAAATCCAAAAACCAGAGAGCAGAGAAGAGAGTTGAGTTATTTCGTAATTCGAATCGAATTCGATTCGATTTCGAATTCGTTATTAAAATGAAGAGTAGATCAAGATGAACTTTAATAAAGAGAAACTGAATTTTCGAACCTTGAATGAATTATTGCTTATTTTTAGATTTTAATTTTCCGGACTCAGAGTCAGAGAGTGGAAAATGTTGTTAAGAGAACAGAAACAGAATTGAAATTGATTCATTATAGAAAAGGAAAATGAACGATGTTGAGAGAGATTGCTTTGCAACATTTCTAATCTGTTGTTCATTGAATAAGAATGGGTGTTCTGCGATGCTACATCTGCTTACTGCTTCTATTGAAAATTAACTTTAATTTGAGGTACAAATGTAGATATTATTAAAGTCAACAGTTTTTGAAGTTCACTGCTTGGAAACGTTTGCCTTTTGGTCTTACCTACATTTTTTATTTTGAGTTCGTAAGCACCCAGCCCAATCAAGCCAAGTTCTCTAGTAAAGGCACTTACCATTTTTACAGGAACAAACTCAGGCCGATTTGGGTCCCCCTCTTACTTCGGGACCAATTAACCCAAAAACTTCAAACTTGAAATATTTCCCATGCTCATTAGAAAGATCCACCTCACCAAATTTCATTTCTATAGCGTTAGTGGTTTTTAACATACAGGACTTCAAAAATCGCAAAAACCGTAACTGACTCATTCACTCATTCACTTAGATGATCATCAAAATTATGAAGCACGGCCATCCTAGAATCGTTATATGTATTTGGCAGAATGCTAGATCCTGTGGTGCATACACTGGGAAAAGTCCAAAACTTGAGATTTTCTATTCAGGGGGCGTGGTATCCGCCCACTTTTGAAAATCTGTTATTTTTTAGTAAGAATTTAGAAGAAATTTAGTAGAGGGGTAGGACCTACATTGTACGAGAGGAGATATATCAAATGTTTAAAATTTTCCGTCGTGGAATAGTTACTGAATAGTTTATCTATAAGAAAGACAGCCAAAGTGACGGTAGTTTAGTTAGTGTCTGTTGAAGAAGTTTCAACGTTGTTTGTCAAGTCTTATAAAAAAAAAACTTTGCAAAAAGTAGTTATAGATGAACTCGTGCTGAACCACTTTGTTGAACATCAATGAAAATATCGAGACATTGAGATTCTATCAATAAATTAACACAGCATAATGTAAGCAGTGATGACATTCTGACCGGATTCCGGTCATATCTGACTAGAGTGTGGTCAACTACTCTTTTCAAGTTTCAGAAAATTATCCGAGAATAATTATTTAGCCATAGGTACACGTCTTCCTATGACTTTCATTTCCATTAACGACTTGGCTACGAACAAAAACGAGTCGTCATTGCAATGAAATAAAATTTGACAGGTAAAATAATATTGAAATCGGAAACATAAACAAATTTTATAGTAAAGCCGAAGCCGACGACCGTTTTTGACGCCCTCACTCTATCAATGCATATATCAAATGCAGATTTATATCGAAAGCACAATGGTATGAAAGAGAACCTTTATGCCCTGCCCAGGCCATGCCAACATTATTTCTGAAAATGGATTTTCTGCGCATTTTCTATGCCATCTACTTTTCTCACGTTATAAATAAATAAATAAATAGGTGGCGCAACAGGCGGGTGACACCCAAGGCCTAGCTTCTCGCAACCATTCGTTTTGTGTGAGTTTCTATTTTTGGGACGAATGGAAGGGACCTACAATTTTATGCCGAGTCCGAACGGCTCAATTGAGAAGCTTTTTCATGACAGTCATACTCTCGGATGTTTGTCAGACGTTCGCGAGAGGTGGCGCAGTAGAAAAAACTTAAAGATGTAATTTGGGTTTTTCCGGGGATCGAACCTGGGATCCCTCGCACAGTAGTCCAACACACTAACCACTGCGCTACTGCGCCCACTTTCTCACGTTATATAAAACCAAAAATTAGTTTGAGTAAATTTTAAACAAACGAAATAAAAAAACAAGCTTACAAACTCAAGATTCACATATTATAAAAACGTTTTCTCAACATGGATAATGTTTATAATGTAAAAAAAATGGCTAATGATAGTTAACTTTTGTTTTAGGTATATTTTTTGTAATACATAATGTCACCATAATCTATCTATACTCTGATTTTGACTTTTGACCGGATTTTTTAACCGGAATTAGAAAATAAAAATCCGGTCATACGGCAGATTTGACCGGATTCACGTTTTTTAGTGGCAACACTGAATGTAAGTAGGTATGTATGTGCGTGTACTTGCAAAATAATGCATTTTTCCATCTGCGCGGAGCCCACCAAACTCTGCGATAACACGTTCTACGCACCTATTCAATTCTATTCGCATTACTTATTATTATTGATGCCTAAATTACATATTCATTCTCCCGCTGAGATACATTTTGACTCTTTTCAATACAAATACAATGCCGGCCGGCAACCAGATCAAAGACAGGAAAGAATTGAAAATCTTCGAAAGATATCTACACAGAAACAGAACTTATATTTTGCATCAGCAACTTCATATCTCCGAAAAGTTTCCCAACAAAGTGGATAACTGTATATTTTTCTATACTCAAAAAGAATCTAAGCAAACTCTTGGTCGCGGTCCAACAAATTCACTTCTCCCATAGTCCGTTCTCTTTTCAGCTTCGTTCAGAAGAAGAAACTCAAAGTCGAAGTCGAACTCGATTTCGATTCGAATTTCGAAATCGACTACAAATTCGATATCGAAATGAAAAACGAAAAAAACACATCTGCTTCTGCTGTGTTCAGATGAAAAGGCAAACACAAAACAACAAGAAAAAAATGTATCTACTGCGCGCAGTTCACACTCAGATTTTTGAGTAGGTATACTTTGAAATTCATTTTCAGTCAATGTTGATTAACCATGCGGTGCGGTTGGATATATTCTGTACTCGCTTGTTGAATTTTTATTCCGGATTTTAAATATAAATAAATTCCCATTCTCTGAGCTATAGATACGTATATCCATCGAAATTGTGAAAAAAATATGTGCATCTGAAAAAAGTCAAATTTTCTAACTTAATGACGACGGTCTGTAAATCTGTGCGATACATTGGCAAGTACCCCACATCGTGAATGTTTGTGTGTATGCGATACATTTAATAAATCGGTATTTCGCGTGAATATCGGCCGTTATCGTGTGAAAATATCCTTAAAATTCGCTTCAGTGGAATTTCTCAAAGGAATAAATAATTTGACGTGTGTATGTGCAGCTAATGTTGGCCAGCAGCAAATCTACTGGCAAGCATAGTGAAAGTGATTTGTGAATGAAAAATCAGTCCATCAAGAAATGAGAATCCTTTGAATAAGCCCCTTAAATAAAAAAAAATTAGAAAGGATTACCAGTGAAAGGATAATGTGAAAAGTATACACAGTTACCAGTGAAATTCCATCTAAGAAAAAAAGAAAATATAAAAAATATACCTAAGGATATATAAATAAAAGAATACTGTTCTTAAATATAATGGATTACCAGTGCAGATTGACGCAAGGATATGACATTTGTAGATACCGTGATTGAAAGGATATAATTTTCAGTTTTGTTGTTAGAACAATATTTTTCCGTTTTCCTTGATTTGTTATCCTTTTTTATTTCTGTTGAATTTTTTTGTTTCCCTATTGGTTCTGTTATGAATTAGGACTACGTCTTCATACCTTAACAACTGATAACTAACAGGATTCAAGATTGCGCAACCTACAATGCATCATAATAAAATCCGCTATAAGATCCTGCATAGCCACAGCAGTCGATTGTGCCTGATCGTTCTGATCGTGATTTCCTTGCAGACCACCTCCAGTCGATCCTTGGTGAACGCGGCGCGGTATAACCGCCAGAATCACGTAATGTACAGTGGCAGCAGCAGCAGTAGCAGTTCAGATGATCGTGCTGTCGGAAGGCATGGACACAATAATAATAACAATCGCAACAATAACCATAACGATGTTTACAGTGTTAACGATGCAATGTTGCTGCCACCGATCATGAGCTCAAATGATGACAACCCGATGATCGTGAACCAGCAGCAGTTGAGTAGCTGCCAGACAGTGTGCGCCTGCAAATGGAAAGGCGGAAAGCAGACCGTAGAATGCATCGATCGGTCTCTGATCCAAATCCCGGATAATATCGACCCGTCCACTCAGGTGCTGGACATGTCGGGCAACAAGCTGCAGACGCTCTCGAACGAGCAGTTTATTCGAGCAAATTTGCTGAATTTGCAAAAATTGTATCTGCGCAACTGCAAGATCGGCGAAATCGAACCAGAGACGTTCAAGGGACTGACGAATCTGGTCGAGTTGGATCTGTCGCACAATTTGCTGGTGGTGGTGCCGTCAAACGCGCTGAGTTATATATCGTCGTTGCGCGATCTGACCTTGGCATCGAATCACATCCACAAGATAGAGGGCTATTCGTTTGCCAGTACGTCCAGCTTGCACAAGCTGGATCTATCTCATTGCGATATTCAGACTCTAGCTCCGCAGGCATTCGAGGGCTTGGAAGGTCTGACGCTGCTCAAATTGAACGGCAACAAGCTGGCTGAACTTAGACCCAAAACCATCGAGACTTTGAGCCGTCTTCACGGCATAGAGCTGCACGATAACCCATGGATGTGCGATTGTCGTTTAAGAGCAACGAAACTATGGCTGCTGGAAAAGAACATTCCCTATCCGGTGGCTCCGCTATGCTCAGGTGGTCCTGAGCGGGTGCTAGATCGATCGTTTGCCGATCTTCATGTGGATGACTTTGCGTGTCGACCCGAAATGCTGCCAATCAACCACTATGTCGAGGCAACTATGGGCGAGAATGCCTCGATAGTATGTCGCGCTTCAGCAATTCCTGCAGCCACTATTAACTGGTACTGGTCAGGGCGGCTATTGGCAAATGGAAGTGCATTTAGCGCCTACCAAAGAGTATTCATCTTTGAAGATGGCCAATTCGATAAAAGAAGCCGACTAATCCTGACAAACGCTCAAGAGACCGACTCGAGTGAATTCTATTGCGTGGCAGAAAATAAGGCCGGCACGGCGGAAGCAAACTTCACGCTACACGTTAGCATGCGTGCAGCTGGAATGGCATCGCTAGGCAGCGGCCAAATTGTTGGACTAAGTGCCGCCCTAGTAATATTGATCTTGTTTATTTTGCTCATCATTATGTTCCTTCTACTGCGACTGCGACGAACGCCCTTCATCGAAAGCAAGACTCCAAACCACTTGGAAGTCATTCACACGATGGCCCATCAGAACTCGGTAACGAATAAAAATCAACCACCCACGGTCAATGGGAACATCGGCGGCGTAGTGATCGCAAATGGTGCGATCCCAAACTGCGCGACACTAGATCGCAAGGGCAGTGCTACAGACAGGATGCACCCCGAGTCCAATGATTCGAAGTTTACAAACCCAGTGCAGAAGCCACCACGGCTGACTGATCTCGCGTATACCACAAGCAACTACGACAATAATGGGAGCGTTCTCTCGACGGCCACCTGTTTCATATCACCTACAGCTTCAGCAGGGAACAATCCAGACCTGATAAACGACACCAAGCGGTTCGGAAGCGACGAATTTGCCGATCTCAAAATCCCAGCGATTCTAACGGCAAACTCGAGTGGCGAATACAGCAGAGCGGGAGGTTGCGACTCACTATACCCCTCCGGGCTCTGGGAGACAGCCACAACATCCTCATCGACCACTGACGACCTGTATCTTAAACGCGCTACCAGCACAACTATCTCCGGCTACACAGGCTATTCAGACAAAACACCCATCATGGAAACGAGTCAACTGTACGACCTGCATGAGCGGACCACAGACTACTTTAGCAAAACATTCCCACGAACGCATTTCAACAATGCGCCGTCGACATCCTCCTCAATGCTGGGTGGTGGTGCACATTCGACAACATCAACCACAACCACCAACCTCTCGTCGGGAGGCAACTCGACCGGTGGCTACCCCTCCGACTATGGTCTGCCATTGGTGCCGGGCGCCGAAACGCAAATTCATCATCAAATGCATCCTATCTACAGCAACAATAACGCGTCTGCGATGACGCCAACCAGTTGTAGCAATATCAACAATAACAATAACAATACAAATAACAGTAGTAGTAGAAGCTCAACAACACCACCAACAACGCAGACATCTCAAACAAATCTCAGCGGAACTCAACAACAGACACAACATCAACAACACCAGCTGATGGCGAATGGGGTACCCGTTAATGCAAAGACGATACGCGTCTGGCAAAAGGGTGGTGTACCAGTGTTGCCACCAGTCACAGCCTTGAAACGTGCATTAATTAGCAGCAGTAGGAGTTCCCCAGACGAAGGCTATCAAGAGGGATGCGGAACTGATGTTTAAGTTTGTTAATTTTTTATTTTATTTTATTTTTTTTTTCCTCACTAAACCCGTTTGTAGATACAATTTTTCTATTAGGTATTTACTTTTTTAACACAAACTTTAATTTTAAGGATTATTTTAGTTTTTAGTAAAACAAAAAAATGCATGGTTCTTTTCCGATTCAAAAGTCTCGGTAAAAATAAATGAAAAATCGATTAGGGGAAGAGAATTACTAAAAAAAAGGAAAATCTAATAAATATAAAAAAAATGTGATAGTGTTTGATATAAGGAAACAAAAAAATGTGTGAAAACGAAAAATAGGAGAAAGTGTTTGTTGATTTTAAATTAATGCGATACGAAAGTTATAGAAAATAAATAATACAGTGAAGCGCAGTGAAAATCATGAAAGTAATAATTGCTTACCTACAATTTGTTTTTTATTCTTTTTTTTTATATAGCTGAAAACGGTAATGTGTTATTTTAAACTAAAACTTATATTCTAGAATTAAAAGACCCACAACCAAGTCATAACGATTTTTTGTAAAACCGATTTTCTACTATTGGTATTAAGACTATAACCTATGTACTTGCAGAAAATATTCACATTGGCTCTTATTTCTCTTAATATTCGCAGTTTTATTTCATAAAATGTAAACTTAACTTTAAACTATTTATTAGTCCATATTATTAAAACTGAAACTTTAAGTTATTCATATAATATGAACCTGAGCTATCGCAAAAAGGTGTCACACTTTTAATCGACTTTTGGGAATACCTAGTAAATATAAATTTATTGCATTCAACATCAATTTGTTCCATGGAAAAAGTAATGCAAGCATATTTACGAGTATGTGGTATTAGGTAGGTGCTAGACATGGGGACCAGGGAATAGCACACTCCCCCTGGGTGTTCTGACTTATTAATAGTAATTGTCTGATAGTATGCTTGGAGCATTAATATTAAAACTGTGTGGTCAGTTTATGGGTCGCTTTACAGTTAACTTTTTTTTTTTTGCGACAAATGAGATAGATAGATTGAATTGCGAAGAACAATGAATGAGGGAAGGACATTATTATGTCATCTGTAGTGTCTCACTTTTGGACCTTTTCACACATTTGACCTATAATAACAGCACCCGGCTACAGGACAACGCTAATATTACTGTCTGATTATAATCGTGTCAAAATCTTGTTCTGGGTTCCAATTCCAACACTTTTAAAGTTGAAATTGAACATCCAATACTAAATCAAACCAAATTTCTTGAGATTTTTCACTTCTGCCTCAATGAAAACAATTTCCTCCAGTTCAAAGACCAAATTTTTAAACAGTTAGACGGAATGCCAATGGGCAATCCGATGTCCCCCACCATTGTGGATATGGTTCTAGACGACCTGCTTGATGAGTGCTTTAAAACAACAGAGAGACCCAAATTTGTAGCCAAATATGTCGATGACTTTTTTTTTATTATTGACCACAACAACATTAATTATATGCTGCGATGCCTGAATGGATATAACCCTAAAATACAATTTACTGTAGAAAAAGAAACCAATAGGGCGATTGCCTTTCTGAATGTGAAAGTCCACAGAAAAACTGACAAACTTTCGATCGACTGGCACCAGAAAGATACAGCTTCTCGAAGACTGATCAATTTTCGATCAAACCAACCCAGATACGTCATCATTAATACCGCTTCCAACTTGGTACACAAAGTTTTTGCGTTGAGTGACGTCGAATTCCACTCCGCCAATGAGAAAAAGGTCACCAAGATACTCGAGGTCATACGAAGCATCATTGTCTTCCTAATTATTTTGTTAAATCCATTTAATTTTACTGCAATTTTTTTTAAATATTTAAGTGTGCTTTAAACTGTTAATAGAAGACAATTAAGTCCATACCTAACCTACCTACTTTTCGTTGGAACAATTTCTTAACTATTAAGACATCGATTCTGACAAGTCGGAAAGGTCTCTCTACAGACCTCATAATTGACAGAAGGGTTAAAGCGATAGGATAGATACGTCAAATGTGGACAAGATAAGCGGCAGATTCCTATGTGTCTACAAAGAATTTATGCCTTTGATAGAGCTACAGTCTAGGCGGAACAAGGGTGTCTTATAAGCTATTACCATCAGTCACTAATACTCAGCATTCAGGCGTTTCGGATCTATACATATTTTAGTTTCCGCTTGTATATTTACAGTCATAATATCACTTATGAAAATTATTTGTGTTTATCAGATAAACAAAGACAATGGCTCAAAATTATCGTCGGCCGGTATTAGGGGAGTTTAGTAGATACTAAGTAGCAGCACTCTAACTCCAAAACTGTTGCCTAACTTTTTATATAATAATTATAGACGCTTTTTTTCAATCCTACAACTAGTACCAACTTTAGTGTAGACCTGACTCAAATTTTTGTCAAACATGCTCACAAATTCACAGTTTGAGAAGCCAACCTCAGTTTGGTGAATTCTTTTTCTTTTTTAATAAACTGACAAATAATGAAATTACAACAAATTGAAGGGAGCCACGAGAGCTAGCAACGATGTCGATTATTTTGCAGTTTGCGTAGGTTACAATTTGCACATTGAGGGAATAGTATCCTGTGTTAAAAGGCTTTATAAGAGATTAGTTTACATGCTGGTTATTTAGTTACCTTTTCGGTTAATGTCATATCCGGCCATTACAGGTCCTACACTTCTTGCTGGCCGCATTATCTGGATGTGGGTCGGGTGCAAGCAATGGCTCTTATAACCCTAGGGAACCTTGCGATTCAAAAAAAAGTTGTTTTGTCTCGTTGTATTCTAACAACAGTTGACGGAAACTGAAGTGAGGCAAAAGCGAAGCAATTCGTTTGGATATGTTTTTTCTTATAATTTTTCCGACTTCTGTTTGTGACATTCCATGTAAAGCTCCTAAAATTTTTAAATGAAGAATACGTCCTTCTATCTTAAATTGCCTGCTTCCTTACCTTTTATGACTTTTAAATTCATTTTTATTAATTCATTATTTAAACTGACTTACTAGACAAAAATGACTAAATCTAATTTAAAACTAACATGTATCTTAATCTAGCTTACTGGGCTCTTAACGAGCACTCTAAACTTAGCTATATCCTTATAACTATTGCCTTTCGGCCTTAAATCTATCTTTTTGTATAAATTGCACTCTTTTTTAATTTCCAAGAAAACTGGCTAAAACTTGGACTCTTTATTATTGGTTTTTTCTTAAAACTACCTAAACTACTTAGAACTACCTAAGCTACTTAACCTAAATTACCTATAATCAGGGTGATAAGCAATCTCTCGATTGGTCACCATCCCGATTGCGTCGATTTGCTCCTCGCAGTCGCCAACACGGTGCACATGCGCCGCCGGGACTAGAGCGGGGCCATAAGCGTCGGTCAAGTCTCGGTAGCACTCATTCATATTGACGAGCCCGGCCCCTCCCAAAAACCCCCTAAAATACACCTAACTAACTTACAATCTAGCTTAAAACTAAGGAGAATGTTACATAGGTAACGCACCGACCCGGGAGAGCGTGTCTGCCCTCACCTCTTCCTCAAGCCACCAAATGTCGGTGAACTGCTTTAAGGTATCAACCGTGTCCCTATCCGCAATTGCGGTATTAAAACGGAGAAGCTCCTGAGCATAGGCGGCGTACCCGTCGTGGATGAGCCGCTTATCCCTCGCGCCGCGGTGGCTGTGGTACAATACCGGCACACGATCTTTACTTTGGACTAACCCTTTCATGTCTGCATGAAGAAATGCCTCAGGCGGGACAAAGCCAGACCGGAGCGTACTCTCGTGGTACAATGAATTCGGGTAATAACCACCCGAGATCATATTGTTAGCGTTGGCCATCGCCCTTGCAACGTGCCTTCGAATCACCTTAATTAGGAAATTGTCAATCCTGTTCAATCGAGCCCCATCGTATAGGGTCTTGTTGGGATAATATTTTATGTACTCAGACTCGGGAGTTCTAAATAACCCCAGGCAGATCCTGAGACACTGTCTCTTAAACACCCGAATCTTTTCCATATAGGAAGGCGCTATATTGAACCAAATGGGACAGCCATAAGCGATGATCGGCCTTATAAGGGCCACGTAGCATATTACCTTTACTCTGGAATCAAATTGACTGCTGCGAAACAGTCTCATGCTTCTTTACCAATATCAGCTTTATGGACATTTCTCCCAATGAAGAGTGAATAGAACATTTTTCAAAAGAAGAGTGAATAGAACTTGCAATGATGCAGGAATGGGAAGCTCGCGATTTGTTACAGGCTCTTGGATATTAAGATTGGCGATCATAAATTGCACAGTGATCTTATCAAATCTATACCTAGCTAGGTTCCAGAAATCGAGTGAAATCGAAATTGCAAATCGAGTGAATTCGCTTTCAGTGTTCTGCATTTCGAGCGATTCGGAAACACCGACATTTTTTCCAAATCACTATTTCACCTTGTTCCAATTCCGAAAATTTTGAAATCTAATTCGAATACAGTGAAATGTAGAACACAAAAATTCATTTCCGATTTCATTTCGAGTGAAAGTGAAATGTGGAACCTAGCAGTTAAACTCTTCGTCATCAAGTTCTTCAAAAGGATCAGGTTTTATAATATTTTAGATTTTCTTAATAGCTCAAAGTCTTCAAATGTATTTAAATCTTAAAAGATAAAACATTTTTGTTCAATTTCGTGTTAAAATTCTCTAAAACAAAAAAAAAAAAACAAAAATTTTGACCTCAAATTGACGAATAACAGCTTATTTAGTGCGTACTAAGGGATAATAGGTACTTTTCGTAGTTTTAAATTTATTACCAGGTGACAACGATAAAGTGGGCTTTAAGTGGACTATAACTAACAAAGTACTAGTACTTTTCAAGTACTCAAACAACTTAAAGTATACTACTTTATCTGACTATAATTTTGCGCCAATAATTTTCAATTTTAAAGAAGGATGATGTAAGGAGTTTTAAATAAATAAGAATAAAAGGTCGACACTTTGACATATTGAAAAGCAAATGACTTTTCGTCACTTATGTTCGTAAAAAAAAACCTTAAGCTCAAAACCGAAGTTACGTCAAAGGATTGTTAATATGGGAAGTGTGTTGCTTCACTTTGTGTTACTTTGAGGAAAATGTAAATCAATGTATTATTCATTATCATGATTATGTGTATGGATACGAATTGAGTTTCGCAGCCAATGGCATAAAAGTTGACTTGTCTCATATCGCACATTCGGCGATATATACATACAATGATGTAAGTGCAAAAAGTAAAAACTAAATTTGTTGAGTACCTATGTCAAAAGTCTCGAAAAAGGTTATATTTTCAATAAAATAAAGGCCCAATTGAAAATTCTTTAGTGTCTCTGGGGGGCAGATACGTCTTTGTACCAGCACTCAGTTTACAAATAAAAGTTTCGGAAGAGCATTGTCTTATCTGTCAGTTGTGTTTTAAGTCTCCAACATTTTTTTTTTTAATGATATTCAATTTATTCTTTGAACATCGATATAAGTATTCGTTACGTCTTCAAATTTTCAGAATTTTTACTCAACTTTTAGTGAAACATTCAAACAACTGATTCCTCATATCAATATAATTATTATATACTTACATCCAAATAGGAAATACAAAATATTACTCTAAAATCCGTCGAAATAATTATAGCACCGAAGAAGAAAACGCTTTGAGTCTGATTAAAAATAACATTATAATTATGAAACGTTTTTCAATAACAGTTTCTAAAAAGAATTATGTAGGTATTTAAAATTAAAATAACTGCTTAATTTTTCGATTCGATTCACCGAAAAGGAATGTGTTAAATGTGTAGTATACTGTATACGTATAGGTCAAATTTGTTGTCAAAATAAAAACCTTCGAGCTAACAATCACTTGAAAGAGAATGACAATGAGATTTGAGTTAATTTCGGTTAACTTTGTATAAATTTCGAGACTATCTTACAAAAATATTAATCTCTTAAATATAAGATTTAACATGAATCTCGAAAACGAGCAACGTTTTTAAACACACTCTCCACAGTACGACAGTCGAGAATGTACAAACAAACACAGCTGCACTTGTCATTGTCATTATCATTTGTCAAACTATTCTAAAAAGAGTGATAAAGTTCGTGCTCATTGGGGCAAAATTATAGTCTCTGTGTTTAGGGGGAGTTTAGTTGACACTATAAGTAGCAGCCCTCTAATTTCAAAACGCCTCTTATAAATTTAATGACAATTTTAAGTAAGGTACAATGAGGATTATCGATTACAAAACAAGTTCATCTAATTATAGAAGCTTTTAAAACCTACAATTAGTTTTTCTTAATATACTTTAAATACATTAAAAACCTTAAAAGAAAAAATTGAAATCCTCATCCTCGGAAAATCTTTCGGTTAATTTTGTCTTAAAATTCTTTAAAATTAAAACTTTAAAAACTAAAATTCCAATTTTGACTTCAAAATGACAGATTATTGAGTCCGGTATTCTGCTCACGTTAAATATTTATAATCTTCCATACAAAATTGTTTACAGAGAAAACATGTATAGCGAGGCAGTTAAGCATTTCTTAAAATACTTGAAAATCGATGTACATAATAAGTGAAGAGGAAAAAATATAAAAAAGAATAGAAATCAAAATACATACAATTAATAATCAAATAACATAAATAACAAATTTAGGGAGCATTTATCTGTGCTGTGGAGAGAAGTGCGGTTGCTAAAATTAAGCGCGAGCAGGATACTGGGCTTAAGAGATTATGAGATGAGATGATGATACTTTTTGTGGTTTTAAGTTTAATATCAAATGACAACGATAAAGTGGGTTTTATAGCGACTGTAATTAACAAAATACTAATACTGCTCTGTCACGTACTAAAATAAGTTTAAAGTGTACTTTCACCGACTATAATTTTGTTATTTAAATGAACAAAATTTGGCAGGATTTGACAGATAAAATGTTCCCCCATTTTAAAAAGTAGCACCGCTTGTGAGTTGTGTTACATTTCATTGCTAAAATATACAGTGCTCCTACAAGACTGCCCTTATAAATTGACGCACCTATATTCAGACAAAGTCGTATACGTGCACAGTAATACCAATAAAGTAACTAAATGAACAATAATTATTGTTTTTTGGTAACAATAAATAACTTGGAACAGTACTCTGGAGAAACGTCAAATTTGTTTTGTTTGTTTTTGGTGAAACGACTAAACGAGTCTCGGGGTTACTGTCTGGTGGAAAAGTGATATAAGGGTGTTCTTAGAAAAATATGCAGAATTCAAAAATAATGTGTTTGACAGCTTTTTACGTGCAGGCACTATTACGAGTAGGTATGCCGTATGCAATATCTTAGAAGGAAACTATTCCAAATTTGGGATTTCGCGAGTTGTTTTCAAACCCACTGCTTGCCAAATTTTGAAATCATAAGCTCTTCAGCATGTATCTGGATCATAGTGTACCCAGACGCCATTTTTGAGAGTGCGACAGTAGATGTTGGGCTGTCTCCAGCTCCTCCTAGTTTCTGCGTTTTGCACACAAATCCTTGGGCACTATTCTTCATTTAACGAGCATGACTCAATTGACACAGTGTTTACCCCAGCAATGATGCGGATAGAGTCTCCATTTATAGCGAGAAAGCTCTTTGATTTCGTTTTGTCTAGTTTTCAGCGAGATTTATCACAGTCTTCCTTAGACAAACAGTATGAAGTGACCCCCTTCTCCATTATGAAAACGATTATGTTCTAAAATGTTTCAATTGGTGGCTGTATTGTCCACTTCGCTGATGTTCATTTCCGACCCGATTCTTGCCAAAGAATCCGACTTTTCGCTTCCTTCTATACTGCTGTGTTCAGGAATCCAGGCAGAGTTTGGCCGACTGTTACCTAGTGGTGATAAATACATCGAGACGTATTAGATTTAATCGATTTCAGGGGCTCAGGGCTACTTGACTTTCAACGAAGATACGACGAAGGTGACTGTCTTATATTTTTGCAATGCTTCTGTTCTGAGTGAAAACCTGTTTTCGTACCTATCTCCATTTTTGTGTCACCCATGCGTAGATTGTGAATTGCGATCCCTAGACCGTTATCTACACTGTTGGACTCTCAGCTTGGAAATATGACTAGGATATCAAACCTGTTTTCGTACCTATCTCAATTTTTGTGTCACCCATGCGTAGATTGTGAATTGCGATCCCTAGACCGTTATCTACACTGTTGGACTCTCAGCTTGGAAATATGACTAGGATATCAAACATTTAAGTGACTTAGGTATATAGTTTTAGGGCGTATTCAGTTCCTTGGCCAATAGTTTTAAGGTCCAACTGAGCCAACTATGCATTTATTTATTCGAAGCAGTGAACACGAACAATTATTATTGTTTCATGGAGCCCAAGCTTGTAACAATAAGTAAACTCGTTCTAGTGAATAGACCCGGTTTCCATTTCTGTCATCAAAGTGTCCATTGGTATCTAGATATATTTTTAAAGCGGACAAAAAACAACTATTCTCATTTTAATTGGGGAGCGGCCTTTGAAAATGCAGTTTTGACATGTTTGCATAGTTTATAATTTGATATGGTATTTAGGACAACAACAACTTGGTTTGGCATAGAAATATTTTAAAAATTCTTGTAGTTAATTCGCTCTTAAGCAGGACCCTTGCTATAGGCTCCTCGATAGATGCAGTGGCGATTCGAAAATGTAAATGATTGCTGGCTAAGGTAGTCCTACCAATATTCGAACTACAGAACTGTCACACACTCTTACATACAAACCTTTAAAAGGACCCGTCATATATCTGACATAAGCAGGCATGTGCCAGAGATGTGAGAAATTAATAGTTTGATATAAACGATATGACCCGAAATAATGCATCTCTGCATGTGCATTCAAAATATTTCTGTCACTGACTGAAATAAATATCTACTTTAAATACTTTATTATTCACTTTTTGGCATAATATATTCCACTTATGGGCTTTTCATTTAATTATGGCAAATAACTTTTATTTTAGCAAACATTATTGTACAAGTACATATTATATATGTATTTATGCAAAATACATACAGCTATAGCGATAAACCAGTCTCGGCATTTTATATTAACATTTCCATAACTTTTTGTTGGAAACTTTGTGAAACTCTTCAGCACAAGCACATGATTGTATGTGTATTTCAAACCAGTACATATTTGCAATAATGTGAATAAAGGAAAAATTCTAATTGTTCCGACTTTTAATTGAATACTTAACATTTTGCAAGCAACTAATATTTATGCATTCAACATCAAATTGAAAGTTTGAAGAACTAACGAAGTAGTTCAAGTGGTTACGGTTTGCCCTGGTATAGATAAACAGGAAATGTCTTCTCTCGCTGAAAGGACATTATGAAAGAGATTACGGGTTACCGACCGGTATTCAATTCAATCGATTTTTATATGTGGAATTATGTGGGTGATTTGCAAAAGCGATATATCTCCACAATTCCGTGCAGAATTCTGTTCATTTTGAAAGAAAAATAAATTTCCTTAGGAATTGCTTTTGCTCGGGATTAAGCTCGCATTACTCTATAGGACAAGCAATAACTATGTACTAAATGTTTAGTCAAAAATATAATGCAATTGATGATTTTTAAGGATGCAGATACGTAGAGGTAATAAGAATGTACAGTATGGAATGGTTTAAGCAAATAAGGGTGTTTTCATAAGAGCTGTTGGATTTTAAATTAAAATAAAACATACACCGATTGGCATTAGTCAAAGATTCCTTAATTCAATATTATATAATTTGATGACAACAATGATGAAAAATAGTTTCGTATACATATGCATGGCGATCACGGACGTTTTTCAGAAGCTATGCATAACAGATCTCAAATCAACTGCTTTTTCTCGCATTAATTACGTTTTTCACGAATAGTACGCTCGATGTTGCTTTTCCAAGTCTAGAGTAGTTGCTGGCTTATTCTCTTAGACCAGCGACATTACAAACAAATATTTCATAGGCTTTAAATCACATGACCTTAAAGCCCAGGTTATAGATCCATTCTGAAGATAATTCTGTAATTGAAATCTCATTCGGCAGTATGACGGGTCTACAGAACATGAGAATGCAATTTTAAAACAGACACTCCTTAGAAACACCCTTTACTTGGGTTTTGTTAGGCAAGACCAAAAGAGTAGGTAATTCGTGAAAGAATTTTTCTACAATTAGCTTGGCTCACTAAGTAGGCGAACTGCTGTTCTGCATTTTTGCGGTCAGACGCTTCTGAGATGTAGGTCTATCACTGAAACACTGAGAAGGTCCTCTTATTTACAAATCTCAAGTTTCTTTATCAATTCAGGCCCGATTCATTGATAGAAGCACGCGTGGTTCTAATTATAAATTTTTTAGTGTCAAGGCTAACTTTTACGAAGTAACTGTGGCAAACATTTTTACATAAAAACTAGCGGACCGGGCGAACTTCATATCGCCCCAATTTAACGCCTTCAGATATATTCCGGAGTGATAATAAAACACACAGTTAAAATTTCAATGTGCATTATTTGAATGGAATCGAAATCAGTAGAGAGCGATATGTAAACAACATTTTTCTATTTTTATTTCCGGCTCAAAAAACAAACAACGAAAACAGTTTGCCAACATGCGAAAAGGACATCTGTCGAATTGCGCACAGCCCAAGTCAACGTATGTATAACGCTATCTATCGGGTTGTGGCATTAATCGCAGGACAGCGCCATCTATTATTTATCTTCTCCACCCAAAATGCACGCAAAACGTCTTTTATCGCAATGAATTTCACAATTATCCGAAATTTTCAAAGCTTCACAATGAATTTTCCACCTTTACCTACAACATGCGTCGTCTCAAATCATCAAATCATGCGATAAAATGCAAAATTTCGTTTAAAATTTTTCGAGTTCTTCCGGAATTTTTCGAGCTTATCAATAAGAATTTTCTATTTTTCCATTCGAAAGGCCATTCGGAACAATTGCACACAAAATTCCATATACAAAATCAATTTTCGATTTTTCCAATTTTCCCGACTTTTCCGAAGGACTTTTCTTTCGGAAGAACCTTCTCCTGGCAATTACGAACAACTGAAGCAAAATTTTAGCCAAATCAGTCCAGCCGTTCTCAATTGATGAATTACTATACATTTTTCACACCATTTTTATAAGATTTCATTTGTGATCATCAATATATTTAAGTTGAATCTTAAAAATGATTATTGGTGGCCCAATGTCTTTTTCTAGTCCGATATTTTGAAAATTACCCCTTTGTGGTTTCAGTTGTGTTGTGGTTAGACTTATTTCTTGTGATTGTGAGCGAGCGGCGGCCGGCGCAAGCTACTAACTATAAAGAGAGAAAAAATATTTCAGAGTTAGAACGGAAATGTTGGTCTGGGACTTTTCCGACATTGTCTCAGTTTTTGAACATTTGATAGAACCACTATCACCACTGCTCCTAAATACTTGTCTCCAAATCACCACACCACAAACAACAAAGGTTACAAAAATCATAGAATTTAAAAATAACCTATTACCCTCTTTACTGTTTCTCAGTGAAGTCAACTAACTTAGCTTTTCTTTTACTGAAGAAAAAAAAAAAAACACACAATCAATAAATCATGTCGCATTTTTCATGATTTAATTAAATAATGTTCAACAGTTGTTATATCCAAGTTAATTATAGCTACCATGTGTGCTTCTTCTGTTATTTTTTCTTTCTAAAGTTACGCCAACAAATGGATGTAATAGCTACCTAATTATTAGAAAACAATTTAAAAACAGACGAGCGATGTAACTTAAAGTAAGTTAAAAACTTACTTATAACATTGAGAAGTTGGACATGTGTCTGAGTTGAATTCTTTGAGTTGACCTTCAACCGCATAGGGACCTATCAAAATATTGACATGAAATGGATGAACATAGAAAAATAATATGACAGTTTGACATGATATAATATGATTAAGAGGTCACGTCCAGTGCTATAGTTTTCCAATATTTGTTGGTATCATAATTAGAGCATTTCGGGTATCTTCTTTAAGATTTGAACTCTTAAGTCCAGTTTCCTGCTCGCGCTAATTTGTATCTCCTATACAAAAATGCACACAGGCAGTTTAGTAAAGTAGCGTCCCGTTCCGCTGTTCCAGGATAAATCGTTCCAAGTAATGTTACACAAATCATAGGTACGAGACATTATTTAAAAATTATCAATTTAAATAAACTGAATTCCAAATTATTTTAATTTATTTTAGAAGACAAACGTCTCTCTTCATTCATATCACTTAGTACCATGAGATACAAATTTTTTTCTGCAGGATTATTTTATAATGAGAAATAATTTGCTTTTCTTAGTTATATCTGTTGCGTATGTGGGAGGAGGGTAGGGGTGATCTCGCGAATTTTTTTTTTGGCAATTTATCATTTCGCTGTGAATCATTTGCAAATTTGTTGTCTTGCTTTTTAATTAATTCGCATTTCATCAAATCGCAATTTTTGTTAGGCAATCTTTCATTTCAGTAATCGTATCGCAAAAACATCATTTCGCATTTGTAATGTCGCAAATTTTTATCTTGCGTTGTGATTTGTTCCCATTTTGCTATTTCGAGTTGTATTATTTAATAATAATAATAATTTAATAATAAAAAAAAAAATAAATTTCGCCGCGAAATTTTCATGTAATAGATTGTAAAACAAAACATTCGAGAAATAGGTAATACAATGCAATGCAATGCAATGAAATAATCAAAAGGTGAACTACATAATACTATACTCAAAAAAACAATTCCTCTTTTTGATCAGAACAGAATTCAATTCAAATTTATTAACAAAAATCATTTAACAAAAATAAAGAATATCCATATGAACATTAAATATTATAATAAATACAAATTAATGTATGTAGTTTTATATTAGAGACAAGTGCTTTTAATAAGCCAAGATCGGAATAGTCATCTTTTCTTTTTAAAATACTCCTTATTCTGCTTTCTTTGTCTAAATAACGGGAATTAACATAAGTATGTATGTATAATAATCATAAGCGAAATGGAAAAACATTGCGAAATAAACACGTTACAAAATAATTCAAAGACGGAATGGGAATAGATAAATGGGCGAGATAAAGTAATAATGCGAATCGATAAATGCGAAATAAAATTTGCGAAATGAATTTTGTCGAAAATACCGGCACCCGTGGGAGGAATTATCTAATGCTGTAGCATATTACAATAGCTATTGTGCTATCTTAACTTAAAAATTGATTTGGCACCCATTTTCCCTTTCCATCAGCAATAGTATAATGCGAGGTTCTGAAAAATTGACACAAGATGGAGACTGCGACATTATCTAAACCAGCCACAACAAAAGAACGTTCTACGAGAGTGCTACCGTGGCGGGGGAAAATGTTTACCTCCTCGTTCTCCTTTGGGAATTGGCCTCGAACAACTGAAATATTTACTTCGAGAAAAGTTGCAAAGGTCAGTCAAGTTGTTCTCAGTTTTCCACCTTTTAGTCGAGGAGAAATAAAATTGCCCCCGGGTTCAAATACCTCTGACATTTTCTGGTATGGAAAAGTAAAATTGATGAGTGTATCTTAAAAGAACCGAAACCTGATTGATTTGGCCACCATGTTTCTCAAATATTTGTCAAAAAGTTATAGCCGATGTTGGAGACAAGTAGCTGGTCGCTCTGAATAGAACGGAAGCATCTACCCACGACATTCGGTACATCTTGTACGTCAAGTTAGCAGCCAACGTGAAATTGAACAGGGCACGTATAGTCGTATACCCCCAAACACGTACATATCACCAAGTGCAAACGTTTATAAGCTTAAACATAATACTCGCATATATAGATAGATAAAAATAAAAAACACTATTCAATATTTTTAGCGATTGTTTGATTTATTGAAAATAGCAAACCTTTCGATTAAATATGGAATATTATTTCCTTCAAATATCTACCTCGTCTGCCTTTCCAGTAAGCCATCCTGTCGATTTTTCGAGCTTCGCATAAGTTTGTCTGTTTACGTAGCGACCGAGTTAGATGAAAATGCACCTCATCGGAAAAGATAGTTATTTTGTTTTAATTCCTCAGTCAATTACACCTTTTAAGCGTCCGAGAATCGGAAATATTTATGTAAAAAGTCTTCTCTGGGTAGTACGACTGATGTGAAGTGGCTGCGATTTTTGCCGCGCATACTTTCGGCAACAGCTGCATTACATATTCTCTGTTAAGCGAAGTGCAATCATATGGAAATATGTTCGGTAATCAATCAGCAGACCAGTCTCATACAATTTCATCACAAACTTGCAGTTGTTGCACTACAGATTTCGACCGAAATTTTAGTTTAAAGTTCGCACAGTTTCAGCAACACAGTTGATATAGGCTAGCCGCACATTGGGTACGAATTTACATCGTACGTAAACGTATGAATATGGTCGTACGAATAGAGTGCGCATTTTCTCTGTTAAATAGACAGCGCCCCGTCCCCCATACCCTCTTCAATGTCCATAAACATCCAATTTTAATGTTTCAACGCACGAACGTGTTTAAAAATAACAACAAGTTGAGATTGTATTTGGACGTGCGTCGAAACTTATACTATTCCTAATCATATCCTGAGTTTATCTTTCTATAATCGTTTCCGCATAACATTATGATTCAAATATATACTAACAGATGGCGCACCCTTCATTCAGCTAATGTAGGTATCCAATGCTTTATTTCACATCAGCTACCCATTTCTGATTCTGTTTAGCGAAAACGAAAACACTTCTCCTGAAAATGCGATTCAAAAAAGGATAGATATTCATTCCAACTGAACCCTGATTCCTCACATTTAAAACAGTCAAATAGCTTGTATTATTCTGTGACAGCCAGAGTGACCATAATTATTTTCTTAAATCTGCTAGATTCTAGCATTTAGCAGATTTTTTTTCAAACCAAATCCTGCTAGAAAAAGTGCTAAACATTTTTTGGCTTCTGGATTCTGCTATAATGCTTGCTAAATTAAAAAAATCCTAAAATGACATAAATAATGATCGGAAATAATTTTATTTTATTAAAACTCTTAATTAATTCTGTAAAACAGACATTTTTATCATATTATGTGTATTCACTGTACACCTTAATAAAATGCCAGATCATTAAGAACTTCTTCACTTTCACGATTATTTTCATAATTGTTTTCGTTATAAATCTGTTCTAATCCCACGTGTCGTACAGTAGGCGTATTTTATTGAACGTCTATCTCAGCAAAGTAAAGTAAAGTAGAACCTTTAGTGTACAACAACAACAACTATACTCTGCGAGACTATTTATGTAGTTGTTGTAATTGTGTGCTGAAGATTCTACTTTACTTTGCTGAGAATTCAGATAGATGCTCGACAAAATACCCCTAATATAAGAAGGAATCTGTAATTTATCACAAGGAAAGGATTTTTTGTTATTAGGTTCGTTCGCCGTGGTTAGCTCTAGGGCGCACTCAGTGAGCATGAGAAGTGTCAGTGAATTTTCGTGTCTGCCTAAAAAACCCAAGGAAACCCCAGAAATTTAGTTTTATGTCGAACACGAAGTGTAACCCTGAGGCCTGTCCCTAAAAAAATTTTGTAATATAGAGGTTTAACATAAAATTTGTTTAAAAACAAATTTCCTTTAACATTTAGTAGTGCAGCACAAGTAAATTATGTATTCACAAAAATATGATTTCACCCAAACGACAGCTACGATTGACAGAAAAATCCAGCACTGAACTCTCCCGTCTGAATACACAGTGCTCAACTAGGGCGCTCCATCGCTCACACCGAACGCAGGTCTTTATTGTCAGTGCGAACTCAGTACTATATCGAACGCGACAGGGCTCTCCCAGTGCGCACTAGTGCGCCATAGGGTCCACATTAAACAAACGTATTGTTCATTGAGATCTTTCCAGCTCCGTTTGCTTAGTGGATGAGTTGAGCTCTATTTTAAAAATAATTTAGTTTGGGTTTGTCCGATGTGAAAGTGTTATTGATTGCATGCGAATTTAAAAAAAAATATTAAGAATTCAGCTAGATTTCCTGCCAGATCAGAAAAATCTGCTAAAAATTATGCCGGCAGATTTTTATTTTTTTTCCGGCTAAAAAATATTTTTTCCTGCTAGATCTGGCAGGAAAAATGCCAAATTGGTCACTCTGGTGACAGCATAAGAGTACAAAAGGTTTTGTATCCCGATTCTGCATTCATCTATTTTTTCACTTCGACTTCGCCATAGGCCATAGATAACATCAGTCGAATTGAAACACTCACACTCAAACTACCTTCCAAACATTTTAAGCTATCTCGACCTATTGTCCAAATATCGATGTCATTGTTTATTTTAGATCATTTCATCGACTGTGAAGTTTGGTACATGCTAATGATTATAGTCGGGAAATTCTATCAAAGTAGTCAATATTTTGTGGGGGCGTAGTGGCTCAGTAGTTAGTATGGTGGACTCATGTGCGAAAAATAATTTAACTCAATTGATTTAGAACTAGTCCTAAACATCTTGACTACGCCAATAATTAGAATTGTTCGAGTGTATACCTTACCTATGTCTGCTGACACCAATTCAAGCCGACGACGCGACGAGATTTTAAAAAAAATGTCTTAAAGAATGTTCTGGTTTCCATACCTATGGTTCTAGGTACATTTATGTAAAAATTTAAAACGCAATACTTTTTCCAGAACAGAATGGTGTTGACTCAAAACCCAAAAACATTTCTGATAAACAAATAGTTCAGCAACAAATTCAAAATTATCATGAATGAATACTCAATTCAGTTACGTAGGTATTATTATACCTACATAATTGTAAGGACAGTGTACTCTTTCAGCGTTCAATGATTTCTCGGTAGGCAAACAAGAGTTTTGAATTGCACTTGTATGGAGAAAAATAATATTGATTTCTCACAATATTATCCGTAAATCCCTTCAATAAATCATTTATGGGAAAAACATTATTATTGTATGCACTTTAGTCGAGTTGTCCTTCAGCATCATATTATAATTAGTTTTAATCTCAAATCATTTGGTTGTCATGCTATGTTCAAGGACACGAAAAGACCATGACTTGATAAATAAAATACTTTGTATATGTTTGTATTTCCATTTAAGTTGCAAACATAGTTGTAATTATATATTATATCTATACGACTTTCTTTGGCGTTCATTTTGCATCACTGTATTATTACAATAAAAACAACAACAATACTGTGTTAACTGTATAATCGACATGTAAAAATAAATAAATTTATTTAAAAAAATACCAGTAACAATTTCATTAGTTATGCGAAACAAATGTATTAACGAATGTGTGAAAGCAAGGTATACATAAACGAAAAAAAATAATTCTTATAAGAGTAAATGAGTGAAAATAAGAAAAAATATCGCATAAAAAAATTAAAGAGTTTCAAAATTGTGTAACTATGTATTGCTAACAATGTGGTGGAAATTTTAAATAAAAAATAAAACAAAAAAATATATATACATCTATGTCAACCAATCTTCCGCATAACAAGCAAACATAATGAAAAAAAAAATTAAAAATTTGCTGTAACCATTGTATTATATATTTAAAAAAAAAAAAAATAAATCAAGGAAGTCAACTCAAACTAGCGTAAGGAGAAAAAATACACACATCTCCCAATGTAAGTTGAAAACAATAAAATAAATAAAATTATTATTTTAAGTTTATTATTCATATACATATTTCTTTTTACAATTATTTCTAGGTAATATTAAACACAAAAAAAAATATATTATAAATAAAACTTAAAGAAAAGTAAATAATTGTGAATTTTGATTCCTATAATTCTAAGCAAAAGAAAATTAAATTTTATTTTTGTATAATAAAATGCATTTGGTTTATTATTTTATTTATATTTTTGTAAAATACGATTTTTTTCTAATGTAGTTAAAATTAATATAAAATTAAATGCATATTATACGTATTAATGGATATTAAAAATGAAAACAAAGTAAATAAATATATAACTAATAATTTTTTTACAATATTATAAACATAAGCTATATGAGTATGTATGGACAAAATATATATAAATCTAGGTATATATATGAAACAAAATAAAATAAAAAAAAAAAACAACCCGTTAGGATTACCTTTGTGTATAAATATAAAACAAAAAGACAACAATACGTTTAAGGAAAATTAAGAAATGTACCGAATTGGTGTGGACGATAGACGATGCGATGATTATAAGGAAACCAAAGACTTTTTTTTTCTTTGAATAAAAAGGGAAAATAAAAAAAAATTTATCGAAAAAAAATATAAAACAAAAATTAAAAAAAAATGTTGTGTTTTTTTTTTATTTGAAAGTTGGCTCTTAAAATGGGAAGGCGATATTTTGGTGACCTTTTTTCAGCTATAGAAAGAAGAATGCCTTTAGAAGAAGTGTCTGAACAAAATGTGACACATAGATAAACATACCTTAATGGCGATGAATATCTTGGGAACTGTAAGTATTTGATTAAATTTACATATATTCCTTAAATATACCTATACATATTCCCGTTTTTATATTGTGAATAGGAATGAATTTTTAGAAATTAAACTAAGATTTTCAGCAACATTTGACAAGCTTTTTACTACGTAAACCATCTTGTTTCCAGCTGTCACCTGCCTACGATCTCTGCTTTCTTGATAGCGACAACGAGGAGACGTTAATAAATTGTTTAGGTACTTATTTATAAAAATAAAAGTTGACAAGCTTCTTAAATAGTTGGAATAGTTAGTTTCAAACTTTAATCTCTTTATTTTTTAAATCACATTGGTGAGGTGAGCAAAATAACCCGTTGCATTCCTTCTTTTTTTTAAATACGAAAGCGAAGAAACTCGCCAACAATCGCTACTCAGTGCTGGCAGCGAGATTTCCATAATTGTTTGCGTCAATACTCATGGATACACACACGCAATCGCCCTTCACTGTGGTTCGCTCAATCGGATGCCATTCTCGCTCCGTTCAGGCCTTATGATGACATCATGAAATATCAAAATGTTACTGCTTGTTATCCACCTGCTTTCCGGACTTGAAGGAGGATCAAGATCCCATCATGAATCTCAAACTTTAGCTTACGCCAACCTTTAATTTAATTTGCATTTCAGTCAATTTGAATATTAATTATCGTAGCTGTAGCCTGGTAGTAAAGGTAGTATTATGGACACAAACGAAAGTGAGGACCAACAAGGACTCTCACTTAAAATAAGATTACCCTGACTTCCGTTGCGCTGGTAGTACCAAATGTCGCTGCTCAAAATACAAATGATGCCCGAGAGCGCAAAAAAAAGCGTTTCAGCGCAAACTTTCTCTAACCTTAGTGCTTAGTCCACACAAATATTTTAAATGCGACAGTAATTCTATCTGTGAGTATGTTTATTTCCTTTGCACGACTAAACCTATGAACCAATCGTAGATAATAAGTAGATAATGAGTAGATACTTTGGCAAATAAAGGGTCCGCCAAATAATTTTTTTTTTGAAAATGCTATAAAAAAAAACTACTGAATATTTTCTCAAATTTCTTTTTTTATTTGAAAGTACAATCCTTCCGGTTAATAATGGAAAATAATTTCATTCAAATGGCTGACTCGTCTGGCCATGCAGTAGCCTACACGATCGGTCCAATTTTTAAGCACATTATCGATTGTGTGCAGCTGTATTTCACCATTGGCTACACGAATATTGTCCTTTAAAGCGTCAATTGTCTCTGGCATGTCGGCGTAACACTTATCTTTTACGGCACCCCACAAATAATAGTCCAACGGTGTCAAATCGCAGCTCCGCGGTGGCCAAACGACATCAGCTCTGCGGCTGATAATGCGATCTTCAAAAACAGGGCGCAAAACATCGAGTGTTGCTTCGGCTGTGTGGCACGTAGCGCCGTCCTGTTGAAACCAAATGTTGCCAATATCCTCCTCTTCAATTTTTCAAAAATTCGTTCAACATGGCCCGATAACGATCGCCATTGACTCCACTCCTTGCTCATTTTCGAAGAAAAATGGCCCAACTATGCCTCTGGACCAAAATCCGCACCAAGCAGTGACTCGTTTTGGGTATACGCACTGCTTTTGGCTTTTCACGCTTTGGTTTATCGATGAGGATGCCAGTTTCTTTCACTTTTTCACAAAACAACGAACATACGGAGCTGACGGTGCTTCTCTTCTTCCAAAATCCGTACGCAATTTTCGCACACATTCTGCAACATTACCATGATTTTCAAAGTAATGTCGCAATATTTCCCAGTGTTGTTCAAGCGTATACACAACCATATTCGTTCAGCGGTAGGATAAAACTAATTATCTGTCAAATCAGACATGAGCTAAGTGTTACCATTCGCGAAATAAGCCCTAGTTGAAAAAAAAAAACCGTTAGATGGCGGACCCTTTATAATATAGTTTGTGATCTAATGAGAAAGGACAAAGGCGAATATTTGAATATACGAGAAGGAGGGTGGAATAGGTTTTTTTCAACAAAGTTAACAAACATTCGGAAGGAGATTAAAAAAAAATTAAAAACTAAAATTCACTTTTGTTGTAATATATAGACATACCTTGCTACAAAGCTGACTTCTTGTGCAGCACCTTCGGCGTCACACTAAAATTCTCGACGGGGTTAAGAGGGTTAACTCTGGAGCGCTTCTTCTTTCTTACTGTTCGAACTCTGTTACTTGAGGTGCTGCAGCACGCCTTTTACGTAGCCGGTCTTTGTAACTTATTTACAGCTTATATGCGACCACCCTTTAACGATAAGCTTAAAATAATTGCTTCAATTAACAGATACATACCTACATTGATATGTATATACAGATCGATACTGTTATAGATAGTGATATAAAGAATTAATTTTAGTTGTGTATCAATTCGTTTGATTGAACATTGAAGGGGCATAATATGGATATCGAAAAATAGGTTCGTTATAATCAATTTGATTCCAATTTGTAGATTGGTGATACAATTAGTGCCTTTTGTACATAATATAAGGCATAAACATTAGCTTAATGTAGGTTCTTCTATTTTGTAATATAATTATGTTGCATCAGTATCAGTAATTGATTTTGAAGTAGGTAATCGGATGAGCTGATTAGCTGATTTAAAATTAGGCATACCTAATAGTAGGCGCAGTAGCGCAGTTGTTAGTGTGTTGGACTGCTGTGCGAGGCATCCCAGGTTCGATCCCCGGAAAACACAAATTACATCTTAAGGATTTTTTTACTGCGCCACCTCTCGCGAACGTCTGACAAACATCCGAGAGTATGACTGTCCTGAAAAAGCTTCATAGGTCACTTTCATTCGTCTCAAAAATAGAAACTCGTACAAACGAATGGTTGCGAGAAGCTAGACGTAGGGTGTCTACACGCCTGTTGCGCCACCTATTTATTTTATACCTAATAGCAGCAGAAATGTCGTTATCGACGATTTAGTTCTTAGCCCTTCTTTCAATTATAGCTTTTTATACCTTTTCAAAATTGCATTGATTAAGCTCAAATTTTCAGACAATCGTGGGTATTGGCTCGGGAGAGGTTTCTGTGAAGTTTGGTCAAAATTGGACAAAGGAGCGTGCACCGTATGTACAAAAATAAAATTTGCAAACTCTATTTCTCAAAACTTGTGGGAGCTAAAGTTATAAAACTTGCAACATTGATATCCATATTGTAATTCCTGAGAACGGGCAAGGCAGGGCACCTATAGCTATATTATATATAAAAGAGGAAACTGACTGACTGTGAGGGAATCTCTGTGTAGGTACCAAATCCTGAGGCCTGCAGGAGCGAAGCCGCGAGCAAAAGCTATTATCTTTATAAAATTTCAAGTCTTCAATTTCTCTCCATTTTTCACCACAGTGAGTTTGGCGACATCATTCAAGGCAGCTTCTCTAATAGGAACCCCTAAGGGCAATGATCTTAAATTATTTTACCAGGACGCATAACGGACCTTAATATTCCAACGCAAGATTTGTAGCTCATTTCGCCTCTAGCTTTGATAACGCCACAAGCTCTTGTAAGGATAAACCGTTTAGTGGGATTGAACTTGAAATACCATTTATTGGTTGGCTTTAAGTTTTCTTAGGCAACCGCCTTCGAGTTCATTACTGGGCACACTCTTTGTTTTTTGACAGTTCGATGTTCACACTAAATATTTCGTGATATTTTTCAGGCAGAATGATGGCCTTTTCATGTTGTACCTACTTTCATCCAAAACTCTGTCCGGCGATGTAAAAAGAATGAAAGAGATTACTTCGATTTGTTTAACTAAAGGCTTAAAACCTTCCAGAGAAAAGCTTGCGAAAAGCTCCATAACATTTCAAGTTCCTTGCTCTTGTTGTTTTGTTTGTCTCTTGCATTTACGTGCTCGTTTTAAGTGCTCGTTTGCTATACTGTTTTGATGTAGAATTTATATGTAATATTTTTGAAAGTCTCTATAAATGTTACGTTTGTAAGCAATTTGTAAATATGTTATTTCATCACACAAATATAGATTCATTTCACCTGAGGATGTATATAATAGACATGGACGAAATGTCGTGGAAAAAATAAAAAAACAATTTTTAATTTTTGACCTAAAGCCCAATATACCACAACAATATACAAGGAAAAAGGTCACAACACATACATGATAAAGGCTTTTTATTTAGCCAATATGAAGCAACGCATATCAATGTTGAATTCTGCACAGCCATCAGAGCTTAGACGTACCACTTTTCTTCCTTGAATTTCGATACCACAAACACAAAGTGTACTTTGTAGTTCCCTTTTAAAACTTAATCCCATCTAGTAGACAAACAAAATAGAGCCGTTTTGAAAATTGATAGCTTGGTATGAGAGATAGCTAGGTACCTTTTCATTGTTGGGCAAAAAATAACTCAAAATGAAAACAGTAATAAACTTCTCAATTAGAGCGTTTTGAAACAAAATTGGCCCACCATCTATAGCTCTCTTTGATACGCAAATTTCATTCGTGCCCGCATGAGTCTTTATCAATTCACCAGATACACAACCCTCTATCCTAAAAAAATCAATAAAAACGTACTTGGCATAAGAGGTCTGTATAAGCCTAAGTACCATAGGCCTAGCTTTCCAAAACCATTCATTTTCTTTGGTTTTTATTTTTTGGGATGAATAATTCTATCATTTTTATTTTGTAATCCTTTAGAAAAACTAAAAAAAATTCAACTGCAATATAGTTGCAAGGAAAAAAATTAGCCACCAATAGCGGTAAACTAAAAAACAGCTTCCGCTAGGGTTACCAACTTTTTTAAGAAGGAATAGAGTATATTTGATTTCAGAAAGGACAAATAAAGAGTACAGCTAAATAAAAAAGAGTATCATTTATTTAAATTTTTAAAAACGTATTTTTTTGTACTTTTTCCCATACATAACAGTTCTTTGTTGTTTTTAAAATAATTGTATGAATCTAACCCCCAGTTTCACAGTGCGAGTTTAAACTACACTTTTAGTTTTAACTTTAGTTCAACGATTAATTCGGTTTCATAGTTTGGTTTAAACCATGAACAGAGTTCATTCTGTAGTGACAGTTTTCTGCCGTTTAAACCTCAGATCAGGCGATTGTCAAAAACACAAATATTTGACGTTGTTTTGTTATTGCTTGAAAGCAAATACAAGGAACGAGTTTGAAAAAGTCGTATAAAAGCTCACTACTGTACAATATACTGCCAAATTCTATTCATCAAATTTCTTTAAACTGAGTTCAATCGAATTGAAGTTCAGATTATATTAGGCGTATTTTTTTGGGAAGTGAGTATAACAAAACCAAAAGTGAGTATAACAATTTTACATGTAAAACCAAAAGTGAGTATAACAAAACCAGAAGTGAGTATACAAGTTTTGCATGTAAAAGTAAAAGTGAGCTAGCTATAGATTCTTAAAAAATACGCCTATTGTGAAACCGGACGAGTTGAACTTCAAATTTAAACTCACGTTCAGGTTCAGTTGAACTATACTTTAAACTTCCAGTGTGAAACTGGAGGTAAGCATTCTAAGTCTAAGCACGGTTGCCAGATTGGGCGCTTTGTCGTATTTTGGGCTATCTTTTTCCTTAAAAAACGATAGAAATTTTTCCATGAGCGCCCAACACAATTTTGGGCGATATATCGTTTTACAAATTTTGTCTTAATTTTGTTTGTTTTATTCTTTCACAAAACTAAAAAAGCTAACTCCTGAAAATTATTAAATCTTAAGACAAATTCGAAATTAAGGTCCGAGTATCAACTTAAATTATACGCGTCCCGGATTCAGAAAACTTCCGATCAAAATGCTTCCCCAGACGAAGAGAAATACATAATACCTTGATCTTTTGCAGGATCAGTGGAATAAATTGATATGATTTGACTGGAAAGTTGTGTTTCCGGTTGAGATACCACAAAATCCAGAACATTTTTGGGCTTACGTGTTATCAAATGTATAAGAAACGGGCCCAATGAAGCAATTGAGTTGCGTTTAAGTGAAACCCAAATACCAAAACTTCCAATAAGCATTGCTGTAGTAGAACGAGCGTTTTCATTTATGAATTCAATTAAGACCAAACCCCGAAAAAGATTGTCAACGGAATCTCTCGATGCTTTGATGCGCATACACACCAATTCGACTGTTAAAAATCTTTGTTGTAATTATTTTATACCAACATTGAAAATGATCAGCAAATTTACATCAGACATTTATACAGAGGGTAGTAATGATGATGACAGTGAATATTTTATAACTGAAGAAAGCAATAATGGTTTCAAAGGTTCCCGATAAAGTTTCGGATAGTTAGCTGCTGATATTTTTTTTCCATTTCATCGTCAAAGTCTCTGAGTTTGTTTCGATTCACATGTAAATTTGTTTCCTTTGTTTGTTTCGTGTTTTCTAATATACCTAATATTTTTTGTTGTTTTCGGAAAGCCGAGAGAAAAAAGACCTTTGATAAATTATCGAAAGAAAAAATTGAAGCAGCAAAAATAAAAAAATAAAAATATTTTTAACAGTGGAACTGGAGCAGGTATCCGCGGATACTCGGTTTTGTGTCGTATAACACCTTCGTCCAGCCCAGGGGAAAGGGGTATAGGATAAGAGTAGTTAGAAGAGTGACTTGTGGGTAGGAGTAGAAAAAGAAGGGGGAAGTAGATGCGCTTTCCCGGCTTATCGAGCACTCTAATTAAGTTTTTGGCAGTTCTTAGTTCGTTGTCCATCAAAACAACCTGTCTGTTATAGGTGACCCTTGGCGACTAAAGCCGCCGACAGCATAGCCTGTTAAATCATTACAACTTATGCCTCCACGCCAACAACGTCCAGAAAAGGACGCAAAGGCAAAGTGACCGCCCCTTCGTGGTAGGAAGATTTAGGAAAAAAATTAATACACAGGCGCGTTCTCGGCCGTTTTGGTAAGCCGGAATCGAATTCTGAAATGTTCATCATCGAGTGTTTCAAAATAATTTAAAAACTATATTTTTCCAGTCACTTCAAATAAATATTAAGTTTATCTTCCGGAAAAAGGATTAAACAGCTACTTGAACCGGCTATGATACTCTATCCGAGACTATATCTGTCAGATATCACTATCCGAAACCTTTGAAACCAAAAGTTGAAGTTTAGCTGATAGATAGGTAAGTTCCGGATAATCTATCCGAGACTTTATTAGCTAGTCTTGGAACTGGCCCTAAGTGTTTGTATCATTTCATTGTTTTTTTTTTATTTATTTATTTATTTCAATCAAATGAGTACATCTACTGTTCTCGCTAGATTAGATACTTAATACAAAAATTATATACTTAAAAATTACCACCAAAGCCTAACAACAGGAGTAATTTATTCCTAAATTAATCTCTACTAGTATGAAAATCAATAACATCAAAATATTTATTCGATTCTCTAAGCCTAAGGCATCTAGAAATTGGTAACCATAGTTAACCCTAGTTAACCCTATGATAGGGTATATGAAATAAAAAGCGATTTCTTAGAACTCTCGCAGGAGCATAAAATCCAACTAATGATAATAGAAAAGGGCAATCGATATGACCATCTATCAAATCGCGAATAAACATAATGGAGAAATATTGCCTCCGTCTGAGAAGAGGTAAGATACCAAATAATTTGCATCTGGTCTCGTAAGATGGCATTTCAATATTCCATCGTAGTCTACGAACAGCTACTCTAGTCAGACGCTTTTGGATCTTCTCAATTCTAAAAGAATGTACTTCGTAAAATGGATTCCATACTATACTACAGTATTCGAGATGTGATCTGACAAATGCAAAAAATAAACATTTCAGAGTATGCGGATCTTGAAAGTCTTTCGAATTCCTCAATAAGAAACCTAGCATCTGATTACCTTTGGCAACCAAAAACTCAATGTGCTTGCAAAAGCTAAGTTTAATGTCAAAAATAACTCCAAGATCTTTTTTGGAGCAAATAATGGACAATGGGGTATTATCGATTACATACGTAAAGGGAATTGGAGAGAGGTGACGATATATATATTTTTTTTTTGTTCAAGTTTTATTTACTTTCATAAACATAATACATGATTGTGTACCTGTTTTATGATAAAGAACCGAATTATTTTCAACGATTTTTGGGCTTCTTTCCCGGCAACGATATTGGGCTACATTTTTTTAAGGTTTGGGCGCTTAAAGCAAACTAAGTTCTGGCAACCCTGAGTCTAAGTTCATATAAATCAGGACCTCATTTTTAATTAGTTTCAGTGAAGCCCTGTTCCTCTCTTCCCGCCACTTTACATTCATGACGGAAAAGACTCTCTCAGGGAATGCTGAAGTGGCAGGATTAGAGAGTAGGTCTGTTTTATTGGCAATCCATTTCAATGAAGTAAAGTAAAGTAGAATTTTTAACATGCAATTACAACAACTACAAACTGTTTGACACTTTCGAGACTCTTATAGTTGTTGTAATTGGGTGCTAAAAATTCTACTTTACTTTACTTCACTGAAATGGATTGCCAATAAAACATGCCTAGTATATAGCTAACATTTTTTTTTAAATAAACGAATTCCTACGGACACTTACTAAAAATATATTGCCATTTTTCGACACTATTCTTTTGCAAAAAATCAGAGTTATTTATTAATTCACCCTGCAGTTGTTTTAAAATTATTATTTCAGAATATAATCTGTCCATTTAAATGTTGAATTTGTAGGTTTAGTTTTCCTTCAATGATTTGTTCTAAACATCGGCCGGTTTTTATTGTATGTACAAAGGAAAAAGAAAAAAGTTTTTTTTTACATTTGTGTACGCAGATAGGTGAATGGTTAGGAAATATAATTCATAAAATGGAGATGAAAATGCTTTCGTTATAGAAAGTATACTTAAAGGAAGACGAGAATCAGGTAAAAAGTAAGCTTAAGTAAAAAAAGAGTATTTTAGTGTACTCTATTAGAGTTATAGATTATAAAGTACACATACATGAAATAAAGTACAATACTCTATTTTAGAGTACGATTGGCAACTCTATCTTCCGCTGTACGTATACACCGCATTCCAAGAGTATTCATGCGAAGCTAACTCAATGTTGATTTATTCAAATTAACCGTATAATTTGAGTAAATTTGAAATTGCCCCAACGCTCTATAAATGTTAACATATTTTTTTTGCTGTGCAATAAAGATCAGAATCACAGTAATATAATTTAATTTAAATAAATACATAAACAAAAAAAAATATTTGAAAATATTGTTTTAAATTATAAATTTTCTGTAATAGAACCACTACTACTCTAAATGTATGTAAAAAAACATAACAACAATATCTACAGTATAGATACCTATTTGTAGTAGATACATACGAGTACAGTATATCTAGTCATAGTCAACCCTTTCGGGAAAATTCGACATATTGATTTTTCCATTCGGTGATATAAATAGAATTAAATAGAATCCATTTAATCACATTAACCCTTCTGGGCTATACATCTCAGATCCATCAAAGTGAACTCTTGCCTAAAGTAGGTATCCTTTGGATGCCCTCATTGTCTATAAATAGCATAGCCAACACATCATCCATATTCTCCTATGATGTAGTAGGCACCTATCTGTTTTGTATTCTTGTGGGCAGGATAAAGATAATAATCACATTCAACATGTCCGCTTTGCACAGCATGTGGAAAATCCTTTCAGCGATATAATCTCCCCGTTTCCAAGGATTATCGATTTAGTTGGATGTAATGTACATACACGGTGGGCAAAAAAAAAAAAACAAAAAAAGCAAATGTATCCAACTGTCGATAACATTTTATCTCCGAATTATGCTTTGAAAGCGAAATTAACTATATATAATGTTTCGAGGCATGTGCATATTGAGCGAAAATTAGTACTCCATCAGTACACCATCCGTACTAATCCGCTAATGATAGCAGACAGATGTAATCGAAGGGTAGCTGTGACGTGGAAGTGGAAGAAAAGACGGATGATATAGAGATAAATTATTTTGCCTCGAATATTTGATTTCCTCCGGTGTTCTGCTCTTGGCAGAGAGGAAATCAGTTTAAGGGATAAAAGGAGGAGAACTAGGAGTAAATGTTAATGGAATTTCGCATTCATTTTAGTCAAAAAATATGCAAACAAAAATCAGTACCTACAGGAATAAAGTTGGGCACAGTTGCGTGAGTAGTCCACCCACACCTAGATAACGGCAGTTCCATCTCTTCTGAGGGTTTGGCAAATATCCGATATCCGAATGCAAAGCTTCTCCTTACCATTCAAGGCAAAAATAAAACAGCCGCATGTGAAAATAGCGGTGAAGTTATTAGTTTGAAGATCGGATAAATTGGCATAATACCCACACAGTAGATACCTGTTAGTAGGTACATGTTAAGAAACAAAATAGCTATGTAGTTGGCGTAATAAATTTATTAAGGAGCATTTCTTTTTTTTCACTTGTGGAGCAGAACCTAAAGGAGGTCAAAAAATCAATCACCACTCCACGCATGCCTATTGCCTATTTTGTATGTGGCTACAAATTTAGTCTTTATAATATAACCAGATAGGCGCAGTAGCGCAGTGATTAGTGTAATGGACTACTGTGCGAGCGATCCAAGGTTCGATCCCGGGAAAAACACAAATTACTTCTTAAAGCGGCCCATAGACACTACACTTGTGTCTGCACCGGTGTACTGACACCGGTATGGCATTCCGTCATACACATCACACCGATCGAGACACGGATACCAAAAATCAAAAACTTTTGATTTTGCTCGCTCCGTGTCTGACACTAAAATCGGTGTGTGCACCAGCCCACACACAGCACACATTTCCGTACACCGACACCGATGCAGACACAAGTGTTATGTCTATGGGCCGCTTAAGGTTTCTTCTACTACGCGTACGCCACCTCTCGCGAACGTCTGACAAACATCCGAGAGTATGACTGCCTCTGTTTTCCAAGCAGAGGTCCTGGCAGTGACAACAGCAGCCCGTGAGTTTGTGGTAAGAGCAATACCTCCTGAAGGTACCTCCTGAAGGTATTGCCTTCTTTATCGACAGCCAGGCAGTAATAAAAGCCATAACTGCAGCAGAAATAAAATCGAAGCTTGTGAAGTGCTGTCGCGAAGAACTCAAGGATCTTGGTACACAGCATAAGGTAGCACTCCGCTGGGTTCCGGGACATGAAGGCATTCCAGGCAATGAGAAAGCAGACGAATTAGCAAGACAAGGTTCGACAGTCTATTTCAGAACAAGCGGATCCCTCTGTGGGGATGTCCACTCAAGCTTGAAGCAAGGAGAAAAGCCACAAGAGAGGCGAACGCAAGATGTGTCGCCTTAAACACTTGTAATACCACAAGAGAATGCTATAGCCGTCATTCAACGAATCCAAACCGAGAGGATAGGAAATCCCTGTCCACCCTCGTAGGTATCATAACGGGACACAACACTCTGCGGTACCATATGAAGAAAATGGGCTTAACGGAAGAAGAACTTTGCAGAGGCTGCGGTGATGAGGTCACATGTCACTGCCCAGGTCTCCAACACACCAGGTATAAATTCCTACGGAGTTACTTCTTCAACGACCTAGACGAGCATTCCAGCACATCAATAGACAAGATAATGAACTTCGTCAAATCAACAAGATGATTTGTGTGTAATAGCACAGTAAGTAATTTAAATACAGGGTTTATAATGGGTAAGGGACAAGCTCTTTCCCCTATCACAATGGGTCAGTATTGACCTGAGTGTGGCACGGAGAAATCCTCGCCAGCCCACAAACCTAACCTAAAGCGGCCCATAGACACTACACTTGTGTTTGCACCGGTGTCGGTGTACGGAGATGTGTGTTGTTTGAGGGCGCACACCGATTTTGGTGTCAGACACGGAGCGAGTAAAATCAAAAGTTTTTGATTTTTGGTGTCGGTTTCTTGATCGGAGTGATGTGTATGGCGGAATGCCATACCGGTGTCAGTACACCGGTGCAGACACAAGTGTAGTGTCTATGGGCCGCTTAACCACGACTGTCCTGAAATAGCTTTTCGATTCAGCCGTTCGGACACCTCATAAAATTGTACGTCCCTTTCATTCGTCCCTAAAAATAAAAACTCACACAAAGCGAATGGTTGCGAGAGAAGCTAGGCCTAGGGTGTCTACCCGCCTGTTGCGCTACCTATTTATTTATTTTTATATAACCTTAACCTTTTTCCCCTTCATTGTGTACCTACTTCTGATATTTTATCCTTATAGCTAAATGAATACATTGATGAAAGGTCAAACTATTAATTCTGGACCCTGACCTTAAAAATGAGCAATTAAGCTGAATAAATATTTTGTTATCTGTTTTGGTATAATTTTGTTTCGAAAAAATTGTGTCGATATTATCAGATAAACCACATGTATTAATACCAATCAGCTTTGCAGTATTTTAGTTCTCATATTTGAAACACTTTAGACTTTAGTGAATTCAATTTGAGCAGTATAATCTTTTCGAAAAACCCAGATCAAAGTTCGTATTAAGTTAGCTTGACAAATATTACGCAGAAAAGATTAAACAGATTAGTATTCGTTCAAATGTGATGGCTGTTGCCTAGCAAAAATGGCATACAAAGGAAATAAAAAAGGAGACATAGGTACCATAACAACGACCTAGAAATTAGGTGGCAAAAAAGGAAAACAAAAAATGTATACATTTATACCCCCTCTCAAAAATACTGAAAAACATGTTGTGTTGGACATTCTCATTTTAATGAGCTCATTACATTGTCAATCTCAAGCGTTTCTATAAAGCGAATTCTCACTAGCTACTTTCTGTTCCTAGTGGTCTTATAGACACACCCCTACGTACCACCAGATTGTGGATTAACGAAACGCCACCGTTTCAATTCTCCCCACCCCATGGTTAGTGTTTTGTTGTTGGACCATATCCATTTCGTGTGATAAAGATTTTGGTCCTTCACAGGTTTTGGTTGAAGTTTTGCTCTTTGGCTGACAATCTATATACTTAAAGAGACGTTTTTAATTTCAATAGTTCTTCTATATGTACAAATGCAATTGATCCGTTGACAGAATAATGATGAAATGACGTTATATGTACTGTATGCCAACGGATCAATGTTATTTTATTTAGATTTTAGCGCAATTCTTTTGCAATAAATTCAGAAACATTTAAAAGGAGAATACATGTCAATCTCATACAGAATTCAGATTTCTCAACAAGAATCCTTTAAATAAAAAATATTATATAACTAGCAGACCCGTGCTCGGCTTGCCGCGCCCGTTCAGTTCTTGACAAGCAAACAATTCAGTACCTATTGTAGAGACCCAATATTACATAGTCGATTGCTTTATATTTTTCTATCAATTGACTTCTATTTTCCGTATTTTTATTTTATAAGTGCGACTTTATTTTCATTGTTTTACATTTTATATAGTCAAGTGTTGGCATCGCACAGTGCCGATACTACACCTATCAGTCAGTATAATATATGAAATACATAGATAGGAAAGCGTAGATACATTTTTGTCGATTCAGATAATCTATCTTACTCGACTTTTTTTTAACTATGTGCACTTCATTTTGAAACGAAATATTTATAATGCGTATAGCGGTATTAATAAAAAGACTATCCCCTCTTAATACCCATATTTCAGCTGGCCTGCCCAAGTAGAAATTTGTGACTTTGATGCCCACTTATTTTAAATTATAGTCACCGTATGGTATATTTGACTTTGTTTTGAGTAGATAAAGGCATTACTATGATTAGGGAAACAGTTTGACATTTTTGTAACCAGTACGTGCCTTAAAGAGACAAATGTCCTTTAACTTAACATTTCAGTAAATTTCGTGTCTATTAAACTACTGAATAGCGACAGAACTAAAGTCACAAAAACAGCAGAGTTGCTATTTAATGTTACCACTACACAACTACACGAATAGACTATGCACAGTCTGATAATTGTGACCATGAAATGCCACCATAGAGTACATTATTCTATTTTGGTTTTTATTTGCACACAATCTCCAAACATATTGTTTAAATAAATACTTAAAAATTTGACGCATTAGTTTCTACACATATTAGTTGAATGTTATTTCCACCATTACTATATTGTACCAGGTTTTGTATCAACACAAAGGAAGAACTGAGAAGGATTTGTATGCTCAATACATCACATATAAGACTTATAGACGTAGAGTGTAAAGGGGGCACAGAATAAAAAAAGACAGTATGTCGTTTTAGGTATAGGTATGGAATTATGGTTTTCAATAAAATATCAATTAGATAGGTATTGTTTTAGCAATTTAATTGGCAAATTTTGTGAACATATTTTAAATGCACCTGCAGAATATATAGTAGTAGCATCATGCAGCGCTTTTAAATAAAGTGGAAAAAAAATATGTGTAAAAATAGTGTGCACCTAAGTACCTATAAAAATTCGCGTTGCACCATCGTAGGATATTCACGCCCCAATAGCGCAAAAAATCTACCGCCTGACACTTATTGTACTATTGCTATACATGGTAAGAGTTATCTACAGTAGTCCAAAATTTAGGGAATTATTTTTATAATAGGCTTGTTTTATTGGCAATCTCTATCTCTATCTATCTCAAGCTATCTCAGCCAAAGTAGAATATTTAACACGCAATTACGACAACTACCTACAGTATCAGTTTTGTTTTTATTTTTGATAATGTCAATAAAGTAATAATAAAGCCGCGCTTTTATAAGTAACCAAACATGTCAGTAAAATACATTTCAGAGGTAGGTATTATTATTTCAATGTATTTTTTTTTTTAAATATTCATCAATTTTCAATATTAATTAACTGATTTAAGTAAATATTGACTAAGTACAGCTTAATAAAAGCAAAAAACAACTTCATCAATATATTATTGGGGAACACATGCACCCATTGCCCCTACCAAATGAAACGCACATGCCCTAATATGCCATACTAAACGCCATTTTCGATCCTAAGAATTGGGCATCCATTTTTTAATAAAAAATTATTTCACAATTTAGATTCGCAAATTCTTTATTACTATAGGTGTATTTAACCGTGAAATATATTTCATAATTCGTTTAACTCATTTTAAAAGCTATTGAGATCATTTGCGATGTCAATGGAAAAAATATAATTATTTGGAAATAAAATTGAATATATAAATATTCCATATTTATTGAGCGCGTGAGTTTTTACCACTGCAACTTATTCATATTTATGGTAAAACTGTCTTCCGTTTTAATATTTGGGCTACGGATACAAAGAAATTCAAGTTTTTATTTAATTACTATTACCATTTTCCATTATGTTCGTTTGGGTATGCCAATTCATTCCATGTGTATAGAATATAGATACATTTTATTTGTATCTGTTTGTATTTGTGTACAGATTTTATTATATTCTATTTATGTGAATGAACTTACAAACACATAAAGACAGGATTGATAGCTCACTTTGTGTGTTACATGCAACACTTTGTGACCGTAATGTGTGGTTTCTGTACTGTAAATGTTTTCCATGTTTACTATAATGTGTATTTCACAGAATGGTCATATACCTAAGTAAGTCAAACTAATTCCCCACTTGATCACGGTTCCCTCCTATATGAGACACGGTTTGCACCTTTGATAAATTAAACACACTTTGGCCATAATGGGAAACTTACTGAATTGTGGTAACAGCGGTAGAACTTTAACCAACGATTTCTACTTGGGTGGCAGAGGGATAATGCACTTGTACATGTGACAACTCTTAAAATTAATAAATACATTTCTCTGCTCTTTATCACGAAACCAACAGCAGCACTGCACGTGCTGTAGGTGCTAATCGTGCTTGAAATTCTGGCATATTCCATCAGCTGACACTATCGTGCTCAGCCTCAGAGCATTTTATGTTCTTTCGCTTGGGATGGAATTTTTAGTTTGTCCGAGGAGTTCGCGAAGTTCTTGTTGGTACCTATTCGTTTATTTGGAATATTATGTATAGTCATTAGGAAAAGTCATCTTTATGTGTTGGCAAGTTAACCACGCAGAATTCGGCAAGTTAAGTTATCCGCTCGGTATCACATGTCAGTGAGAGCTGAAATACGTTTATTAATAAGAAAGATGAGTTAACAGATGTGTTAGTGCTAACTCGTCGCTGTTTGATATTTATTAATGTCAAGCAATAGCCGATAAAATAAACAATAAATAATACTTAATAAATCTTCTGGCATTATAATTTAAATATGATTTCTACCATATGACCGCCACGGCTTGCACGGACGTGGGCTAATGCTAAAGTGGAGGTCCAGTTTTCGATGACGTTTTCCAACATTTGTGGCCGTATATCGGCAATAATGCGGCGAACGTTGTCCTCCAAGTGGTCAATCGTTTCGGGCTTATCGGCTTAGACTATAGCGACTTCACATATCCCCACAGAAAATAGTCAAGCGGCGTTAAATCGCGCGATATTGGAGGCCAATTCATGGGTCCGCATCGTGAAAATATGCGATTACCAAACGTTTCCCTCACTAAATCAATTGTGACACGAGCTGTGTGACATATTGCGCCGTCTTGTTGAAACCACAGCTTCTGCACATTTTCATTTTTGATTTGTTCTGCGCATGTACGTCATAGTTGCGGAGTGTAGATTTTGACTCTTGGTATTTACGTGTGTTTTATATGGAACAAGTTGTGTTGGTTCTTTAAAAGTTTAAATAAAAAGGAAAATATAGAAGATATAGTTTCGGAATTTTTTGAATGTGCTTGGAAAAACATTTATCGTCCATAACATTTGTGTCTTTTTTTTTTGTTGTTCCTTTCAATTAAGTCGCAGAATTACTTATTTTCTGCTCAGCTCGACGCGTCATATTAACAAAATTGATGAAAAAACTTGTGTTTTGAATCGAATGTGAATAAAGCCACAATCACATTCAAGAAAATTTTAAAAAAGTACACAAAGTTAACAAAATAATATTTTTTCTCCTTTCATCACATAAACTACTTTCTATCATTCCGTTTCATTTTTATCAAAACAAATTTTTTTAAAGCTCAAGGGGCTCTGAGCTTTCACATTTTGCAAGCTCGAAAAACCAACACACACTAAAAATAGTTTTCATAATCTGACCAGCAGATAGCTCTGCAAGTCAACTATTTTGAGGAAACATACCTTGCGTTTGACGTTTTGTCATTTTTAGCTACAAAAGCTTTATTTCGAATGTCAAAAAAACAAAAAACACCGAGCTGGTGAAGGCTTCTCGCAGATAGAAATTCCAAGACCACTCAACGTTTTGCTCGTGGACACTAAGGTGTAGTCTAAGGACTACAGCAAAGCTAGTAGCTAATGTTGCCGCTCTGAGGAATAAATTTCCCGACGTAATCGACCGTATTCGGGACTCAATGGAGTAAGATGTAAACGCGTCCATCCCAATCTACACTACACTTGGACACCAGGCAGAGGATGGCGAGAGATTCCGAGACCTAGAGCAGCTATTTCGAATAAACAACGACCTGCTGAAGACCATTGGAGTGTCACACGAAAGGCTAGAGGATATCTTTCGGATTGCAGAGAAGAATAAATTTAGCTGCAAGCTAACTGATGCTGGTGGTGGTGGATATACCATTGTGATACTTCCTACGGACTACAAGGACAAAGCAGAATTCTCCACATTGTGCAACGAACTCTTAGCTAACGGATACAGAATAACTGAAACCACGGTCGGTGGTAGAGAATGATATTGAAAATAAATAAATGTTGACTTCCTTTTCATAATGTTGTTTATTTTGATTGCTAAGAATTTCTTTTAACGTTGGCTAGTATCACGTGGTCTGTATGGTATTCCTCGGTTCTTGATTTCCCTCACAGTGCCTGTTGGCAGGCTGCTTCGACTCGGGTTTTGTAAAACTCTGCGTCTGTGAGTTTTTCTCGAAATTTCTGCACCTCGATCTCAAGTCGATCGGCTCGCTCAGCGCGTTCCCGCAATACATCCACTTCGTCTCTGTAAGCGGACGCTCTTTTGGCTTCCGAGTACCATTCTTGGCTCTAAAAGAAAAATCTTATTTGTTAACTACATGCTTCTTTTTCCTGTTTTGTTCGTTTTAATAAAATTATATTACGCCCCAATGGAACTATCGACTAAGGACTAAAAGAACGATTTTTAGAACCAGCTAATCATAGGATGGTTGGAGGCCTGCCGCTGCCATTAAGCCAGCTGAGTGTCAACTTTCAACCAAGCTTTTTACAAACAATTACTTTTAAAATCGTTAACTAAAACATGTTCCATATTCTTAAGATATAACTTAATATTACCTCTGTTCTTAATTTCTCATGTTGTGCGCTTTTGTGTTCCAACTCTTCCTTCGCTTCGAGAAAAGCTTCCGACTTTTCTTCCCTACAAAGTGGAGAAAGCAGAAAGTGGCAACCGATGTTATCCACTTCATATACATGGCGTCACGTTCTTTTGTCAAACGCAATATATGCGTATACATATCAGCTGGTGTTAACAAATCAATTGATTCCTCCGTTAGTACCAAACTATGATTATCAGTCACCTGTGTAGACAATCAATCGTTAAAAGTAAATACAAATTAATGAATATCAAATGTATTGTACCTGTTTAATAAGCTCCACAATTGCATGCTGCGTGTCCACGTCTAGTTCTTTAATGCGTCCAATGAATAGTTCTTTGTTGGGGCACTGCACTGCCGCACCGAGCAAAAGCGTTAATAACAGTTTCATTTGCTCTCAGCCATGGCGTGTTTCTGTTTTGAGCGAATCATAGGAGAAGCTTATAAATTTTGAAGCTGCATTTTTAACTTACCTGGATTAAAGCCTATTGTGTAAGAATCAGGAAGAACCAAAATTGTCTGACTAAACTCTTCCTCGAAGAGTGATTTTAAGTTTCGAACGATGCATTCGAAATTTCTTGCCCTCAACAAAATCATTTGACACTTATGAAAAATAAAAAAATGAAGCCTGTCATATTCCTTGGCATCTTCCAAGTGTCAAGAAAGAGCTTTTAGGGAAAACTCTGTCGTATAGATGTCGCATACATATGCGTGTGTTTTTTTAATTTTTTCCACTTTTCTAACTTTTTTAAAATTTTCCTGAATGTGATTGTGGCTTAATATGTTTAAAAAAAACAAAAAACAGTTTCGTCAATTATTTATTCTATTTTGGTTTTCTTGTGTTTTTTCGTCCACTGTTTGTCGATTAAGGAAGCGAATGCAAAAGTGCATTCGCGAGCGGAAGAAGAGTGTTTTTGATACGGATATTGCAGTATCTACCTCTGAGCAGTGGTTGACAGTTAATTGTAGAATATGAAAAAAAGCTTAACATTGGTAAGTGGATCTATGTTTTAAGAAACCAAAAAATTAAGATTTACGGGCCATTTTGAGTTGGCCCGGGGCCAAGGGCCAAAATACAAAACAGTGTGCCAAATGGTCCGATCGGGCACATTGTGGCAACGCTTTCCCCTATCATCTTAATATTAGCATTCATTAAAACCTCGGGTTCGAAATTTTGTACCAATACAATACTATTTTTCTCTTATTACGAGGAGAAAGTTAAAAATGAAGAATGATTGATTTTTGCAAAGATGGTTAATACGATATTATTTCATTTTTATGTATTGTAAAGGTACTAGCTGCACCCCCGCCAGCTGGCGAAGCTTTTTTACGGGCGACAATGTTTTAATTTTTTTTTGTATGGGAGGTGCCACGCCCCTCTGTCCAATTTTGAGCAGTCTACACAGGAGCACTCCACCACGGCCAATACCTAAGATTATCTGTAAGTTTGAGCTGAATCGATTCTGTGGTTTTCGAGATACATATACGATTTTGATGTTTTTTTTTTTATGGACCGTGCCACGCTCCTTTGTCCGATTTTTTATTTGTTTAGCCTATCGCATTGCCCCCTCATGTAGCTGACCTCCCCGTGGTGGGGGGCGGGCAACATGTCTAGGTTCACCTAGACATGGCTAACGAAGCACACACCCAATGATGACAAAGCGACGAAAGCGAGCCTCGGATATTGCCAAGCCTGTCAAAATAGGGCGCCCTTTGGAGCCAGGCCTGGAGGGTGGCAGTTTGCGAGCGTCTGGTGGTCGGCTTGTCACGCTCGGCAGTCGGCCGGGTTTAACCCGAAACGGCTACGAGCTTCCTATCAATGGTCTCGCAAACCATTATGGGGGTCAGAGGGTGGATGCGCTATGCACCAATAGGGGCATAAGTGGACTTTCGACAACTAGACAACGGCATCGACTTAGGATAGGCACGTGGAACATCTCTTCGCTCACGGGAAAAGACCTGGAGCTTGTTGGGGAGGCTGTTAAATATCGACTAGATATAGTTGGTGTTTCCTCAACAAAGCAAAGGGGTTCTGGAACTGTGGACCTTGCAGATGGGTGGAAACTTTTCATGTCGGGAGTAGCACCTTCAATGTCTGCTCAGGCGGGAGTGGAGATACTCACAAGTCCCAGGCTGGCAGGCAGAGTATTGGATTGGATACCATTAGGAGGGAGAGTTGCGATCTTAAAGCTTAAGCTTGAAAGATCCGGCTCTAGTGCAGGTGTATGCACCGAATCTGGAGTCAGGGTACGCAGCTTTCTTAGATGAAGTTGATGCAGCCCTTGAAAAGGTTGCAGATATGGATTCTTATATCCTGATGGGTGATTTCAATGCTCACGTGGGTGCGGATTTCTTGACATGGGGCAGCGCGATTGGGAAACACGGTGACCCCGATCAGAACGCGAACGGAGAGAAGTTGTTGGACTTTTGTTGTTCAAATGGAATGTCCATTATGAACACTTTCTTTCCACACAAAGATATCCATAAATACACATGGTACCGTCGAAGTCTGCAGCAGAAATCGCTGATAGATTTCTTTGTGGTACCGTCGTGTATTAAAAGGATGGTTTGTGATGTTCGTGTGTTGAGAGGGGCTGAACTGTCAACTGATCACCACCTGGTGTTGTGCAAATTGTATCTCACCGATCAAATACCTATCCTGCCAAAGCGTAAACCAAGAATGGTTACGCGCATACGGTGGGAGGGACTACAGAACGATGAGATACGGGAGGAATTTGCACGGCAGGTATCTGCAAGGTTTGAACAAATTCCAAATGTTCCATTGAATGTAGAGGAAGAATGGCAGCTGTTTTCAACAGCAGTTATTGCCTCTGCAGGACATGTTTGCGGAGTGAAGCGGCTCGGTGTAGCGGCTGGTGGTGAGAAAAGAACTGCGTGGTTTAAAACGCCCGGAGTTCAAGAAGCTATCAGAGAGAAGAAGAAGGCTTTCAAGGTGTGGATTCACTTGGGGGACTCTCCTTCTCGAAACCGGTACATTGAGGCGCGAAGAACTTGCAAATTGGCTGTTAAAGCAGTCAAAGAACAGTCTTGGAAGGAGTTCGGCGAAAAATTGGACCGTGATCACAGATCTGCAAGCAAGGTGTTCTGGCAGACCATCCGCCGTCTTAGAGGAAGGAAGTGGAACATTATCGAAGGAGTCAAATCCAAAGATGGTACACTTCTTTCTAATGAGGAGGACATCTTGCGCAGATGGAGCGAGCACTTTTCCGAATTGCTCAATCCAATCCAGGGCATTGAGGATGACACATCCATCGCCTTAAGCAGGGCGGAAAATAGTCCCACGGTAGAGGAAGTCACTTTTGCGATCAAATCGCTAAAAGCTGGCAAATCTGCCGGAGTGGATGAAATCCGGCCAGAAATGCTAAAGGCCTTAGGTGAAGAGGGAGTCAAATGGCTCTCTCGTGTCATTAAAGTGGCCTGGGAATGCGGCGAAACACCCAGCGATTGGCAGATTGGGGTGATTGTGCCCCTTTTCAAGAAAGGGGATAAAAGGGATTGCTCCAATTACAGGGGTATATCACTTTTAAGTCTCCCCGGAAAAGTCTTTGCCAAGGAAACGCGTTGCAGAGCTGTGGTCGAGGCACGATTAGGAGATGAGCAGTGTGGCTTTCGTCCCGGCAGAAGCACAACCGACCAGTTATTCACTCTCAGAATGGTACTTGAGAAGGCTTGGGAGTATGCTACACCTGTTTACGCTTGCTTCGTAGATTTGGAGAAAGCATATGACCGAGTCCCTCGAGGGAAACTCTGGAGTGTATTACAGGAGTATGGAATTGATGGTTCTCTCTTGAGAGCCATTCAATCTCTTTACACAAACTGTAAAAGCTGTGTTCGGGTAAACGGCGTTAAATCAATACCTTTCACCGTGGGCGTTGGACTTCGTCAGGGGTGCGTCTTGTCTCCTCTCCTTTTCATTACTTATATGGACTGGATGTTACAGCGTAGTCTTGGCGAGGAACGTTTCGAATTGGGAGATCTGAGGATAAGTCATTTGCTCTTCGCTGATGACTTGGTCATCCTTGGGTCCTCTCAGACTGAACTTCAGCGCGCACTCGATCGGTTTGTAACCGTTTGTGTTGAAGCTGAGATGAAGGTAAACGTGAACAAATCTGAAGTGATGGTCGTCTCCAGAACGCCTGTTCAATGCAATCTGCATGTTAGTGGAGTCCCATTGAAACAGGTGGAGAAGTTTAAGTATCTCGGGGTCTTATTCACGAGTGATGGAAGGAGCAATGCCGAGTTTTCCTGTAGGATTGGTCAGGCTGGGTCAATTTTGAGACAGCTTGGTCATTCTGTTATTAGGAGGACTGAACTTGGTGTCAAAGCTAAGTTGTCAGTCTTTAATTCGGTGTTTGTTCCAACTCTCACATATGGTCATGAGGTTTGGGTAATGACCGAAAGAATAAGATCGCGGATACAAGCTGCCGAAATGAGATTTCTCCGTAGTATTGCTGGTGTGACCCGTAGAGATCGCATCAGAAATACCAGAATACGTGAGGAACTCAATGTCGAGCAGCTACTTCTCCGGACGGAGCGATCCGTACTTCGGTGGTTTGGTCATGTTAAACGCATGTCCCCGACCAGGATTCCACGACGTGCTATGGAATCCGTACCATCGGGTAGGCGTCCTCTAGGTAGACCAAGGATGAGATGGTTAGATCAAGTCCATAATCTCTCCTATACCCGTATGGGGATTGCCCTTGATGATTTAGAGTCGATGGCGGAGGATCGAGAGCTATGGAGGGTCCACTTGAGCAACCTACTCCCGCGACCCACTTAATGGACAAGCGGACCATTGAAAATGAATGAATGAATAGCCTATCGCACAATCACCGTAATTACCGACATTTAAAAAAAAAATCAACAAAATTGGTTAAAAATTACGGGCGACAGAGGGAAACAGTTTTTTCCACTTTGTTTTATAAGAAGAGAAGAGATAGTATACTTATTTGAACGAGGTAAAAATCCAAAAATTATGCAATGAATTTCTAAATTCAGATTTTCTAAAATATGCAATGGAGTTTTTAATATTCCTTTATTAATAACTAATATAGGTAGCCAATATATCCAACGCACAGATTTTTACAAAGTCCTTATTCTCTTTTTAAATGCTATCGAAAGAGGGACTATGTACTTATCTAGTAATCGGAATTGATATTTATGAAAGTGACCTAAATAATCGGGATCCCGTTTTATATCGCTCTTCTTGCTGTACAAACTGTATCATATGTTAAAAAACAGGCATATTAGTATTCAACAGGGATGAAGGATGAAGCCCTCCTCCTTACTCAGAAAATATTGTGTGTGTTTCAATCAACGTGTACTTATATTTTTGTTTGCACTTAAATTTCATCTCTCAACCTTCTGTTCCACCTTCATGCACGTCGTTGTAGTGTAGCTATGTACGTTGGCGATGTTTTTCGTTATGATTATTTCCTGAAGCGAAAGCAACAGCAGGTTCTATCACCATCACCCTGTTAGTGCCTTGCATGGGATTGCTGAAGGTGGGTGGTGTGAAGATGCGTTGTTTTCTTGTTTTGTCATTTGTCTTAATTTTTTATTCGTATTTTCCCTTTTTTTCTAATTTGTGTACTGTATCTGTACCTATATCTGTTGCACATGTAAGATGTGAAACATAGGAAGAAGGTAGGTAATAGTAATACATACATACATACGTACTACGTTCTACGTAGGTACTTTGTATGAAATGGAACCACATACGCCTCCGGTCTTCTGGTTGTCCCTTCATGAACATTATTTTAGTTTTTACTTTCTTTTTCCCTATGTATTCGTGGAAAAGATTTTTTTTAGCTTATTATGTCGTGTCCTGGAATTATGACAAAATATGCTGAGGAAAAAAAAAATAAGGAATTGTGTGTATGTACACGCTAAGGTTGGGAATGGAATTTAGAATAACAATAAGTAGCCGGGTTCTGTGGAAGAGAGAAAACGAGAAAGTATGTTTGTAACGTGCATAGCTTTCGTGTTGTAAATGTGAGTAATTGAGATTTTGTTTTGTTTGTGTTTCTAAATTTTTTTGACCGAAAAAAATAAACTGTGACGGGGGTAGATACTTTGTTGTATGAATTTATTGATCGTTGGAGGATTTTATGTTTTCAAAAAAATTGAATTTAAGCAGATTACTTTTTATTTTTGTGTTCTTAGAGTAGGTACCTATTATTTCATCTGTTATCAAATATGTACATATTTTGTTATTGTCTATCTTGTTGCTGGGAAATTGTTTTGCAGTTTAATTGGCCTAAGAGGATTTAAAATCGAATGTCCTTGTAGAAGAAAATAATGACTGAATAAATCGAATGAAAGTAGTAGACAGTAGTCAGGCCGTGGTCAGGCCTCACCCACAACCAGTAGTCTGTCTCTTTTCCCCTTTTTACCTCTTGTATAGTTCATAATAAAACAAAGGCAATTCATCAATACTTTTCGAATGGTCAGAGTCAAAGACTTTAGTTCAGAACCTTTGGGAAAGGAGCCAGTTTTCATGAATAAAGTTTATTCTTTCATAAACTTTTAAGATATGTAGGTATTAGTTTTTAAGCCCTCGTTAAAACCAAGTGTTTTTACTTCTTTAGTCATAAAACCAATAAAGAGTACTACATACATGAGTATTTACTTTATTGATCAAAATGAGCGGGCATAGATACATTTGCCCTTGAAGCTCCACGACTTTCCAGTTGTGAATATCTAAATGCGGAGTGACGGATTCCTCAGTCTAATGGCAATGGGCGCATCAAATATCTTGTCAATGGAAGAGGTTTCGGCTGCGATCCATGAGCGAGTTCTCTCAGTCTGCGGCTAAACGCCAAATTTCTCCTAGTCTGCTTGTTGAAAACTTATAGAGATCGCAAGCTCTCTTTTGCAGGCGATACGTTTCACGTGGCCCTGATGTCATTCGCCATCACTACACTAGTGATATTAGGTTGATTAATATGGTTGTCCATAATGATGCTTAAAAGACTATCTGAAAGCTTCATCTTGACCACCCGTCCCCGTTCAAAAGAGACAGTGCCATCATCATCACTTCGATCAATCACGATTTTTAATAACAAATGGGGCTTCCTCTATTTTCAAGCACATCTTTAATGCGGTTTGACATTGATAATGGTAAAGCTCTTAAGCTTATCAATGCTGATTGTCGCCCACGCCATGGGATATATTCTTTAAGCTAATTGACGCGGTAGAATTGTCTGCAATGTAATTAAACATTGCGTCTTAGGATTGTTGATTGATGTTGGTTTTTAAACATTTTTGGATGGGAATTATTATTAACTGAGAATGTTTGACGCATTTCGTGAAAGTTTTCAAAATTAATTTCCAATAGGCAAAGAACTATCATTGAGCGCTCTCAGCCCAATTTGTTCCTTTGAAAGAACAAAAAGAAAAAAGCCACTCTATAGATATGACTAGAATAATAAAATAAAATAAATAAAATAAAATGACTAGAAAAATAAAAATAAATTAATACATAGATAAATAAATAAGTAAATAAATAAATAAATAAATAAATAAATAAATAAATAAATAAATAAATAAATAAATAAATAAATAAATAAATAAATAAATAAATAAATAAATAAATACATAAATAAATAAATAAATAAATAAATAAATAAATAAATAAATAAATAAATAAATAAATAAATAAATAAATAAATAAATAAATAAATAAATAAATAAATAAATAAATAAATAAATAAATAAATAAATAAATAAATAAATAAATAAATAAATAAATAAATAAATAAATAAATAAATAAATAAATAAATAAATAAATAAATAAATAAATAAATAAATAAATAAATAAATAAATAAATAAATAAATAAATAAATAATAAATAATTAATAAATAAATAAATAAATAAATAAATAAATAAATAAATAAATAAATAAATAAATAAATAAATAAATAAATAAATAAATAAATAAATAAATAAATAAATAAATAAATAAATAAATAAATAAATAAATAAATAAATAAATAAATAAATAAATAAATAAATAAATAAATAAATAAATAAATAAATAAATAAATAAATAAATAAATAAATAAATAAATAAATAAATAAATAAATAAATAAATAAATAAATAAATAAATAAATAAATAAATAAATAAATAAATAAATAAATAAATAAATAAATAAATAAATAAATAAATAAATAAATAAATAAATAAATAAATAAATAAATAAATAAATAAATAAATAAATAAATAAATAAATAAATAAATAAATAAATAAATAAATAAATAATAAATAATTAATAAATAAATAAATAAATAAATAAATAAATAAATAAATAAATAAATAAATAAATAAATAAATAAATAAATAAATAAATAAATAAATAAATAAATAAATAAATAAATAAATAAATAAATAAATAAATAAATAAATAAATAAATAAATAAATAAATAAATAAATAAATAAATAAATAAATAAATAAATAATAAATAATTAATAAATAAATAAATAAATAAATAAATAAATAAATAAATAAATAAATAAATAAATAAATAAATAAATAAATAAATAAATAAATAAATAAATAAATAAATAAATAAATAAATAAATAAATAAATAAATAAATAAATAAATAAATAAATAAATAAATAAATAAATAAATAAATAAATAAATAAATAAATAAATAAATAAATAAATAAATAAATAAATAAATAAATAAATAAATAAATAAATAAATAAATAAATAAATAAATAAATAAATAAATAAATAAATAAATAAATAAATAAATAAATAAATAAATAAATAAATAAATAAATAAATAAATAAATAAATAAATAAATAAATAAATAAATAAATAAATAAATAAATAAATAAATAAATAAATAAATAAATAAATAAATAAATAAATAAATAAATAAATAAATAAATAAATAAATAAATAAATAAATAAATAAATAAATAAATAAATAAATAAATAAATAAATAAATAATAAATAATTAATAAATAAATAAATAAATAAATAAATAAATAAATAAATAAATAAATAAATAAATAAATAAATAAATAAATAAATAAATAAATAAATAAATAAATAAATAAATAAATAAATAAATAAATAAATAAATAAATAAATAAATAAATAAATAAATAAATAAATAAATAAATAAATAAATAAATAAATAAATAAATAAATAAATAAATAAATAAGGAAATAATTAAACGAATAATTATAACAGTGTCAATAAATTAATAAACAAATAGATTAACATATATATCTATAATCTAACAATAATAATTCAACAAGCAAAAGGATAAATTAACAGAAAAAACATAATAGATTAACAATTAAAGATAATTAAATTAACAGTAATTAAGTTAACATATGGGTATATTAATTCGTAAATGGGTTTGACATTGTCATGTTTAACTATTCCATATTTAATTGGTTAATAAGAGGATTATTAGGGATGTCGCATCTGGTCCTAAAGGAGTCATTGAGCCTTCCTATTCTATTGGAGATCAACTCAACATTTGTTCTAATATGCAGATCTGAAGTAGAATGATGCCAGGGCAGATTAAGCATTATTTTCAGTATTTTGTTTTAAGATATTTGTAATTTTTTTATATGGCATGGTTTTGTAAATTCTAATTTTATTTTCGTTTGAAAGTAGTGAATTTCTATTTATAAATGGATATAAGATTTTATTAAAAATATTCGTTTTTTTAAGTGTCCTCATATTATGTTCTTTAAAAGTCAGTTTTGTGTTAAGGTGTATTCCCAGATATTTAACAGAAGGCTCCCATCTAATAGGGTGTCCGTTAATAATTAGCTGGTTAGCCGGAATGAAGCAAGGTTTTCTTTTTCGTGTAAAAAAGATTGCTTGTATATTTCAGTCGCATTTTTTAAATTCGGCTCAATATTGAGACCGAATTCATGCGATGAAAGTATTGCCGTTTCATCAGCATATATGGCTGCTTCGCATTCTGGAAGAGTCGGAAAATCGGACGTATATAAGTTATATAAAACCGGTCCAAGAACTGAACCTTGGGGTACGCCAGCATAAAAATGGACGATGTCGGACACACTACTATTAACATGTACTTTAAAAGAACGATTCGAAACAAAATTTTGGACAATTTTACAAAGAAATAGAAATAATAGAGGAAAGTTTAGATTTATCATTTTATACGTAAGCCCATTATGGCACACTGAATCAAAAGCTTTTTTCGATGTCGAGTAGAATCATCCCTGTTGATCTACCTATTACATATCCTAAGAATTTGATGTGAGGTCCCGTGATTTCGCCTAAATCCGAACTGTTCGTTTGGATAGATTTGGTTTTCTTCAATGATTTGAACAATTTTTTCTTTTACAACTTTTTCGTAGATTTTGCTTAAAGCACTTAATAAACTTATTCGGTTTTATCGGGAGGCTTCCCTGCTTTTGGAATGGGAATAACCTTTGCTACTTTCCATTTATCAGGAAAATATTGCATTTTTAAGCATGCATTGATGATAAAGGTAAGAAAAGCTATCCCTTCTTTAGGCAACATTTTAAGATGAATATTTTTGATGTTATCGATTCCACCTGTTTTTTTTAAGAAGCAAATTGTTTACGAAATATTATATGTCTGATTCCTTTATGAATTCATTTGGTGGAGTTTCGTAAATAGCTAAATTTTAAAGCTTGAGACTAAAGTTAATTCGAAGATAAGCTTCGCTGGGAGACACCAAATCTGTGCACTCAAGGCCATACTCAACTCCATCAGTCACAATGTTCTGTACCTGCGATCTATTAGGAATATTTCGTTTAGAAATATATAAATACTTAACAGACTTACCCGCCAAACGGTAGGATCGGTACCTCGTCTTTATGACATTGACATTGTGCCTGTTAACCACAGCAAGCGGTTAGTTTTCTTTTTTTATAGCTTGTGCGTGTTTTGCTCGCTATAAAAATAGAAACCTGAGTACTTGCGAATAAGTGTGAATTTTTGGCTTTTATAGCCTTTTGAAAATCTCTGCTCTTTATTGCGGTTTTATTTCTTTGCCGCGCTGTTCGAATACGTAACGTATATTATGTAGCTTTGTGTGAAGTGATTCAACGATGTTCACTGGAGATAAATTTCATTTCCACTCGAAATTCCTGCTCTATCTGTACATCCGATCAATGAACTGCGACGCTCTCATCCTCTTTGAACAACTGGAAAATCCTGTCGAAAAAAAGATGAGTATTTACAATCAGGACGCGATTCACGTACTTCCGCACGCTATCTTCTCCTTTTGAGTCCAACAGCGCAGCGCAAAGACACAACAAGGGAACCAGCGGCGAAAAGGCTACCAACCTACATGTTAGCAACTAGGAGGGCTGGTGGTGGCATATCAAGATTTATGCTAATGTGGCGGATATAGGATGATAATATTCAAATTTTCCAACTCCGATTTCCAGAATTCGAATGTGTCGCCTCCATGTGTGGAGGTGGAGGTGGAGGCTGTTGACGATGGTGGGTGACTTTGTGTATGACGGTTTTTGCTTTGGTGGCCTAGTGGATCCCAGTTCGGAGGCAGCTGGGAGTTGGGTAGATATATATTTTTTTTATGATTATTTTTGTTTTTCTTCGCTATATTGGCTTGTTTGGTGATTTATATGCAAATGTGATATTGAAGGACACATCGATGGAAATCGATGGCAACTTTTTGATAGTGTTGCAGTGGCTTTTTCGTTTTTTTTGTGTATAGCTGTTGGTTATGTTCTTCGTCGATTTGTTAGTTGGGATCTGTGGCTGAGGGAGGCGGCCCAAAGAAGGTATATGTGCGGCAGATAAGCATGCAACTATAGTGGTTTCTTGTTTTGTGTGCTATGAATCAATTTGAGGTTGTGAGAGGGTTCCAAATTGAATTTTTCCGCAGTTTATATGATTTTCTATATATATATATATTTTTTTTTTGTTGATATAGTCTAGGGATTTTTATTAGAATATTGAGATTCTATGTACTAGTGGTCGGGGGATGGTTTATTGGAAAATGGCAAATTTTTCATATTATAGCTCAACATTCAATTTGTCTGGGTGTCTCTGTATTATATGCCCGAGGGAGAGAAATGGTGCAGCACTTAGAATATAAATTTGAAAATTGTCAGAGGTCATTGAAGTTTGATTAGGAGTAGTGAAATAGTTTACTGTGCTTTGAGCTACGTTCATCAATTTCTTTGAATGGGTATGGCAAACTAATTTGCCAGAGTTCTTGGGGACGTGATTTTTCTGTATTTGGCGGTCTTTTGAAAATTAAATGGGGGATTTTGAGGGAATTTAGATCGATACTGCATGATTGTTGTATGATTTGTGGGGGTGTTTGTGGACGTGTTTATTAGAGGGAGCTTATTTTTGAAGCATTAGAGTGGCAGTGGTATGGATCTGTGTTTTTATTCTTCAGGATTTGGGTAGTTATTGTTGGCTTTTGAATAGAGAACTTGGAACTGCTTCACAAGGAGCAGAATAGACCAATAACGATTCGAACCTTGAACATCCTTCTCAGTGGATCAGATCAATGATTGGCAAATATTGGAGTGTTGTCGATTTAAAGTAGGTATGACTTAAGTGTTGAGTGTCTCTTACAATGATATCTGATGAAGAAGAGGTCAACAAAGTTGAGCATTTACACTTGCCCAGCTACACTATAGGTCATTTCATTTTTAAGGAAAAGTGCGATGTCCTCGTTTTTCAAGTGTACCTACTGTAATTTCATCAAGCATTGGAACATTCAATTACTAATGTCTTTCTGAGAAATTAAGACTATAATTGGTCGGTTGTAATGGAATTTGTAAAGACAGTTTTTTGTCTATATTTATGCATAGCTACTTATATAAGTATATGGGTCGGGGTGAACTAGGTCTTCAACTAACAAGCCTTTTCAACCAGCACGAAACTTAGATGATTGCTTCGAATCACACACATCTTTTTGAGCAAGTCGGTGACGCTGCAAAACCAATAACATTTCTTGACAAATATTCACCTTCATAAGCCCTTAACGCAGATGGAACTATATAGATCAACCGTACAACTTCTCTCTTGAGTTCGTTTCTGTATAGTAGGATGGAAGGATGAGGATCTTGTTCTGTTTGGTTTTGCTCGATAAAACCTTAATAAATATATAGTTGCCTCCTCAAGCCAAAAGCCATTTGGCTAGTGTTATCCTATGTTCTATTCACGGAGTTAGTAGCGAACGTATGCCTTCTAGTCGTACCGTTTAGGAAATATGTAGCTAGAATCCATTTTCCAGATTTTAAGAAAATAGTGCGAGGTGAGATGAGCGAATTTGTTAAAAATAAACAGTGATAACAATAAAATGGTGCGATACAATATGTGTGACAGTTGTGTCAAATATATGAGCTAAAGACGCCATCGAAGAGGTTAATCGCTGGGTAAAAGGTCTAAAGCACTGTCGACCCGTAGCGATACCCGGTGTAATCAGAGATTAAGAAACATTATGGTGGACTTAGGTGATCAATTGATAAAGGGTGGTTAAATCTTAAGGGCCGATGTTGAATGTGAACCACACCTAAACGTCAAGTTTTTTTCTGCATTTCATTTGACATTTCTCAATTTCAAACTAATTCAATTTGAACCATGGAAAGATACACAATCGAGCAACGCGTTGAAGTTATTCAGGCTTATTATGAATATGTGCGTTCAAATCAAGATGCATATCGTGCACTTCGTGCAAAAATTTGAGCAAACCGGGTCTGTAGGAGATGTGAAAACACTAGTGCATGCTCGTATAGCTCGTACTACAGAAAATATTGCTGCTTTTCGCGATAGTGTGGCTGAAGAGCCGTCCACCTCAACTCGTCGTGGTGTACGCTATCGTGAGATGATAACGAACTTTTTATGGCCCGAATTATGGCCCGTCATGGCGATGTTAATTGGCCGCCACGATCATGCGATTTGACACCGTTGGACTTCTTTCTTTGGGGATATTTGAAAGAAAAGGTGTACGTCGATAAGCCAGCAAAAATTCAAGAGCTAAAGAATAAGACAATTCGGCACATTAACTGAATAGAACCTCAATTATGCCTTAACGTCATCGAAAATTTTGGCCAGCGGATGGAGGTGTGCCGCCGAGGTTGCGGCGGCCATTTGGCCGATATTTTGTTCCATAGTCCATACATAATTGAACCGCACCAATATTATCGTAATAAAAAGAAATGACAATAATTTCCTAAATAATTTGTGTTTTATTCAAAATCAACATCGGCCCTTAAAACTTAACTACCCTTTAGAATACTAGCGCGTTTTAGGGCAACGACAAGAAAGTAGCCAGTTAAACTCTACTTTCATATCTAAGACCTTGCTATTTACAATTGCTGGATAAAGTACAAGAACGATGCATTACTCCTAAGACTAAGAAAATAAATACCTAAATAGTTGACGCCACAGACGTGTATACACCCAAGGCCTAGTTTCTCACAACCATAACTACGTTTGTGAGAGTTTTTATTTTTAGGACCAATGGATGGGACTTACAATATTTTATGTCGAGTCCGAACGGCTGAATTTTGATGTTTGTCAGACGTTCGCGAGAGGTGGAGCAGTAGGAAAAACCTTAAGATGTAATTGGTGTTTTTTCGGGGATCGAACCTGGGACAGGAGTCACAGGAGACCACATAAAGTATTTGTATTCTGAATCAGGATCAAATTCTGAATGGATTTAGCCATGTCCGTCTGTATGTCTGTCTATACTATGTCTGTTGAAAATAGAATATCGTCCAAACGAATAGACATAGGCGAACTAAATTTTGTGAGAGGACTTATTTTTACTGTCATCAGTATTAACAATGTTGTATGTCGGTCAAGTAGTTCTGGTACCTGCCATACAAAACCAATATTAGACCCATGGGTTATGTACGTACTAACTCAAAGGGCAAATATTTGGCACGACTTGTATGCAGTGGAAGATAGATATCAAAGATGATAAAACTTTTACTTGTTTTTAAATAAACTCGTTCTGTTGTGTTTATTTTTATTTCGTACTGTTTTGTTTGTTTGTCTTTTATTAATTTTATTTTTGAAAAATGTTCAGATAAAGCTCAAGAAACCATGATTTTTAAAGAAATGTTGAAAATAATGGAATGCTGTGAACTTCTCATGACCCAAGGTACACAATCGCACTTGTGTATCTTGTTATGTTAAGCTGGTCGAACAGTTTTTAAGTATGTAAAAGATCACTGTCCAAAGTCCAAATGTAGTCCACAAAAAATAACCACATGCGGCTATGTGCATGTGTTGACATAACATTTGTCAATTATTCTCTGGAAAACGTCGTAAATAATTCTGTGATAATCAGCATGACAACAATACCATTTATTTAATCCCTAATATTTTTTTTACAGGAAATTTTTATTATTGTGTTTTCTAAAAAAAATAGTTTAAGATACCTAATTTAATAAAAGTTGATGTGCATCGAAATTTGAAATAAAATATACTAGAATAGGTTAACAGTGAAAGTACGAAACGATAACACTGAGAACGAAGGGTTGAAGCATAGATCTCACGCGTTCCGTAGATAGCTACTGTTTTTAATTTAAAGTTTCTCTTAGCACAACACGCCGATAACTACTTTTATAACTCAATTAAAAATCTATAAAGCGAACACTGGAGCTCGTTTCATTTCCTTTCATTATTTTATTTCTTAGACCGGTGTGGGTGCTCTGCTGAGACTGTTTTTTTTCTTTATTTACCTACCCGGAATTTTTTTTTTCAACATTTCTTTCAAAGGATTTCTAAAGAAGCAGAGTTCTTTTCTTCATTCTCACTCTTTTAGGTGTAGGTAGCTATAGCTATAGCGTTTTTTTTTTTTTTTCAATTAAGTTGCAAGTTTTTTAATCGAAACAAAAAAATGTTTTAAGCCAGAGAAAAGGGAAATTGTTGCAAAAGTATTTATTTTGCTTATTCATTAAAAGAGAAATAGAAAATGCAACCAACAGCTCCAAGCTCGGTGGAAAATAGAAAGTCCCACCAGGAATCGGGCAGTTGGTCGAAATAGTTTTTATTCCTTTTTTTTTTCAGTTTTGTCTTCTTTGACTAGTGGTCCAATTCACTAACAAGAAAAGATCGAAAAATGTAAAAAAAAAAATAAAAGTATATCTAGGTATTCAAAAAATGAAAAAAAAAAAAAAATTAAAGGACAAAGGAACAAAATCAAACAAAGGAGAGAGAAAGGCAGCAAAAAGTGGTATCCTTCTGCATTTAACAATGCAGGTCGGAAAGTTGCTCTCCAGAGAGCGTTCCTGACCGTGGTTTGCAACTGAAGATGGGTAGGTATACACATTTTTATGCGGCGTAAGTTTTTTTTGTAAACGTTGTTTTTGAAATTGGTCCCAAAAGTTTTGCTTTCATTTAAAAAAACGAAAAATAAGTATTTTGTTTGATGGGCGATTTTCACTTTATACAGAGAAATGTGCTGTGAGGAGTCGTTTTGGTTCAATGAAAAGAAGAACAAGGTCCTTGTCGATAATCCGATAATTGAAGTGGTTTGGCTTTATGACCTATAAGTGCAAAGCTGTTGTTCGATTTAGAAAAAGATGAAGGACATGAAAAGTGCTTCAGGATTTATGAATTTACCATTGTGGAAGGAGATCTGGAAACTTAATGTTGACTAATGTGTAGACAGTATCCTATGCCTAGCTTCTCACAACCATTCGTCTGTGTGAGTTTTTAATTTTAGGACGAATGAAATGGAAGGGACTTACCATTTTATGCCGAGTCCGAACGGCTGAATAAATAAGCTTTTTGATGACAGTCATGCTCTCGGATGTTTGTCAGACTTTCGCGAGAGGTGGCGCAGTAAAAAAATAACCTTAAGATATGCAATAGTAATTTTAGTTTAACTACAGTTTACTACAGAAAAAGTAGCTCCTCGTTACTGATTTTGTTAGTTTTCTGACCTCAGGTGCACCTTCGGGAAGCACATAAATTAAATCTGAAGGTTGTTTCCACTGCGACACATTTGGCGAACGTATGGAAAACATTTAAGTGTATACTGTGATGAAAAAGTTTCTTAATTTAGCTTTTGGGATTCGGCATAAAATTGTAGGTCCAATGTAAGAACTCGCACAAAACGAAAGATTGCGAAAAGCTCTTTTAAAATTAAAGAAAGTATTCCAATTATGTATAAGCAAACCTATTTTTAAAGACTAGGATAGGTAGTCATTGCTTGGTATGGACCTGCAGGCGCATCGTGCATCCACTTAAGTATCTGTAATTTTTTTTGGATATGAGTAGAGTAGGTATTTATGTCTGATGAATGGAACATCGGTATCATGTGCCCCATCCACATTGACATTTAAGTCGACTAAGAAAGCGAATGTAATAATAATAATAATAATAATGTTTATGAGTTCATTGAACTTTAAGTTTACAATTAACAATTTATCGAATAAAAAGTTAGTTTGAAATAATAATATTTCAACAATTTTTTTAACAATTATTTTTGACATACTCTATGACCTTGTGCTTAAATACTGAAATTCTTTGTTCTGTCTTTATTTCACTCGGTAAGTTGTTGAAGAAGAGTAAGCCCTTGTACATGAGTGAGTTCTGCGTACTAGTTAGATTACATCTGATTGGTCTTAGGTTATTAGCATTCCTCAAATTATACCGCTGGACATCACCAACTCGAACAAAATTTGACCTCAGGTATTCAGGCAGCATCCCATTCATAATTTTAAAAATGAACATCATCGCATTTAAGGTCAACCTCTGCTCAATGCTCATGTATACCTGTTGCATCTCAATATCGTTCTCATAGCTTTATTTTGTAAACGTTGAAGACGATCTTTGATTCCCTGTTTGTTAGCATACAAAAGAGTAGAACAATAATTTAGATGAGGCAAAATTATAGAATTAATAATATTAAAATTGCACTTTGGAATGTCAATACCGATCTTATTCTCCTTAAATATCCTACTTTCTTGGCGACTTTTCCACAAACACTTTCGGCATGTTTATTAAAATCTAATTTACTATCCAATATAACTCCGAGATATTTAATATTTTCAACGCATTTAATAATATCGCCATCCATTCGCACTTCGATTTGCCCCTCTAATCTGAATTTCATACACTTAGTCTTTTTTAAATTCAATTTTAATTTGTTCATCTTAAGCCAATTATTAACACTTTCGAGATCAGCATTTAAATTTCGGCACATTTCCTCAATATTTTTTCCACATTTTTTGTGTCATCCGCAAACAAAACAATTTTACAAAAAACGTATACAGCTCTTAATGTCATTTAGCGTCAATTGTAGCGTCAATTTATACAAAGGCATGTCCATAAAGACCGACAAGTAGTTGTTCACAACAATGGTATTCTCTAATTAGGCTTGGAGGCATCCTTCACCAGTTTCTATATTAGGTAGGTATAGGATTTATAGACCTGAAGAATACCTACGACTATCGAGGTAAATTTTGGAGTGTACGCCAGAAGTATGGTATTGACCGTTCTTGTAGCCAAGTAGTAGCCACAATTGTCAGCCATGAATAACACATGCGCGCTTGCCCATTAGAGTGGAATTCCGTTTAGATTCCTGGAGAAATTATTATCTTCTATCTTGTTGTCTTATTAAAGTGCGGTGGAAGAAGCAATTCTGAAGGATTGATCAATTTTGAAACGGCTATGTCATTCTAGTATTAGTAGGTGTTTGTTCCAACTGTTTATAAGAAATACAAGAGAAATTGCGATGTAACCAATGCCAAGCAGCTACTTTTTCGGATTGAGCGCCCACTCATTTGATTGGTTACAATAAGCTCGTGTTTGCAACTGGGATTGCGAGATGCGCTATGGGGCAGGCTTCCTCTAGATAGAGTCATAAGATGGGTTGGTTAGGTAAAGTCTCAAAATTAGCGTCCCTCAGTCTTGCCAACCCACTGACCTAACCAACCAAATTCGATTGTCTTTAATTTATAATTTTAGTTCGGAATGTTGTCAAAAGGTGAAGTATATTACACCGAGGCATGAACTTTAAGTTCAGTGGAAAATTTAAAAATTTATCAAAATTTAAAGAAACCTCAAGGTTGCTGAAAAAATGGCATAGTGGTCGAGGTAAATGAGTTTCCTGTAAACTAGCGGGGAAGGTCGTTTATATCCTGCAAGTTTCATATTTTAATATTTTATATTTATACTAGCTGGACCCGTGCTTGCCTTAAGTTAGGTTAGGTTAGGTTGAAGTGGCTGCCGGCAAAATGCCGACATACTTAGACCAATTAGGTCCCTTATGATACCACATGAATCTATTACAAAATTTCGACCTACTCGTTGAACCAGTTTGAGCTGCTGATGAAGCAAAGGAGACTAGGAATGTCTAGGTTTGTTAGATCGTTTAGATCATTGTAGTAGGAGGCTCCCAAATGGAGTTTCCGTTTTCGAGAGAGTGCCGGACAAGTGGAGAGGAAGTGCTGAATAGTTTCCTATTCCTCTTCGTCCAAGCAACTTCTACAAAAATCGTTTGAGCCAAGGCTTGTTGCATGCAACGCAGTGTCCCGTAATGACACCTATTGTGGCGCCGATATGCCTCCTGTCAAGAGAGATCAAATTCTTAGAACGTTTGCGATTCAACTTTGGCCAGATCTGTTTTTTCGCTAGACATGTCGTGCCACATGTCCACCTAAGGTTTGTTCTTTGGATGGCATCCAGCTTTATTATAAGTTTTCACGTAGCGATTGGAATACCTACAGTACATCTGCTTGGTACGATAGGTAGTGTAGTTCCGAGGTTTTGCAAGTTCGTCAGCCTTACAGTTACCTGGAATGTCTCTGTGCCCCGGCACCCAGCAGAGGTGAATGTTGAACTGCTCCGCCATCTCTCTGAGAGACGTGCGACAGTCTAGGGCTGTAGTAGAGTTAATAGAGGCTGATTCCAGGCACTTAATTTCAGCCTGACTATCCGAGAAGATGCGGATATCTTTAGCGGATATCACGTTTTCTTTTAGCCAAGCTAAAACTTCCTTTAATGCCATTATTTCCGCCTGAAAAAAGCTACAGTGATCTGGGAGATGGAAGGAGAGACTGAGGTTAAGTCTATCAGAAAAAAACACCACCTCCTACACCATCGGACGCTTTCGATCCATCTGTGAAGAATTGAACCGCCTCATCGTCAAAGAATGTCCCCTCCTCCCAGAAAGACCTATTGGGAATGGAGACTAGGAAGTTTTTATCAAACTGTAGTTGTGGTATGGTGTAGTCGATGTTTTTCGGGAGAGTCTTAAATATATTTAAGATAGCAGCATGGCCAGATTTTTTTGCTGGTCCACTGTGAAGTTGCTTTCAAACGAACTGCTGAAGATGCAGCCGCTTGTTTGCTGAAGATATCGATGGGAGTGAGATGAAACAGGATGTCAAGTGCAGCAGAAGGTGTGGTGCGAAGAGCTCCTCCACTGATACACAAGCAGGCGGTTATTTGGACTTTGCCTAGTTTATTGCGATTTGTCGCTTTATCTAAGGCAGTCCACCAGACAGCCACACCGTACGTAAGTATCGGCCTTATGACCGAGATGTATAGCCAGTGGGTGATGCTAGGTTGTTTGTAGGCCCCATTTATTTCCTATTGCTTTTTTGCAAGAGAAGAGAACTATGGTTGCTTTTTTAAGACTTTCTTTTATGCTAAACTTCCAGCTAAGCTTTCTATCTAGAATAATACCCAAGTACTTGGCTTCATTAGAGAAAGACAGGCTTAAGCCATTTAAAGATGGAGGGTCTGCTTGCCTTGCCCGCTCGTACAAAATTATATTTTGTGTTTCATTGAAATCTGTCCAGTAGTTTTCGCGCTTTTAGGAGAAAAAGAAAATTCCTCCCTCTCATAGATCTTGCTACTTTTTTGTAATACTGCATTTCCTTTCATTTGTTTCCCTCTTCCTTTGGAATCCAAGCAACTACACCTACCCCAACCCTACTACATTGTTTTGTATTATCTCTTCTCTTATGAAGATTTATTAATATACTCCATGTCGTAGGTTCTCCAGCACGCACCCCATCTCCATCCGACGTCGAGCATACGATCAGAATATACATACCTACAACTGACCAGAGCACTCACTGCGAAAACAAATCAACCCTATATTCGAATGAGAGGTATACGTAAGCTAAAGTGTTGTTTTGTTTTTGATTGTCCTGTCGCACGATCGCAAAAGTATTAGCATCCATTTGTAGCATAAGGTACCTATATAAGAATGTATATATTTTCACTTCAAAAAATAAATTTTGGCTAAAAACTGTTCCTAAGACATAGCCTATAGCAGTCTCACAGCCCTAACGGACATTTAAAAAAAGTTTCATCGAAATCTGTCCAATAGTTTTCGAGTTTTTAACGGCCAAAGAAAATTCCTACAGTTTTATTATATGTATAGATTTTACATGTATTCCCACTTAAACTTTAACAAATTGCTGAAAGACTACTTAAGTTTTTACGGGCAAACCCCTTCGAAAATCATTTTCATATAGAAAGCAACCACACGAAAAATTGAGTCTGGGCAAGACCTTTCATTCAAGTCAAATGCATATCAACTTATGTGTATTTAATATTAGCTTTCAAAGAAATAACTACATACATCATTCTGCAAACTACTTACTCTGACCAAGTGAGATGCCGTTTTTGCTCTACTAAAAAATACATTTGTACCTACCCCTAATCACTTGCATTCGTCAACTCACAAGCCACTACTTCGTACGAAACATTTCAATTACCATCCTCTTATAACAAAGGCGAATCCCTAAAACACGAGAAAGATGTCGACAACCTGCAACCAGAAACAAAAAGAGAAAAAATATACAAAGTCATGCAGGGGCCATCAGTCAGAGAGCATGAAGCGCAGCTTCATTCCGTATTCAACGTCAACAATTTGCATGAAGAATTTTTAATGAAGGACTCACCAAATGGAGAACGATGAAGAAAGACCCTTCACCTGGCCTCAATCCCCAATCACACTCACGACTGCGGGTACGGTGCTCTAGCTCTTGGTGTTCTTGCTACGGCTGTGTATAGCCAGATGATGATGAAGATGATGAGCCATTTTCGACCGAGTGGCAGGATGATGAGACTTGCCAGGTTTTGTGCCTCGGAGGACCAACACAAAAACGAGAATGAAAAAAAATACTGAAAAGAATAAACGAAAATGGAACGTTTTGTACTGCGTCACGTCCTGCATATGAAATGTCAACCCTGTTACTACTGTGTAGTGATTGCGGTTACCCTCTACTATCACACCAGCCTACATGCCCCTGATGTTGATTGTCTGGTGCATGTGCAAATTCTGGTAGTTTGACATACGCGCCACATCATGTGAAGATATAAGTCGACCTTTTATCATTTAAATTGTAGGTACTGATCCTGGACCTTGTGCGACTCGTTGCGAAGTAATAATGTTGTTTTTCCAAGACACGACATACCTATACAAATTTACAAAAAAAAATTGTAGGTTCATAGCTATGTAGCAGTTGTCTTGGCAATTTTCATGGAATTCACAAGACCCATACATACCCAAACCGTACACCACTTCAAGTTATGGTAATTATTGTATTCGCAGGCTAAAAGGAATATTTCCAGAAACTGCTCAATCAATTGGCCTTTAATTTTTTTTTTATAAAAACAACATGTATCTTCCAACTTCGTCGTTATGGAACAATCTCCAGGCGGTACCGAGGAAAAACAGTATGTAATGTAATGAGATGAAAATGGAAATTTAATTTATTTACTGTCGTTTTTAACTGCCATTATTCTGTATATCGTTGTTTTGATTTCCTCTTCCTTTCTGTGTCCTTAGGAAATTATAATGGGACCTTTGAAAAAAAAAAAGGATAACAATTTGCAAAATGGCCTGGCATCAGTCGGGAATTACAGAGGCGTAGCTCAATTGTTTGAAGGGTATAGCTATGACAAGCAGTCTTTTTAAGTCAAAGAGCTTGGTGTACCTAATTGTAATTTGCTTAATAGGTTGGAGTGTAAAAGAATCACTATGGCTGTATCTCTTTCGGCGCATCACACTCCCATATTGAGAAGTTTAGAAGCTTTATAACTGGATAACCAATTTGCGGGCAATGCATTTCTGCGATATCCTACCACCGCCAGAAGATCGAATCTAATCACTAGATACTAACAATTCTAAAAATGTGTATGTGAAAATTCGAGCTTTAAACTTTTATTGGTACAATAACCTGAACTCGTAAGTGCTTGTGGCTTAGCGTTATCGTGGGTGCTTTATATTCAAAATACACGCCAAGCATGTGTAATCTTACAATACCTATTTACAACAAAGGGCTACCATGGCATTCACGTTTTGCAAACCGGATTCCCGACGCCCGGAAGTACTCCTATACGTATACGTCTAGCCAATATTATTTTTGATTGTCTTCAGCCACCAAAGATTCCCTTTCTTTCTTTCTTAGGTTAGTTTAGAGGGGCAGTTTGTCGTATAAGCAATTTTCATCCAGAAGCCATTGAGGACCATTGTGATTACCCTTTTTTAGTACATGATAGGACATGCATCTAACAAAACCGTTCGGATCTGTTGATGAATCTTTTTAAATCTGATAGAAGTATCGTTGCTAGATTTTCCAAGCCTTCGAAGAACCGTGCTCCCACGGCAAGAATGGCGGCGTTCTTGTGGGACAGAAGATGTTCCACAGATTCTATTTCCTCTTCATCTCTAAAACGTCTGCAGAAGTCATTTGTGAAGATACCTAGTTTTTTGGCCATGTTCCCAATAATGCATCAGTGACCGGTTATCAAAATATGTTAGGATCTTTGACCCTTTAGTGTCAATTGCGGCCTACTAGCTGCGAGTTATAGTACAACCGGGAGTGTTGTTCCATCGTTCCTTAGCCAAGTTTAATGTGACATTGTCAATGAAGTTCTTAGCTGCATTAAAAGCTGGTAATACTTCTATGTCAGCTGATAGTACGTCCATTTCAGAGGCGCATCTGGCCAGTTTATCTGCTGCCTCGTTTCATTCCACACCAACATGTCCAGGAACCCAGCACTTACTGTGCGATGGTTTAATGCTCTCAATGCCGAGAGGAACTGGCTTATGGATTCGGAGTTTACTATGAGTATATTGGAGTTAATTGCTTTAAGTGATGCTTGGCTGTCTACGCAGAAGGTGATTTCCATTGCTGGCTGTTCCCTCGCTAAGACAGTTTGAGCTGCTTTCTTAGCTTCGTAGATCTCCGCCTGAAAAACGCTGCACTGGTCTGCCAGTCGGTATGAATGGATAATGTTTAATTCTTCTGAGAAGACTCCTGCTCCCGTTCCATTCTCCGTCTTTGAGTCATCTGTGAAGATGGGTATACCTTTTATGACAGTACTCGGGGAGAGCCAGTCCTTCCTGTCCGGCATACAGACTGTAAATTTCTTGTTAAAGTCATACCTCGGTTTCTTGTAGTCTTTGAGTGGCATGAAGAGAGCGGCTTCAAAGATGTGAAGTATGCGTGAGTGACCGAATGACTCGGGCTACCAAAATTTGTTCTCTTGTAGTCTGAGAGCACCTTTGGCTGACACGTTCTTAGTATATAGCCCGATGGGTTCAGCAACGTTTACAGACCCAGTTGAGGTGTAGATTTTAGTGAACCCGTTATACCTATGCAAGCAATTCTTTGTACCTTGTTTAGGTTCTTGAGGTAGAATTTAGTGTTAACAGCCTCCCACCATACAACCGAGCCCTTTCTTTAACTTTCTTGTATATGTAGGTAGAAATTGAAAGATATTAATTATTTTCGGTTAAAATACCAAATTCGAGATAGCTAGGTATGTACATATAATAATCAATCATGATAAAGTGATTCCCGCAATTGTTGTCCTTCGGCCAAAACAACAGATGAGAAGAGCGTATAAAGCCTCACGATGTAATACCTAATGGCAGTTCCGTCCCGCGGGAATATTGGTTAAAGGATGTAGGTAGTATTGCTTCGCCAGCTATTAGCAATCCATCCATTAGCAGATTTTCCTTGTCAGCAGCCTTCTTCGATTATAGGTACGACCAGGTCAGTTTGCAAGTTTGTTTCTACTAGCCCCTATGCTTTCGTGCTTCGGTATTTCTGGTGGGGTCTTGGACATAACTCGTATTTAATGGCCTCTGTTAACATCATACCGATATTTTTTTTTTTTTTTCATTTCTATTAAAGGTTTGTTCGTTTTCATCACCCTAAATAATACGTAGCTATACATATTGGTTTTAGAATCATTTACACAACTTCATTTACGAAGTAATTTTTGGCCATCTATTGAGTATTATGTTAGTTAAAATTCTCTTAGCGTTTTACAAATACTTGTGATGATTAGGCCTACGTACAATACGTACCCAAGATTATGTGAATATTTTAATATAACCCTATCTGAATCAATGAGTGCATTAATTTTCACATAACCGCTTTAATCATGGTTTGGTTTAATCATTATGAACTGACATTGAAAACAATAATGAAGAAGTAGATAGGTTTAAATAGGTCAAGTGTTTCTTAACACTGAGTATGAAACTCTCCTCTGTGCACTCACTTACCACAAACGCCAAGAATCAGTGGTGCCAGTATCGCGACATCATCAAGGAGGTAGCCGAAACCACCGTAGGGTACCAGCCACCCCAGTAATAGAGCCCGTGGTATGATGATGAATGCGTGTGCAGGAAAAAGGTGACAGAACATGCACACAAGAAAGCGCTGCAGCGCAAAACAAGGGCAGCGAGAGAAGAGTATCGAGCCAGGAGAAGGGAGGAAAAGAAGATCCTGCGTAGAAAGAAGAGGGCTTACGCAGTTTCCCAGCTCAAGGAGATTGAAGAGTCGCACGAACGTAATAACATCTGGAGGTTTTATAAAAAAGCCAAGCAACTGGCTGCTGGCTACAAAACCGGAACGCAGGCTTTTCGAGATAGCGAAGGAAACTTAGTCACCGAAGCACAGGGAATAGTAGATGTGTTTAAGCAGCATTGCCAGCAGCTACTTAATGGGCATCATGTAGGAGAGTGATAGGGCAAGAAGAGAACCCACGTCCAGTCAATGAAGAACTAGGTCCACTAGTCCACTACTAGGTAGGTATAGAAGAAGTTGGCTTAGCTATAAAAAAAAGCTTAAGAACAACAAGGCCGCAGGCTCTGATGGACTACCAGCGGAGCTCTTTAAATACGGTGGTGATGTTTTGGTAGGGAGCATGCACCGAATCATCAACCGAGTATGGGTGGAAGAAAACATGCCCGATGACTGGACTATCAGCTCCATATGCCTCATCTAGAAAAAAGGCGATCCTATGTCTTGCAAGAACTATCGAGGCATATCCCTGCTAAATGTCGCATACAAGATCGTAATCCAACGTACTGTGTGAACGTCTCCAACCTCTCTGCAACACCCTAATCGGCACGTACCAGTGTGGCTTCCGGCCCGGCAGATCGACTATAGACCAAATTTTCACACTAAGGCAAATTCTGGAAAAGACCAACGAATTTCAAGTCAAAACTCACCACCTATTCATCGACTTCAAAGCCGCGTATGATAGCATACATCGTCAGGAACTCTATATGGCGATGGCCGAATTCGGAATCCTGGCAAAACTGATTCAGCTGTGTCGCGTGACGCTGAAAAACATGCGCTGCAACGTGCAGTTTGGAAGCAGCTCTACCGAACTTTTTCAAACATGCACCGGATTTCGGCAAGGAGACGCTCTATCATGCGACTTCTTCAATCTCATACTGGAGCAGATAGTGCGCAGGGCAGGTGTCAACACGGAAGGCACTATGTTCAACAGGTCCGTCCAGCTGCTTGGCTATGCGGACGATATTGACATCATCGGTCGCTCCCTGCGTGCCGTGATAGTAGCGTCCACGGCGATTGAAGAAAAGGCGAAATGAGGACAAGACTAAGTTCATGCTATCAACAAACAAACAAGCATCTGTCCACCGCCTACGACAAAACGTCACTATTGATAGCAACAATTTCGAGGTAGTTAAGGAGTTCACCTACCTCGGTTTAAACGTAAATTCCACGAATGACACCCTAGTGAAGATCCGGAGGAGAATTACCCTAGGAAACCGTTGCTACTTCGGTTTGGCAAAACAATTGGGTTCAAAACTCCTAACTCGAAGGACGAAATGTGTGCTCTACAGTTCTGCTTTATGGTGCCGAGTGCTGGACGATGAGCAAGAAGGGAGAGCTGATACTGGGCTCCTTCGAAAGAAAAATACTTCGGCGGATTTTTGGTCCTGTGTGCGAGGAGGGCGAATGAGCTGTACCAAGATGTGGATGTAAAAAAGCCAAAACACGTCGACTACATTGGCTCGACCACATCAAGCGAATGGACAATAATGCTCCCGCTAAGAGGATCTTCGAATCCCAGCCCCCAGGTTCGAGAAGACAAGGAAGACCGAACCTCCGTTTGAAAGACCAAGCCATCGTGGATGCCAGAGCGCTTGGTCTAGACAATTGGAAGCAGCGTAGCCGTGAGCGTAGATGATGGAAGGCTGCAGTGTCTCTGGCAGAGACTCTTCACGGGTCGGGAGCCCGATAAGTAAGTAAGTAAGTTTCTTAATTTTAAGACGTTCTAAGGAAGTGCAGACATTTCTTTAATTTCTTAAATTCATTCACAAAGTAACTTTCACTTCTGAGCACATGTATAATATGTATAGGTACCCCTCCAGTAGCAACAATCTCGAATAAATTGGTTTTTGAGAAAAATTCTCTCCTGCTTAATCACAATCCATTATTGCTGTCCTAGTGAAAATATATCCTCATCCGCACTTGAAGCCGTATTATCCTCAATGACAAAATGCAGGAAAGTCTCCGCAAGAGAATGCTTTTTCAAGAAAACCCAAATGTCCTTGAATCCTTTTTAACCACTTCCACTAAACGAAAAAAAAAATAAGTCTAAGGAAACCATAGCCATTAATATTCCTAGCGGAAAACGTCTTAAGGAATAGCAATCCCCAAATCTTTTCCTCGATTTTCATTTTCCACCCAACTGCTAGTAGTCGGTAGTCGGTATAGTCGGTCGTCGTCATCGTTGTCTGTCGTAGGAAAGGAAAATAAATTTCAAGCCACAAAATCTATTCAAGTGCCAAATGGCAATGCAAACAATAAAAAATTATTGTGCAAATAGCAAATAGAATGAATGAATGAACAAAAAGGATTCCGCCACTTTGAATTTATTATAATATTTTACGCCGCCAAATGTATGTATGTGTGTGAGTGCTTAAATCTAGGAAATCCAAATATTTCATGCGGACACCACAAGGCGGCTTCAACGAGGGCTCCCACCCTCTGTATCACCAGTTTAGTCCAAAGCATTAAAGGGAATGAACGCGAGGTGCGCCAATGACACTCCAAGGACAGTTAAAATAGCAACTCACCGCGGACACGAGTGGGTGAATGTGATTGTTTCGACCGGACGCCATCACTTGAGCGCATAAAATTCCTATCTTAGTGAGTATAAATTTATAATCCCCTCCTTTCAATGCCTTTCGATCCTTTGCACCTTTTCACGAAGTTGGTATAGCCCCTTGGGTAAATCTGCAGGAAATGACGCAGCAACATGGATACAAGGGTAGATGTGCTGCGGGTATACGGATTCACCTTCTCTGCGACTTACGTCCCTGGGGGTGCGAAAAAGGATTTATCTCTAATTTCCATTTTTCTCAGTCTCATAGTTGTCGCTGATGTGCCGCCAGACGGAAGTTCCTTTGCGGCCATCACCATCAACATCCTCGTAATCATCGTCGTCGTCATCATCATCATCATCTGTAGTAGAAGCAGTAGCTGGTATCACCCCAGGAGACACCTCGCCAGGATTACAAACAATGAAACAATTATTTTATCGCGACAGAGGTTTCCTGCTCCAGCACATGCTCGAGGACACGACGGAATAGCAAGAACTGATTAGCTGCACTGACTGATTGTTTTGGAATTTCGCGGTGGATTGGGCAGCATAGTGGGTATATTCCATGGAAAATTTTGTTCTCCCCTTACCCTTGACAAGGAATATTGATTGGCTTGAATTGTGTGCAGTGCTAGCCCCTAAGGATATATATTGTCCTCCTCTTTCATTTCATTCCGGAGCGCTGACTTTCTCCAAATATTTCGAGAGAACCGGCAAGGGAATAAAAACGAATCGAATACCCACCTCAAACTGACACCCGGCAATTTTCTTCGAGGGTTTCGAGCAACACTTCTTACCCCCGGTTGTTCGGCACCTTTCGAAGGGCTTACAATAGTTATTGATCCAAGATTACAGGTTTTATTCCGCAGGAAAATTCCGTCGGAGTATTTAGGCAATTAATTTAAATGCCGCACTGCGAGTGTAATTTTGTTAAATTCAAGGTGGAGTGATTGTGTTGGGGATAGGGGTTGGTAGGCACACGTCCTCTTTTTTCGGAGGGGGATGCACGTGTTCTGATCGCCCACAGCCCATTCGCTACTAAGTGAATTTTCTCGTGCAGTTGCGGTGTAATGTGGTCGATTTGACAATGTCGGACCAAAGTTGCCGGATTCCTGTTTATGTGAATGAATTGCACGCCCTTAGATGGGCTATTTTTGGTCCGGGACATAATAGAGTAATTTGTTTACATTTGATTGGTAATTGGTAATTTGGACGCCTTTGGTCGCAACGGTAAAGCTAACAGACAGGAAGTAAGATATACTGCTAATATGGAACTCTTGAAACTTTTGCAATATAGGAAGCTTTACTTAAACCATTAAGACTAATGAGACAGCATTATTGTTAATTGGTTAGAGATCTGGTAAAGGCAAAAATTCCTTTGCAAGGTTTCACTAAATGACAATATAGCAATTGCAGTTGCTTGACATTGAAAATCTCTAACCTGCTTTATAAAGGTTTTTTTATTTTAGTACAACGCAAACGTGGAGTCCTAGCCAAGACAACTTCTGCAATGGACCCTTGCCAATCAGCAATTTATTCGTCTTTCTCTTTGACACGCGTGCTTTCTAGGGCTCAAAATGGCCGCTGCCCGCGGCTTTGGTAGTTGGGCAGCATTCGAGAAGTTCAATTTTCGATGACTCTAGCGAACCCTGGGTTCCGAACCAGCTATTATGCGGGGGTAATAATAGCAGGTAGTAAATAATTGCTGACTGGGGAAGCGATTCTCGCTTGTTTGGGATTGACCCTGACAATTTCTGTTGGGAAATTTTTGTCGAATTTGAGTCTCTGAATTATTGTTTGAGAGACACCTCGTAGCAACAACAACGCACAGAGGTTGGTCTTCTCCTCCGTTCTAATCACCAGTTGGCGGGCTTGTATTCGTCGCTCAATTAGCGCAAGTGGTAGTCACTTGGTCAATTGAGAAAAATCGAGGTGCAAGTTCACTTCCTGACAGGGGAAAACAGAAATGTCTTCCCAAGTGGATATAATTATACGGAGAATTAAATTAAATTAAATCAAAATTTTGAACTCATCAAAATCAAACTAAAACTCGTTTCTTGATCATAATTTTTAAACCCTTTGAATTGGTGCAAGATTTTCTTTAAAAATCTCCGCTATCAATATATTTGCGTTTCAAAACTTCGCAATTATTTTTGCATAGACGGACCGTAGACTTTTTTTTAATAAAAATTATATCCTGAGTTTAGCGGAGTCAAAAACAAAAGTAAACTATGTATTCGCGTCTCTGGGGTGTGTAAATGTAATTTGAGCGCAGCATTAGTCCGATAGATGGTTTCTATTTTTCTTTCGATTCGAGAAATTGTAGGTACTATCTAGCGAAGCAGCAATGCCGCTCTTCCGGGCCAATAGCAGAAGTGGCTGAAAGATGTGAGGGCGGGAGCCGGTAGGCCGAGCAGCGGCGAATTTTGCTCATTTTTTTAGTAAAAAAAAGTTCGTAATTTTTCCAAAATATTGCTTTAGTAATCTGTATCTCGCATTTCATACGTGATATCGGACGTAACAAATTGGCTTTGGAAAGATTAGATTTCTTACAAAAAAAAATCTCTGATAGTTTTCTTTTTCGTTGACCCTTTGAGCGCGCGTTAAACATGGATAGGTAGGTACTAGCAAAGAGAAAATACGTCATATTTAACAGTTTTTCTTCGATGAAGGCAACAACGCAAGTTAGGCGGCTAAAAATGTGAATAGTGTTTATAATGGTCCTTGATTTCGTTCAAGGAATTTCCATGTCAAAGATGCATCGCGCTCTGGAAGACCAATTGTCGAAAATTTCGTTAAAATCGTCGAGTCTGACCGTCATTTAAGCACTGTTTCCACTGTCCAGAAGCTAAACATTCCACAAAAAACCGTTTGGAACCATTTGAATAAAGATGGACGCTGGATACAAAAAAAATTTTCTCAAATCGCTAGTGGAGAATCTCTATACAATGACGTATTGTAGCATCAGCACAGCTGTGTGGCACGTAGCGCTGTCCTATTGGAATCACAAGTCGTTAACATACATAATCATCCAATTTGGCCAAAATCAATTTGTTATCATCGATCGGTAGCGCTCTCTGTTGAAGGTGATGGCAATGTCTTTGTCTTTGCTTTCAAAAAACTACGGATCGATAATATCGCCAGTCCACAATCCTCATAAATCAATAAATTTCTCCAGATGGATTGCCAATTGGTGGACCTCTTGTGGATTGGAATCGTACCAACCAATTATTCGGGAAATTTTGCTTATTGACGTAACCGTTCACTCAGAATTGGGCCTCTTCGCAAAATGGGCAAAACACGTACCTACCCGAAAATCCGTGTAGATTCTTTGTGGAGAGAAAACTTAATTTTCATAAAAAGCAGCAAGATAATAATAAATTAAATGTCCCTCTAACAAGACAAAATAAACTTGCAAAACCACACAACCGTCAGTCAGTGCAAGGACTAAGAAAACTATCTCAATTAATTAGCACGAGCAGTTTTGTCCCTCTCTTAGTTGAAAAATAATTCCTCTGTTTCTGTCACATCGGTCAAGATAAGAACAACAGTTGTTACACCCTCGAACACAGTTCTCGCTTTTCAGTTCGTACCACAATAATATATCTCAGATTCATAATTTATTAAAAAAATGCAAATTCCTCACCCCAACTCTTGTTTTGTTGTGCAAAGTTGTACCCGAAATCTAATTGTCCTCGTCAAAAAAAGGAACTGACAAAGACAGCAGCACAATACTACAACCAGAAATGACATTTATGTCCTCAGAGCCATTTTCCCCTCGAAGCGAGTGGGTGAAATCTCCCCCATTGGTATATAATATCTCCGTAGGCTTCCTTCACTTAAAGGACAACAAACATCCACCAAAAACAACCCTGTGGACATATACACAAGTACGACAATAGCAGCACTGACCTAGTCTCAATGTGAGTTTAATTAATTTATCTAAGTGATAGGTATACAACGTGTTTAGAGAGGGAGGCGCGGCGCGGCGGTGCTGTGGGGATGCTGCTGCTGCTGGCTTAGACAGAGATATGATAACAACTACCGAGTCCCGACCCCTCTCACCGCACTCTGACACTCATTCAGTTGCAGATAAATAAGGTAATCATTTGTATCGTTCACATTTTCTTTCTCTTCTGTTCCATCTTTTATTTTATTTCAGTTGTTTTCGACCAATTTATCCCATTTTACGTTTGTCACTTCACCCAAAGTGTGCTATTCCGAGAGTGCGAATCTAGAGAAATTGCAGTAATAAAATCGGAATACAGGGATGAGAAATATCTGTGGCTGTGGTCCTGCAATAGTACCAACTTCTACTTGGCTAGTGGGACCTGGACAGGGTGCGCGTGTTTGGCAAAGAAGGTAATAAATTTTTCAACTTAGGAGAAGTAAATGGAAAAGAGCAATGAATCACTTACCTTTGGCAATGGATCGACCGACAAGGGGGAATGAACACTGTGAAGTGTTTACTTTTAATTTTAAATGATAAGACGAGAATATAGAGGCAAACGTCCCCTCCAGCTCCAGGTGATGCCGAAGATCCTATATAGTTCCATGTTGGGTCCTGCGAAAATGGAAATCAGATAACGTTACTTGTATTGCAGAGGAGAATATATATACGAACGAAAGCGTATACTTATACATAGCGCACAAATGAAAATTGCGACAAGAAGAAGAAGATGGAGAGCGCGCGAGAGAAACGTTGAGGAGATAATCATTTGTTGCCAAGGAATTGGGAAAAGTTGTATCTTCTTAAGGCATTGGGGCAGCTGGAACTTCTTGAAATTGTTTGGATTTTAAATGGAGATGTAATATAATTGACATAATGGAGGTGTACTGTTTAGGAGGTAATTCTTTTGAATGTCACTCTTTGTTTTAAATGTGTACGTAATTTATTCACAGGCGATAACGGCTGGGTTTTTCCTTCTGCGACTGCCACATGAGTCAGCAGTGAGTTGAGATATCATTTCGTTTATTAATAAAAACAATATACCCAAAGTTGCAATCTTTTTGTATATTTCCAGATGTTTTTAGTAAGAAAACTTGGAAACATTGCTAAACACCTTTCGCTTCCTTTTTCATGCAACAGGTTTTCAAGGTTTTTTTTGTTTTATGTTATATGCGACAACGAAACTTGCTTCGCGCCATTCAGGCTGCAGGCGTCGTAGAGGGGAGGGAGTTTATCATTCAACTGTCGTGGCTCTACAGTTGTTGTATTTCCTTCCATTGTCCTATTTCATAAAAATTTACAATAGCGACAGGTGACAATTTTTTAACTGGCAACTGCTCACTGGACAAACACTTGCCAAATTTCTGTTACATAAATATTTAGACAATTTGGTAGAATTGTCTGTCAGGAACTCTAAATTATCAAAGGCAGACCCCTTACAGATATAGAGGAGAGATTATGGACTTGATCTAACTATCTCAATCTGTGTTAACATAGAGGACGCCTGCCTGATGGTACTGAATCCATATCAAGACCTGCTATCCTGTTTGGGACATGCATTTTAACACCACCGAAGCATGGACTGCTTCGTCCCGAGTCATTACTCAAATATCATAACATGACCAGGTAAGAGTTGGAACCAACATTAAAAGATAAAATTTACAATGAATCTGAATTGGCAGCACTGGAAGGCGATGGTGATGGAGATGGAGCAGACCCGACCGGCTTCAATCGAATGATATAATTTATTCCAGAATCAGATTGTTACATATGGCAACACTGGCCATACGTGCTCTTCTTATATTATCGTGATCGTGAAATGAGATGTATTTTTAGTTCTTGATCGGTCTCTGGCTGAGAGAGATGTATTTTACTTCGAGGAAACGGAGATAATAATGTGGGTTTTTTCTTTTTTGTATACTTTTCTCACTAGAAAAATCGTACTTGTATACTACTTGTATCGTATACAGGCCACTTTCAAAACTCATTCTGCTGCAAAAAACAACTAAGCTTTGGAACTTGATTCCTGGGGACATAGCTATTCATAGAGGAATTCAACTTATCACATTTTCATAATTTGCAAAATCTCTGGTGATGCTCCAAGATATTTACTAGGCTTGTGTAGTTCGCGAACGAACTAGTTTAAAGTTCTAGTAAGTGTGTAAACTTAGTTCACTAGTTCCTTTAGTTCGCGGTTGTTATTTTCAATGGGTCTTACCAATAATCATTTATAACCTTAAAATTATTGTATTAAATTATATTTTGACGATCACAATAGGTAATTTTATATATGCAAATTTTTGTGTCTTCGTAAAATTTAGCTTGGACACTAAAAATGATTTATATTACCGCGCAATGATTTTCATAGAAACGGAAAAAAATAAAGCTAAGTAGGTACCTACACACGATTGTCAGATCTGTCAATCCTCTGACAATTACTGACAATGAGCTTTTTATAGCCAACTATCTTACAATACAAAATTGTTCGTTCACACGTTTGTAAGAATTAGTCCCAAATGACTTTTGTGATAACGTTTCAAGTTGAAAATTGTGTGTTCACAATTCACATGGTTGTCAGCACAAACCACACAGAACTAGACCGCCGACTTTCCGTGCACCTACCCAATTCTCACCGGAATTAATTTCCCTGTCTGCGAAAGTGTGAATACGTGTGCAATGTCAAAATCAATGGCGGGAATGTAAATAAAACATAAAAGCGGCCATTTATTGGGATATGTTAAGAAACGTTGGGAACTAAGTTTAGGTACTGTTTACATTTTAGATAAAATCATACTGAAAGTACCTAGCTAGACGGCTGGTTGGAATGATTTAAACTTAATGTTGAGCGAAAATATAATTACATCATTGCTAATATTTTGTTCGCTCATTCGAAAACTAATACTTTTTATAATTCACAAGAAATTCATCGCAACAACAAATCACCCGCGAATAAAAAATATTAGTGAATGGAAAAAATATCGCTGGCGATTTATTTTACGTTCCAGCAAATTTGTTAAAATTGCTACCAACTATGGGATATCTTTTGGAATTGTTGTTTAGTTTAACACGAGAACCATATCTTACAATTACCTTGTGTCATCACCATAAATTATTATACTGCTGTCTCTGTCTTACAGCTCATTTCGAATAAACGCTCGCGTCTTTTTTCTTTTCAGCGAGTTGGATGTGTTTTATCCTTGTCTCCGAAAAACTTTAATTTTTTCAGCATTTATTCATCAATAAGCCTGTTTTATTGCACATCTATAAAGTGTCAAGCAGTGTGTGGTTGTTGTAATTGCGTGTTAAAATTTCTACTTCTCTTTACTTCACTGAGATAGATGTGCAATAAAACAGGCCTAATAACAAATCAAAATAACAAATAAAGGATAACCACGTGAATAAACCAAAGTGAAAAATAAATCACGAGTTTCATTTTGACATTTTGTTTTGACATTGCTGTCAATTCTTGAGGCTCTTCATTCCAAAGTTCCAGGAACAAGTCTTTTCCGGACCAATTTTTTTTTGCAATCATGAAAATATATAAAAGATCACGAAATTAATGACATGATTTTAGCTAAATCAAGTGAATTTAGCTAAATCACGTTGGTGGGAACATGGTATAAGTGAAAAGAATATTATCACATGTTTTGACAGTCCATTCACATGAACACTTTTATTTGTCGCAACAGTTCGCCAAGTTCAAACATCAATTTCTATTTCTACTACTTAACAATCTTTGATTTAAGTTTACATAAGTTCGTGATAGTTTGTGGAGCGGGTTTTAATGTCGTGAATTTTGAATAAACTTGTGAAAATTCGCACCAAGGGTGATTTCCTTCGAGGCAAACATTTTTAGTTCGAAATTTCGTTGTTTAAACTCTTTTCAAACTTGTTTTTCCCATATTTTGATGCATTAATTTATTATTCTATGTACTCTTGCAATAGTAAAATAAGCAATTTTTTGTTATATAAATGCATCAAAAGTGGTTTGTTCGCATATAATTATGAATTCGTTTGTTTATTCTCATGTGAATATGCCTTTACATAGCCAATTTTAATTGATATCAACAGTTTGAACAATTTAACATTTCCTAAAACTAAAGTGTGATGTGAACGAAGTGTAACTGGAAAACAAGAAGAAACCTTCAGAGCACAGCTCCACTGCCACAAACCACTGACAGGACGGTGCAACTGCCATAGGATTTTACTAAGTATGCGTGTGCCGTAATATCTTCCCTTTGATTTATACAGGCCCAAGGCCCAACACATAAATAAATCCTATGGTGCCAACAGCTTGTAGGCAAAGTCCGTTATGTGGGAGGAGTCGACGGTCTATTTCCTACCGGTTTGTGGTTCTCAGATGAATATGAAATGTTCGTTGTCAGACATTGTCAGATAAATTCAATTTTTTGTTCCTTAATTTTTTCAGTACCTACGGATAATGGAAAAAAAAATCGTCGCACTTGCGACTGTTGTACGACATTTGGGACATATTTTTCACAGACGTATCTGACAATCCATGATTTCTTCTTTATGACATATGAGTGTGTTCCTACAAATTAAACAGACTACGGATTCAGACAATCATGTCATGAGAGAACAGGTCAACTTACTCACCTTTTTTAATATTTTCAACACAATTTTTTTTTTATTGTATTTTCTGTGAATTTGACTATTTTGAACTAAATTGAACTAAAATGAGCAATCTAGTTCAGTAGCTTGATTTGAATTAATTTGATCGATCACTCAAATGAACTAAATTGCCCAACTCTAATATTTACATGTTTTGTTGTCAAAAGCCAAAGCCCAACTTAAATACGAAAACTTTATAAATCCGGCTCCTACTGGCAGACAACAGAAATAAGAACGAAAGCCTAGCCCACAATCGTACATTTTAATTTAATGTAGCTTGGCCTCTGCACGGATCAGGAAAATGAAGGGTAGCGCATAAAAATGGTTTCATAATTTTTTTTTTTATTTATTTCGATTTATGAATATTGAGTTGAATAAAGAAAAGTATAATAAAAACCAGAGTCCACCATCTACGATTTCACATCTAAGAGGACGAACTTTTTAAACTCCTTTCTTAGTGGGCGTCCTGACTCCTCCTGAGTGCTTAGTGAAATATGTACCACAAACAAAATTTTAGCGTTTAGACCTAGGTATTCGTTTAGGCTGGACTGTGTCCTTTGCAATGGGTCTAATTTTATTCCGTAGAAATTCTAGATACTCTTCTTACCTACCCTTTAGAGGTGGAATTTTCAAAAATCCCTTAGTGAGCATCTTGAAAACGAACCTAGATGCTTAATTTGAAGTCTGTATTTAAAGGATGTGGACTGTGGGGTGTTTTGCATTTTTGCCTTTTTTTTCATTTCTCATTTGGACCACTCATGTGAACAACGATGCAAAACATCCCAGCTTTTTATACGATTATTATCGTCAATTTCCATTCACTTGTTTATAGACTATTTTTACTGAATGGATGGCAAACTAACCAACGAGCTCGACGGATCAATGAAGCACAGCATTATGCTACAACCATAGTGTTCTCTGCTCAGTCTCTCCAACACTAAATTGGTATTGACTCGATTTTGCAAATATAAACTTCATTAACACTCCCTGACTTGGTTGGTAGATGTATGTGGCAGTGGCTACCTCATTGCCTTGGAATCAACTCTATGTGCGAAATAGATGATGCGAAGGAAGTCGAGCGCAAAATAGTGCTGAATGCCTGCAAGTGGGACTCAAGACTCTCAGATATCTTATACCGATTTAGATACGAGTATATACTTCTATTTTATTTTTCTTCCTCATCGCACCGATTTCTGTGTAAACAAAATTGATTGCTCTTCTCTGATGGGTTTTTCCCCTTCAATAAACACAACACAAACCCTAAGCGCCAGAGCAGCAGACCTCCTGTTACACCTCCATCCGCATCCTGAAGCGCCCGCCTTATCTAACATCATTGTGGGAGAGATGTTGCTTTTGCTTCTGCTTTTCTACGACCGTTTCCATCATTTGATTTCAATTGGAATCAATTTGAAGGCAGGCAACAATTTGAAAAATCAAATTCGACTATGGGTACGTCGATGGTGTGAAGGGGCCGGGTATCCTTCGCTTATTTGCTCATCTGTTCCAAGTTTTTGACGCCAATACTGGTGTGGTGTGGATGGTAGTGGTATAGGTGTATAGTATAGTTAGTTGTGCTGAGGTTGTAGCGCGCCTCGTTTGCTCGTTCATAAAAATGCTTAATTGACTTGATTCGTTTTATTTGTTGAATAAATCAGGGATTCTCATTGCGAGGGATGGGTGGCGGTTGCCTTGAGTTGGACTTTACTGCCAGTGCGTGCACCAAGTGTTAGTACATAGCGATTGGTTTAGTACCTATAGTTGCTTAGGTTCACAGCTTTTTATAGCTAAGAGGGTAGGTGAGTGAGGTTGCGAATGCGATAAGGGCGAATTAGCACTGGGTAAACTTTTCTGTAAATAAGTTTACTGAAAACAGCTATTGGGGTTTTATTTACTGTGAACGACTTCACAGCTAGATGATTGAATTTCTCTGCTTGATGACTGGTTCAAGGAGTTAACATTGTGCAAACAGGATGTTTTTTTTTTTTGGGACGTATGGAAGGGACCTACTGTCTTATGCCGAGTCCGAACGTATGAATTGAGAAGCTTTTCCTTGACATTTATACTCTCAGATGTTTTTCAGACGTTCGATTTAGTGTTGCGCGATAATCCAAAACTGCATCGATACATCGATATTTTATTATCAAGATGAAAATATCGATGGAAAAAAAAATCGACCCAAAAAAATCGATAGTATCGATAATATAGGTTTATATGCAAACTTAAAATGTTCCTGAGTTTTCTATTGATTTTTATTAAAAAAAATATTTTTATTGTTTAGAAAACTCAATCAATTTCTATTTCATAATGGAAATAATTCAAGACAATAATTTAACTTTTTTTGATTGATTTTTGAACAAAAAAAAATTACAAGAATACCCAGGAGAAAAAAAAAACCAATTGTCAATAAGTGACATACCGACAATTCAAGTTAATTTTCGCGTTAAGGTAAATTTGAATCCAGATAACTCAAGTCGACTTACGATGACTAGATTCTTGAATGAGGCCAAAGTCTATATTTCAAGATGGGAAATTTGCTAAGCGACTGTCAAAAATTGGCAAGATATATATTTACAAAAACAGAAAACGATTTGAGTTAAATTTGTTAGGACACACTGAATCTGACATCATACCTTCTTCATAACGTCTGCCCACATAACTAGCTCTTCGCGTTCGCACTTGCAAGTAGGTGTGGTATTGCATTGAAAGACGGACTCGCAAATACTTTCTTTCTTTCCTTCCCATCGTGGAAGGTAAGCCTTACCTGATGGTGTATTTTAAATTCCAAATATTTGGCTCGATGACAGCCTAAATATAGCGTTTTTTCAGTCATTTGACAACAAGTTGGGTGAAGGGGGGTGGGGAGGGGGAGGGGACAAAAAACATTAAAATGATTTCGCATCTCACTCTGAATGCATCCATTGCAAAGAAAGCGATCGAAATGCGATTGACGGCTGTCTAATGGATCCAGTCCGTTCAGGGATGTTTTGAGTAAAAAAAACCCTAAACAAATGGCTTTGCCTCTCTATAAAAGGGCTTGTTCTGAAATTTTGTTGGCAGTCGATTGTGAGATGTGAAGCTGATCACATCTATTTGGTGCGCTTTTTCGTTCGTTTTTTGACACATACTTTGGAGCAATTTTTTGACGCGCAGTATGGTAAATTTTTTGGCGCGTTTTTTCGCGAATTTTTTCTGCATTTTTGGCGGGTTTTTTTGGCGCATATTTTGTTATTTTTTCATCGCGTATTTTGGCTCGATTTGATGGGCGTTTTAGGCGCATTTTTTGCTTAGTTTTGGCGCGTGTTTTGAGATGTTTTTTTTGGCGCTTTTTTTCGCGAAATTTTTCCACATTTTTGGCGGGATTTTTTGGCGCATATTTTGTTATTTTTTCAGCGCGATTTTTGGCGCCATTTGATGGGCGGTTTTGGCGCATTTTTTTGAATAGTTTTGGCACCTATTTTGAAATGGATTTTGGCGCGTTTTTTTCGCGAAATTTTTTTCACATTTTTGGCGGGATTTTATGTCACTTTTTTGGCGCATATTTTATTATTTTTTTCACCGCGATTTTTGGCGGGATTTGTCAGGCGTTTGTGGCGCATATTTTTGGCTCTATTTTGGCGCGCATTTTGGAGGGTTTTTGACGGGGATTTTGGGGCATTTTTTCGCGAAATTTTTCTACATTTTTGGCGGGATTGTTTTTAATTTTTTTTTTTTTTGGCGCATATTTTGTTATTTTTTTATCTCGCTTTTTTGGCGCGTATTTTGTTATTTTTTCATCGCGATTTTTCACGCGTATTTAGGCGGTAATTGTTGGGCGTTTTTGGCGAAATTTTCCACAGTTTTTGGGGCGTTTTTTCGAGAAAATTTTTATTTTCTTTTGGCGCGTATTTTGTTATTTTTTCATCGCGATTTTTCACGCGTATTTTGGTCGTATTTGTTGTGCATTTTTGGTGCATTTTTTGCACAGTTTTTGGCACGTATTTTGAGGTGTATTATGGTGCGTTTTTTCGCATCCACCTTTTTGCCTGGATTTTTCGTTTTGAAATGACGGAAAATAAACAAGTTGACGTCAATCTACCAGTACCTCCAAGGAAATTATCAAAAGTACAACCTATCACAACCTAACCTAACCTAACTTTGTGCTGATAGGCTTTAGTGAAATGTAAGTTGAAATAAAGGCACTGTGCGTCCTCGGTAGTTTTGAAGAAGCGCATGCTATGGAGCCCAATTTCGGGCTACTGTATCAAGCATTTTATGCTTCATCTTGCTTCAGTATTGACATTCAATTTGGCGATGCCAAAAACAGCCCCACACGTAAGTCACTCTCATTCACTACGAAATTCTGACTTGATAAAAACTATTAGAAAGTAATCTAGGTAGAAAGTGGAACACGCACAGATTTTGCCTAGTTACTCTGCATAGTATGTAAAGAAATAGCTTATTTGAAATACTATATTATAAAAATATTATGTACCTATATTAAGCCGATAAGAATAAGAAAATGTTTTAAGGTTCTTGAATCGTAACGAGGCGTGTTGGTATAACTGAGAAGTGCTCTTTGAGTGCAAAAAAATCGGGATAAAAACGTCGATGCATCGATAATATCGAAAATAAATTATCGAGTGAAATAATCGATATTTTTTTACGACAATATCGATGAATCGAGTGATTCGATATATATCGCGCATCACTAGTTCGATTTGGCGCAGTAGAAAAAACCTTAAGTGTAATTTGTACTTTTTCCGGCGATTGAACCTTAGGCCAATCGCTTATTATAGTCCAGTGCACTAACCACTAAGCCACTGCGCCCACAATCTAGATATCGATAGCTTCATTTAATTTTGATTGAACTTCGTTTTTATTGCCCCGATTGAATGCTTTTATGAACGAATCGTAGGCATGTTTCAAGATATGATGTTCAGGTCCTGCGAAAAGAGCAGCAATATGATTTCACTATATTCTGAATACGCACTTGAGGCTTCCTAGTTACAAAATCGAAGAATCGAAGGTTCACGATCACTACTCTAACATACCCTTGTAGCTATTTCCCTTAACCTACTATACAGTTCCTCTTACTGAGAGTTCGGCGCATGCGATGGTTGAATAGAAAAATTTAAAGTTTATAAACAACAGCTATAAAGCAACAAAATTACCGTTCTAAGTTCCTAAGACTAAAAACGATTTACATACACTTTTGACTTTGGTCAAATGTGGTCTCAAAAACAGGCGTCATTATGAATAGCAGTAAAGATACATACAATTTTGACGTTTGATTTTCTCTGCACCAGCTTCAATTCAATGTCATATCGGATTCCTTCATCACATTCATCATTCGTATCCTTCAAATGTATAGCCCATAGTTTTTGAGCCAACAAAGCTTTACAAGTCTGAATGGTAATTAATACCGTGCTCTGTGCTCACATTTAGTTTAGCGCAGACCCCTTAATAAAGGCTTCCTCTGAAAGAGGCTCAAAATATAATTAAGAAAATTCTATTAGAAAATTTTGCTAAACGTAAACCAAAAGAAGTGTGAATGTCATCCTCTTATTCTAAATTGTATGCCTAGAACTACGGGTGAACGCTCAAACATGTCCCTGAACTTTTCAAATGCGAAACTAGATTAAAGGATTCCCACATCCAATTTAACCCTCGCCTCAATTCGGATCACAGGTTTTCTCTGTCGCTTGCCTTGGTGTTTCTGCCCGCCAGGACAGCAGCGGATTTTTTTTTCTTCCTGTCAAGGATTAACATTTATTTTTCGTATTTCATATAAAATTTGTATTCAAAAAGTGAAACATTTTTCGGCTTCGTTGCGCATTGGCATGGTAGTGTTAGTGGTATGCCATCATTAGGATTTCTCCTTTCACCTCGCATAGTGCTATATTTTTAGTTTTATCCAAAGGATTTCATCCGGGAGTAGCATACCAATGGGGACCTTGTTCTAAAGATACTATAGTCGTATGGTGAGGACAGTTGCGAGGCAGACGGAATGGTGGCAGAGGCGACCATTTAACGTTCGTGTGGAAAATAACATGACGTTGATATAGACATCAATAGTTTTGTCTCAAGTGCCACGCTAATTATGAAAGAAAATGTTGTTCGTATAAGATTTGCTGTATCTGGGGGAATTATTATTATTTTATTTTGTTTTTCTTTCGACATTGCTTTTGAATTTCTGCCACAGTGAAAGTAGAGAATCAAAGAGTTTAAGACTTCATTTATAATAATGTGGTGGAGCATAGCTTGGCAGAGATTGAGTTTTTCAGGCGATGAGATATTTCGAATTGGAGAAGTGCCTTAAAATTTGGCCAAATATAGCAAAGAGCTATAAATGTTCTTTGAATGCTAATAGATTTCAATACGATGCAGTGATATTTATGGAATTACATACTTGCATTTATTTTACTTTGTTGGTGGCGCTTATAGTTCGGTGTTGAAAATAACCCCAACCTTCCAGCTCGATGATTCTCCAGTTACGCACTCCCATAGTTTGTTAGAATTCTTCTCCAACCCGTCCTTCAAGGGTGGACTTCAACAGTCGACGGCCTGGTGCGTTGTTATCCTTACGACAACCATAACCACAACGATAGAATTTTAAGCTTTTTGACCAGGTCAACGTTGCTGTAAAGTTTGTCATTTAATCTTCGTCTCTACACTCAATAGATACAAAGTTGACCGAAATCACCCGAAAAATATTTCTTTCAAAACGTACAAAAGAGTTATTAAGAGAGCCCCTACCTGCTGCGGTTGAAGTCCAAAGGAGGCAGCCAAGAAAGAAGCCGACGTGACAGACCGAAGCGAACTCTTTAAAAACTGTCCAGGTAAGTTAATATCCATTTAAGAAAAATGTCAAAGCTGAGGGCAGGCAATTTAAAAAGTGGTCATTTATGGGGCATCTTATCAAAGACCTTACTGAAATCTGTGGAAATAACGAGGTAAGGGACCTAGAGAAAGGCAAAACTTAATAGTTCTCTATAAAAATATTGGTACTCATATTGCGTTTTGGAGAAGAAGTGGTAGGTGAGGTTATTTAAGATTCATGATAGCGCGTCACCTTGTCTTACACATTTTTCGGCATCTCCGACTTGTACGGAGTAGCGCGGTTTCTTCATTATGATCCTGTATAGATGGTCAAATTGAGCATCCTCCTAATATGTCGATATTAGGAGGATGTGTCTTGATCTGAGGCTGGTTTAAGGGTAGTAATGCGATTATATGAGAACACAAGCGTTCCCACTCTAGCCTCCACTATCAACTCCTACTCTCACCTCCACGTTGGTGACTGGTGGGTGCCTAGTACCTCGACTGGAGATGGGGTAACCAACCTCTGTGGAAGGTCGTTGGTGGCAGCGAACGAGAGAGGGGGGGGAGGAGTGTCAGGCGGCAGCGGATGAATTCCCTAGATGGAATCAACGGTGGCGTCTACAGTTCCGGGCAGGTCGAACTAAAGTGAAATCCCTGTATGAGCTGCTTCGACATATTTGGATACCAGGTCTATGGATCTCCAATACTGAGCCAGGGTGTTGGAAAAGAGTTGGTGGCGGACGAACCCTAAACGGGTCAACGGCAGCGCTCATATCCCAAAATTGGGTTACTGTCATCGGAATATCCGACCCGCTGTCCTAGGGTCAAAACAGGGCCTGGCCCTCCAGGTTGGGGGTTGTGCCGTCGGGGTAACTTCCCGACCATGGAAAAAACTAAATAGTTATGAGAGAGACGCAACCAGCCTCGGATAACGGAACTCCTCAAATGGCAACCAGACCCGGAACGTCAATGGACTATGATTTAAGAGTATGTACCTGGAATGTAAGAACACTCTACACCCCAGGTGCCACTCAAAAACTTGAGTCTGTCCTCATGCGGTACAAGGCAGACATTACCGCGATCCAGGAGATACGATGGATAGGATCAGGCATGATGAAAAGAAAATATTGCGACATTTATTACAGCTGCAACAAAAGGCTGCATGTATTAGGATGCGGATTCGTCGTGGAAAATCGGCTTAGGACAAAAGTTATTGACTTCAAGCCGATAAGTGATCGCCTTTCTGTGATCCGCAACAAAGCTACTTTCCAAAACATAAGCCTAATATGTGCACACGCCCCTACCGAAGAGGCTGAAGATCCCATCAAGGAGGAGTTTTATGACCTCCTGGATGGAGCCTACGGAGCCTGACCGGAGTATGATGTAAAAGTTGTACTCGGGGATTTCAATGCTAAAGTCGGAAAGGAAAACATCTTTGGCGGGTTAGTTGGTAAGCACAGAATCCACGAAACGACAACAGACAACGGCTACCGACTAATCGATTTTGCAGCAGCTCGTAATACGGTGATAAGTAGCACTAGGTTTCCAAGGCTAAGGATCCACACAGCAACCTGGCGCTCTCCAGACGGTCGAACCGCCAACCAAATCGACCATGTGCTAATCGATGCGAGGCACGCATCCAACATCCTCGACGTGCACACATTCCGAGGGGCAAACGTCGACTCTGACCATTTTCTTGTCGCGGCTAAATTCAGAGCTCGACTGTCCAACGAGAAGAAGCTGCGAACCGCCCAGAAGAAGAAACTCGACGTTGGACGCCTTAGCACACCTGGAGTAGCCAGAGCCTACAGCGAGCGCCTGAGTATGAAACTCTCCTCTGTGCACTCACCTACCACAAACGCCAACAATCAGTGGTGCCAGTATCGCGACATCATCAAGGAGGTAGCCGAAACCACCGTAGGGTACCAGCCACCTCAGAGAAAGAGCCCGTGGTATGATGATGAATGCGTGTACAGGAAAAAGGTGACAGAAGATGCACACAAGAAAGCGCTGCAGCGCAAAACAAGGGCAGCGAGAGAAGAGTATCGAGCCAGAAGAAGGGATGAAAGGAAGATCCTGCGTAGAAAGAAGAGGGCTTACGCAGCTTCCCAGCTCAAGGAGATCGAAGAGTCACGCGATCGTAATAACATCCGGAGGTTTTATAAAAAAAGCTAAGCAACTGGCTGCTGGCTACAAAACCGGAACGCAAGCTCTTCGAGATAGCGAAGGAAACCTAGTCACCGAAGCGCAGGGAATAGTAGATGTGTTTAAGCAGCAATTCCAGCAGCTGCTTAATGGGCATCATGTAGAGAGAGTGATAGGGCAAGAAGAGAACCCACGTCCAGTCAATGAAGAACTAGTTCCACCACCTAGTATAGAAGAAGTTGGCTTAGCTATAAAAAAGCTTAAGAACAACAAGGCCGCAGGCTCTGATGGACTACCAGCGGAGCTCTTTAAATACGGTGGTGATGTTTTGGTAGGGAGCATGCACCGAATCATCAACCAAGTATGGGTGGAAGAAAACATGCCCGATGACTGGACTATCAGCTCCATATGCCCCATCTACAAAAAAGGCGATCCAATGTCTTGCAAGAACTATCGAGGCATATCCCTGCTAAATGTTGATCCTATCCAATGTACTGCGTGAACGTCTCCAACCTCTCTGCAACACACTAATCGGCACGTACCAGTGTGGCTTCCGGCCCGGCATCTGTCCACCGCCTACGACAAAACGTCACTATTGATAGCAACAATTTCGAGGTAGTTAAGGAGTTCACCTACCTCGGAGTAAACGTAAACTCCACGAATGACACCCTAGTGGAGATCCGGTGAAGAATTACCCTAGGAAACCGTTGCTACTTCGGTTTGGCAAAACAACTGGGTTCAAAACTCCTAACTCGAAGGACGAAATGTGTGCTCTACAAAACCCTTATCCTGCCAGTTCTGCTTTATGGCGCCGAGTGCTGGACGATAAGCAAGAAGGGAGAGCTGATACTGGGCTCCTTCGAAAGAAAAATACTTCGGCGGATTTTTGGTCCTGTGTGCGAGGAGGGCGAATGGAGGAGAAGATACAACCGCGAACTCTATGAGCTGTACCAAGATGTGGATGTAGTCCAAAAAGCCAAAACACGTCGACTACATTGGCTCGGCCACATCGAGCGAATGGACAATAATGCTCCAGCCAAGAGGGTCTTCGAATCCCAGCCCCCAGGTTCGAAAAGACAAGGCGGCCATCGCGGATGCCAGAGCGCTTGGTCTGGACAATTGGAAGCAGCGTGCCCGGGATCATAGAGGATGGAAGGCTGCAGTGTCTCAGGCAGAGACTCTTCACGGTTCGGGAGCCCGATAAGTAAGTAAGTAAGTAAGTCTTGATCTGACGTTCCGTTATATAAAAAGATCTAAGAGATTGTGAAGATTTAGTTGATTTTCTGTCCTAAAACCTTACTGGGTCGAAAGGTTTTAGGCGTTCACACAGTATTGCCGATCCATACTACTTATAAAATGCAACGTCCGTCTATTCGATTCTCCTTAACTCGAGAACCATTCGTCTGATTTTCATGATGTTGCAGAATGTGTGCGAAAATTGCGTACGGAAAATCATCTTTTCAGATGAAGCTCATTTTGATCTTGGCGGGTATGTAAACAAGCAAAATTGTCGCATTTGGAGCACAGAAAACCCGCACGCATACATTGAAAAGCCGATATACCCAAAACGAGTCACTGTTTGGTGCGGATTTTGGTCCAGAGGCATAATTGGGCCAGTTTTCTTCAAAAATGAGCAAGGAGTGGCCGTTACAGTCAATGCCGATCGTTATCGGGCCATGTTGAACGAATTTTTGTTCACAAAAATTGAAGAGGAGGATATTGGCAACATTTGGTTTCAACAGGACGGCGCTACGTGCCACACAGCCGAAGCTACACTCGATGTTTTGCGCCCTGTTTTTGAAGATCGCATTATCAGCCGCAGAGCTGATGTCGTTTGACCACCGCGGAGCTGCGATTTGACACCGTTGGACCATTATTTGTGGAGTGCCGTAAAACATAAGTGTTACGCCGACATGCCCGAGACAATTGACGCTTTAAAGGACAATATTCGTGAAGCCATTGGTGAAATACAGCTGCACACAATCGATAATGTGCTTAAAAATTGGACCGATCGTGTAGGCTACTGCATGGCCAGCCGAGGCAGTCATTTGAATGAAATCATTTTCCATTATTGACCGGAAGGATTGTACTTTCAAATAAAAAAATAAATTTGAGAAAATATTCAGTAGTTTTTTTTATAGCATTTTCAAAAAAAAAGTTACGGTCAGAATGCACTTTGTACATGGTCTTGAATAGCGCAGTTGAATTTGATGTATGGAATGGATATGCATGCAGCGCGCATAAAATAAACTATATATACATATATGTGCGTACATAGGTATAGTTTGTGATGCGTAAGTAGGTATGGACAATCGTACATATATTTGAGATCTGAAGATATGGAAAGTGTAACGATGTGATCGCGTACGTAAATAATCAAATCATACCTGTGAAGTATTATGTCCATTGACTTAGGACTTTCGGGTCAGTTACCGAAAGGTTACATAAGGATTAAGTTGGATACGGGGAAGGGGTGGTATTGACTAACTCTGGAACTATTTGGCAGATTTTAAAAATTGCTTCAACATTGTACTGGCTAAATCCTCCGGATCAGTATAGGTTACATAGGGAGAGGATGGCGGAAGGAGAACCGGGGGTATATGGGCTATCTTCGGAACTACTCGGTCATTGCCGGAGTTGACTTCCCACAGCCATGCTTTCCACATGGACAGCTATATGTTACATGTGTGTGAGCTGCTGTGTTTGTTTCTTAAAAGTAACTAAATTTGTTTCTATCTGCATATAAAATTTGGTCCCGTGTAAGTTAATAGCACTCATGTCTGATCGATTTTAAAACAAAATCAGAGACAATATAGTTGCCCCATTTCATTTTCATTCATTCATTCATTTATTTATTTTCCCTTGCTCATCTCTTCTCGCGCTGCGTTCCGAAATGTATATATGTGATATCCCCTCGATTACATAGACACACCACACGATAAGCCTGCTTACTTTGCTCGCGCTTTATCCGTACACCGCAAATTGTGAAATTAGAAACCGAAGCATGGTCGACGGTTTTGGTTTTGTGCCGCGTAACAATTGCAAACCTTGCGGATTAAGATTTTCGAGCGCAAAAACGCAAACAAGCGTCAAAAGGATACACCGCACACCTCTAACCTTATGACCTATACTCGAGAACATGCAAGACTCATTTTTTTTTGTTCGTTTCTGTGCGTTCTGCACGAGCAGAATATACCACAAAGTATGGCTTCTGTGAAGGAATTTGCAAGCTGTCATAAAGGGCTATAGAGGCAAAGAAACGCCTTCCCATTCCACCTACTCCAACCGTCGACTATTTAATCCTCGTCAATGACCAAGCTCTATATTTTGTATTCATTTTTTTTTAATAAAATGTCAATACAACCGTAGAAGGTATAACAAAAATGTAAAATACAAAGAGATCCAGTGAGAGGTGGGTAAGGTAGGGAAACCATTTAAGCTCTTGGTTCGATGACTAGAAACGAATGGAGGAGAACGAATGGATAAAAAGGATGCGGGAAACGATGGTGAGCCTTTAAATATGCGTGACAGAGCGTAAAGGATTCAAATTCAAATGTAAATTGTTAGTCGGAATGTGTAGCTACCTATATAGATAGATGTGTGTAGTGTATAGTGTTATGTGTGAGCATGGTCGACATAAAGGATTTGCATTTGGATAAAAGGGAAAATGTTTTCAATGCTTTTGCTTTGTTCAAGCCAAAGGGCACTGTTGAATAGTTCAACAGAAAGTCGATCCTGTTTGGCAAAAGAGTTTAGCTGGAGCAGAACAAAGAAATCCACTGTGACTGTAAAAAGCGTCAAATATAAAGGAAGTCGAATCTATCGAGGGCAAGAGTTGTCTTGCACCCCTCTCATATCTGACAGTTTGAAACACGATGAGGGTGTTATTGGAAAGTTATCCCTCTGTGCAAATGTGGATTGGATTTAACAAGCAACTATAGAAGCTAATGACTCAGAATTGATCTCTGAAATAGTTTGGGCTTCTGTGGTTACACTGATTGATAGGTAGGTACTTATGGACAAAGTCAATACTACAATACATATTAGGTACTATATTGAAATATGTAATACAAAAAAAAAAAAATAAAAAAAATATTGAATGGGTTTCTTGAAAACTTTTATAATTTAATATAGCAATATTTTATTTTTATTTCTCAAAGTTAACTAAATTTTCGAAATAATTTTTAATTTTACCTCCGTAGGAATATTTAACTTTTACTTTTAGTTTCAGCTTTTCTTAAATATTAATTTGTAAATTGTAGGCATGTTTTGACATTTTTTAAAATGCAAGTCATTTTCAAAAATTAATCAATAAATAGGTGGCGCAAAAGGCGTGTTGACACCATCGGCCTAGCTTTTTTTTGGGACGAATGAAAGAGACCTATAATTTTATGCCGAGTCCGAACGGCTGAATTGAGAAGCTTTTTCAGGATAGTAATACTATCGGGTTTTTGTCAGACGTTCGCGATCGCGAGAGTTGGCGCAGTAGAAAAAACCTTAAGATGTAATTTGTGTTTTTCTGGGGATCGAACCAGGGATCCCTCGCACAGTAGTCCAGCACATTACCCACTACGCTACTGCGCCCACGCAAGTCATTTTAGTTTCTCAATTAATTCAATAATATTAATTTTAGCTTTAAGCAGTTTGAAAAAATAACTTACTTAAAACAGCTAAATTAACTGGCAAATTTAAAATTGACAAAAATAAGAATTTTTAAGTATTTGCAAGAACGAAATAGAGCCCGATCGGTCTTATTTCGCTGCAGTTGTTGTAAACTCGTTTTCACTTAAAAATGGAAATAAGCACACATGAGGGGTTAATTCGTAGGGCTGTATTTCATGTCATCGCCGCAGACACTGTCGGAAGGGGTCCATTTGTTTTCTGCAACGCTCTTCAGCACTCAGCAGGTTTCGCCGGGATTCAGTCCAGTCGCGGACCGCTAGTTATATTAATGCAGACTTTGCTCCCATACACAAACTTAAAAGGGGATCAAGCTTGTAGACAGGAAGTTTCCAAAGCCACTGATGAGTTTTTCTAGGAACTCCGTTTGAGTAAGAGCCTTAAAAATTCTTACTGATCAAGTTCCATGTTCCTATAAATAATCATATTTCTATCAAGGAACCTAGAACCTAGAAACCTCACCAAAGCTAAGGAAACAATTATATTCTCAGAATTGATTTCGACCTCCGTGAGCTCACTTTCAGCTTTTCGAGACTAAGAGCTGAAAGTCTTTCCCTAACAATTAAAATTGATAAAAACAAAACAAACTGTTGCTCCTTGCAAAGGAGGATAACTGCATTCTCTATACCTTCTGCTGATATTTTTTCTTAATCTTAACTTTACAAAATTCTTCTACTATCTATCTGCCATTTTCTCCAAAGTCCTGCTGCAAGCATAAAGATAATGAAAACAGGAGAAGAAATCATTTTCTATGCTTGTTAACTTATTTTCCTCCAGGGTTTTTTCTTCGCCAGCACCTTGTTCTTTTTAAAAATTAAAGCCTTCCCGCGAGGGATATTTACCTAGTGAAGAACACGCTGCAATGCTAATGCCGAAAATATGCGTTTGATAAACTTACGAAAGAGGAAAAAGTATTTTCATCCTCGGTCCGCATTTTTGTATGGGAAAACTTTTTAATCTGTTATTGTCCTAGAGTGGCTATTTGTTGGTCTGATTTTCTATTCGTCTGTTCCTTTTTGTTTCGTTTCTGTTGTCTGGTGTTTTGAGTTTTAATTGTTTTTTTTTTTCATCCCCAATTTGTTTCTTTAGCGTGAAAAGTGTCCGCTAAGTTGTAATAAAAGGACAAGAATTATGTTTCAATAATTATAACAAGTATTTTTAAATTATCTTCCCCAGGAGAATAGTGTGAGGGAGAAAAAAAACATCATATTTTAGGGAGAAAAAAAACATCTTAATTATAATATTTGAGAGTTTTTATTCTATTGCAGGCGATTTAACAGAAAAGTTTTAATGAATATTGCCGAAGTTAAAGTTGATTTTTACACAGTTATACAGCTTACGCTTTTTTCGTAGAGAATTACACCTTAAGGTGAAAGTTAAGGCAAATATTGCTTAGAAACAGGAAAAGAACTATGAGCAGCAGATTACGTCATAGTGTAGCGTAGACCAGGTCCCTTCAATTGTAAACACTTAGTGTATAAGATTTATAGATTCTTTCCTAAAAAGTTTTTCATTTTCAATGCGGTAATTTAAGAAATATTTAAGTACATTTTGGTTTCGAAAGGGAATAAAGTAGAAAACTATATGATAATGTAGCCAATTCATCTCGTTGAATACACATTAAAAAAAAAAAACAAAAAAAAACTTTGGTATAGCTTGTAGATATACATTGTTTTTGATTTTTTATTTTTTTATTAAGAGTAGTCATCATTGTCGCCCTAAACGTAGGATCATTTCATGAACTGTTTTTCAAGGGCCAGAATCAAAATATTATTGTTTTGTATTTAATATAATTTAATTAAATTTAATATAAGAAGTTTTAATTTTTAAAAGCTTGATTTAAATATAGAAAAACATTTTTTTAATCTCGCTTTGGAATTGATTCTATTGCTTTTAACTTGCAACTTTTAAAAACGCCTATAAAAGTGGCCTGACAAATGGGCGAGCAAACAAAAAGTTGACACAAGAAAGGCTAAAAATAAAAAGAAATAAATAGTTGGCGCAACAGTGTAAGCTATAGGGGGTATAGGGATGGAGTAAAATATCCTATTTGGTAGCAGCATCGGCACGCTTGCGGTTGCACGGCGTTAACTCGTAGGTGGGGCGGGATCTTGCTACTATGTACCCTATGCTTACTAAAATTATCGTGCCGAAAATGAAATAAAAAGAAGGAAGAAAAATGATCTGAAAAGCGCCTTAAAAAATGAGCCAAAAAAGGCTATAAAGAACGAGTCTATAAATGCCATTCCCTTAATTTGTTGCCCGTCTATGGAAACGTATTATGTACTAACATTTTCGGGTGGAACCGCGGGTCAATAGCTAATAAAACTATGTACAAGATTCGACAAACATTTCTATTTTTTTTTTCAAAATTATAACAAAAGAAAATTCTTTAAAACTCTTACAAATTTCAGAATTCACTAGATCTCCCATGAATGTATACCAAACTGTTAAACGTATATGCTATTCTTAAGACTTTGTAGAGGCTTAATATAAACTAGATTTAAAACTTTGTCAGAAAATATTTTTGTTGATTGTTAAAAAAAAATAAAAAATTAAAAAAAAAAAAAATAGGTTTTTTAATTATTACCTAATAGTATATTTGTCTTTTAGCTATGAAGATGTATATTTTGGAACACTGATTAAGGAAGTAAGTATGTATGTGTTTCAGGAAATTATTTTATTTTTTATTTATTTTTTTAAGAAACAATATTGTTTTAAAAATAGCCCTATTTCATTAACCACAAATTTTCAAAGTGACAATTTTGCAAAATGCAAAGTTCTGTCAGTTTACAAATAATTCTTCCATATCGTTCCACCAAAAGGATTAGATTTGCACTTTAAATTTAAAATTGTGAGAACGTTGTCAATTATGCAAAGAAAAAATATAATTTGCAGGTGACCTCTTGTTTAAAAGTTTATGGAAATAATTTTAAAAAAAATATTTAATGAACCGTATCGAAGCACATGTTGAAGACAAAGATGATAGGAACGAATAGTATACAATAAGTTGTAAAAGTAAAAATAAATTTTAATATTACAAATAATTTTTCAACCCTGGAAAGCTTCCGTTTAACAAAGTTGTGTTGTATCAAAAATTGGACATAAGCTAAGGTACAGCCAAAGAAATAATTACTTAAATCTCTTGCAACAACTTTTTTTACAATTTGCATTTGAAATTGAGGTGCACGAAATTAATAAAGCTACAGAAAATTATGCAGAAATAGCAAGCGCATTCTTTTTTTTCCAGTTGCGTTAATTTATCCGACCAATGCCAGAGTCAATACTTCAACCTGAGCTCTCCAGCACATCAATAGACAAGATAATGAACTTCGTCAAATCAACAAGATGGTTTGTATGTAGCAGTACAGTAAGTAATTTGAATACAGGGTTATAAAGGGTAAGGGACAACCTCTTTCCCCCTACGTGAATCACAATGGGTCAGTATTGACCTGAGTGTGGCACGGAGAAATCCTCCCCAACCCACAAACCTAACCTAACCTAATGCCAGAGAATAGTATACAATTGGCTTAGGTTAGGTTAGGTTTACGGGTTGGCAGAGCAGGGTAGTCCTGCCGTGCCACACTCAGGTCCTTGTGGACCCATTGTGATACCCAGGGGGTTAGCCGTTGATGTTGTTATGGTCAGCTTTATGTTATGTTTATGGTGTTCACTCGACGCAGTCCAGCCATCCTGACGTCCTCAAAAACCTGTAAAGATCAGAAAGTGAGACATCAGAAAGTTCTTGTAGGTCATGGAAGTAGTGACTTCCAAGTGTTCTGTTCCTCAAGTGACAGAGACTCGGGCAGTGACAGAGGAAGTGAGGTGTATCCTCATGAACCTCTTCGTCACCGCAGCCTCTACATATATCGTCATCCTTGAGATTTAGTTTCATTGTATGGTTCCTTAGGAAGTTATGACCCGTTAGAGCCGCTACCAATTTAGACAGCGATGACCTGTCAAACTGTAAGAGTTTGATGGTCCGGCCGCTGTCATATTTTGGCCAAAGCTTCCGTGATACCTCGCAGGTAGTTAGTCCCTTCCACCTGTTATTTGTTTTCATGCGAATCTTGTTCTCCACTCGCTCTCTAAGGCTGCAGAGTGGTGGCTTGATCGACTGTAGTGCTTGATCATGATCCATTGCGGACCCTTTTCTCGCTAGTTAGTCGGCCCTTTCATTGCCGGCTTTGTCACTGTGCCCAGGGACCCAGCATAGGACCGTGGTGTGCTGCGAGCAAAGAACCTTAAGCTCTTCGCGACAGCGGTGAACTAATCTGGATTTTATCTCAGTAGCAGAGACTGCTTTGATAGCCGCCTGGCTGTCAATGAAAATGGTAATATCATTTCTTGGTATTGCCATCAATGACACCTTACATTGATGGCAATCCGCGATTGCTGCTATCAGGAAGCCTGATTCAGCATTGTATATTTAATTCCTCCGAGAATATACCTGCACCGGTTCCACAGTCCATCTTCGATCCATCTGTGTAGATGGATATCGATTTCCTTTTTGTGGGTTCATTTGTGTTCCATTCATCTCTACTCGGAAACGAGCAGGTGAATGGTCTATCAAAGTTTAGATGTGGGATTGTATAGTCAGAAGTGACATCATTCCCAATGTATTTCCCTAGAATCTGTGCGTGACCAAAGTTGCCCGGGTTCCAAGTGCCGGTTTGGCTAATTCTTAAGGCACTTTTGGTAGCAGATTCCTCCATGTACAGGTCTAGAGGAGTCAGATTTAGAATTGCCTCCAGTCCAGCCGTATGGGCATAGGGAAGACGATCCCTAAGTCCATGCCCCGACGAGGGAGCAACGAAGGAGCAACAGGGGAGTGTGGGCAGACGGCCAAGTAAAAACACACCCTCACAAACACCACAAACATTAATCTCCGCACCAAAAGGGTGTGAGAACACTGACGACGAGCACAACAAAACACAAAAACAAGACACAAGGAAGATCGCAGCATCAGCAAGGGGTGCTAAACTAAGGGCGCAAGACCCAAACAAAACTACAACACAACAACAATACGAAAAGCAAAAGGGCTACACACCACAATAACACGAATCGAAAAGGCGACACATCACGACACCACGAAAACAAACCACGAACCAAAACCAAGTAGAAGCACAATTGCACCGAAAACAACAAAATGCTGCGATCATTTTTTGTTATGGCCGAGAGCCCACCCTAAAGACAACAAATTTGTAAGGAATGGCCTGCTATCAGCAAGTCTCATCCTGCAAATCTGCGCGAGAGTCCACCGAGGTAGTTAAATATTCGCGAAAACAAAATGTAAACAAACAATACCTGATGGTTCCTTGTCCTTTTCTAGGGGGGTTGTTGGGTAAATTCCCACGGGGATGTTGAGATCCGGGTGGGGAATATCGTCCACATTATCCTTTTTTCTTTTTTCGTTATTATTTTTATTTTCTTTAATTTTATTAATTTAACTAATCGTGGGGAAAAATGCCGGGCGCAAATTTCCTCCACGAGCTATTTACATTTTTGTTTGTCTTTGGCCAAATGCCAAAGACAATAATATAAAAAGAGAGGCGCAGACTCGAAAAGAGAGTACATAGACCATTTGTTCGAAGTCGGCTGGCTAATCCCAAATATGCTGGAAGGATCCCCTACAAGGCGAATTCCAGTATATAGGGAAGAGTGACTGGAAGTTTTGAGAGGCCTAGCGGGTTACGGCAGCGCATTGGTGTCGCATATAACGACCGTTTAGCCCGCTAGAGTGTATGAATGTGGTGGTTAATGGTCGTGGGAGGCATTGCTGAATGCCAAGCTGAGTCCCACCGTTGGGGCCTAATACCAGCGAATGTATGAGAGTGTGTGTGAGAGGAAGTCAAGCGACTTCGAACAAAGAGGAATTTTTGGAAGGCACTTCTTGGCTGACCAGCGGGTAAATTAGTTGATTTAAGAAGTTTTTTTATTTTATTGCGAAACAGCAATTTTTTTTAAATTTTTCTTGCGAAAGTAGTGATTTTAGAGTAAAGGTAGAGAAATTAGTGGAATTATAAAAGTGAAAAAGAAGGAAGGATTAAGGTGAAAAAGTGTCAGAAGGACACACGTCGTCACAAACACATAGTGAGAGTTGTCAGGAGGACACTACTTAAAACAAAAGGGAACAAGGAATCCAACAGGTGTTGGTTCAACAAAAAAAGATAAGTAAAGTGATTCGTTAGGAAATTCGTTTGCATAGGGCTTTGTCAATTGAAATCTCGGTAGGCTTTCGTTTCGTTCAAAATCCCGGTGAAAGCGGGACACGCGACCCATTAATTTTGTTATTTAACACTCGAGACAGTGCGATAGCGGGCCAGTCCAACGGTCCGAACGCCATCTTGGGATTCATAAATCCCTCTTTTAATTTGTATCGCCAAATTTTCCTTTTCGGGGCTTCTACCCCAAGTTAAATAAAAGACCGTGCTCCAACGGAGCTTTATAACGTGGTACAAATCGTTGTTTTTTTTGTTGGAACTTTTTTTGGAATTTCAGGTAGAAAGGTTTCGTAATTTACCACAAAATTACGTGGCGCCCACTAAAGACGAAGAGACACATAATAGGTAAAGTACTTAATCTCGTTTTGATTCAGGTGAATCGATAAAGATCATTCACTCATATAATTTCGAACCCGACCCTCGCTGAGCTTAGCTGAACACAGCACACCTTCCAGTGGCTGTTGTTGCAAAAGTTCGCGATCTTCGTGAAATAGTCTGTGGTCAGTGACAGTTCGTCATTCGACTTTTTTTCTCGGGCAGTGGCGACTGCAATTTTTTTGTTTTCTTTCGTTTGTTTCGCCAAATTAAATAATTAAAAAGTAGTTTGATCGCGATATTTATTTTGCAACAGTGTGGTTCTCATCGCACTGGTTGTCCCTATACATGCTAGTCTTTGTATTTTTGTCATTAACTTAAGATAACAATTTGCTTACCTTGCCAATAATGTGCAAAACACGATTATATCTACCTAATGCAAAGCTCTGTTTTTACTTTCAAACAAAAATCTTGTTCAAAATATAAGAAGATATAGGTACAGATTCTTACGTATATTTGAACTCAAAGCTATATTACCTGCTATGTAGTTTGTTCTGTTCGTCGTCTTGTTATTACCAAACAGAAGACATGAGAATAACCTTTATTTTTCCCTCCTGTAAATTATCATAATTATCTTCTGTAAGTACACATCAAGTCAGTTCAAAACAAGCGAACCCTTAGCAGAATATTCCCGAGTTTATGTATGCATCATACCATAAACTACCGTTTAGTGGCAAAGTGATAGATCCTTCCTTCTCCCCCTTTGTATATAAATTTCAGCCGATGACAAAACCACTCAATGCCTGCAGTTTATTGTTGCCCCTAATGAATGCTGCTACATGGGGTCACGTATAAGATCTACATATATGATGAAAGAGACTCCCGTCTTTATCTCAGCACCACTTAAAGAACTCTGTCACTCGCTAATTTTCCTACAAATTTGATGTACAGATGTCCCTTCTATGCGAAACCAAGCAAATGAATGATGTTTTCCCAGAGGAGACCACAACGGTGATAGCTTATCAACTCTAAAGAATTCCTGGCAAATTAAGGTTAGGAAAATATAAGGGTTACACGAGCATTGAAAAACAAGTCCAATTGAGGAAGGAGATGAAAGTGTATAAAATTATTATAGAATGCCCTTTGTGTTATTCACATTATTGACATGCACGCATGCTGAGTGATCTGATACGTGGAATTGGTCATTACCCAAACTTCATGACCATAGGTAAGAATTGGAACAAACACCGAATTAAAGACTGACAACTTAGCTTTGACACCAAGTTCAGTCCTCCTAATAACAGAATGACCAAGCTGTCTCAAAATTGACCCATCCTGACCAATCCTACAGGAAAACTCGGCATTGCTCCTTCCATCACTCGTGAATAAGACCCCGAGATACTTAAACTTCTCCACCTGTTTCAATGGGACTCCACTAACATGCAGATTGCATTGAACAGGCGTTCTGGAGACGACCATCACTTCAGAATTGTTCACGTTTACCTTCATCTCAGCTTCAACACAAACGGTTACAAACCGATCGAGTGCGCGCTGAAGTTCAGTCTGAGAGGACCCAAGGATGACCAAGTCATCAGCGAAGAGCAAATGACTTATCCTCAGATCTCCCAATTCAAAACGTTCTTCGCCACGACTGCGCTGTAACATCCAGTCCATATAAGTAATAACAAGTAAAAGTGTTAGCCCTATGCTTTGATACCCTCCACTGCATAAAAGTCATGCAAAATGTTTGCCATGCGAGTTAGTATGTGTCTAATATTAGATTTGTATGGCAGATAGCAGAACTACTTTACCGACATAGACAATTTTCAATACCAATCTGCGACGACGGTTAAAAAAAGTCCTCTCACAAAATTTCATTCGCCTAGACAGACAGACAGACAGACAGACAGACAGACAGACAGACAGACAGACAGACAGACAGACAGACAGACAGACAGACAGACAGACAGACAGACAGACAGACAGACAGACAGACAGACAGACAGACAGACAGACAGACAGACAGACAGACAGACAGACAGACAGACAGACAGACAGACAGACAGACAGACAGACAGACAGACAGACAGACAGACAGACAGACAGACAGACAGACAGACAGACAGACAGACAGACAGACAGACAGACAGACAGACAGACAGACAGACAGACAGACAGACAGACAGACAGACAGACAGACAGACAGACAGACAGTGAAAGGTATTGATTTAACGCCGTTTACCCGCACACAGCTTTTACAGTTTGTGTAAAGAGATTGAATTGCTCTCAAGAGAGAACCGTCAACTCCATACTCCTGTAATATACTCCAGAGTTTCACTCGAGGGACTCGGTCGTATGCTTTCGCCAAATCTACGAATCATGCGTAAACAGGTGTAGCATACTCCCAAGCCTTCTCAAGTACCATTCTGAGAGTGAATAACTGGTAGGTTCTGCTTCTACCGGGACGAAAGCAGCACTGCTCATCTCCTAATCGTGTCTCAACCACAGCTCTGCAACGCGTTTCTAGCACCTTGGCAAAGACTTTTCCGAGGAGACTTTAAAATGATATACGCCTGTAATTGGAGCAATCCCTTTTATCACTTTTCTTGAAAAGGGGCACAATCACCCCAATCTGCCAATCGCTGGGAGTTTCGCCGCATTCCCAGGGCACTTTAATGACACGAGAGATCCATTTGACTCCCTCTTCACCTAAGGCCTTGAGCATTTCTGGTCGGATTTCATCCACTCCGGCAGATTTGCAAGCTTTTAGCTATTTGATCGCAAAAGTGACTTCCTCTACCGTGGGACTATTTTCGGCCCTGCTCAAGGCGATGGATCTGTCATCCTGAATGCCCTGGATTAGATTGAGCAATTCAGAAAAGTGCTCGCTTCATCTGCGATCTACCTACACCTAGGTTTGGGATTCTAGTGCGGGTTGGTATCTCGGCCAATATCTAACTCTTTGCTCAACCAAACCTCTGTGAATCATTAGTTTTCCTTACGATTAGACAGTGTGAATTGAGTAGCCGAACGACAAGAACGACAATAATGATAAACGGTCGAAGACCCGACTGGGTCGGGTATTGGTTGTCTGTTTGCAGCGGGAATGTGCCCCACCCAATTGACGGTATGTTGTACTGTCTAGAGCAGGGGTTCCCCAACTTTTTCATACTGGGACTCCTTAGAGAGGTTAAAATATTTTCGCGATGCCCTTCTAAAAGCACAATTATGTGAATAGAACCTGATCTTACTGAAGGTACATTAAATTCTTTTCAATAAGGACGGGTCGACGTTGAAATATCGTCGTCCCATATTTATGGTAATTTTGCTTGTTAATCTACCCGCATCTAAAAATGCGTCTCGTCGTTCAAGATGATTTTTCGGACAAGACTGGGGTCCTCTTCCAAACGCTCCAAAGCCAAGTCAGCGATTGGCTTTGACTATTATTCATAAACTTTGAGCTCCTGGATTAGTTGAATCTTCTACGGGTGTAAGCCCAAGCCCCAGGGCGTCGCGACGCACAGTATGGGAACTTCTGGTCGAGAGAATTTGTGTCTTGCTCGGGCTGAGAAACCGTATAAAATTTCGTCAAAAATTAATACCCAGTATTATCTTCAGAAAGCTTCTCAACTTAAGCATTGGGATGCGAAATAAAATTTTAGATCTCTCTCCATTCGTACCTAGAAAAAAATTAAAGCCTTTTTGTAATATCTACAATTTTTAAGAATATTCGCTTGCAAACATTTCCCTCAACTTAATGGACTTTCACTTTCAAGAACTATGTGCAATTGGACTATGATTTTGGTTCGATTTCAGTCTGTACTCACGGAAACAGTACATTAAATTGACTTAGGTACTTGTTCAAGCCGAATTTTAAGTCTTGTCTTCAATCTGCCAATTAGATGGATTCAAATCTATAACCTATAAACCTTTTTTTAATCCGTAAAAAATTAGTCGACACAAGCACGCCATCGTCATTAATTAATTCTGCACCCGTTGAGATAAAATTTCCTACCTACCTTAACCAAAATATCAACTCAAGAACAAAATCAATTTATGTTCGCCATAAACCAAAAGTTTTTTTTTAACAACCTACCTACATCTAGGTATATTGTACTCCACACCCTGTTTGGATTCTGGAAAGGAACAGTCCCCTACTGAGGTGGGTACCCAAGTTACCGGAGTACAACATCCTCCAAAACAGGATTTGTAGGCTAAACAAATAGTCAAACAAAAGGATGAAAGACTTTAAGCAATAACATAGATATACGCATGTATGACTACACAAAAAGGGAAAGGCGAAGAGTACAAAAGCAAGAATAAAATGCCCTGATATCGGCATACATCATGTATTTTCAAGGAAGAACATTTTTTTTTTTTATTTCACTGCACCATCATATAGGGAAGCAGCCGCTTTGCTTCTATGTACAACATCCACCCAGATGACTATGTCTGAGATGTGAGGGAGTTTTTTTTTTTTCTTGCTGACGATGACGGGTATTCTCACCCATTTTCCATTTCCCGCGACTGAATATGTGAATAATAATAGCATTAGGCTTTTCATTTTCCTCGTCTGACATTATCCCTTTTATGTGAACAACAAAAAAATATGAAAAAGACAGGAAAAGGAATGCCGAAATGTAGATACATGCATAGCACTGCTTCTTTTTCGCTGTTCTTTTGAGCAGAAGAATGAAAAAATGGTACATAAAAAAAAAACACAAGAAAACAACGACTTTTCTTCTTGTTGCACATTCAGCTTCATTCGACAGGATTTCAATGAAAATATGTGTGTCAGGAGGTTTAACCGAACAAACTGAAGAAGAGGACACAACATAACCAGGACAACGAAATATTTGTTTTCTTCCAGCTTTGTCGTTATAAAAAAAGGGATAAAGACTTTCGGAATGTGTGACAAAAGCGATTTCCTACTGACGTTTGTTGTAGGCTCTAGATAAAGTCCTTGCTGCTTATTCTAATAAAAATGTTCAAATTACCATTGAAAATGCGAAACTGATATATGTATGTCTCCATGCATAATATTTGGGGATTTACCTTAATTTTGATCTGAGAAAAAGTTGATGACGCATATTCTTTAAGCAAGCCATAGCGGTTTTAGTATATCCATATCCATACTACTTATAAAATGCAACGTCCTTCTGTTCGTTTCTCCATAACTCGAGAACCATTCGTTCGATTTTCATGATTTTTTTGTGAATTATAGATTTGTGGCCAACTTAGTCCGTCGGGTGGGTGAGAATTGCTCAGGAGTAAAGGGTTCGCGGGGAGTAAGGGGGGTCTCAGGAACCGTTAGCCGTATGAACGTGAAAGTTTGTACGTTGATAGATAAGTCAAAATTATTATATGCTTAATTCATCGTTTTTCAAAATTCGTACTACAAGGGTTGAAAAAGATTTCAAACAAACTTTTCTATTTCGCCCTTTTTACGCTTAACTTGCCATTACACTCATAAATTTATGTATATCAATTCGAGATATGCTTTAAATTGTTAGTAAATAATTCACCGAGTATTTTGAGCTAATATTCATCTTTTTGGGCCATCCAGAGGGTGAGATTTAATAAATTGAAAATAGATTTTATTTGGCCAAGTGTCCGATTTTAAAAATTGTTTTAACATTGTACTGGCTACATCCTCCGTATCCAGTATAGGTTACTTAGGGAGAGCGAGAGGATATAGGAAGGGAGTAGTTTGTGATGCGTAAGTAGTATGCACAATTTGTAGGTACATATCTACATACATTTGAGATCTGCCTGTATGGAAAGTGTAACGTCATGATCCCGTAGTAGGTATAAATAATCAATTCCTACCTGTTTTTCGGATTTTCATTTATGTAAAGCATTATGTCCATTGACGTATGGCTTTGAAATTGTTCATACTGGCATAGTGTAGTTGTAGAGGAGTAAAAATAAAGGGGGGAGGTAAAGGGTATCTCTCGAACTAATAGGCGGGCTTTAAACATGTTTTTACCGTTGTAAAAACGGTGACACCGTTCGGATCAGTACAGGTTACCTAAGGACTAAGTTGAAGACAGGAGAGGGGTAGGTAGAGGCATGGTAGGGATTAACTCTGGAACTATTTGGCCGATTTAAAAAATTTTTTCAACATTGTACTGGGTACATCCTCCGAATCCAGTATAGGATACTTAGGGAGCGAGAGAGAGGATAGGGGAAGGGGAAACGGATTGGGAACAATTTAAACAAACGCACAATGACAACTCAAATAAATTTAAATTATATTTAAAAGAAAAGAAACCGGCGGGCGGAGCCGCGGTCATTGCTAGTATTAAATACTATGGAAAACATAATAAGTAAAATTTTGTCTCATTTCAGAAAAATTATAGCCATTCGCTCGATACAGTAGTTAATTAACTTGAAAGAGGGTTACACAATTAAAAACTCCTCTTGAAACAAGGAGCAGCCTATCGAAATTCATCCTGCACTTGGTGCACATACAGAAATATGTGAAGCAAATTTAATTTACGCCTAAAAGCCATACAATTTGGTGAGAAGTGGTGAAACGTAAATAAGCCAAAATTATCTTCAAAACAAGAAATCTTAGTGAAGAAGCGAGCAGCACTTAAGCGGAACTTGGTGGGGATCTTAAGATGATGTGACTTCTAGAGGAGGACGGTTGCAGTCTAGGCTAAAGCAGTGATGAAAATCGACTTTTCTCATTTGTACTGAAAACTGAAACCAAATTGTACTGAATAGTACTCAAATTTCTTAAATTTATAAAACCAAAGGAAAACATAAAAAATGAATATTTTATTAAAAAAACAAAAAAACGAGTATAGGTAGGTACCTATCAGTGTTATCATCGGCCAGTTTTTATAACCTCCCCAGCATTCAAGTCTTGCAAAATGTTAAGGAATTATTATAATGATTTTGTGAGTGCAGGGAGGTACCGGAACAAAGAAGTCCTTTCACAAAATTTCATTCGCCTAGGTCGATTCGTTTGGTTGGACTTTGTTGTGTTTTTAAAAAACAGATAGACCGACGGGCGGATAGACGTACATGGCTAAATCGTTTCAGAATTGCATCCTGATTCAGAATATTTATGGCTTATAGGGTATAGGGTGTCTTCTTCTTGGTGTTAGAAATGTAAGTACTTATACCTTCCATTGGAGGGTGTTATAAAGGCGCATTTAATTGAATCTAAAGCTTAGTACGAAGTTCGAGCGAATCTAAATTTTAGGTGCTCTCCAATTTTCCTCTCCAAACATTAAACAAAATCCTAGCTAAATTTTGACATAGAAATTTATCACTTTGAAAGAAGGTACGTAGGTAGGAGGAAGGTATATTCATTGAAAAACCCTATCCTTATTTACTTTTCCGCAACACAAAAGAACAGAAGAAAAAAAAACCTTATCCGGTCGCTTAAATTTAGCTCAGCTAATTTTTGGAGACAATTTTGTATGTGAGCTAAAATTTAGCACGAGCAGTGTACCAAGCTCAAGGTAATACAAGTCTTATATACGCCGGATAGGAACTTTAGTCCATGTACATACATATAAACAGATTAAGACTAATCTTTGTATAGTCGTGTTCAAAATCACTTGTCCAACGGTCGATTGAGTAAACCGTAGACTTTGTACAGAAAATCTACCATTGTCCAAATGATTTGAACATGACCGTACCACATTCAGATAACAATCTGCTATACAAATTCTTAATTTTCAAGAATATTTTGTAAAGAACTGTTTTATTCAAAGAGCTGTATGTGGTAACCTTAATTTGTAATAAGGTGTTTATTTTCTAATAGTGCAGACATTACGCCTGCATTCGATTCTTTAGCTTTTTTTTGGTAATAGCTATTTTGATAAGAAAACATTCTTTAAACGTTTGCGGAAGAATAAGAAGAAATACAAAAAGCACCCCGGACAATGCGGTGTAGGATCTGAAAATATGAACTCGTTGCATTCATATCGCACAAGGCCTATTTCAGCCCAAAACTCAGAAATAGAGTATGTAAGTATGTACCTATTTCTATCGTAGTCTGAATATCTGACTGATTAATAATTTCAATATTTTTTTGTTCACCAGGAAAAAAACTTTAAGACAAAGTGGACGATTGAATTTACTTGATCGTCCAAATGGCACTTTGTGAAAATTTTGTAATGAGTTCAAAAAAATGTTTCCGAAATCAAATCGTTTTCCCACATCTTTGAGAAATGCAGCAAATTTCAAAAAAATATTTTTAACGAAGTATACAGTGAGTAATGAATGCATTCAGAATTTTAAAACAAAGGAGTGCGTTCAGCTTATTTTTGTTTAATCATATATATATTTACCCTTACTGATTCTGTAACGCTCCTTACTTTTCTTATTTTTCTTATTTTAAATAAAAGTAGGCGGTGGGTATTTGAATAAATTTTCAATGTTTGTGTTTTCTCATTATTCAAATACGCACCGCCTATTTTTCATATAAGTATTTCAATTTTCTTCAAGGTTCAAACTCTACTATAGTAATGCTCGGCAAATGTTTTCAAAAGGAAATTGCCAAATAAAACCAACCCTTCTTAGGGGGTCAAAGTTTGTACGGGAACATTTTTATTTTTCATCCGATCGACTTCAAACTCGGTTTGTGTACTCTATATAAGAAATATGTAGGTATTTTGCTTTGGGCTCGAGTTATTGGCAATGATTTTAATGAGAACTTTTTCATAACTCACGAAGGAGTTTGTCGTATCAATATGACACTTTGTACATTGATAATAAAGAAGTAAAATATTATTTATACTCATAAATCTAAATTCTAAATCAATAGATACAAAAAAAATAGAAACCGTTTTTAGGCAATATGTACTTTGCTACGAATTTTAAGATCACTGATTTACTAACTGCTCCTCAGGTACTTTAATAGGAAATTTTATTTCGCGATATTTAAATATAAAAGAGAAAACTAACTGATCGTGAAGGAATCTCTGTGGACAAAATCCTGAGGGCTATTAAAAAATGAGTCTTCTCATTATTGCAAAATTGCCGCGGGTAGCAGAAATGTATGAAGACGACGTTGTTGAAATTCCCACGGAAATTATATTAACAGGAGACTTAATTAAGACAATTTTTGGCGATCTGCTGCAAAAGTCAATGCAGGAACTTTCAGAACGAGTCATTGCCGCGCTGACAAATGTGCAGACATTAGAAATGAATAGGAGCGATTCTGTTATCAGTGAAGACTGAAGATCCAAATGATGCACCAAATTTCCCTGTTGAATTCCTCAATCAGCAAACTCCATCCAGCAAGCCACCTCATGTGCTGTACTTAAGCAAGGTGTCATCATCATGTTGCTGAAAAACTTGAACCCTAAAAAAGGACTGCAATGGAACTCGATTGATTGTGGAAGAGCCTGGACGAAATTTGATAAGAGCATGAATTATCACAATGATTCCATTTCCGATAAATTCCAGCATACGCTATAATAATAAACAAGGCTCAATACCACTCATTTGATCACGTTGGCATGCATTTGAAGACCGGAGTATTTTCACACGGCCAACTGTATGTGGCTTTATCACAATCAAGAGTTGCAAGACAAAAGAAGGTGTATATTGAATCTAATCCACAGCAAGAAAGATTATTAATTAACCAGAGACAATTTACACGCAATGTAGTTTTCAAAGAAGTTCTTTAAATAAAATCAATTTGTTTATCAAATATTACTTTGCATACCCAGCGAAGCGGGTACAACCAACTAGTCCTTATATAATGTCTGATTTGAAAGATATAAAAACAAACTTTCAAAAATTAAAAATAGTACTGAAAATTGAGAAGTGGTACTTGCGTACTCGGGAAAGTCAAATTGTACTGAATTCAGTACAATAGTAAGCCTTTTTGCAACTATGGGCTAAAGACTAAAACTTTCCAGCAAAGGGATAATGAATGCCTTGAGAATGATTGAATCAGAAATAATCAAATAGGAAAAATGGCTCCAAAATAAGAATGGAAAATCACCCCCAAATTGGGGCTGTTTTTCATAATAATACCCCAATTTCAAATATGAAAGAAGGCCCCACTGCGATGAAATAAGGCCCCAAATCTGACAGTAAACCCAAGCAGGGGGTTGCATACGTTTTCGTTTTTCGTAAAATTAAAAAATTATTTGATTTCTTCTTTTGCGGTCATTTTACATAAGGAAATTTTACCCCAAACTGAAAAATCAAAAATGGCCCCAAAATATGAATTGTCACCACAATTCGCAGAATTTTACGCAATTTTCTGTTGTTGTTGCCTTTCATGTAAATTTTTGGGGTGAATTTTCATTTTCAGTTTGGGGCCATTTTTTATTGGGTTAAATTTCATGTAGCCGGTCTAGTTCTATGTGGTTTGTGGTGGCCATCGCTCAGTCGGTGGAAGTGGTATATACACTCCGTGTCACTTGATTACGAGCAGGCAGTTTTGTTTTTTTTTTTAATTTTACGATATTTTTCAAACATTTCGCTGATCTGGGAAAAACCAATTGCGCAAGGAATGAAGGACATAATATTATGTTTATATTGTAAAAAAAAGGGATTAAGTTGATAAATGCAACTTTTATGACGCTTTTCCCAAAAAGGTCATAGAATTGACCTGTGTTTTTTGTGTCACTTAATTACGAGCATTGGCTTAATCTACAAGTTGTAAATCAAATAAAAGGATACTTCGAGTATTAGGGAGCTTAGTTAAAGTAATAACTTCATACAATCAACAACTATGAGTAAATGAAAGACATTAACCAAGGAGGAAATTGGACTAATTCGAGCTTACCAGGATCAAGGATAATGGATCAGTTTCATAGCCAGCAAGATTGGAAGAGACGCCAATGTTGTTAACAGATTTATTAAGGATCCTGAGAACTATGGAAAAAACAGCAAAGAGTCAGCAAAGCAATAACATGTCAGGAAAGGCGGATAATACTGAGAATTGCTTCAAAATCAAGGCTCTCAAGGCTAAAATTAAGGCAGAAACTGGAGTTACAGACTGTTCATCGCGTGATACAGAAGAATTCCTTCTGCAATTGGTTGTTTCCAGATGAGCGAAGGGTTTGAAAAATATCTTAAAATTAAAAAAAAAAACTGTCTGATCGTAATCAAGTGACACGGGGTGTATGTGCTTGGTAAACTGAAGTCCAGGTTCACTTCCCTGCCAGAGGAAAAACAATTAACGTCTTCAGCAGAGGAGAATTGACTTTTAGAAGGGAGAAATATTGCTTTCCTTATTTAAAATGTTTTTAAAATATAAAGCTATTCGATTGAATAGAAACTTGATGAAGCTCGATTCAGTGCCCAACCCCACACGCTACCACCATAATTTTGTTTGACCTATACCAATCTGTTGGCTTGTTGTTTCTCTCCAATATCTCATTCTGACCTAGCTGTTTCATTAAGTGCGTTAAGGAAACGGTCTCCGTCGGTTTGTTATTTCATCGGAGTTCGGAATTACTGTCCAACTACCTGCCGCTGTTCGGAATGAAATAAGTCCTAAGAAGTTTTAGATACTTCTAAAAATAGATTGTCACATACTGAAACCGCAGTGTCACTGTACATGTTATACTCCTGCCATACGAGTTAGTAAGACGCGACTTCAGCTGTTATAGAAGAAAACAATTTGACGACGATGTTGTGACCTCTACACGACATTCTAGCACTTTTCTTCAGCAAAAGCCTCCAAATACGCAAAAACTTCTCAGAAATTATCCTGATGTACCTATTTGCGGCTGCTTAACTTTTAATGAAACTTTGTTTTTAGTTAAAATAAACTCCTACAAGAAGCAACCGTCAATGAAGTTTTTATATCAAATAATCTCGCAGCAGATCGTATACCTATACCAGCAAAATTTAAAAGTACTGCGGATTTGGGCGTTAGCATTAACGTTTGATACGACCCTATACATCTTTCACTGAGTAAAAGTTAATTGAACTCATCCATTAGAGTGTCACACACCCACGCCCATATAATTAAGCAGCGCCAGCCAGCGCTCCAAACAGTGATGTTTCCATTTTTTATTTTTTTCCGGAAGTAGCTACTTCTCCAAAGTAACACTGAAATGAGTTGGCACTAATCCATAATACCAAACACCCTGGAATGCTATACACACCAGCGAGATAAAGGATTTCCGCCAACAAAACTCAAGACGAAACAAAAAGCTATAAAAAAAAGAAAAAAAAAACTGCTTCGGTTGAAATCCTTTTTGGCTTTAGCTTTATCATTTTCGGGAGATTGATTTAATTTTTTACTCCGTCGTTCTGTCAAATGTTGGCGGGAGGGCGTCAGCGGTGAAGCTGTGGATACTCTCTTTCAATTCCTCCAACTCGAAGCTGCAACACTAATGGGACGGGCGTGTATTAAAATAATTTTGTCACTGTCGTATCCTTGTGCCACTTAAGGGATAATTGAGTGTAAGTGAATTGCAAAAAAAAAAAAAGTTCAAAAGCATCAGCAACACCAACCATGAAGTTAATGAACTCTGCCTATATTCAATGAGCGGAACTTTAAATTCTTTCTACATTAAAATATGTATTTGAATTATTTATGTATGGTACCTATATGTTGGAGATATTATTTCTTGTTACCGTTTTGGAGGGATACCGGTAACGTATAATATACCCATTAAAGGTGACTGACTTTCTCGCTAAAGTTTAAATGGAATAGTGCGAGAAATCGATATCAACATTTTTTTTCACTAAATTTAGTGCTTAACTTAGGGAATACTTGATGACCTTTATTATTTCTGCACTGAAAAAAATATTGTTTGTCATATTGACATCTGTAGTTGTTAACTGGAAATTGTCAAATTGACGAACAAAATTGTCGATATGATGAACACTTTTTGAAAATATCAAATAGGTACATTTAACAACCAGATATTCAATATGAAGAACAGGCTGTTGTCAATTCTTAGTACCAAACATTATGAAAAAAGTTGTAAGATTAACAATTGCAGTTGTCAATATGAGGAATGCGTTCGTTGAATTGAAAATCGGGATTGTCAATATGACTACCACATAAGTGCAGTATTTCAAAATCTTTAAATTAATGAACTTTGTTGTTATATGGACAATCGCAGTTGTCAATATGAATACTCAAGAAAACAGGTTTAGGTTTATGATTCACAGTCACTTTTTACTGTGAAACATATGATAGTCTCGGTAAACGTCGAGTAAACTGTGCGTCTAGGCAGATGTGGTGGTTCGTCTACTGATGAGCCCGATGTGGTGGGTCATCGGGGCGAAACGCATTCTGGAGTATATGCCACACATTCACCCCTATTGCCGTTGGCGTTTGTCGTAATCGACTCGTATTTCGCTTCGTTTTTTAGTCGCTGTTTTGAATTTTTTGAGACAAATGAATTGAAATGATGGTGAACACATAGAAAAGGAAATAAAATTTTTAACAAAAGTTAAAAAACAAATCTGAACATTGTTGTACAACGACACGAAACATAAGTCGTATACGACAAACGCCAATGGCAATAGGGGTGATTATCAATGTAATTATTTTGACACTCCACTGTAAGTATAAATTCGATAATCTAGCAGGTGTTTTAAATCATGACGTTTTTATTTTGAAAATCGAATTCTTTAATTCAATAACTTTGTTCATTGGGCCTCCGCACACGAGACTAATTCTGCCGGCATAAAATCGATTTAGTAGGCGAGGGGACTGAAGTGAGGGGAAAAAACGGAATAAAATATTCTGCCGAGTTTGAGTGGTTGAACAAGGCATAAAACTAATAGGTACATACAAAACTTTAAAAATATTTCAATTGTGAAAATAATACTACACAATGAAAAGGGGTTCATATATATAATTTTTCTGCCGACAGAAATCATCCGTGTGCGCTCGGAGTATGGTATAAAAACGGTTTTCTGCCGGCAGAATTAATCTCGTGTGCGGAGGCCCATTAGATTGAAAATTGTTCTTCAGATTAACAACTGTGATTTTCATTATGAAAATCAATTCCTAAAATTTAACTACTGCGATGTTCAGATTGACTACTGCGATTTTCATTATAAAAACCGATTTCTTCAATTTTGCTTCCCCGATCTTCAGATTGACTATTGCGGTTTTCATTATGAATATCGAGTTCTTCACTTTAACAATTGCGATTTTCATTATGAAAATCAATTTCTCCAATTTGACTAAGTACTGCGTTCATCAAATCAACAACGGCGATTGTCAATATGAACATTTAATTGATTAAAATTTAATTGACAACCCAAGTTCATCATATTTACAACTACGGTTGTTGGCTCAAAAATAACGACTTTTTCTTCAATATGACGAACTTTCATGTTAATATGACGTACCTTTTTGGTTCAGTGTGTTTAGACTTAGGTATTTGGCCAAGGTATATAGAAATACATGGTATGATATTGCGCATGTTTGTTTGCGTCTCTTTCTTCAAAGTGACGTCACCAGACGACAGAAATAGGGAACAGATAATAATTTATTTATTAATTATATTAGACCGAGAGCCCGCAGTAAATTTTAAACGTGGAAGGCAACCGGTTGAATTTTACATAAATACGTTGCTTTGATGCTAAACATTTAAAATACTTATGCCCGTATGGCAGCGCTTAATGGCAGCTAAAGGGTTAAAAATGCGTTTTGATTCAAAATAGGAATAATTGGTGCAATTGCTTGAATCTACTATGTACTAAATAATCGAGGATGGTTCTCTCAGTACAAATACATTGCATCCAAGTTTTAGGTGTCGCCAAAGCCCTGCCAGACGTGGTGGAAATGCGTTAAAAATTCCAATTTTGAATAATTAATGCAACCGCACCAATTTTTCCTAAAGGGTAGGATATTACAACGTAAATATGAAGGTCCAAAACTTTTTGCGTGTCGCTAAGGGCTTGCCAGATGAAGTCAAAGTATTGCTAAAATGCCATTTTGGAATAATTCATGCAACCAACTAATTTTTATTTTAGAATTTAGAGAAAAACCCCCTGATAACAAATAATTCCAAAACGTGTCACTTTTTTTGTTGTTAAATAAATAAAAAGTAATACATACTACATAAACAAACGTATTAACTACAACAAGTTATTACTTTCAAATTTCAACCCCAACTGACACTTGAAGGAAACAAGTAGGCGATGAATTTCGATTTATAATGCCAGTGAAGTTTTCGGCTTTGCAAAAATATACCGTGTGTGAATTGAATACAGATCGTAATTTGGGTAGTCACTTTTGAGAAATAGTCCTAAACGGCTATATTCGAGTTTTCTGATAAAAACTAAAGCTAGTATTAGACGATATGTTGAATCAGCATACGTATGCTGAAAATTGATTCCGAATCGCAACATATCGTGTAATAGGCAAATTTCTGTCATCATATGTATGCTGAAAGGTGTTTGTTGACAAATTTGTTGGCTAGTCAGCATATGTATGTTGACGAACTAAACATATCGTGTAATACCCCTTTAGGGACCGTATGCTAACATTCGGACAAATTTTCGGCGTATGATGACTCGTATGATATATGCTGACGAGCTAAAGTAGGCTCATCAGCATACACCACATTTTTCAGCAAACGGTTTTAATATTTTTGAAGTTTCAATAAATTGTTAACGTGTTTTTTGTGTTTTTGTGTTTATATTCGATTTTTGCTGTGAAAATAAAAATGGACGACGATAAGAATAACCATCCTGATGATACGCAAGAGTTAAATTGTCACAAAAAACCAAAAAAAATATACAAACAAAGACGAGCTAAGTCCAAGGGAGATTGGTCGCACGAAGATATCGTGAAATTAATAAAAATCGTCGAGCAGTGCCGCACGTTGTGGGATATATCCGCTGCAGAATATAAATTGCCCAAAACACACGTGTGGAAGGAAATATCGGAGAGTTTTGGCCAATACACCTCGGAGGATTGCAAGGCAAAGTGGACCAATCTGCGGGGGGTCTCCTTTAAAACGAATTTGGCTAAACATCGCGCCAGTAAATCCGGCCAAGCCACCAAAGAAGTAACTGAACCCGTTTGGAAATATTTCAAGCAAATGTTGTTTTTGGAAGCTAACGATAACCATCATTCAACAGAATCGACTTCGTCAATTGTTTTGGTAAATTTTTCTCGCTTCCACATAGGTCTCGTTTAATTGGTTTTGTTGTGCATTTTTTAGCCATCCGCTGTTAGTGACAAGTCGATTTTGAATGACTTGGGTTTGCCGGAAATGCATCAGCCGTCAACGTCTGGACGCAAACGCAAGTCTGCTTCGCTTGCGCCACAGCTGTCTTCGTCGTCGTCCTTGTCATCGCTAACAGAACCAAATTTTAAAGAATTGACGAATACGACACCTTTGGCGATTATGTTGCAAGTAAATTGCGGAGCCTTCCAGCCGCACAAGCGACATTTGCGAAACGTAAATTGTCTCGTGCACTGCTCGACATCTTAGACGAGATCAGTATGATGGTAAGTGTGCCGAAGATGGCTTTTCGTTTTACTCCCTTTTTCTGTAAAATCTTTCCTTTTTTGATTAGCCACCGCAGCCGCTGCTGCCAGATCGGTCACACATTCTGGTCTTTGACCAAGACGGCACAGGTGATGAGCAACAACAACAGCGACTGCTGGCATTAGACGATCTAGTCGCAGCTGAAGCTCAGACGCCATTGAATTGCATTGAAATTGGCGAAGAAGAACTGATTGAAATTGCTGGTTCGTCTGACTAAGACTAAGATTAAGTCGCTTTGTATTATGACATATCATTTTCTTCAATACAAAATTAATAAAAAAAATGCACTCGTTTCTTTTTCGTTCTTCCTGTCGTCTTGATCATTTTTAATATGGTACAAATACACGAGAAAACAAGTAAAAGTGTTATTATCGGCCTGGCCGATGCTTTAATACACTCCACTGTATACAAGTCATGCAAAATATTAGGCAAGCTAGTTAGTACGTAGGTACCTATACAACACATGGGTCTAATATTAGTTTTGTATTGGAGGTACCATAACTACTCTACCGATATACCCCATTTTCAAAACCAACCGGACGACGCACAAACAAGTCCTCTCACAAAATTTCATTCGCCTAGGTCGATTCGTTTGGACGTCGTGTTTTCAACAGACAGACAGACGGACATGGCTAAATCGATTCAGAATTTGATCCTGATTCAGAATATATTATATACTTTATGGGGTCTCCGGTAACTCCTTCTTGGGGTTACAAATGTAGTGGTAAAGTGAATATACCTTTAAATTTAAATTCAATTGAGAGAGAATTTTAATGAACCAACTTGTACAATCGATGGAATAAGATAACAAAATGTAAATAATTAAAGATATTGATACTGCCATTCCAAATCGCCTTCGTCGGTGAAGTACGCCGTGAACTCTTTCTGCACATCTGTGGTGCTTGGTGAAGGGGCAGGATGCGCTTCTCTTTGCAGCGGATACATCGTTGCATCCGGAGCGGTTGCGTTCGGTCGCCAATCTCCCGGAATCAGTTTCCCGGTGTCGGTGTATCGATCGAATGTGCCGATCGGTGCATAGTTCCTTTTATTTGAGATTATTAAATAATTGTGAAGCACGCAGCACGCGAGCGTCACTTTCTTTGTCTTTTCGGCGTCCAAATGGATGGGTTTTCGGAGGACGCGGAAACGTGCCGACATGATTCCAAAAACGTTCTCAATAATGCGTCGTGCTCTACTCAGTCGGTAATTGTACACACGCTGCACCATCGAGAGGCCACGTTGTGCGTATGGTTTCAAAACATTTGGACGCAAAGCAAATGCATCGTCGGCAACAAGAGTGTACGGAACGGGGAATTCTCGACCGGGTAGCGGCTCTGGTGGTGGTAAGTCCAACTGATTGGTGTCCATCGCTTGCGCAAAGTTGCAGCGATTGAATACACCACCATCGGAAAATCGTCCGTTGCGACCGACGTCGACGTAAATCAATTTGTACTCCGCGTCTGCGATGCCCATCAATACGATACTGTGTGTGCCTTTATAATTATAAAAAATACTGCCAGAATTCGGTGGCGCGACCATCACCACATGCTTTCCATCGACTGCACCGATGCAGTTGGGAAATTGCCACAAGTCATTGTATTGACGTGCAATGACTCGCCAAGCCTCTGGATTTGTCGGCGTCTGAAAACAGGAATTCAAATGAATAAATGTACGGAACCGAATGGAAAGACAACACACCACAAACCTTAAGATATTCGCCTACAAGTACTTTGTATAGTACATCCAGCACTTCTGGGTTAGGTTAGGTTAGGTATGAGGGAAGTGCACAGCTTTAAGAGTGCTGTGCTTTCACGGGGGCCTTTTGGTCCATTGTGATCCCTTGGTTTTTGGTCGTGGATTAAAAATTTTCATTTTATTGGACAACACAAAAAACATGCATAAACACTTTACCTGGTTTCTAGGAGTTGTTCCTTGGCGGGGTGGGACTACTAAGTGAACCATCCCGTACTTTTAACAAACCTGATTGTATTCGTCAGTGGTACCTGCACTATGTCCTCTAGGTCTCCGAAAAGTCTGTCTCCCATGTATCGGAGTCGACTGGTTTGGAGGTTTGGGCATTCGCAGAGCAGGTGCTTGATGGTCTCCGTTTCCTCTATGTCTTGACAGCTCCTGCAGTAGTCTGGTGAGTTAATGCCCAGTCTTGTGGCCATGGTACCGATGGTACAGTGGCCTGTCAGTACACCTGTTAAGATTCGAATATCTCGTTTATTCATTTTCAAAAAACACCTTGTTCTTTTTTCGTCAATTCTTGGCCAAAGGCTACGGGATATAACACAGTCGTGTCTGTTAGACCAGGTGGTGTTAATTTTTTCCCTTGATTTTTGGTCAATATTTCTTTTTGCTACACTAATTGGGATGTCTATTGATGCAATGATATTTACTGCATCAAGCTCCGACCCAGTTCTTGCTAGCTCGTCTGCTTTTTCATTTCCATCAATGTCACTATGTCCGGGAACCCAGCAGAGCGTGACCTTGTGTTTCTCGCCTATTTTGTTTAGGGCTCTTTGACAGTCCTTGACTGTCTTTGCTTTGATAGTTGCGCTGTCTAGTGCTTTGATGGCCGCCTGACTGTCTACGAAGATTGTAATCTTGGAAGGGTCGAGATTCTTTGTAGATATGGTACTTGCTGCCTTGTCGATGGCGACTATTTCAGCTTGGAAGACACTGCATTCATCTGGCAGTTTGTACGAGTCCCTTATACCTAGGGACTCGCAGAATACTCCGGCACCTGTGCCTACTTCCATTTTTGACCCGTCAGTGTAGATGTGAATTTCTTGTACGCTTGCGTGCGTGTTAGTAATCCAATCCTGTCTTTGGGGTATGTAGGTAGAGTAGTTTTTGTTGAAACTCTGGTACGGAATCATGTAGTCCGTTTTTCTAGCCAGATCAGTACTCAAGTATTTTTGAATTATGGAACCGTGCCCATAGGAGCTGTGCTTCCAGGTTTTTGCCTCCTTTAGGCGGAGGGCTCCCTTGGCTGCCATGCTGCAAATGTATTCGCTTAGAGGTGGAAGATTTAGAATCATCTCCAGCCCGGCTTGAGGTGTTGATCTCATTGCTCCCGTTATTCCGATGCATGCCAATCTCTGTACCTTGTATAGGTTATTGAGATAGGTTACCTTTTCTATTGCCTTCCACCATACAATGGATCCATAAGTAAGTATGGGTCTTATAATTGCCGTATACATCCAATGGATTATATAAGGGCGCATACCCCAGCGTTTACCAAAGGTTTTCTTGCATGCGTAGAAGGCACATAGTGCTTTCTTTGCCCGTTCTTCTGTGTTGCGTTTCCAAGTAAGTTTAGAGTCCAGGATGATACCCAGATACTTAGCTTCTGAGGAAAGTTTCAGACGAATACCGTTCAACTTCGGCAGATCGAATTTCTCGATTTTTCTTCTCCTAGTGAATAGGACAGTTTCGGTTTTGCTTGGATTTACTCCGAGGCCGTTTGGTCCTGCCCACGAGGATAATTCCTTTAGAGCCGCTTCCATGAGTTCGCTAATAGTGGGTAGATACTTTCCACTTATTAGGATTACAATGTCGTCTGCGTATGCTACAATTTTTGTCCCTTTTATCTTTAGAGCCGTAAGGATCTTATTGACCACTAGGAGCCACAGGAGAGGAGATATGACGCCCCCTTGTGGAGTACCCCTGGTCACTATTCTCCTTATGTTGCTCTCTCCGATTTCTGAGTTAATTACTCTGCTGTTAAGCATTTCGTAAATCCAATTTGTAATCTCTTGTTTCACTCCCAGGTCTTCGAGCGCTGTTTTTATGGCCACTGTTTTAACATTATTGAATGCTCCTTCAATGTCCAAAAATGCTGCCAGAGTGAATTCTTTATGGTATAAGCCTTTTTCAATGATTGACACAACTTCGTGCAGAGCTGTTTCCACGGACTTACCTTTGAGGTAGGCGTGTTGAGTGCTACATAGGTTATGTTCATTGAGTAGATCCCTTATGTATGAGTCGATTATTCTCTCCAGTGTTTTTAAGAGAAACGAGGAGAGGCTTATCGGCCTAAAATCTTTTACGGTGCAGTGCATATGCTTTCCTGCTTTAGGAATAAATATCACCTTTACCTCTTTCCAGCTTTGCGGTATGTAGCAGAGCCTTATGCAGCTTTTGAAGATTACTTTCAGCCATGGCAGTATTACACTGAGAGCATGTTGCATCATTGCTGGGATGACGTCGTCTGGTCCCGCTGATTTGTAGGGGTTGAACGAGTGGACTGCCCAAGCGATTGTGTGCTCTGTTATAATATTTTCCGTGGCTACTTCCGGTTCAGTACCTGATGGGGTAGGAGTGTTATTGTTCTCATACCTGGTGATTTCACTGGACTCCGGAAAGTGCGTGTCCATTAAGAGTTGTAGTGTTTGTTGACTAGACTCTGTCCAAGAGTTATCAGCACGTTTAATATATCCTGGGACCGTGGGGTCTTTGGATAATACTTTACGTAGTCTGGCAGCCTCACTTGTACTCTCCATGGATTCGCAGAACATATTCCAGGATTCGAATTTAGCTTTCCTAATTTCTCTAGTATACAGATTAAGTTCGGATCTATACGTAGTCCAGTCTTCTTCTGTTCTACTCTGTCTTGCTTTGTTAAACAGTTGTCTCACAGTAGTTCGCCGCTTTTTGAGCTCGCTGATGGTCCACCAAGTCGCCTTTTTGGGTTTGCGATTGCGAGAGCTGGGACAATGTTTAACAAAGGCTTTGTGCATGTTTTCAGTGATTAATTGGACTGCGTTGTCGATTGAGTGGGTGTCAGTGAGATTCTCATCTTTTGGATGTTGTATCTTTTCCCTAATCGTTTTCGCATAGTCTGCCCAATTCGTTTTCCTAGGGTTCCTAAAGATGCGGTGTGTCTTGGGATGTAGGTTTACTGTAAAGAGTATTCTACTGTGATCCGAGAAGGAGTTCTCCGGACAGACTCTCCAGTTTTCTACCCTGACTTGTTCGTTATTACTTTTAAGAGTTATGTCTAAAATTTCTTCCCTGTTTCTATTTTGGAAAGTGGGATGGTTTCCCCTGTTACACAAAACTAGATTTGTAGAAATAATATATTCAAACAAAGACTCACCCCTTTTATTTGTGTCCGTACAGCCCCACAGTATATGGTGGGCGTTCGCATCGCAACCCAGCACTATCGATGTGTTCCGTGTGTCAGCGTAGTCCACTAGTTCACGGACTGTATCGTGTGGTGGATTTTCTTCTTCATGTGGCATGTAGACTGAGGCGAGGATAAGGTTCTTACCTGGAGCCTCGAATTTTACAGCCACTGTGTCTCCATTGCTGAACCTGTGTAGAAAAAATATATTAGCGATAGTCTTTCTAACTAGTATGCAGCTTCTAACTTTACCTTCTTCTTTGGTGTGGAATAGATGGTAGTGTGCGGAATTCAGACCTTGAATTTTGTTTTTGAGAATCCAAGGTTCCTGAATTAGTGCCACGTCCACACTTACCTCAGACATGAACAGCATTAGGTCGTAGGTTGCTGCTTTACAGTGATGCAAATTAATTTGCACCACCAGCAGCTTTTGCGGCCTTTGGCTCTTCATCGTCTATCAGTCGTGCCCTTACGGCACCCAGTCCAAACCTAAGCTTACCGTCTGGGGTCTTCTTTAGGGTATTCGCAGAGGTCTGGTTAATTGCAAAGCAGAGCTCCTTGCCGTCACCACTTCTTCTGGAATAGACCTTAACCCATTCACTTATGCCAACGCTCTTATTTTGGCCTGCGAGGAGCACCACGATGTTCTCGTCCTCTTCTTTATCTTCTCTTCTGGGATAATTGTCGAATTGTTTGGTTGGGGAATGCGGAAAAGGAACTGCAGTGAATTGAAACTTTCGCCGGTGGCCAGGAAGCGAAGAGTCAATAGAAGTCGTTCTAATGGTGACAAGCTTTTGCGCATCACCGTGTTTTGCTTTATAATGTGCGGTGTCACCAAGGCAAGTAGATGATCGAATTGCTCAGGTGTCATGCGCACAAACGTTCGATACAAATCCGTCTCTTCTTCGCGCAATTCGCGGTACAATTTCGCACAAAATCCTTCTTCGGCGCGCCGCATGACCCAATTCCTTACCCAAACTTTTCGGCGCTTCCGTAGCAATTCCTCTTCGTCGACATCGTCGAATACACACATGGCCAATATTACAGCGAGGGCTCTTTTTTTTGCACGCATTTTATTTTTTCAACTGAACCAAACAAAAAGCAAAACGATAAAAATATATACAATTTAATCAGTGAAATGATGATTAAAATAAATACTCTGTATTGAACACGTACATTTTACCAGAATCGTAGAAAATCGATAAATATACAACGAGCCCGTATGCTAAAATCCCGCCTGTTAATTTATCAGCATATAATCATACGAGTCTTCAAACTTTTCAGCAAACCGAATTCAACATATCGTGTAATATGGCATCATACGTCCTAAAAAAATATGATAACAAACCGTATGCTATAATATGCTGACAACAAAAAATTTGACACTTTCGGATTAATTCAACATATCGTGTAATAGGGCATCATACGCCAGACGAAAATATGCGTATATGCTTAGAATTGTTAGCAAATGATAGTCAGCATACGTATGATGATTCAACATATCGTCTAATACTAGCTTAAGTACGTGATCATATTTAGAATGCTTATGTTGTCTTGAATATGTATTTTGATCAAAATCGTTAGAGCGATTTTTTGTAAAATTATGCTGACAAATGTTATCTACAACTTTGGATTCGAAAAGCGCTGTTACTAAACTGTTTAGCTGAAAACTGTGTACGACGCATTCTTAGTGTAGTTTAGTTTAGTTAAAGTATGGCTCTCTATGAGAGAAACACTTAGGCCGTTATTCGGCCCACTGTGCATACCACTGGGATTTGGGAAGTTGTTTCGTTACTGGCTACTCTTGTAAACCATTTGCTGCCGGTTATAAAGCTAAGAATGTTAGCGGCGCTGGTATTACCTAGATCACTGAGATCATTGAGAAAATAGTTTCCTAAGTAGGCCTTTTTTACATTGGCCAGGGCAGGGCAGCTGCAAAGAAAGTGAGTAACGGACTCGTCCTCCTCTTCGTCTCTACAGCTTCTGCAGAAGTCATTGTATGGCAGACCGAGCCTTTGCGCGTGTCTGCCTAATATGCATTATGCAGTGCCCGGAGATCACATTAACGACCTTCGAAATTGGGGATCTATTACGCCGAAGAAGCTTTTTGGATCGCCTTGCGCCCAGAGCTGGCCAGGTGAGCTTGGCAGTATCGCATTATCCCAAATTTTTCCATCTGAAGTCTGCACTCATTACTGCGTCCGCATGAATTATTGGTTTAGCGTAGGAAAGTGGCGCATACACGTTGTGCAGACTTATACCTTGCACGCCAGAGGAGCCTCGCCTTACTAGTTCGTCTGCTGCACAGTTCCCTGGGATGTTACAGTGACCAGGAACCCAGCAGAGGGTAAGGTTGTACTGTCCAGCTATCTCGTTTAGAGATACGCGGCAATCTTCCACCGCCTTGGATCTTATTTCGCTGGATATTAGGGATTTGATTGCAGCCTGGCTATCAATGTATATATGACGATAACCCTTTGTGATACCGAATTAATCGACAGCCACGCTGTAGCTTGACGAATAGCTGTAATTTCGGCCTGAAAAACACTGCAGTGTTTCGGAAGACAGAAGGAGAGGCCCACGACGTATTCTTCAGAATATAAACGTTACGTAGCATTTATGTTTTCATCCAAATAGAAAATGGCGTTTTCGAGATATGAGACCATTTTTAGCGATTGGGGTGGAAATCGAAGGACGTATTCATGGTTAAAAAAAAACACTGTTTTGCAACTGTTTAGCTCAAAACTGACCAAAAAGTATTACTATATGTAATATTTCGTAAAATGTTTATATGGGAAGTAGGGGGAGTAGGGGATGGTGTAAACGATTTTTAAAAAATTCCCTTCACTATACAATTGGTATCAAACACAATTTAACTTTTAACTATTCGTCATCAATTTAAATTAATTGTTTGAAAAAATGTCAAAAACAATGTAGTAATTTTACACTTAAAAAAAAAAAAGTTAATATTGTTTATATGTGCATCACTTATAGGGTATTAAGTATGTAAACAAATTTATAATTCATATATGGGGTAGTTATAAAGCAGCTGCTTAATACTTCAACCTAACCTATCACAACCTACATATATTATTTCGGACATTAACCACTCGTGGTTTCCAGTAAGGAGTTAGTAAAGTAAATTGATAAGCCAAGTAGCCAGCTTTGAATAGAAAATCAGCTAAAGTTCGGGATGTATAGGATGTAGTCTTCACAAATGAGGGCCAAACCAGCAACTCACTTCGAGAATAAGAATACAGGAATATAAAATAACTCACGCAATCTTTTCCGCCACAATGACATGCAGAGGTCATAAAAATTTTCGTTGTTCCCATTTAACTGCAAAATCCGCTCCAACTCTGGCACGTGTTGACCTAATACTCAAAAACCAACCGGAAAAGGAGTCGTAAACGTTTTCTAAATACAACAACGATGGCAAACCACTTCATCGCCTGTAGTAGTTTACCTTAAAACTCTCATAATCCTTCAAGCAGCAGCCCCATTCACTTGCCCATGTGTCCTCTTTGGATCATCTTCATTGTTACCACCAGCGTCCATTGTCATCGCCCGGCAAACAACAGAGTCGACATCCGCACATACAGCTCTCGGTGCACACAGTAGGGAAAGGAAAAGAAAACATTTTGTTGAAACGTATAAAGGTCATCCCCTGGCTGAAGCCAGTATCAGGCCTACATAACCAACTATAGTATAGTACAAAAGCCATATCCGAGTTCGTGACATAAAGTTGCTTTGGGAAGCACTGAAAGTGGAAGTGAAAGAAGGAGTCCTGCAAAATTGTTCACATAATCATGAATCAGCAGGAAAAAAAGTAGATGTGGAACGATTCAACTAATATGCCCCATCACCAACAACCAGAGCACACGCGGCGGAGATGAGACCCTACCAGCCACTCAAATGGGAGGTGGTAGGTGGTCTGCCGTTTGGTAGGCAATCCCCGTTTGGTTGTCATGACGATTCAATGGTGCAAATGCTGTGCTGGTGTGGGAAAGGGTGCGGGGCCGATGAAATAAAATCCTGCCATCTGCTCCAAGATCTGGGGTAATTGCCAGTATACACCCAGTCGAGCGGCTTCCCGCCCCCGACCATCACTAGCTGAACTTTCTCGTGTCCTTGATTCTTTTGTGTCAGTTGGAAAAATACAATTTTACATAATATGTGCATATGGCATCATCCCTTTCAATCCACTCCGCACCAGCACTTGGTTTGCGGTCTCCCACCAGAAGTAGATAATAGTCCTAGTGTATAGCGAGTGAGTGAGTGGTGTGGTGGAAAAGGATTTGCCGGGTATTATCGCTAATCTGTGAAACGTGTGGGAAAGATATTTTTCCACTCATTTATCTGACGTTTCTGAGTGTACGGGTTCGTAAGCTAATGCTATAAACTCGAGGGTGTATGACCAGGATACTTTGAAACATTCATGCGTGCTGGCTCTGCTAAATAAAAGTTCGTCATAATAATGATACTTCAACGAGAGAGGGAGAACGAGAGGTAGTGTGACCTACTCTGCTGACATAAGACAAAGAAAGAATGAAGAACAACAGCCGGCGGCGGCCCTTACATAAGAGTAGTTCACCATTGAACATCTTGGACAACGGCCGGTCGTCATTGCTTAAATTGGGAAACATTTTTGCATCAGCAACCACTCTTGTCTGAAGCATATTGATTGTCTTTCCTGGAGCTCCTCCCTTTGAGTGCGGCGAGTGAAATATGATTTATGGTCGGCATTGAATTCGAGAATTTGATGGGGTTTCCTTGAAAAGGGCTTTAGGTTGAATTGACGCACTGTAAATAATGTAAGTAGGCAGAGATTCGACCCAAGTTAAACCAGGTCATGATTAAATTTTTTTTTGGCCCTGACGTCAGAGTTGGATTTTGAGTTGAGCGTTTAAAAAAGTATCCAAATATAGAAACTGATCCTTCAGTCAGTTATGTATTCGTATTACTCGTAGCTTTTGTGGACTGCAAGTTAAGTGGAATAAGGCGAGAGAAAAGCGTAACATTCGATAAGACCCCAACCTGTCTTGTTACGCTATTTTTATTTTGTTGCATATAATTGCCAAGCTTGTTAGCATACAATTCCTGACGCAGGCTACAAAGTTTAAATATATGTGCTCCTATTCACAAACGAGTTATGTTTCGGTTATGTTGCATTTAAATATACAAATCGGCCTTTGGTATACAAAAAAAAAAATTCTTGTCTCCATATAGGATCCCATTTTATACAAATTTTGTAACAGAGTTAGCTGCTCTACTTTCCACTACATAAATAGAGAGAAAGGAATAGATCTGACATTGGCACTCCCAATTGATAGCTTTAAGGCCGACGCCTGGATTGTGTCGCCGCTCAATTTCTGACCATTTCAGAATAACATTTACTATTACGAATAAAGGAAGCACCAATTTAGCAGACCATTAAGACTGATGGAAACAATTCGTAAAACTCGTCGAACGTCGATTAAAACCTTTCGAACACGACATGAGCTTATCAAAATAGTCAAAACGTTCACGAAAATATGTATGATGCCTTTCTAGACCGATAAGATGTCTTAGACAACCTCATCATACAGGCATCACCGGATGAGCTCAGTTTGACTTCCTACCTGACAAACAGTGTTAAGGCTTAATATAGAAAAAGCATTGTCAGCAGTTTTGGCGTTTCCTATGTTTCCTATGGAATGTCTACACACAGGCTTTCGAGAAAAAATTGTGGCTTACCTACATCCAAACATAGTGCACTAGGTTCGGGTTGTACACTGAGATTGTAAGAAGAGGATTTCAACACTACATCTAACCTCAACGAATTAATCAAGGTGCAAATGATTGCTTACATTAAAGGGTTATTTTAAACTTACACCAGGCCTAGAATTACTGAATCGAGCTCAAAACACAATTAGGAATCGTCATACCTTCATTCAGAGCAGACGGTATACCACTCAATCAAGCACTGTAAGCAATCAAGGCATGACTTTAACATGAAATGTATAGTCTACATACAGAATAGACTGGGCTTGCTCTAACCCAGTACATACTATACTTACACATAATAAAAGTATACCCATCCACACAGATGGCTCAAAGACGGAATGGAATGGTAGCAGGAGGTTTCTCAGAACAACTAACTATAGATATGGACTGGCAGTATACTGCAGCGATTTCCGGACGGAGATCTACGCGGGTAAACGGCTCAAATCGTCATAGCAATAAAAACTACCAGCAATAGAAATTACCTACTGTAGTATCCTGGATAAATGACATCTGTATGGTTCTGTAGTCTCGTATAAAGTAAGTTTTATTTGATTAAATCTGACATTTTATACAGTATTTCAAGATACCACACCTACAAAAGGGTGTTTTTTTTTTTAGAGGTATATAACTTTAAGTTGGCAACACTATTTTAAGTGGTGGCCATTTTGTCAGCTGTCAAGTAGGTAACTTATATTTAGTTTGGCATTTGAACATGAATACACTGACGCCAAATTGTGCAAATTTATTTTGAAAACCATGGTTCCGTTCGAAATACGTATCGCGCACTACGTCAATTTTACAGTCAACATAATCGTTTCACTTTTGGTTGAATGGATACGTCAATAAACAAAACTGCCGTATTTGGAGTGATGATAATCCTCAAGTGTATATTGAGACACCGTCACATCAACAAAAACTGACTGCTTGGTGTGCTTTATGGGTTGGTGGAATAATTGGTCCGTACTACTTCAAAAACGATGCTGGCCAGAACGTTACAGTCAATGGTGGCCGCTATAGAGCCATAATTACTGACTTTTTCGTTCATCAATTTAACAACCATGACGTGCAGGAGCTGTGGTTTCAACAAGACGTCGCAACATGTCACACAGCTTTTGCCACAATTGATTTACTGAAGGAAACCTTTGGTAACCGCATAGTTTCACGTTGCGGACCCTGAATTGGCCTCCAAGATTGTGCAATTTAACGCCGCTTGACTATTTTCTGCGGGAATATGTGAAGTCGCTAGTCTACGCCGATAAGCCCGAACCGATTGACCACTTGGAGGACAACATTCGCCGCATTATTGCCGATATACGGCCACAAATGTTGGAAAAAGTCATCGAAAACTGGACCTCCATATTAGACCACGTCCGAGCAAGCCGTGGCGGTCATATGCCAGAAATCATATTTCGAATAAAGTAGATTTCATGTCAATTTATAAAAATCATCATTATTTTATTGCATTTCAAAGTTCTATACCTCTAAAGAAACACCCTTTACATGGACAGTCAAGTAGCACTTTAGCGATTAACTCCAATATGACAAACTTTCATTTGTGCGAGTGTTTGATTCGACACAGATTATGCCAACAGAAAGGCCCTTGAGTTGAATTCGAAGATTTCAATCTTCGGCGGGATCATAAGAGTCTCCAAAAATAATTTTAACTCTCAGAATGAGCCGTAAAAATAATCAATATGTCTTTAGTACCATCAGTGCTTGGTTGCGCGTGCAAATACCTCGCTCACGAACATCATACAGTTGTGTGAAACTCTTTGCAATTTCCTCCCCATTTCCTATATAGATACACTCAACTGAATTGAGTTGCGGTCCTCCCCCACACACCCCTCCCGACGGACTGAAAATCAACCCATTTGAATCAATTTAGGAAATAAATCCCAATTATCTGTTAATCACATGTTGCGTCGTCTTAATTAAGTAGAAATAATTTCGTGTCAGTTCACTCGAACCCACCCAACCACCTACATAACACTCGTACACATGTGGTACTTCCTTCCTGCCTGATTCTCAGCTCCTGCACTGGCAGGCACACAGACAGGAAACATGCGTACGTAGCAACAGAAATTAATGTTAAAACACAAATCAGCGTGAATAATGTACGCGGTAGCGGTACACGGTACACGGTACACGGTACACGTACCGCTACAATCACCAGCAGCAACTCAGATCCAGATCGAACTGGCAAGACGGCTTCGACTAGAAGGAAATCCCTGAACAGGAATTCAAGATTTATTCCTTACCGCTGCGTAACTCTGCGTCTTCGCCTATCGTCATGGCTGTCTTTGTCAGAATCAGAATCCCATGCGATCGTGGGCGTAGTATACAGGTGGAGGCATCCTTTTTCTCCTCTAAAGGTATAATGTGATTTTAAAAGCAAACAGCCAATAACTGGTATAGATAAGGCAAAAGGATGTTGGTGTTGTTGCTTTTCCTGTCGCACGCTCCTCTTCGTCCTCCCGTGGGGTATTGTCAGTTCACTTAAGCCAAATCGGTTCCCGTTTTTATCCACGACCATAGTGGATTCCAATGAAATTTGTATCCTTTGAAAGGATATTTTTTTCTTCGTTCCTTCGTTTTGCTCCCTTTCTGCTTATTATTGTATTTCGTTCGGCGTTGAATATCCTTGAATAAATTCACAGAGAATGAATTTGAAAACGTCTCTTGCCGTGAAAGGATGTGCCTTACCGTTGGCACAACAAAACACAAGGATGTCGTCATGCCGAGGAAGAGATCTAGGAAGAGAACACGTTTCGGTATCTTTGCGCATATTGATTTGATTTTTATTGTCCTCGCCAGATGTACAAAGATTTAAGCTGAAGCTGCTCGTCTTGCATTCCGTGTGGTGTGGTGCCACTACAATGTTAATTTTATTATGCTTTTCCGCGGGGGTTTCATGCATCAGCCAATGGCTTCGTGTGCAATCGGTGGGCGAAAAATCACAGTGAATTTATTTCTGTGCATAGTGCTGGTCCAAGGTGAATGAGAAGGAACAAGATGGAGCGAATTCAATGAAAGGGATGTGAAGTCGAACAAGGATACAGAGCTTATAGCAGAAAGGTAGTCGATTCTCGGGAATTTCTTTTACAAAAATGGCGCCCAACGACACTGACAGAGTAACCGAACAAGCAGAGTGGAGGCGAAGAAAAATGCGACATTGATTTAGTGGATGGTTTCGTTGACAAATCGAGTGTTAGTTATGTGAAATGGAAATGGATGAATGCGGGGCCCCTGCCTTGGGTTCATCTGTATGGGAGCACTTAGTTAGTGCTCGGTAAAATCGCACAAATTTCCGACCCACTTCTAAGCACTTTTAATGTGCCAAAGCATGCAGGAGACCAAAACGAATCACACTCCTCTTCCATTCCCTCAGACCATCAAGACCATCATGACTTAAAAGACGACGAGGAGGTATACAGTGCGGCAACTTCCTTGGCAAGCAAAGGATGCTTTTGGCTCTTAAGAAGACTATTTATATGATAATAAAAGTCTTGCGGATTGAGAATTGAGGGAAAGCGAGATAGTAGCGCAACGCTTTGAGGATTATCTGTTATTTTTTCTATCTATCTATTTTTTCTATGATCCTTTCTGATGCCTCTGAGCAAGGAGGTGGCTTTCTTTTTCATTTTTCCTCTAGCACTGGACGAGTGGTAAGGTCTTCTCCTTCCCGTGCAGCAGATGCGATGTTGTTTCGATTCGTAATTGGTTTTTAGTGAAGTCGTTTCAATTCGTCGTGTTGTCGACGTCGCTGCTCTCGTCAATGTCCTTGTCGTCGTCTTCTAAGTCCTTCGATGAAAGCAAATGATATTGAAATTTGTTTGAATTGATTTTCGTTTTTTCCTCATTCTTATCCATGGGTTTATTCGGTTCTTTTGCATGATTTTTCTGTGTTTCCTGGCCTGACAATTGTGTAGAGCAGAAAGACTTTGTTATGTTGGAAGTAAGTTTTATGCTCGTAGGGCGAGGGTGGGCTTTTCTCTGCTTTAGCAATGGAGATGTTTAACATGAAATTGAGTTGGTTTTTCTCTTCTCGTTTATTGTGAACCGGGGGAACAGTAACAATTAGTACTTTGTTGAGTTGAATTAATTGCCATGCCATTCATGGAATGCAAAGAGTACTTGAAGAGGAATACGAATATTTGTACCTAAATTGTTTTTTATGAATCGATGTTGATGATTAGTATAAAGTCAGAACAATTGTGGCCTGTTCGTCTGGGTAATTATTTCAAATTCATTATAGTCTTTTTTTGTGTTTCTTTTTGTCAGGCTAGAATACGCTCCACTGGAGTAGGTACTCGGGCATAATTGGTCCATTGTTCGACAAATCCTGTATTACCAATTTTACTAGCTCAGAATGCACTACTATTACGAGGAACTAAAGCTCATTTCTGAGTGGGGAAGCGAGGAGTAACAACGATTCTCGTTTAGGATTGACCCTGACAATTTCTGTTGGGAAATTTTGTCGAATTTCAGTCTCTGAATTATTGTTTGAGAGAATTACATTCACAACAACTCGTAGACACAGTCACTTTGGTAGGAATGATAGCTCTTTCGAACCATTTCTGTTGAGGCTTTCACCGAGGACGCATAAATAACCAGTAAATCAGCCTTTGCTTGGCAATCTCACCGGCGGCGATCACATTTCCCGAAGTCAAAGTGTGACCTAATGGGACATAAACTAAAGTCAAAAAGTCGACCTTGCAACCGAGTTCAAAAAGTATTTGCATTTCCAAACGACATATATTTTGGAATGGGAGAAAAGGTTGATCAAGGCCTTATGCGCAATTTAACTGTCGTAAATACTTAGAACCCCGGCAACTACTCTTGACAATACAGCTCGCATCCATTAGGATAAATTAAATTTATGTTTGAAAAAGAAAGGCGGACAAGTAGTGAAGTCTTCTGTTGTTAGTTTCCATGAAGATACTAACGCCGCAACATTGCCTAGTCATTAATATCTGGGCTTACACTCTGGCTTAGGCCACGTCCTGAGCGCAAGGTCTCTTGAAATTCCGCTGCTATTGCATTTGACCGCATATCCGTCTAACTGGGGTCGTAGGATAAGTGTCGCTCTACGCACAAGTTCATGGAAACTCCAGTCTGCGCAATTCGCCGCAAGCTCCAACATTCCAGATTCCATCATGTCTCCACCTGTGCTCGAGAGCGTCGAATACTTCATGGGACAAATACATTTTCGCACTCGCACAGTAGCAAGAGTATTAAAAGATCTTAACATTCACAAATCCGCTGGTCCAGATGGTATATCCCCCATAATTCTGAAGAGGTGTTCTTCAACGCTGGCAAAACCACTGCGTAAACTTCTCCACTTGTCCTACTCTTCTGGACTCTTTCCGAGTAAATGGAAAATTGCATTTGTCCAGCCCGTTCCTAAAAAAGGCGATTCTTCTTTACCCACCAACTACCGACCCATTGCACTTACGCCCATTCCTTCCAAGGTCATGGAAACGCTGATAAACCGTCAGCTTATGAAATATCTTGAATCACGAAAACTTCTCAATGACCGGCAATACGGTTTTCGTGGCAGCAGGTCCACTGGTGATTTGATGACTTATCTCACCGAGAAGTGAAACCAATTTCTCCACCACTCTGGTGAAACGAAGATTGTTGCGCTTGATATTTCGAAAGCATTTGACAGAGTTTGGCACCAAGCTCTTTTGTCGAAAATGCGTGCCTATTAGATCGACGCGTCTCTTCTTTAATGAATTAGAAACTACCTTTCTGGCCGTTCAATTCAAGTTGTTTTGGACGGTTTCAAGTCTGCAATTCACCATATAAATGCTGGTGTTCCCCAAGGCTCTGTTTTGTCTCCGACACTCTTTCTCATATTCATCAATGATCTCTTGTCTGTTACTTCTAATCCAATACATTCTTTCGCTGATGATAGCACCCTCAGTTTTTCATATTCGTTCCCTGACGCACATCCCTGCTCTTCGGCCGTGGAACTGGAACGGCAACGTATGCTTAACACATTAAATTCCGATCTTGACAGCATTATAAAATGGGGTACAATCAATAGATTGGAATTTAATGCTTCCAAAACACAATGCTGCCTTCTGTCATTAAAGCGAAACCTGAACCCTCACCCATTATCCTTGAATGGGCCTTGTATCGAATGACCACATATTATACGAAGTCGCCAAAAACGCTGCGAAATGTCTAGGTTTCTTAAATCGGTGTAAGAAATACTTTACACCCTCCGACTTAGCTTCAATATACAAGGCTTTTATTCGGCCTAAGTTTGAGTAAGTATCTGGTCAGGTGCACCGAAAACTTCATTGCACCTACTAGACAGAATCCAAAAGCCCTTGATTAAACTTATAGGTGATAGAAATATAGCGGAGTCTATTGACCCGCTCAAACATCGCAGAAATGTTTCTTGCCTTTCCTTTTTTTATCGATATTTTCATCACCAATGCTCTGATGAAATAGCTAACTGCATTCCGCCCGTTCAACAATTCTCTCGCAACAGCCGTCACACATCGAATGCGCATCAGTTCACCGTCACCCTTAAGCCTACCTTCGGATGTACTGCAAAATATAGAGATTCTTTGGTTGAGATTCTGTAAAATATTAAAACATCAATTGCCTTTTAAAAAAACGAAAGCAGTCATGCAAAAGCAAAAATTTCATTCATGTAACTCCTTTTTTTTCACCTACAGCAGCCTTGATCCGAGTCGCCCTATTGAAGACACACAGCTTTTATGAGGTGCAAATCATTACTGCTACGGGAATGTTATTTTTAACCCTTTAATTCTTAAAATGGCAATTTGTGATTGTGACAACATGCGAAAACTTACTCCTTTTTACAAACAATTCTTCGACCAAATTTGTTATTTTTTTTTCTTTTTTATACACTCCACAGGAAGGTATACTTACTTTGTCATTACATTTGTAACATCTGTCTGTCTGTCGGAATGCCACACCGGTGTCAGTAGGTACACATCGTTGCAGACACAAGTGTAGTGTCTATGGGCCGCTTAGCACAATCCCATCAAGTAATAAATGCACCTTCATGAAATCGCAGTCAATTTGGGAGTGGCTGGACCTTTACCTACTTAGAGTAAAGAAGTCTAGGTACTTTCAGACAGACTACCAATGTACTACATCACATATTGGTATACGTAGTAACCGCGATAACATTACTATTTGAAAACTCCTTCAGCTACAAGACAAGTTAACTTTGGCACCTGCTTCCAGAGGACTACAACTTAGCAACAATTTAAGCGCAGAACTCACACCTACAAGCATCTCGGGGCGTTTGCTCGAAACAGGTATTTAAAAAAAAAATAAAAAAAAATTATCGACATCTGCTTTCACTGATGGAATCTAGAGCCAAGTGAAAATATTCGGACCGCAGTTCTTTTCAACTTTTAAGGCCTACATTTTCAAAACTAAACAAAACTCCTGCAATCTCATTGAAACATTATTGAAACTATTGATCTACTGATGAGCCCACCCACCACATTTGGGCGAAACGCATTTTTAGTTGAGGCCACTTACATTTTTCAATAATATTTAACGCTTACTCCACTAACTTTATTCATTTCTTGAATTTATTCTTGATTTGAAAACTTTTTGGTAAAAACTCCTGCAATCTCTTCACTTCGCAATCTTTGCACTTCACTAACACCGGCTAAATTGTAGCAATATAGAGATTAAATTGAAATGCTGCACAAGTGTTATCAAATTGAATACGCATGTTTCCAATTAAGATTCAACAGCTAGGTACTGCAATACGAACCCACCAAAAGTACCACTTTACAATGTGTTCAAATTATCCTTCACAGCCAAATTACGTGGGTGGATGTATGTACCCTTCCATTATTTCATCAAATATCTGTCATATTGTATTGTCGTACCCGTGCTAAGTGCAGATTTAATGCATTTACAACAAAATTATCATAGCATGCATCTACGCCACTCAAACTAAGTAAACTTTAAATTAAGTAAAATAAAAAAAATCAGAAAATAATACATAATATACCTTCACACGACCGACGACGAAACAGGGAACAACTCAAAGTGCACATACACACACAGTCTCTACAATAATAATTGCATTACTAAGGAGAATTGAATTTATTATACTATTCGCATACATCTTGTCAGTCAACAGCCAGGCAGTTGCATCAACTTGGAAGTGCTCCACTTTAGGAAAGATTTTGTCATCAAACACTTGCCAAAGGCATAGCGAATGTACCTGTTGGGCTACAACCCCGCCACCCATGTTCAACCTATCTAACTTAAGCAGAGAAGATTACATCTAAACACACCCACAGCCATCTATGATGATCATACGTTCCACGATGAACATTTTCATCGCAGATAATTGAAAGTTGTGATTTTCTTGCTTCCCTAGAAATTTGCTAAGCATCCCGCCTTTACCTCCGGCTGTAGTAACAGCACCAGGATGTGCAGCAGTGGCAAGTACGAAACATGTGTTCTCATTAAAAGCTTTCCGTCATTAATTGATGTCAGCGCAAATGGAGTTTGCAAGTAGGAACTCCTCTGTACCCCGACACAATGCTGGTTCCATCATAGGACGATAACGACGGGATGAGGTGGCGTATACGTAACATTCCGGAAGCAAAGTAGAAAACCTCCCACTTATCCGGGGCTGGCGGAAAAAAAGAGCACATTCCTCGTTGTCGTTCTTGGCGGATTCTTTTTGTTTTTTTTTTTCACTACTTTCTCGGTTATTTGTTGCCGGGCTAGCTGAAGGCGATGACCCAACAATTCAATGTTGTTTTGATTAATTATTTCAAAATGAACATTTTCTTGTTTGGGTTAACGACTTTTCGGTCTGCTTTTTGTTTTGTGTTCTGTTATTGTCGAAATGTGGGACTAAACAGAAAAAAAAAATTAAAAAAAAAATAGACGAAAACCCATTTGGGTTAGAGCAATGAATTTAATTTGGCAAGTGACGAAGGCTGTTTTGAGAATTGTAATGAAGTTTTCTTTCACATCCCCCACCCTCACACCCACCCACACGCACGCCCGGCCGTGTCCTTTTTATTTTCATTGTGGGAGCGGTTTTGTTAAGAGTTCTCATGGTGATAGAATTTAATTTTGAAAATTGACAGTGCTCGGGTGCTTGCGGAGTGTTTTAATATTTATGGGTAAACGGCTTCGGCAAATAATAGAATTCCAACACAGTTGTTGCTGGTGTGCTGCCGAAACTCTTAGAATTTATTTCGAAATTGGAAATTTAATTTGCGTCTAAATTTATCTCGCAAGCTCTGAAATAGGAATGTAAAGAACGATATGCATATTTTTATATTCTTTAAATTGTATTTTTATATAAATAGATATGGGATTGTTATATTTCGAACCAGGATGCTTATGAGAAGCTAGCTGAAGGCTGCCTATACGGACCTGGTTGCGCCAACTATTCATTTATTTATTTATTTTCGCTGGCTTTCTTTCCTGTATACAGTGCGGGTTCCTGCATTGAGTATAGGTATTCTTGGAAACGGGACGCCCTTATACTACTGGGTTACTTTTGATAGATGTACATATTTTATTATATTATAGCGTGGGCAATGAAATATCAAGGATTTTTGACAATATGTAGAGGGGTCCCACCAACGCTTGAAATCTGTTGGGTTAAGTCCTCATTAACTTTTTTATGCCTTTATAATAATTGGAGAAATAGGCGCTTCCACTCGCGTAGGTAGGCGGAACCATTTGAGTAATTGATGGAAATCTAAAATAACTTTTTCGGAAATCGAGCGATGCTTGCGACATTTGCTCCATTGCTCCTTCTGCTGCAAATCAACAAGCTCAAAACGGGCAAAACACTTTAAGGCGACGGTAAAAAGGCTGGGAATAAAAAGTGAGCGGAAAATCGGAGTCAATTCACCTGAATTCAGGCCGGTTGCACGAAGTTTCACCATAGTTGTGGGTACACCCAAAACAACCTCAAGTGTTCGTGAGAACCCAGTTGGATTGGTAGGAACCACAACTCAGGCAAGGACGATGTGTGACACGCATCTTGGCAACGACTAGGCGATCGTTGGAGGGAGGGAAAGCCGTTTGCCATCCACTCACACCCTAAGTTAGAAGAACCCTTTCCCACATCAGCACAATACTCTGTGCTATTCCTTGAAAAAATGAGTCTTACAAAAGAAGAACTTTGCAGAGACTGAGCTCATAAAGAGTTCTTGAGGACACAATTAAATCACTTCCTATGAGACTGGCCAGATCTCCAGTGCAGCAAATATAAATGCATTGGAGGTATCAAGATATTTTTTTCAGGACATAGGCAGGGCCGGCCTTAACGATCTAAGCGTCCCGGTCGAGTCATGCACTTGGCGCCCTTTTATATTTCAATAAAATTTAAAACAAGTAAAAGTTTTATCATTTGATACCATCCACTACGTACAAGCCATGGGAGGCACCAGAACTACTTGACCGACATAGCCAATTTTCAAAGGCAACCTGACGCCTTAGTCGATCCGTTTGGACGCTATCGTGTTTTCAAGAGACATACAGACGGACATGGCTGAAACGATGCAGAATGTGATCCTTATTCAGATTTATGGGGTCTCCGGTGACTTCTTCTTGGCGTTACAAATGTAATGGCAAAGAGAATATACCTTCCTATGAAGGGTATACAAAAATTATTTTTAACTTTGTATACCATATTTATTATTTAATTAATAGAAAGATGTGTCAGTTAGTCACGAGACATTTAATGAAAAAAAAAAATGATTAAAAACAACTATACAATCTTTTTTTTTTTTGTCAGCAAATCCCCTGATAAGACTGTCTAGGTTTTCTGCAATTTGTTTTTCAATGGACAGTGAGGCCAAAGAAACTAGTTAATATTGTTTGGGACATTGTAGACTGTAAGTCCGTTTTATCAACTTGGTTTAGAAAAAATTCGTTCTTGCGAATTCGAGGAATACCTACTCGTAAGTCTTGTCTGATTGTCTTCGAGATAGGTTTGGAGACCTAAAAAACGCACAACAAATCTCCGTCAATATCAGATTTGATGTCAGTATCAGAACAATGTCTCATGAGGTCTTCTTTATTTTGATTTTTTTATGTTTAACAAGAACACGCGTCAGAAAAATCTTGCATCTGTTGAAATCTTTCCTTCATCCACTGGTCGGCATAAGTATTTTGACAAAACTAAAGTTAATTCCACTCATAGTCTGAACTTACTTCATGTAAATTTTGGTATATAAGGAAAGGTCATTTAAATTCCGTTTGAATGATATAAAACTTTCCTTAACCCATTAAGTACCCATTGAAAATTTGGAACTTTTGCAAAAGTCTACTTTTTTGACTTTTTTCCTCGGTCCAAAAAAAAAAATGTTTTGATGCAAAAAGTTTCTTCAAACAATTCAAATACTGACAGCAAAAAAAAATTTTCTAAAATGTCTTCGCTAATATTTTTGATGTTTTTTTTTTTTTTTTGAATGGGATGATCTCAGAAAAATTTTGTATGAAAAGGAGGAAAAAGTGGCTAAAATAGTCATTTTTAGCAATTTTCAAAAATTCCTAAAAAATATCAGCGAAGAAATTTTTGCTGTCACTATTAGAATTGTTTGAAGAAACTTTTTGCATCAAAACATTTTTTTTTGGACCGAGGAAAAAAAGTCAAAAAAGTAGACCTTGACAAAAATTCTAAATTCTAATATTTTTAAAATGGTACTTAATGGGATAAGGGAAAGTTTTGTATCATTCAAACGGAATTTCCATTGATGCCAAAATTTACCTGAAGTAAGTTTCAAATTATGAGCAGAATTAACTTTAGTTTTGTCAGAATACTTATGACGACCAGTGTAGATATACATAAGTAGGGTGTCCAAAAAGCATTAAAAAAATTGACTTCGAAATTTTTTGTTTGATCAGTTATTGGTTCATTAACAGCCTCTTCACCCGGTCTACGTTTAATATGTCTTAATCGCGCTTCTGGTTTGAAAAATGTTCACTTAATAAAAATAATTATTGGGACTTCCCCCAAATAAAACATCTCAGGCTCAAGTTTTTCTAAGCTCATTCACTCTACAGGGACTTCTCTGATCACAAAACTTTTTAAACTAGAGGAAATGGGCTCTATGGTCGCTTAGTGCGTTTCTCTTTCGCCCTACATAAGTTAGGGAGGAATACGACAATACAAGCAACACAATAACAGTCCGTGGTGGCCCTTCGGGTGCCGGCGCCCCCGGACAACCGCCCGGTCGCTCACCCCTAAAGTCGGCACTGGACATAGGTAGGAAAGTTTTGCAGCACCTCAACAGAAAAGATATCTAGCGTACTTCTTCAAATTCTCAGGATACTCTGTATGTAGAACCACAAGAGATAATTGAATATAGATAGAATTACAATGGATAAGCGCCCCGAACATGCATCGCAATGATTCACTTTTGACATATGCGTGATACGGAGTATTCCTCGCCAGACCACCTAGTCAAGAATAAGGCTTTCGATTTGAAAACCACAACCCCTTGTGAAAAATAGAAATCCAAAAGTGTAGGAAATTTTAGAAAAATTAATCAATCCCGCAGACATCCAAAGCCACCCTCTCTTACCACTGAATTCAGATTGAAAATCATGACTCACTCCCAACATCCTTTTGAACTAACCACGCCGTTGATGATAGCATCACGACAGAAAGCTCTCGGATCGATTTCACATTACTTTGCATTACTGGCATAAGACAAACTCATTTTTCAGAAAAGTCTGCAACCCCAGTTGTCAGGTGGTCTGGTCCACATACACTACCAGCTAACCCAGTCATCAGTCCTGCTTTGTATAATATGTATACCGCACCTCCTTCTATAGAGATGCAAGTGGCACAACACAATGACGCAACGTCATGGTACAGCTGTGCAGCGTAGGTATTCCTGTTTTTTTTTTTTTTTTTGGCTCTTGTAAATTGTTGTTGTTTCGAAGTCTGATCCGGATCTTTGGCAATTGCCAACCAAAAAAAAAAAGGAAAAAAAAGAGCATTGACAATGACAAGGAAAAAGTGGATGCAAAATTTGTCCTGCGGAAAACATTTTGACTTAAATTCTTAGTTTCCTGCCAAAAGCCATTTTGCCTCGGATTGACGCCTAGCAACCCAGCATAGTCGGAGAGGAAAAACTTTTCAGAAAGCCACTTGCCGGGTTGTTTGTCGGTAATACCACCCTACGAACACACTTCGGCACACAATAATACACAAATAAAGGAGCAGAATGTTGCAAAAGGAGAAACTGATGCGGTTATGTCAATGTCATATGTTTCCTGAACAAACTAATGACAGATTAAAATGGAGGTTAAGGATTCTCCAAACTCCAAAAGCGTTTCGTTAGAGAGATTCCTTACTACTCTATCTGTATACATTCACAGCCATACACATGTTAGTCCTGAGAAAATATACTTTAAGACAATACCCACTCACAAGGATATGAGTGGCGGCGACGACTAGCAGAGGAAGTTGCCTGGAAGAAAGAAAGAATGTGACATGTGGAACATTTTTCAGGATTGCGAAAGAAACTTTGATAATTAAAGTTGTGCTAAGGGAGATTTTCGGTATCCTTTGCGCTCGTTGAATTCTTTTTTTTTCTAAGTTTTTAGCTTAAGATTTGTTTTGCGTTGTTAGCTGTTGCTGCTGTTATTGTTGTTGTCGTTGCTTTATTTTTCAGTAGCGGAAAGATGGAAGGATTATGGCGTGCACTTAACAAAATACACACACATAAGGGGTTACTTTGGAAATGTTCATTGTTTCTTTTTTGCTTGGGCTAAAAATAAATGAAAACTTTATGCCACAGCCGCACATGAAAGTACCAAAGCGAATGTGTATTTAATTTAGGGAAAGAAATTCTTTTGAAAGAATTACGCCACACAAATATTCGACACTTTCGAGAGGATTTTATTTTTGGCTTAACTTTGAGCACAGCTAGCACATGGATTACTTTCGGGATTGCGTATGTATAGCTTCTTTTGTGAGGAGGGCTTACTTTGAAAATGCGCGATCTATGAGGCGAGATATTTAGCTTGTGAGGCAAGCTTATGGAATTGCCGTAATCCGATAAATTGAGATATATTTTTAGTTTTAATCAACAGAAATGAAATCATAGAGTTTAGTATTTTATCTTTGGATGTAAGCCCCAAAAGCTGCATGCTGAGGCTAACCACTGATGTTTTTGGCATTTCATCAGGACAAAGAGGATGTAGCTGGAGCAATTGACGTTTGAATCACTTTCACATTAATATATACTACTTGTGCTTTTCGAAACTAAGCTAACAAGACACAGCTCACAACATTTTCTAGGAAAAATGCATCAACAGTTCCTCAGATCCAAATGGATGACCATCCAATCCATCCCAAGGACTCAATGCACCTCCTAGGAGTCACAGTCAATTCAGGAATCACAAATGCCGGACCACATATCCTATTTCACAAGATCGGCGTCCACTAAGTTGAGCTATCTATTTAGAGCAAATAGGTACTTTTGCCCGAAGTAACTTCTCCTTCTCTACAAAGCACAGGTTAGATCCTGGAATATTGTTCCCATATACAGAGCTCGGACCCAAAACATTCAATTAACCTACTTGACAGCATACAGAGATGAGCAGCTCGACTTATTGCATGCCCTACACTCACATCGTATCTACAACCGTTGGTGCACAGAAGACAAGTCGCTGACCTTTGCTTTGGGTACTTCTATGTATGGTAGATGTTCCGAGGAACTCAATGACATTATTCCTCGAAATGCTAGTTTTGGGCGCCCCATAAAGCAAGTAGCTAATGCTCATGTCATGACCATACAGTACACTTGACAACCGCGAGGACATCAATTTTCCAAAACTCTTTCTGTTACAGAACAAGCAAACTTTCGAACTCGCTTCCTGGGGATATATTTCCAGAAGACTGAAATTTGCAGCAATTTAAGTGCAGAACTAACATACATCTGCAAGCATCTCGTGGTGCTGATGAAGCATCATAGGGTTGTCTTTCCCGGGAGAATTATTAAACAAAAAAAAACTAAGAACGCCAGCTATTAGGCTTTGAATGTTATTCTTATTAATCAGGTTCTTTTCAGTCTTTCAGTTTCGTAAGGTTGTAGCCTTTGCTTAACGCTGGCCAGCAAACAAGGGATCCATAGGTGAGAATTGGACCTCAGCATAGCTGTGTAGGTATATACAAAAGGCAATCTTTATTTATTCCCCACTTCTTTTCAAAGGTTTTGATGCAGCCATAGAAAGCAATACAAACTTTCCTTATTTACCCAATGCCAGATACTGAGCGCAGGAGGACAGTGTGAGTGGTTGACCATTAAGACGGGGGAGTGTAAAATCGGCTATTTTGGTTTTGGTAGTGAATAGCATCAGTTCAGTTTTGCTCGGGTTGACGTCGAAGCCACAAGGCCAGGGCGACCCTCATGAATTCCCTGATACTAGTATCACCACTTATTTTTCGACTACTGTGGCTCGTCACCTGTCTAGTTTAAGAACAAATTCGACTAAGAGTATGGTCAGTATAGTTGTTGTATTTCCAACACAACTAAGAAATTCGAGGCCACTGACAAAGGTTCGGTCTTTCTTTATTCTGCCTTGAAGCCGATACCACATTGACTTGAAAATTAAACGCTCAACATTTCATTTAACAACTGCGCATACAAACATGTGAGAGTTAATATCGTTGAACATCATAACGGTTTCATAAGACCTGCTTAAGCTTCCAGATAGCAAAGACTAGTTAGTGTGACAAAAAGAAAAGATTTTATTCATCGCGAATTATGATGCATGGCATAATCCAAAGTCCGTAAGTCTTTTGCTTTAAACATGAGCTCTAAGAACATCCCTCTGTCATAGAGTGAAACTAATCTTAACTAATAGTAGGGTGAATAACAGATGAAGGAATCAAGAATGAAGGGAAACCAAAGCTAAATTTAAATCCCGCATCCAAATTGCTCCACAGGGGACAGCCGGCTATCAGCATCATTTCCAGCAAAGCGGGACCTACCAAAGCAATTAAAAAAGTTGCATTATTATTTTCTCATAATTATAATAATGGTAATTATCCCATGGAAGCACTGGCACTTGTACTGTCGCAGGAAGAGCGATCATTTGTTCCTCCCGTCAAAGGGTCTACGTAGAAGATTCCTTTGTTTTAGCTTATGCACTTTTCCCAACTCTATGGCATTCTGCATTCATTTGTTCTTTCGCATTATTATTTCGCTTTATTTTTATTTTTGTTTTATTCTGCCACCAACAAGTTTTGGGGCAATTTTCGTGGCAGTTGTGAGGGCATTCGCAGAGTAGAAGAGCATTTAAAAATAAAGGAAAACTTCTTTGCCAGCTGCAATTTGTTGAAAATTTCAAACGAGTTCGGGATACCTCGAGTTGGTAGAAGAAGTTGATTTAATTTTATTTTTTTGTTTCCCTGCACCGAATTCATTAAGAGGAGAACTTTCTGATTTTGATAATAAAGATGGCGTGAGAGTCCTTTTCATACAAAATGAGTTTGTAACTGGGATATGATGGCCTAACACCATTGACGCAGAATGTAGAGTGAATTTATTTAAAGATTTTAACCCAATTCGTTTGTTTTACTTCAATGGAACTACTTCCATTTTTAATACTTTACTTTTAGTATTTTAGTTTACGATAGCTTATAGTAGACCGGCAATCACCTCGTCTAAGGTAGCTCACGCTAGTAGAAAATGATCTTTACCAACCGGGCTGGGGATCGGGAGGTTTGTTGGTTGAGGCCGTCGGTCAGTTCGAGGTGTACGAAGAAGAACAATATCACCAACTTTCGCTACAAAAGAAATAGACATTAGGGGGCCATTTATACATTTTTTTCTCAGTTTGATTTTACTTACAAATTTGCAACAGGTTTTGTTATCACACATTTTGCAATAGGTACATAGATATGATTAATTATTATATTTTTCTTTTGAAACTTTATTTGTATTTATTTTTTTTTTAGTTTTAAAAGAAATATGAAAAAAAAATCCATAATCATATTGCACAATTAAACCATACCAATACAACACCCATATAGAAGAATTGCTTGAAAAATTAGGTACCTACCTTATGAATAACTATAGCTGACCCGACGGACTTCGTTATACCCAAATTCGTATACAAAAAAAAATTAATAGGTGGCGCAACAGGCGGTAGATACCCTAGGCCTTAGCTTCTCGCAGCCATTCGTTTGTGTGAGTTTCTATTTTTGTTCAGGGAAGTCCGCTTTATGGTACACAACATTTTTTGTTCTTTATGGACGAGTAAACGTACAAAGTAGGAGGTTTGCCGACACGTGAGCACGCCACATAGAATTGACCATGTAAAAAACATGGGAATTCAAGATTGATGCCACAAAGATCCAGCGATTGTCCATTCCACTTATCTATTAATTGTCAGAGCAAAGGCGAAACGCACAGAAAATTGAAGACTCTTAAATCATAACAGATAACAGGGTCTGGGCGAATGTTTCATATTTTAGATGGTGCGAAAATATGAGCTTAATTGTTTCGGTTGTTTTCGAGATATATAGGTTTTGTATGTTTCTTCTATGGAAAAGGAAATAAAGGAAAAAAAAAATTTAAACGAAATAAACGGCTATTTACTAAATTTCAAGATATAGTATAAGTTTAAGATTTGGGTGTTCAGCGCCATCTATAGCAAAACTTGAAAACTTTTGATCCACAGCGCACTTTTCACTTCATAACAGACTAGAAATGACTGCTGCTCCGCCCGCCGGCCGGTTTCTTTTCTTTTAAATACAATTTAAATTTATTTGAGTTATCATATCATTGTTACATAAATTCGAAAAACAGGTACGATTTGATTATTTATTCCTACAACGCGATCATGTCGTTACACTTTCCATACAGGCAGATCTCAAATGTATGTAGAAATGTACAAATTGTGGATACTACTTACTCATCACAAACTACTCTCTTCCCATATCCTCTCGCTCTCCCTAAGTAACCTATACTGGATCCGAAGGATGTAGCCAGTACAATGTTAAAACAATTTTTAAAATCGGACCAATGGCTCCAGAGTTAGTCCCTCAACCGACCCCCTTTACCCTTCCCCCGTCTCCAACTTAGTTCTTACGTAACCTGTAGTGATCGGAAAGTGCTAAGTCAATAAGTCCTAAGTCAAATAAATAAATAAAAACTCGTCACAGGTATGATCTAATTATTTATACTTCGCGATCATATCGTAACACTTTCCATAGCTGCAGATCTCAAATATACGTATTTATCTACGATCGTGTACATATATCTACTTAGGCATCACAAACTTCTTATATATATATGTACTACATAGACGTACATATATAAATACATGCATGTAGTTCGTTTTATGCATAGGTATCCATTCCCAACATCAAAATCAACTACGTATGTAGGTACAATGTGCATTCTGAATGTGCAGCGTGTGAGTAATAATAATTATTCTATTTTTGGAATATAAAACTACAACCCCTAATAGGGATACACGACACAGACACGTCGCTGCAGACCTTAAGTCTGTGCAAACATGCCTTCGCCACACACGGTGCAGATAATCTGCACAAACATTAGTTTGTATCATTTATCTTTAATGCCGAATGGATGAAGGAAATTTAATGAAACTGGTACAAAAAATTAATCCATTAATAACTAAACAAAAAACTTGAATGAGGGAACCGATTTCTCCAAGCGAGAGGCTTTCAATTATGTTTACGCCGTAAATTTTCTCGCTCGTCTGTGCAAAATTCACCATACACGACACAGACATGTCGTTGCAGACCAAGAAAAATTCAGAAAATTTTGAATTCACGCAGACGGTCGTTGCAAGCAGTCGACATGGATACACACGACACAGACGGCCTGCGCGGACATGTGCACACCAACAAAATATATTGGTCTGCAGCGACGTGTCTGTGTCGTGTATGGGCCCTATAAGCACAACTGCAATCGATGAAGCAATTTTGTTCGCACTTGGCCAAATAAGATCTATTTTCAATTTATTATATCTCAGCCTCTGGATGGCCAAAAAGATGAATGTTAGCTCAAAATAATCGGTGAAGTATTGTCTAACAATTTAAAGCATATCTTGAATTGATATACATAAATTTATGAGAATAATGGCAAGTTAAGCGTAAAAGGGGCAAAATTGAAAAGTGTGTTTGAATTCTTTTTCAACCCTTGTAGTACGAATTTTGAAAAACAATAAATGAGGCATGTAATAATTTTGACTTATCTATCAACACACAAACTTTCACGTTCAAGCGGCTAACGGTTCTTGAGACCCCTCTTACTCTCCACGAACCCTTTACTCCTGAGCAATTCTCACCCACCCGACGGACTAAGTTGGCCACACATCTATGAATCAGAAAAAAAATCATAAAAATCCGATGAATGGTTCTCGAGTTATGGAGAAACGAACAGACGGACGTTGCATTTTATAAGTACCTAGTAAGGTCGAAAAATAAAGTGTATAGTTTTCACAAAAGCATTGCGTTAAAATATTTTGTAAACTAAATAAGAGGACAATTATAAACACACGTACAATGATAAGTCAAATAAATTTAGTTTTATTTAAAAGAAATGAAACCGGCGGGCGGAGCCGCGGGCATTGCTAGTACCTCGATATTTGAAGCAAGGTTCCGTAATGTGGCTGTTTAATTTTACGAAAGTTTTTCTTTACACAATTCAACGGGAAGTAATTTCAGTGGCAACTATGAATAAATCGTTTTGTAATACAATGTGCTCTCAAATATAGCTGCTAAATGTGTGAAACTGCTGTTGACAATCAAAACTATAGATAAAATCAGTATTTATAAAATAACAAGTAAAACTCTTATCATCAGCCTGGCCGATGCTTTGATGCCCTCCACACTCCACTGCGTACAAGTCATGCAAAATTATAATCATGAGTTTGCGCGTACAAGTACATGGGTCTAATATTGGTTTTGTATGAGAGGTATCAGAACTGTTTGACCATTTTCAATACTAACCTGACGACTGTAAAAAGAAGTCTTCATACAAATTAATTCGGCTAGGTCGATTTGGACAGACTCAGAATTTGATACTAATTATAATTAAGACTATACAGGGTGTAATAGTTAAGCTGTATAATCCTTAAAGGGAAGATTCCTGAAGTTCCGTCGAACAAAAAATTATATGGGAGGGAGGGTCTATTCTCACCATATTTCCCGTTAGAGCCTATCAAAGTAGGTGACATCTACTATGGAGGTGTCACCACTTAAAACGCTGTAACTTCGAAATTATTATAGATACAAAAATTGTTCTGTACATTGTGAAAAGATAATTTAGTAGCACATAAAGTTATGGCTCCTTAAACTCAACATTTTCAAAATTTGTTGTTACAATTTTTTACTTAAAATGCCTTTTTCTCCAAATTATTTACATTTTTGTTTTTTTTTTATAAAATTATTATCCTTGAGAAATTTTCTAAAAAAATCATAATCCCAAATAAAAAAACACATAGCCGTGTTGTCCACAGTATTATTCCTTTTGTACCAAAGTAATTTAAAAATATTATTTCACCTATTCGACACATCTATGAATGATAAGCTTTATTTTGGTAAAAAAAATAGAATTGCTTAACATTAACTAGGGTAAATTTATGTTCCACAGGAAGTAGTGTAAGAGATAATAATTAGCTATATCTATATATGTATATATAAAAATTAAGATTCCGACTGGCAGATGATCAACGCCCAGCCTAAACCATCTGCTCTAGAAAGCTGAAATTTTGCACAGATTTTTTGAAATTCGACCCCTAAAGCCCAGTATCCTGCTCGCGCTAAATTTTATCTCCCATACAAAAATGTCTACAGAGATAAAATTTAGCGAGGCAGTTTAGCAAAGCAGTATCCTGTTCCGCACGCTAAATTCTTACTTTCATATAGATGGGACACACTTAATGTCAGTCCGATATAACAATATTGTGTGTTATACGTACTACGTACAATTTTGTTATACTCGGCCAAGAAAATGTCTCCACTAATTTAGCTCGCGAAAGAATTGCCTGGTACATTAAATCGGCGATAAATTCTGACATTTTCGAAACAAAACAATTTTTTAATAGAATATTTCATGGAATACTTGATAATCGATGTAAGTGAGTAGGAAAAAAGTGAAAAAATAACAAAAATCAAAATACATGTGGCAATAAAATATGGGTGTGTGTCCTCTCTATATCCTGTACAACGAATTTAGCGAGCATTTATCTGTGCTGTGGAGAGAAAAGCGCTCGCTAAAATTAAGCGCAAACAGGATACTAGGCTTAAAGGGGTAAAAGGGGGGAAAAGTTTGTATGGGAAGATTTTTATTTGTCATCCGATTGACTTCAAACTCGGTTTGTGAGAAATAAAGAAAATGTTTTCTTCGATTTTGGAAATTCGACCCTTAAAGGGGTAAGAGGGGGTCAAAGTTTATTTTTCATCCGATCGACTTCAAACTTGGTTTGTGTTCACTATTAGAAGAAAAAGAGATAATTAATTTTTCCGATTTTGATTATTTTGCGTGGGGCCCAAGTTATTGGCGATGACCTCTTTTAAGGAGGCCCTTTTCTTAAGTCACGAACCGTTCGTCGTATAAAACTTTTAAACTTTGTAATGCGTTCCAAAACCTTTCGCCGTTGAATATGCTTATCGCTTCATCTAACTCCAGCGTACGTACTTCAAAGATATTCAAGCGGAATTCTGTATGAATGGAGTCATACTGCTAGAAAGTGGTGCATCTTTCTGGTTGCAAGAGTGTAATAAGATCTGGGATGTGTGAAATATAATGAAGGGGTAAAAGCTCCTCCTATTCTAAAGATGGTGCTTATCATATCGCTGTATTTGCCAGCAAAGAAATATGTTTTGTCCCATAGATTGTGACCCAATCTGCTATAGTATGATCTGTGTTGAGATGCCAGCGCTTCACTAACAAAAATATTGACATCTTTGAACTGTTTTCTCCAATAGGGCATTAAACACATATTTCAGAGATATGTACTAACTTCTCCTTAGGTACTTTCTTAGGTAGGTTTTCTGCGCGATATATAAATATTAAAATATAAATAAATATATATAATAAAAAACAAATTAATTTTTTTAGAATTGTGAATAAGTACCAAATCTTATTAAAGTGGTTCATTTTGCTCCCAAAATGTAACAATTGATATATTTTCAAAATAAACTTATAAGATGCAGACGTTTGTGTCATGGAAAACAATTATTTTAGTAATATACGCAGAAAACAGAGCCGAAAGGACACACACCTGGAGTAGTAGAAATAACATCCACCACAAGCACCAATAATATTCTCAGATTCTTATAGCATCAAGGTGGGTCGCTGATATACACTGTGTTTCCATGTTAAAAATCAATACCCTAAGAAATGATTCTTTTTTACCCAAGAAAAGGATCGTTGTACGATAAAGCTATAGGTATCTCCAAATTTTTCATTATTTAAAAAGAATTTAAGAAAAGGCTTACGCACAGACCACAGCCTATAGTAAGTATTTATAAAAGGGGCTTCTCTAAATTTAGTTTTCGCCGGCGCAGTTTTACTCCTTCGTAATAATTAATTCTCTTCATATAATACAATCTCTGAAACATTAATGGGATCACTTTTCCCCTTCCAAATCTATTAAATCCTTCCATTTATCTCAACAGCTTCTTTGTGTTGTGCGTCTAAGCAAATAAAAATATACAAATTCCTTTCAGATTTTCGTCAGCTACTGTGCAACTATATCCATCGCTTTGGTGCTGCCGCCCCTAAGGACATTTTAATAAGACTCATTCTTCCGTTCCAAGAAAAGCGGAAACGGAAACTTTTTTCCAACTGTTTATGTGACTTCAACTTTTCACTTATTCTGTATTTCTGTGCCTGTATTGGGATAATAATTACACCCAACTATTACTGTCGCAGTAAAGTCACTAATGGCAGTACACGACAGTAGTTACGTGCGTCTATATCTACATATAGGTACATTAAGGGCGACGCGATAATTTTGCAACTTTTACTCGAACTTCAGCTTTAGCGAGAAAGTAAATTAATGCGTGTTTTTCTTGAAGAATACTTCCTCGTTGAGGAATATCGCACTGGCAACAGGAAAAACTTTACCAACTTTATCAACGTTGTAGGAGCTTAGCCCTAGTGCGCTAGTAAAATGCCAGTAAAGGAGTTTTACTTTTAATCAACTTATATACAAATGATGGATGACAGAGTGCGTAAATTAGATGAACAGAAATGCGAATATATCTTGAAATGTATATATATATATATATAAGTAGTTAAAAAGGATGACGGCATTGTCATGAAATCCTATGGCACTTCGTGGCACATACTTCGAAGAGAAGATTGCGAAAAGATTGAGTTCCAGCGAAAAAGATTGCAGACTATTTTTTACAATTTTTTTTCCGTCTCCATATACCAGCAGCTGGAGGACGCCTAACTTGACAGGACAAGGATAAAAGATATTTCAGTTCATTAATCACAAAAGGAAGTAAGAAATATGCCCGCTTATAACACCATCCACCTCCCTCCTTTGACTGGGGAGGTAAAAAGTATCTTAAGTGCGTGTTAAGGGTTTGAACGTTATTCATTGGAGAAATGTTGCTCAAGGACTTTTCGCCTGTTGATTACTTAAAATTTAGCAGCACCAAACTGCTCTTAACTCTTAGTATTCGTAAAATATTCATAGCTACCGACATGTTTGTTCCAAAGCGTGTTGGTGTATAATGGTACAACGCACGAAGCGAAAAAATGGAAAAATCAAAATCATAAATTGATAACGTGAAATTGATTTTTAGCACTGGGGTGGCTGGTCCGTTAGATTGGTGAAAATTGCCTAGAAAATATGATTTACCATAAGGAATACCATTTGCTCCGGATGGGGTCTGCAATTTGTGTTTGGCTTTGCGTGAGCTTTTGCCGAAGCGCTGGGTGGAATATTAATGGTCGAAACGCGCTGGAGCTCATCGTTTTATGGAGCAATTGATTAGACGACTACTTGGCTGGATTGGATCGTAAATGAATATAGGAGGTTAAATTAAACCCAAAATGGATAGCGCTGCTTGGAGGGTAGAATGAAATAGGTTATGCTATCGATGGGTTGGGGTGCAAGTTTTACCCCTAATGGAAACAGTAATTGGCAATATTGGATGGGTATCGTTGCAGACACGCTGATGCATTTATAAGCGTATCTATATTTTTTGTACAAATAGAAGATTGGCGTACACAAACGATTTCGCTGGAGGTACTTGTACTTAAACGGCGTGTATGTCAGATTTGCATAGAGAGGATTATATTATGCAAAAGAGTGTGTGGGTATTAGAGGTACCTCTACTCGTCATATTTTTTTAGGGAGACAAATATACGGAACTTAGCTGTCAGTTCTACAATTTCTGAGAGCACCGTCTAATTTTGTCAATGCGAGAACGAGGAATCTCTTAGAATAGCAAATGTTGTTAACACATCAAGTAAGTTAGCAAACTGAAATAGAATAAGACTCTCACGGTCCTTAGGCTAAAACCTTTTCGCAAATTTTAGGGGTGTGGGTAAATGTGTACTTTTGGCATACGCCAATGACCAACGAGGATGCTGTCAGTGTCAGCTGGTGCCATGAAATAAAGGTGAAAAATGCAAAAAGGCCCAAAACGTAATTTTGGACTTTATTTCAAAGAGTATCGAGCCAGGAGAAGGGAGGAAAAGAAGATCCTGCGTAGAAAGAAGAGGGCCTTCGCAGCTTCCCAGCTAAAGGAGATCGAAGAGTCACGCGATCGTAATAATATCCGGAGGTTTTATAAAAAAGCTAAGCAATTGGCTGCTGGCTACAAAACCGGAACGCAGGCAAGAGCCAGCGAAGGAAACTTAGTCACCGAAGCGCAGGGAATAGTAGACGTGTTTAAGCAGCATTTCCAGCAGCGTGCTTAATGGGCATCATGTAGAGAGAGTGATAGGGCAAGAAGAGAACCCACGTCCAGTCAATGAAGAACTAGTTCCACCACCTAGTATAGAAGAAGTTGGCTTAGCTATAAAAAAGCTTAAGAACAACAAGGCCGCAGGCTCTGATGGACTACCAGCGGAGCTCTTTAAATACGCTGGTGATGTTTTGGTAGGGAGCATGCACCGAATCATCAACCAAGTATGGGTGGAAGAAAATATGCCCGATGACTGGACTATCAGCTCCATATACCCCATCTTCAAAAAAGGCGATCCTATGTCTTGCAAGAACTATCGAGGCATATCCCTGCTAAATGTCGCATACAAGATCCTATCCAACTTACTGTATGAACGTCTAAAACCGTTCTGCAACACACTAATCGGCACGTACCAGTGTGGCTTCCGGCCCGGCAGATCGACTATAGACCAACGAATTTCAAGTCGAAACTCACCACCTATTCATCGACTTCAAAGCCGAGTATGATAGCATACATCGTCAGGAGCTCTATATGGCGATGGCCGAATTCGGAATCCCGGCAAAACTGATTCAGCTGTGTCGTGCGACGCTGGAAAACACGCGCTGCAACGTGCAGTTTGGAAGTAGCTCTTCCGAACTATTTCAAACATGCACCGGATTTCGGGAAGGAGACCCTCTATCATGCGACTTCTTCAATCTCGTACTGGAGCAGATAGTGCGCAGGGCAGGTGTTAACACGGAAGGCACTATCTTCAACAGGTCCATCCAGCTGCTTGGCTATGCGGACGATATTGACATCATCGGTCGCTCCCAGCGTGCCGTGATAGAAGCGTTCACGGCGATTGAAGAACAGGCGAAATCCGTTGGGCTTGAAGTAAATGACGACAAGACTAAGTACATGCTATCAACAAACAAACAAGCATCTGTCCACCGCCTAGGACAAAACGTCACTATTGATTGCAATAATTTCGAGGTAGTTAAGGAGTTCACCTACCTCGGAGTAAACGTTAACTCCACGAATGACACCCTAGTGGAGATCCGGCGAAGAATTACCCTAGGAAACCGTTGCTACTTCGGTTTGGCAAAACAATTGGGTTCAAAACTCCTAACTCGAAGGACGAAATGTATGCTCTACAAAACCCTTATCCTGCCGGTCCTGCTTTATGGCGTCGAGATGCTGGACGATGAGCACGAAGGGAGAGCTGATACTGGGCTCCTTCGAAAGAAAAATACTTCGGCGGATTTTTGGTCCTGTGTGCGAGGAGAGCGAATGGAGGAGAAGATACAACCCCGAACTCTATGAGCTGTACCAAGATGTGGATGTAGTCCAAAAAGCCAAAACACGTCGACTACATTGGCTCGGCCACATCGAGCGAATGGACAATAATGCTCCAGCCAAGAGGATCTTCGAATCCCAGCCCCCAGGTTCGAGAAGACAAGGAAGACCGAACCTCCGTTTCAAAGACCAAGCCATCGCGGATGCCTGAGCGCTTGGTCTGGACAATTGGAAGCAGCGTGCCCGGGATCGTAGAGGATGGAAGGCTGCAGTGTCTCAGGCAGAGACTCTTCACGGGTCGGGATCCCGATAAGTAAGTAAGTAAGTAAGTTTCATTTGCAAAAGTGCAGTAAAGTCCAAATCGAAGTGGAAATAAAATCCACAATGCATAAACAGTAGAATATGTATATATGGGGGGCATGCTGCCCCGTCGCAAATAGAATAAAATACCTGATGTAAAGAGACCTGCGCGGTAAATTTTCACTCAAGTTGGGACGGACTTATACAAGGCACAGGATCCCTAAATATATATACTTTTTACAAAACACCCTTTTTAAAGGCTTTTACTTAACTAGGTGAAAAGTTTGTTATGCTAAAATCTTGCAAGCCAATTTTGAAGCACTAGAACTTTGAAATTTCACATACTCGTTCGGTTGTGAAGACAAAATTTAAATTTGATCTTAAATATACATTTAGATCAAATGTAATCACAGAATTCAAAAGATTTGAATCAAATTAAATTTCAAAATGATGCTCGAATATTATGAGAAGCTTGAATGAGACTGGTACGCGTCTTTCCGATCATTTTCGAGCCATCTGTAGGCCACTTACATTGAGCCAAGAAAATCGCGATGTATCTACATTCTACACTATTCAGTGTTTGATGTTTTTTCGGATTGGTATCACTTGCAAAATTCGTAAGCTTACTTGGAACTATGACTCAAAAACAAACTCCAAACTCCACAGCCCTTATTATCAAATCGGGTGAACACAAAATTATATTCTTCTTAAATCATATAATATGCTATCCTCAACAACTAGTAGCTACTTCCAGCTACATAACTATTTAGCTATATGAACACAAGGACCACGTCACCAATCCACTTAGTTCTAATTTTCTAATTGGCAGTTAAAATTAACTCGTTCCCAGCTCGTTTATGGCGCGCTTTACCTTAACATTACCTCAAATATTCCTAGCATATGTCGCTTAATGTTTATCACCTACGCTGGCTGAATGGGATGAAGACTATCACAATGACTATGCGCTCACAGAGAAGCAGCAGTAATTTTCATCGTCATCAAGATGTCGTTAAAGAAAGCATTATGGGTCATAAAATTCATTCATGTGTCAAAATAGTTACCACACTCGAAAACTTCCGCCAAGAACATAACCGCAATCTATATAGCGTTTCCCGCATCTCGATCCTTTGTAGTTTAATTAGCGTAATACTGTAATGGGTAGAAGGCGACAACATCGATTAGTATTACTCTCATCGCTTTGGGCGAGAAATTTGCGGTGGATTTGACATGGGGTCAATTAGCTTGAGACAGATGGGATTATAGGCAGACAGCTTGCTTCAAATTCAAGGTTTATCATGTCCCTTAAGCAGACGCTTAAGTTCAGCCGATATAAACGGTCAATTGGTAATGTGGATGTCCTATGGACATGCAATAACAAGCCTTGTCCGTCCCTAAAGTATATCCTTATCCACGGCCTCTAATTGATACGAAAGTCCGCATAATGCGTTTCGCTCGCAATACAAGTGGCCCCTAGAGGGTGACCCTATATGAGCTTAGCGGTGTAGAACATTTTATCGGAAAGTTGTTTATGGCAGAAACACTTTCGGTTTATAGTCGCTGGTAAATTAAATACCTGTGATAATTTATGGAGCAATTAAGAAATAATTAGAGGTAATGTTGGGGTTTCGCCTTCATTATCCATGCAGCTGCTACAAAGGAATGCGCTGCCGGCGCAATTGTGTAATCGGAGAAGTGGTTATTATATTCGCATGCATTGCCTTCTAAATACAAAATTAGTTGAATGAAGCTTACGCAAGTGGAAATTTAGATGCTAGCGTAAAATAAATGGCATTTGTTCCAGCGCATGTAAATAGGATCTGCGTCTGAATTGTGTTGAAATATCCTACATTTGGATATATGTAATATTATTTTAAAAATATTTCAGTCGTGATGAAAAATTAAAAAAAATTGATTAAAACTGATTTGATGGGCTCCCCACTTAGACTACGGTCAATCCATACTTCCATCCATATGTACTTATAAAATGCAACGTCCGTCTGTTCGTTTCTCCATAACTCGAGAACCATTCGTCCGATTTTCATGATTCTTTTCCTGATTTATAGATGTGTGGCCAACTTGGTCCGTAGGGTGGGTGAGAATTGCTCAGGAGTAAAGGGGTCGCGGGGAATAAGGGGGGTCTCACGAACCGTTAGCCGTATGAAATTGAAAGTTTGTGTGTTGATAGATAAATCAAAAGAATTACATGCCTCATTCATCGTTTTTCAAAATTCGTCCCATAAGGGTTTAAAAACGTTTGCACCCTACTTTTCTATTTCGACCTTACTACGCTCAACTTGCCATTATACTCATAAATCTACGTATGTCATTTCAAGGAATGCTTTTATTTGTTAGCCAATACTTCACCGAGTATTTTGATCTGAAATTCATCTTTCTGGTCCATCCAGAGGGTGAGATATAATAAATTGAAAATAGATCTTAATTGGTCAAGTGCGAAAAAAATGATTTCTCGATTGCAGTTGTGCTTAGGGGTACTTTTACATTGCGTTCCCAAAATAGAATATGATTACTCGCTCGACTGGCATTCAGATCACATTCTGTCATGTCTGTTGAAAACACGATAGCGTCCAAACGAATAGACTTAGGCAAATGAAATTTTGTGAGAGAACCTCTTTCTACAGTCGTCAACTTGGCATTAAAAATGTTCTATGTCAATTAGGTAGTTCTGGTACCTCCCATACAAAACCATAAATACTAACTCACACGGCAAATATTTTGCATGCCTCTTAAACAGTGGAGGGTATTAAAGCATCGGCCCGGCCGGTGATAACTTTATTTTTATCATTATCAACAGGTGGGCGCAGTGGCTCAGTGCGTAGTGTGCTGGACTACTGTATGTGGGGTCCCGGGTTCGATTTCCGGAAAACACAAATTATATCGGTTTTTCACTGCGCCGCCGCACCTCTCGCGAATTTCTGACAAACATCCGAGAGTATAACTGTCCTGCTCCTGAAAAAGATTCTTAATTCAGTCGTTCGGACTCGGCATAAAATTGAAGGTTCTATTCGTACCAAAAATAAAAACTCACACAAACGAATGGTTGTGAGAAGTTAGGGTGCCTATAACGAGCTATTGCGTCAACTAGCTATTAATTTTTTATTTTATATGAAAATAAACAATTCTTCTAATAAATTTGTGAAAGTGACTGAGGTACACAACATTTTTTTCTTTTAATTTTATATAAGGAATTTTCTTTCTTATAACTCTACTTTTTATATAAGAAAATTTCTTTATTATTTCCGTGCCTTTTATATAAGAAAGATTCTTTCTTATATCCAATAACTCTTTATAAGAAAACACGCTTATAAGAAAGAAATTTTCTGGCATTTTAGACTTTCTTATATCCGTCTTCGACTGCAGTTTGTTGTATGCATATCCATTCCCTACATCGAATTCAACAACGCCATACATGAGCAAGTACGTACAATGTGTATTCTGAATGCCCATCGGGCGAGGAATAATATTCCATTTTTGGGACGCAATACAAAACTACCCCTAACCACAACTGCAATCGAGAAAATAATTTGTTCGCACTTTGCCAAATAATATCTGTTTTCAATTTATTATATCTCACTTTCTGGATGGACCAGAAATATGAACATTAGCTCAAAATACTCGGTGAAGTTTTGCCTAACAAATAAAAAACATACACCGATTTATGGCAAGTTAAGCGTAGTAATGTCGAAATAGAAAAGATTCCACCCCCTTTTTTCAATCATTGGCCTTATAGGACGAATTTTGAAAAACGATGAATGAGGCATGTAATAATTTTGACTTATCTATCAACATACGAACTTTCAAGTTCATATGGTTAAACGTTCGTGAAACCCCCCTTACTCCCCGTGACCCCTTTACTCTTCAACAATTCTCACCCACTCTACGGCATAATTTGGCCACATCTTTAACTCAGAAAAAAAGTCATGAAAATCGGACGAATGGTTCTCGATTTATGGAGGGACGAACAGACGGACGCTGCATTTTATAAAGTACTATGGATAGTACAATATACCTAAGTCAAAGTGTTCCAGAAATAGGGTCGGAAACCACTGAAAATGTATTAAACAGTTGGAGGCAGTAATTTCAATGAAATAATATTCCGTAACTAGCTGTTTGCGAGTGTTTTGTCAAAAAGCTGTTCATGGCTCTGCTTGTAGTACATATAAACGCATTCAATTTGTATTAACACCACAATGCTTAAAGCCATCTGCGCATTTCGGCGCTGTTGATTATTCTAAATGCCTTCTTTCTTTTAACAAAGAAAACCATACTGCATCTGTTCAGGGGAATGTGATTTCGATGTGTGCAAAGCAGAATCACGAAAAAGAACAACCCTTAAATTTTATATTTTGTTTGTATTGAATAAGTACTGTTTTAGAATAGGCATTGAATTCAGAAAAAATATATTTTCCTAAAGAACGTTGCAATGAACGACATAGCCTAAAACTATCTAGCAGTCTTAAGAATGATTTCAAGCAAATTTTTATTGAAATCTGTTCAGTGTTCAGTGAATTTCGCGCTTTGAGGTAACAAAGAAAATTTCTGCAGTTTTATATTATATACAGATATAATGATGATTATGATTAAGTGATAATTACTCTTTCAACACAGCAACAATCGTTGAATAGTTTTTTTTTTAAGAATTTTTACTGAAATCTAAAATGCTTTGTAAACATCATTTTATTTAACCAAATTCGATGGCTTAGTTTAGCCTCAGGTTTAAGCTCAATATGTTTGCCTAGCGCTCCTCACAGTCTAACGAGCTTCATTCTAAATACACCTACTAAGCTATAATATCACCCACTAAAACATTTAAATTGTATATGTCACCCTTTCAACTAAAATAGTTTAAATTTGTTTTTAATGTCCTCCATCTCCACAAAAAATGCCACCCACATGTAAGTTTGCAGTTGTTTTTAAATTGGAATTCCAATCACAGCATTTTTAATAATTAAAAGACTTCAGCGCTATGAATAACTATGGCCGTCCACAAACAGCGCACTAACAAATTACTTTGTCGTGTGAGTTGGTGCGCGCAAAAAAAAGGATAATTTAAAAGTTCCTTTACAATTTTCAACAAATCTCACAGCAGGCAGTCGGTTGGGTCTCCATTGGAGATTATCTGTGCTTCAACCTGCCACTCACAGTTTGCTGGCCCACTTTTCCCCAATAGACTTGTCCAGGTGTTTTGAAAATAGTTTTTTTTATTTTTATTTTTATTTATACCTTGCGTGCAAATTGGATATTAGCGTGATATTTTACTCCATGTTTAAGGATACTAGCACAGTATGGCCAAGATCAGCCAAACACTATACTCGCTATGGTTTGCTAATCATAGCGAAATTGCTACGGTTGTTGTTGGCTGATGAAGGCAGCGCTTTTCAATCGATGGAAGGACATACCATACATTTATGTATGACTACGATGGTAGTGTTAGGGTACATAAAACGCGATGAGAAATGATAGAAAGCCTGCCAATCGCTCAAGGTTGTATAGGAAACATTTATAGCCGATGATGGTGGAAATGAATGGAGTGTGGAACCCCTTGCAGGGATAATTCGTTTTAATTGTGTTTTCCATATCTGTGCACAGCATGGTTAAGTCTCCTTTGGCGTGCTATTTAAGGACATTCTTCAAGTCTATATTTATATAATTTTTATTTCTCGTAGGCGCAGTGGCTCTGTGGTTAGTGAGTTGGACTACTGTGTGAAGGGTCCCAGGTTCGATCTCCGGAAAACGCAAATTACAAGGTTTTTTTTTTGCACTGCACCACCTCTCGCGAACGTCCGACAAACATCGGCTAGTATAACTGTCCTGAAAAAGCTTCTGAATTCAGCCGTTCGGATTCATTTGATTTGGATGTATTAAAGAATTTTGTCTTATATTAGCTTTGTGATACTATCCTTACGAGACTTCGTCCGGTGATCCGAAGAAAGGTCGATGAACTTATTATAGCAGATCTTTGCAAATAAATAAATCACAAACGTATTGAATAAGTAATGTATATATTGTAAGGCCTGTTATGACAGCATTTTTTGAGCGAATTATTTAGAAGCTTGTTTAATCTTGGCATTCCTACAAATTCCATCTGCATTTACAGACAGGAGATCGAGAATCGTTGCTTTTCCCCATTCTCCCAGTCTTAATGTACAGACCAGAAACAGGGACAGAAAAGGCCATCGATTGCCGATCGCAGTCTTCAAAAATTTATCTAGCTTAGATGAGTCATGCAGAAGAGTAAGATCTCGCCTTAGTTGACATGAAAAACATAATTTTCCTGCAGTTTTTGAAAAACTTAATATAATGTATGTTTGGAAAAAAATAATAAAAATTCGATCACCTTTTTAAGAACAGGTAAATAAGTTTCCAACCATGTAACCAGGCAATTTAAGGCTTTCCAAGAATATAAATGTCATGTATGTACAGTACATGCATAAAATATGAAAAATGTTGCACATACGCCACAGTGACATTTTTACTTTTTTCCACGACCAACAGACTTAACGCCTTCAGACAAGAATTCAACACCGTTAAACCAAAAAAAAAAATAAAAAAATGGTATAAAAATGTATACCTAACATATCCCAGTATATTTCGCTTTCGTTAGCAGAGTTGCCAAACTTAAAGGCAGCTTATTGCTATCCCAAAATGCATCCACGCAATGGTAGTAAAATTGCAATTTTGTTACTTAAAACCAAAAAGAAATCAGACGCCTATATAAATTGTTTCATAGCCTCAGCTATTTGCTCCCTACCGAATTCCTAGAATCGATTTATAAAATAGTGTGTGTATGTAATCCAAAACAACTTTGCTTGAAATTCACCATGAATTTTCTTCACTATCGTTGCCACAACTCTGCCCTCCCTGGCATGCACTATAGTATACATGTGTTTCGCAAAATTGCAACGTTCACCTATTACTCAGAAATGTTTACTAGCCCACCGGAAAAAAATGATATCCTCTTACCCTGCGCTCATATTGAATATTGTGTAAGTAAAACACCTCCCAAACCATAGCCAAGATAAGAAACGTAACAAAAGTACCCAAAAGCAGGTCTTAAACTATCTGCATGCACCAAGAAACCGGATAAGGATATACGCCGTGTGCAATACACTAACATATGTATACCTACTATACCAGTACGAAAAGAAAGAACTTACAAAATAATAAAAAAGAGAAAATCTCGAAGGAATTACTTGCTTACCTGTCGAAAAACTTTTGCTTACATGGCGATTTTATTGTACCGGGATATCTCAAAACTCCTAGGTATACCCATGTATAATCAAAAAGTACAGACACATGTAACCGAAAGAAGTGAGCGCAGGCAGGCAGGAATAGTTCTACAGTAACAGCACATCCTGGTGGATGGATCCAACGCAACCGGAGATAGGACCGACGACGACGAGGTATAATGCCCGAGGAACTCATCCAAACTTCTACTTATTCCGTTTTTCAGGTAAATCAGAAATAATTCATGTGGAACGTATACGAAATGCAATAAAATATTTTCCGCCAACCATACCCGTATACACCTATCCTCTCATCGCATCCCTAAAGGATATTTCTCTCAGGTAAATGGGAAGAAAGTGAATATCTTCTCCACCTCGTATGTTTCTCCGAATGAAAGCAAAGCTTCTGGTGGTTTCAGTGATGGATTCTAAAAACGAGGAGACTGCTCCGGCCCCTCGATACTTGTTTAAGAATGCCAGCATGAAGGACGATGGGTGCAGATTTTCGGTTCACTTGAGTAACGCGCTGTGATATGCGTTTGCAAATTTTATTGCCTGATACAATCTCTGCAAGGATGAAGTTTATATGGCTGACTAGAGCACTATGTGTATTCACCTCTGAGATATTGTACGCTTTTTTGCGGATGAAATTTAAGTGTTATGTAATCATTTGTAAGGGGAGCAGTTCTCTAGCTAGTAGATACGCGATACATACCTTCATCAGTGGATGTAGCAATTAATGGAGCAGCAGTGCTTGTTGTTCAAACACGATCATCGTTTTTAGATTTTTTTTCGCTGAAACTTAATCTAAACGAAACAATTATCTTTGTATTGTGGAAATGTGCAATTTTATTTAGTTGGCTTATGTTGGATTGCTTAGCATCAATTTTAAAGCTTAAATACTTACAGTAGAATTGCTTGGATCTATTTAAACAGACGATATAGTGCTTACGATAAAAACTACTACGAGTGCTTCACATTAATTTCCAAACTACTACAACTGAAAGTGCTCTTGAAACTCAATAACGGCGATTCAATCGTCCAACAACTCCAATCCGCGAAGCAGAAGGATTTGCTATTGTTTTTCTAAAGTTAATGGTTTTGCATTCCACTCACCACAGCAAACACCGAGTTTCGGTTATTCTGAATATGTGGGCTGTACCCGAAAGTACACAACAATTGAAATATTCATGGTACAGATGGTACAGGATAAATTAATCGATTTTCCGAATTTATGGCTTTTTGAGTGTAACCGTTTCTTCGAGCTGTTTCTGTTTCCCTTAGTATTGAGTAAAGTTGTTCTTTTAGTGTTTCATGATTTTTCAGATGTATGCGTATATCACATTCTTCTGCTAATTGCATCCATTTCTGCGCGAAGTTCAGTCTCCTCCGTATTGCATGCGTACCTAGAATGTACGGTAGCCTATTACGACTAAGGGAAATTGCTCTTGCGATGTAATCGAAGTGAAGCTTTGAAGTGTACAAATATAAAGGAGGTAAGCCCGTTTCTAAATTAATCATGTAATTAGGTGTATTCTGTGGGAGTTGAAATACTTTTTTGATGAAAAATCGTTGAAGTTTTACGACTTCTTCATACTCCTGGTAGCCCCACACTAGCGCACCATAGCACATAATTGATCGTAGTACTGCTTCATATACTTTGTATTTTGCTGAGCTGGGAACCTCCTTCTTTCGCAGCAATAGATGCCATGTTGCATTAATTGCGTTTTTTGTTGCAGCCAGTTTTTTTTGAACATGTTGCTTCATATTTAGGTTTGGGGTTAAGGTAACTCCGAGATATTTATATTCCTTTACTTGTTCTATTCTCTCTCCTCCAAAGCTCCAATTCTCATTTTGCGCGCGCCTTCCTCTTCCAGAGCCTATTACCATAACGTTTGATTTATCCAAGTTAACGGTAACATTCCAAAAATGGCAATAATTATACAATTTATTAATCATTAGCTGCAAACTTTCAGGTGACTCGGCCAGAATGATTATATCATCTGCGTATAAAAGAGCTTTAATTTGGCTGTTCGCGATGTTTACTCCAGCTGGTAGAAACGTTGTTATATCATCTATAAATAATGTAAACAGGATTGCACTCAGAAGACATCCTTGTCTAACTCCCGTCTTAGATTCAAACCAATTTGAAACATTTTATCCGTCCCATACAGTTGAACGCGTTCCATTATACATTGCTTTTATTACAGATATCATCTTAGTTGACAGACCTATTTGGCTTAATTTGTAATATAGTGCGTTTCTGTCAATTGAGTCGAATGCTGCTTTAAGGTCTACAAAGAAGATATAAAGCTTGCGTTTTCTTCTCATGAAGTCCTGAGCAATCACAGTTAAATTGAAAATATTATCTGTAGTAGAGTATCCAGAGCGGAAACCTGCTTGAAATTCGCTTAGAATTTGTTTCTCATTGACCCACTTAGTTATTCGGTCGAGTTCGAGTAGAACTGCGGTAAATATCTTGGCTACAGCGTTTGTGAATGATATTCCTCTATAGTTGGCTGGTATGTTTGGATCTCCTTTTTTGTATATAGGAAATATTATAGCTTCCTTAAAACTGTTTGGTACTTTCGCGCTATTGAAGATGTAATTGAAATTATCGCACATTTTTTGTAGAAAATCAATTGAGGTACAGCTAAATAACAAACAAACACTTTGAGTCGTAAATTTTGCGCACTTGTCTATGTGTAGCCACCAAGGGATTATAAATATAACTTCCGGTTTTTTTAATTGACAAACGATAATGTCGGTTGATTACAAATAATAATTATGAATTAATTTTCAAATCATTGGCATCGCATCCGTCTTCATAAAAGAATATGCATAGTGCATAGGTTCCGTACATATTCCCAGACAAGTTATGGGAGAGGTGGCACCCCACAACACCTTTTCATAAAAGCTGCATAGTTCCGACATTTTTATTTCTTTTTTAATTTATACTTTAAAGCAAATTTATAAATTGGTATTTTTTCAATATACGTGCATAATATCTTTATATATTATGAAGATTGTGAAGATTGGTCAAAATCGAACAAAGGGGCGTGGCACCGGTCATACAAAAAAACATTCAAAACCGTATATGTATCTCGAAAACCACAGAATCGATTGAGCTCAAACTTACAGATAATCTTAGGTATTGGCCTAAGAGTGCTCCTGTGAAGATTGGTCAAAAAAAAATAAAAATTCATCAATAATTGAGAATTTTTTTCAGCTGTTCGCAGTTGCCAGGAGATGGTTTATACAAGAACAAGTTTTGGGAAGAAAATCCTCCGAAAAAGTCGGGTAATTGGAAAAATCGAAAATTGATTTTTTGTATGGAATTTTGTGTGCAATTGTTCCGGAATGGCTTTTCGAATGGAAAAAAGAAAATTCCGGAAAACCGAGAAAAATTAATGATTGATTCTGGACGATGTAAAGGTGGAAAATTTGGTGTGAAGCTTGGAAAATTTTGAATAATTGTAAAATTCGTTGTGATAAAAGACGTTTTGCGTGCATTTTGGAGATGGAGAAGTATACGTTGTCTTAGGCTGTGCGCAATTTGACAGGTGTCCTCTCCGCATTGTCATTTTCGTCAAACGCCGAAATCTACTGATGCCGATGAACTTAATGCATGCCTGAAATCGTCGTCTTTGTGGCGGCATGACAAGATGTTGAAATTGACCACAAACATGAGAGTCGCATTGCAGAACGACCCACCGGCTGCTGAGTTCTCGAGACAATTGATGGCCCTTGGCAATTCAAATTCCCGTTGATGAATCGATTGGATTGATATCGTTCCCGGGAAATTTTTGCGAGTTCACATCGTCGAAGGAGGAACTCATCACCAAAGTATTTTCCAGCATTGCACAAATTTATAAAAATCTGGATTGGGTTAGAGAACGGGCAATATTAGCAGCGAAGAATAAGGACGTAGATAGCTTGAATTTCATAATTCAAAGTCAAATTGCTGGAGAATTGCGTTCGTACAAATCCGTTGACAGCGTGTCCGACGAGAATGAAGCGATCAACTATCCGACGGAATTTCTGAACTCGCTTGATGTGCCAGGAAAGGAACTATAACTTACAGCCGAAGATGAGATAATTCATAAATATGTTGCTGAATCTGAATCATCCGAAATTGTGGAACGGTACGCGGTTGTCCGTCAAGAAACTGACGAACAAAGTTTTCAAGCAACGATCATCAAGGGCAAATTCAAATGAGAGGACGTCTTTATCCCACGAATTCCGATATTTCCAACTAATCTTCTATTCCAATTCAAGCGAAACGGTCAGCTGTACGTTGCCTATTCGCGTGTTGGCAAATCGTCTTCGTTATTTGTCTTTGCGCCGGAAAACAAGTCGAAAAACATTCTTTATTATATCAGTCTCTACTGATTTCGATTCAATTGATATAAACCACACTGAAATTTGAACTATCTGTGTTTTATTATCACTCTGGAGTTTACCCGAAGGCTTTAAAGTTGGTCGGGTCCGTTAGATTTTTTTATAAATAGCATTATTTATTTGAGGTCAGATTAAAAAAATGTGCACGACTGGGTCGCACGAAACTTTCTCGTTTATTGCGAATTTCGCAGAATCTCAGAGTCATTTCAGCAAATTTAAAATTATCATACCCAATTAAGATGTCCTCAGGTTTAGTAACTGAATCCTTGTTAATTAAATAAAAAGTATCTAATTAACATATACTACATAAACATACAACACTTTATTACTTACTTTCAAACAACTGACAACTGAGGTAATTAGGGGATGAATTTCCAATTTCCAAATTTTGATTATTTTAAAGAAAGTGGTTTCAATGGTCGAGATTTGGGTAGTCATTTTTTAGAAATATTCATAAAACGGGCCCCCTCATGTAGCTGACCTCCCCGTGGTGGGGGGCGGGCAACATGTCTAGGTTTACCTAGACATGGCTGACGAAGCACACACCCAACGATGACAAGAAGAACTAGAAGAGCCTCGGATATTGCCAAGCCTGTCATAATAGGGCGCCCTTTGGAGCCAGGCCTGGAGGGTGGCAGTTTGCGAGCGTCTGGTGGTCGGCTTGTCACGCTCGGCAGTCGGCCGGGTTTAACCCGAAACGGCTACGAGCTTCCTATCAATGGTCTCGCAAACCATTATGGGGGTCAGAGGGTGGATGCGCTATGCACCAATAGGGGCATAAGTGGACTTTCGACAACTCGACAACGGCATCGACTTAGGATAGGCACGTGGAACATCTCTTCGCTCACGGGAAAAGACCTGGAGCTTGTTGGGGAGGCTGTTAAATATCGACTAGATATAGTTGGTGTTTCCTCAACAAAGCAAAGGGGTTCTAGAACTGTGGACCTTGCAGATGGGTGGAAACTCTTCATGTCGGGAGTAGCACCTTCAATGTCTGCTCAGGCGGGAGTGGGGATACTCACAAGTCCCAGGCTGGCAGGCAGAGTATTGGAGTGGATACCATTAGGAGGGAGAGTTGCGATCTTAAAGCTTAAGCTTGAAAGATCAACTCTGGCTCTAGTGCAGGTGTATGCACCGAATCTGGAGTCAGGGTACGCAGCTTTCTTAGATGAAGTTGATGCAGCCCTTGAAAAGGTTGCAGATATGGATTCTTATATCCTGATGGGTGATTTCAATGCTCATGTGGGTGCGGATTTCTCGACATGGGGCAGCGCGATTGGAAAACACGGTGACCCCGATCAGAACGCGAACGGAGAGAAGTTGTTGGACTTTTGTTGTTCAAATGGAATGTCCATTATGAACACTTTCTTTCCACACAAAGATATCCATAAATACACATGGTACCGTCGAAGTCTGCAGCAGAAATCGCTGATAGATTTCTTTGTGGTACCGTCGTGTATTAAAAGGATGGTTTGTGATGTTCGTGTTTTGAGAGGGGCTGAACTGTCAACTGATCACCACCTGGTGCTGTGCAAATTGTATCTCAATGATCAAATACCTATCCTGCCAAAGCGTAAACCAAGGATGGTTACGCGCATACGGTGGGAGGGGCTGCAGAACGATGAGATACGGGAGGAATTTGCACGGCAGGTATCTGCAAGGTTTGAACAAATTCCAAATGTTCCATTGAATGTAGAGGAAGAATGGCAGTTGTTTTCAACAGCAGTTATTGCCTCTGCAGGACATGTTTGCGGAGTGAAGCGGCTCGGTGTGGCGGCTGGTGGTGAGAAAAGAACTACGTGGTTTAAAACCCCCGGAGTTCAAGAAGCTATCAGAGAGAAGAAGAAGGCTTTCAAGGTGTGGATTCACTTGGGGGACTCTCCTTCTCGAAACCGGTACATTGAGGCGCGAAGAACTTGCAAATTGGCTGTTAAAGCAGCCAAAGAACAGTCTTGGAAGGAGTTCGGCGAAAAATTGGACCGTGATCACAGATCTGCAAGCAAGGTGTTCTGGCAGACCATCCGCCGTCTTAGAGGAAGGAAGTGGAACATTATCGAAGGAGTCAAATCCAAAGATGGTACACTTCTTTCTAATGAGGAGGACATCTTACGCAGATGGAGCGAGCACTTTTCCGAATTGCTCAATCCAATCCAGGGCATTGAGGATGACACATCCATCGCCTTAAGCAGGGCGGAAAATAGTCCCACGGTAGAGGAAGTCACTTTTGCGATCAATTCGCTAAAAGCTGGCAAATCTGCCGGAGTGGATGAAATCCGGCCAGAAATGCTAAAGGCCTTAGGTGAAGAGGGAGTCAAATGGCTCTCTCGTGTCATTAAAGTGGCCTGGGAATGCGGCGAAACTCCCAGCGATTGGCAGATTGGGGTGATTGTGCCCCTTTTCAAGAAAGGGGATAAAAGGGATTGCTCCAATTACAGGGGTATATCACTTTTAAGTCTCCCCGGAAAAGTCTTTGCCAAGGTGCTGGAAACGCGTTGCAGAGCTGTGGTCGAGGCACGATTAGGAGATGAGCAGTGCGGCTTTCGTCCCGGCAGAAGCACAACCGACCAGTTATTCACTCTCAGAATGGTACTTGAGAAGGCTTGGGAGTATGCTACACCTGTTTACGCTTGCTTCGTAGATTTGGAGAAAGCATATGACCGAGTCCCTCGAGGGAAACTCTGGAGTGTATTACAGGAGTATGGAATTGATGGTTCTCTCTTGAGAGCCATTCAATCTCTTTACACAAACTGTAAAAGCTGTGTTCGGGTAAACGGCGTTAAATCAATACCTTTCACCGTGGGCGTTGGACTTCGCCAGGGGTGCGTCTTGTCTCCTCTCCTTTTCATTACTTATATGGACTGGATGTTACAGCGCAGTCTTGGCGAAGAACGTTTCGAATTGGGAGATCTGAGGATAAGTCATTTGCTCTTCGCTGATGACTTGGTCATCCTTGGGTCCTCTCAGACTGAACTTCAGCGCGCACTCGATCGGTTTGTAGCCGTTTGTGTTGAAGCTGAGATGAGGGTAAATGTGAACAAATCTGAAGTGATGGTTGTCTCCAGAACGCCTGTTCAATGCACTCTGCATGTTAGTGGAGTCCCATTGAAACAGGTGGAGAAGTTTAAGTATCTCGGGGTCTTATTCACGAGTGATGGAAGGAGCAATGCCGAGTTTTCCTGTAGGATTGGTCAGGCTGGATCGATTTTGAGACAGCTTGGTCATTCTGTTATCAGGAGGACTGAACTTGGTGTCAAAGCTAAGTTGTCAGTCTTTAATTCGGTGTTTGTTCCAACTCTTACCTATGGTCATGAGGTTTGGGTAATGACCGAAAGAATAAGATCGCGAATACAAGCTGCCGAAATGAGATTTCTCCGTTGTATTGCTGGTGTGACCCGTAGAGATCGCATCAGAAATACTAGAATACGTGAGGAACTCAATGTCGAGCAGCTACTTCTCCGGACGGAGCGATCCATGCTTCGGTGGTTTGGGCATGTTAAACGCATGTCCCCGACAAGGATTCCACGACGTGCTATGGAATCCGTACCATCGGGCAGGCGTCCCCTAGGTAGACCCAGGATGAGATGGTTAGATCAAATTCATAATCTCTCCTCTACCCGTATGGGGATTGCCCTTGATGATTTAGAGTCGATGGCGGAGGATCGAGAGCTGTGGAGGGTCCACTTGAGCAACCTACACCCGCGACCCACTTAATGGACAAGCGGACCATTGAAAATGAATGAATGAATGAATTCATAAAACGGCAATATTCGAGTTTTCTGAGAAAAAATAAGAACGTGATCATGTTTAGAATGCTTATGTTGTCTTAAATATGTATTTTGATCAAAATCGTTAGAGCGGTTTTTTGTAAAATTATGCTGACAAATGTTACAAATTTGGATTCGAAAAGCATTGTTATTAAACTGTTTAGCTGAAAACTGAGTACGACGTATTCTTCATGATATAAACATTACCTAGCAGTTACATTTTTAAGCAAATCGAAAATGGCGTTTTTGAGATATGTATAGTTTTTAATGTCCTACCGTTTTTAGCGATTGGGGTGGAAATCGAAGGACGCATTCATGGTTCAAAAAACACTGTTTTTCAACTGTTTACTTCAAAACTGAGCAAATTGTATTACTATGGATTTAAGCGTTACCTGAAAGTAAAATTTTGATTATAATCGAAAATGGCGTTTTTTAGAAATGAGCAGTTTTTTAAAGTTTTTAGCGATTTGGGTGGATATCAAAGGACGCTGTCTTTTTAGGGAAAAACTGAGTTTGCTATCAAGTTAAGAATGACAATAGTACCTTAAAAATAAGTTATTTTTTAAATCATTTTAACCGTTTTCAAGAAAAAGCCAATTTTCAAAACTGCCGTTGCTGGACTTTTTAGCGAAAAAGTCTAGGTATGCAGTCATGTTAAGCCTTACATTAACACAACCATCAATTTTGGTTCAAATCGTTAGGGCCGTTTTCGAAAAAATCTAAATTTAGACATATTTCGTAATATTTCGTAAAATTTTTATATGGGAGGTACCGTTAATATTAGGGCTAGCATAAAAAAGAAAAAAAGTTCCTAGCGGGAAGCCCACAAACTCTAAATACGAAGTTTGAAGCAAATCCATCCAGGCGTTTAGATTCCCCAGGGGTGGGACAGACAGACATACGGACGGACAGAATTGCGAGACCCACTTTTTTGAGTTCCCCTATCATCGTAATATCAGAATTGATCAAAATCTTGAGTTCGAAATTTTGTACGAAAACAATATCTTTCTCTTACTAGGTACGTATACGAGAAAGTTAAAATTAATAATCTGAACTTAGTATTTTATACCTAAACAATCGTTTTGTAAAGATAACCTTAAAAATATGGATACAACAAGTACCTAAAAAATTAAATTAAAGGCGTGTAAAATTGAATGTGCGCAATATTGGCGATGTTAGTTGCATGACTGCTTAATCTTTGCACATGTGTTTTGAAATATTAACTGCACGGTCACAATTTTTTACAAAGTTGTAAGCGCAGAAATAATGAAGGTGCATCTATCTTTACCCTACTGAACATCGGCGACCTATGCAAAACCCTGACATATAAGCGAACTGCCATTGGCAGTCAAAAATACAATTTTGAAAGCAGTTCTGCAAGAGCATAGCTGAAACGAGTATGGCTATATATATAAAAGCAAAATGGACATTATTTTCAAAAAGCGGCGAGAAATCAAAAAGTAGACGTTAACCCACCCTTGAATTACTTTAACGAAATTATCAGAAAAAACTAACAAAAACAGCAGCCATATAACATGGCCAAACAATCCCTGCCCTTGTGCATCCAAGGCCATGTGACATAGAATACACGCGAAACAGTTCTTTGTGAGCCTATAATTTTAAAAACATAGAAGAGATAGGGCAAAGCTAAGACATGTAAATTCTGTAGGGAAACAAAATGCTTTTCGGAAAGGGTCTAGGTTTCTCCATCTATAATTAGTAGTGCCATAACGATGGGCCCATACTAAGTGCCTACAGTGACGGTTCTATTCACAAGCCTGCTTCTAACCTAACATAGGTGTGTTCAGATAAGTCAATTGGAAGCAATGTTGACCAGTCATTTGATACCAAAAACGAATGATCAAAGTTATACAGACCCTTACTTATTGCTAGGCTTTCAAACAGACCTTAAGAAGAGGATTACTCAAATATATCAGCCCACTATTAGCGTACTATAAGATCCTTATATTCTTCATTTAGTCTTTTATAACTTCGTACTATATAGTCAATGCATAAACAGATTGCCTTGCATAATACCGAAATGGAATAGTGTCACAACAATGCATCATTATTCAATGAAACTCACTCGAATGGATCCACTCAACCCACTTATGGTCCAACCAAGCCCACAAATAAAATGAAATCCACTTGAGAGAATTCCTGTTAGGGATAACTTTTGGAATCGCATTCTCTCTAAAAACAGCGCTGCTTGGATAGCTCTGGAGCAGCAGATACCAATCTAAATTCAAAGCGATTTGCATAAATGATGCAACGCACACACAATCAAAAGAAAACCAGCAGTGAGCTATACACAACACACACACACTAGCATAAAAGTGTTGTGTACAAATATTTTCACAGGACACTCTTTAAGGATACTTTTAAATCAGCGTTGCCCAGTGACATCTCAAAGCTCGAGCATTCCGAATGTTTGATTGGGAGCATTTTAATAAACCCCCTTTCGCCGGACTGGTCGAATTAAATCTCAGCCACGGGACTCAAAAGTCAACCGTAGCCCAGGCAGATTGAGAAGAACTGTTTGAATTGGGCGTCATTCTTTGAAAAACGGTTCTCAAAATTATTCATCCCAACTACGACTAGATACGAGTTGTAGTGTACTGGTTCTCATTTTCGTTTAGGATTTTGCGCTACTCCTTGCAAATATGCAAATCTTTGCTCTATAGATGTGTGTCCCTAATTCCATGGTCATGACCCTCACCAAACTTCACCCTTCTTCGACTCGTTAGCTTTGGCGCGGCATAGTAGCCGCTTCATCATGGGCCTTCGCAATGGCTCTCAGCAACGGAATACATAATAATGATGTTTAGTGCGCATCGTAAATCAAGGGAATTTATTTCGGTACTATCGGGTGGACGAAGTAGAAGGACCCAACCGGATCATGATATCTGGTATCTGGGCTGAGCTGGCATTAGAACTGTTTCGTTGGCCTCTCCTCGGAGCTAGACAATAGCTCTGCTTGTGTTACCGTGCAATGGAGCGAGGATTATTTTTGAATGTTCCTGCGGGGGAGTATGGCTAAGTGTGGAGAACTAAATAATTTACCGTTTTAGTTGCATGTTCCTCTGAGGAAAGCAGAATAAGATAACCGGGAAATAATTTGCATTTTTCTGTAGTTTCGTTTGTGTTTCGTTGATGTTGGTATAGCGAGGGTATAGCGCAGCCCCAGTCAGAACAACATGTTGAGCAGCTATTGTGAGGTGGTGGCTGGCGGGAGGTGGTTCCTGTTGGTTGGAGTTTCACATAATTAGTGGATTGCATTGTTAAGATTAACTAGAATGGATAGTTGTTGTGGGTCCCTTTTGAATGAAGAGGACACTGGGGTTTGCATTTTAAGTGTGTGGCAGCGTGCGTTGGATGAAGATAATAATTAAGGCATGAGCTTTGAGATTGAATTGCAGTCAGAAAGCTACACGAAAGTTGGTCGTGTGACTTGTGAGAATTATTCCTCTAAGCTATGGTGGCTATGATTGCCATGAAGACTTTTGTAAGGCATATTAAAATCAATACTTATGTAAGATGTGGAATGAGAAAGCATACTGTGAAAAAGTATACGATTATAAATAAATAGCGGACACAACATGCCCATATAGGACCCTGTGGCAAGCCTTTAAGAAACATTTGCTTCCGTTAATTTCATTTTAAGACAAAAATGCTTGTCTGGGACTCCAAGCAAGACTTCACCACGGACTTATCAAATTAAATAAAAAGTAATGGAAAAGGCAATAAATGTCGAAATAATCAAATACCTAGAAGGCCACCAATTAATAAGCGACAGGCAATACGGATTGCGGAGCACTGGAGACCTGTTAAGCTACGTAACATACTTATGGACGCAGGCAATTGAACAACGCGGCGAATTCAGAGCCGTAGCCTTGGAAATATCAAAGGCTTTTATGGACATATCAAAGGCTTTTAAGGCGTCTTATGGATTACTACAAAAATCTGCGGATGGATGCAGAATTTTCTTCTGGGAAGATCGATCCAAGTTGTTGTCGATGGTGTATCATCTAATTCGTTTACTATAAATGCAGGAGTGCCCCAAGGATCTATTCTTTCTCCAACTCTATTTCTTCTCCACATCAACGATTTGCTTGGATCGACAAATAATAATATCTACAGCTTTGCTGATGACACTCTTATATCCTCCATCTCGAAGAGTGGGCCTGTGAGTGCGGCTACATCACACAGTCAGAGATGTGAACAAATTAGTCCTCTAAATTATGATCTGGACAAAATCTTGAAGTGGGGAAAACATTTTCTAGGAAAAACAGTTCATCAGATCCAAATGGATGACTATCCAATCTATCCCAAGGACTCAATGCACCTCCTAGGAGTCGCAGTCCAGAAGACTACACTTTGCAGCAATTTAAATGCAGAACTAGCATACATCTGCAAGTATCTACGGACGCTGATGAACCGTTATAGGTTCGCCTTTCCCGGGAGAAGTATGTTAAAAAAAAAAATTAGTTAGCAATAAAAACAAAATGAATGAAAAATGGGGTTAAAAATTGTTTCGAAAATGCATTTCAAATGGGTCAAAAATGTATCTATAATAATGTGCAGGATATACCTACACCACAACCCAGCAAAATGAATGAAGGAATTAATTTTAATTAACCATGTTAATTGCTAATACAATATTTATCCACTGACAGCTTTGATAAATTTAAATCTAAACCAACTGATACCATATTTCGGTTGCAAATTAGAATCTATACCTAATTATACCGATTGCACTAAAATCCGCCCCAACCTCAATGGAAAATTACGGCTGTAACAGTCCCAAACGATAGTCCAAATCAAAATTAAATTTTGTTACCCGAACAAAAATACGTAATCATGAACTTCAAATACATATATATGTTTTTAGGTACCTATGCTAATGCACAGAGAGGACCTTTCACCTGATAGCCGGTAAGTCGAATTTTCGCCAAGCTATGATTTAATAGTAATTATTGGCAGAAATATTTTAATTTTCAAAAACAGAATTCGTAGCATTTGGAAAATTTGTATGTAGCTCAAACGGATATAAAGCAAACAATGCTGGTGGCATTAGTAATTTGTAATGTGTTCTACAAAAATTGTCAAAATGTTATCACAAGAATTATACCCTTGCATCGAAATGTGCAAACAAATATTAAAACTGTTCGATTTCGTGCAGCATGCCTAGATATCTGGATAATAATGTACTTTTTTGTTGTCGAAAAATGTTTTACAATATCCATACTACTTATAAAATGCAACGTCCGTCTGTTCGTTTCTCCATAACTCGAGAACCATTCGTCCGATTTTCATGATTCTTTTTCTGATTTATAGATTTCTGGCCAACTTAGTCCGTAGGGTGGGTGAGAATTGCTCAGGAGTTAAGGGGTCGCGGGGAATAAGGGGGGTCTCACGAACCGTTAGCCGTATGAAATTGAAAGTTTGTGTGTTGATAGATAAATCAAATGAATTACATGCCTCATTCATCGTTTTTCAAATTTCGTCCCAGAAGGGTTTAAAAACGTTTGCACCCTACTTTTCAATTTCGACCTTACTATGGTCAACTTGCCATTATACTCATAAATCTACGTATGTCATTTCAAGGAATGCTTTTATTTGTTAGCCAATACTTCACCGAGTATTTTGATCTAAAATTCATCTTTCTGGTCCATCCAAAGGGTGAGATATAATAAATTGAAAATAGATCTTATTTGGTCAAGTGCGAAAAAAATGATTTCTCGATTGCAGTTGTGCTTAGGGTAGTTTTATATTGCGTTCTCAAAATAGAATATGATTACTCGCTCGACTGGCATTCAGAATGCACATTGTACGTACCTACTCATGTATGGCGTAGTTGAATTTGATGTAGGCAATGGATATGCATAAAACAAACTAAATATGTATATATGTAAATCTACGTACATATAAGAGGTTTGTGGTGCGTAAGTGATGGATACATATATCTACATACATATATGGATTTGAGATCTGGCAGCTATGGAAAGTGTAACGATATGATCGCGTAGTATGAATAATTAGATCATACCTGTGACGAGTTTTTATTTATGTGAAATCTTATGTCCATTGACTTAGGACTTTTGGATCAGTACAGGTTACGTAAGGACTAAGTTGACGACGGGGGAGGGGTAAAGGGGTGGTAGGGACTAACTCTGGAACTATTTGGCCGATTTTTTTCAAGATTGTACCGGCTACATCCTCCGGATCAGTATAGGTTAGTTAGAGTGTGGATGGGGGAAGGGGAAACAGGGGTATAGGGGTTATCTTCAAAACTATTCGGCCATTGCCAGAGTTGACCTCCGACAGCCACGTCTTTCACATGGACAGCTATATATTGAATGTTCGCGTGTGAGCTGTAGGCGAAATATTTTTATAGCTACTTGCGCCTAAATAAATAACATATAGGTATAGTTTATGAAAAGGCATAGCGATCAAATATTTTGTAAGCTTAAAAAGAAGACAAAATATAAACAAGTAAAAGTGTTACCATCGACCTGGCCGATGCTTTGATACCCTCCACTGTATGTACTGGTACAGGTACACGCATGTGTCTAATATTGGCTTTGTATGGGAGGTAATAGAACTACTTGACCGACATGGACCATTTTTAACAAAAACCTGAAGGCCATAAATATAAGACCTCTCATTAAATTTCAGTTGCCTAAGTCGATTCGTTCGGACGCTATCGTGATTTCAACAGAAAGAAAGAGACGTGGAACTAATAGTGGTTTTGTATGGAAGGTACCAGAACTACTTGACCGACGTAGCCCATTTTCCATACTGGCGACGGTAAAAAGAAGTCGTTTCACAAAATTTGTTTCGCCTAGGTCAATTCGTTTGGACGCTATCGTGCTTTCAACAGACAGACGGACGGACATGGCTAAATCGATTCAGAATGTGATCCTGATTCAGAATATTATATACTTTATAGAGTCTCCGGTGAATCCTTCTTGGCGTTACAAATAAAGTGAATATACCTGTGGAGGGCATAACAAACGTGCATTTATATGATATCTGAAATAAATTTGAATTTAATTTAATAGAAAAGAAACCAGCGGGCGGAGCCGCGGGCGTTGCTAGTTGTATTATAAGTAGATACCTACATATAGCATGGCTTTGCCGTCTGCCAAAGACAATTTACTACTAAAATTTAATAAAATTATTGTTTATTCATTTATCTAACTGATCATAAAATTAAGATGTGGAATAATGTAAGATTAAAAGTTCTCATTCATAATTCTTGTTCTGTAGTGTTATAAGCTATCCTACTGTAAGTGGCAATGGATCTCCAGTCGGGGCCATTCAGGATATCTAGAAATGCTTCTTTTCTTAGGAAGTTTGCACCGAGATAATCTCTTCTGATTTCGGCTAGAATAGGGCATGAACCGATAAAGTGAAAGATGTTTTCTTTTTTCATTGTGTTGCATAGTGAGCACTGAAGCGGTAGGTCAGTTCGATGCGGCATATAGTTTAAATTCAAAAGTTCTCCTCTTAATCGCAGCACCATCGAAATATCCGATACTTTTAAGTTATAACTTTGGGTTGCTCGAGAGTTAGGCTTTTATAAACAAAGCGGGTATTTGATGCTCGAGCTTGTCTAATAAAATCTTTTGTAAAGGCATGTTCGACGTCATTTATAAATTGCTGTATGCATCTGCCCCTTTCCGCAAGATTTGTTTCCAATAGTGGTTATATTTTGCTGTCAAGTTTTCCCAGTCGGCATAAAAGTGTGAATTTGTCCTTACAGCTTTTAATGCCAATATTTTTACAAGCCGCCTATCATCATCACCAGTCAAAACTTTCATCATATACTCCATATTTAGCTTGAGTGTGTTAGCAACTTGCGGGGAGTAGTGCGCTACGGCTCACAGCCTTGGGCTACTTTAGAGAGGGCAGTTTTGTACACTGTACAATACTAGCGGAGTTACTCCCGGGTGTACAGGTGCGAACTGATGAAATACACCCCTTGGTCGACTTCGACACTCCGTACGAAGTGTCATACCCGGAAAAATATGAATGGCAAACGGATAAAGTAATTAAGCATTGCGAAATAGCGGTCTACACGGACGGCTCAAAAACAGCGGAAGGTACGGGTGCTGGAATCTACTCCGTAGATCCAGATCTAAAAGTGTCTATACGACTACCGGATACAAGCAGTGTCTTCCAATCAGAAGTTCTGGCTGTTATGAAAACGGCAGAGCTAATGCGGATGAGATCTATAACTGGAAAGGATATAGCCATCTACATCGATAGCCAGGCTGCACTCAAGGCACTGGAATCTACGAACATCAATTCTGAATTAGTGAGGACCTGTCGCACAATGCTTAAGGCATTATGCAGTCAGAACCGAGTGAGACTGTACTGGGTACCAGGACACTGCGGTATAGTTGGAAATGAGCAAGCGGATGAGCTTGCGAGTATAGGCGGGGAATTGCAAGACGGAGGAGATGTGGATATTAAACCACCTCCTTGCATCATAAAAAGCGATATTAGGAATAAAATATATAAGGAAGCCGACCAGAGGTGGGAGGGCCTCACCGGTCACGCAGTATCTAAGGCACTTTGGACGCAATACGACCGTAAAAGATCTAGGGAAATCCTCAAACTAGGCAGGGAACAGCTCAGGACACTGATCGGCATATTATCAGGGCACTGTCTTCTTAGAAAACATGGAAGAAGACTAGGGCTAGCAGACTCGGACACTTGCAGATTCTGCAATGACCTGCAAGCCGAAGAGCACATAACACATATACTGTGCGAATGTGAGGCAATATGTCGCAGTAGAAGGAAATTTTTGGGCAGGTACTTCTTCCAACATTTAGGGGAGATAGACAATACCAACTTCAAGGGGCTAATTGGTTTTTGCAGGGAAATTGGGGTTTTCTCAAGGGCAAGTGTTTAGGTGTTTTTCCATTGTAGGTCACTGCAATTGGTTCCCCCTAGGGATCGCGATGTGCCCTTATGGTGCCTAGTGCCGTATGAGTCATCTCATACCCCTTTTTAACCTAACCTAACCTAACCTAGCTTGAGTGTATATGCAAAGAGTTGTGGATATCCACTCTCAATGTATAGCATGTAGTTCGGTGTGTTCGACGGAAGGCGGAACAGCTTTTTCAGAAAAAATCTCAACAATTTTTCCATGCCTTTAAAGGATCTTCTTCCCCAAGCTTGAGACCCGTAGCACATCAAGGATCGCATCACTTCCTTAAATATATGAAATTTCACATCAGTTGACACTTTTGCATTGGATAAAAGGTTTTGCCATGTGCTATTAATTGCTTTTTATACCCGGTACCACATTGTGGCGATGGTATATTCACTTTGACATTTCATTTGTAACGCACATAAGGAGGCGTTGTAGGTATGACAAACTATATATATTATTGATCAGCATCACTTTCTTAGTCGATCTAGCGATGTCCGTCTGTCTGTCCGTCCGCACGATTACGGCCTTAATTTAAGAGCTATCGACTTGAAATTTGGTACATAAGCTTTTATCCACCAAACTGAGGCTAAGTTCGAAGATGAGCAAGATCGGATGAAAACTACTACTACCTCCTATACAAAAATATCGGATTTATATAGCTTTTTGATGTTAAAAATTAAATTTAAATAGCTACAATAAAGATAGCAAGTTTAAACTTTGCCCATATTGTTTTAATAATATTTAAAATTTTTTTTTACAAAAAATGAGCTTGGTCGAATAAAAACTACCCATACCTCCCATACAAATATATATTTTTTTTAATACTAAAAATTTAATTAAAATTGTTATTGCGCAAATAACTTGTTTTACAATAATATAGTACCGGGTATTTGAGCTTCGGCATAGTCGAAGGTTGTGCGACAGAGTAACTCCTAGACATTTGTAGGTTTTTACCACTTCCAGGCTTTCAACACGGTAACTCTAACGGTTATTTCTAGCCAGGCGTCCATTTCCCCTTCTGAACAAAAGTACTTTGGATTTATTTGTGTTAATTTGAAGACTGTTTGTTTCACAATATTTATCTGCATTTTATTTATCATAAGCTGTAGCGACGATGGCGATTCAGCTAAAAGGACTTGTCGTCTGCGTAGAGTAGCGGCAGTCAATTTGTAAGGTCATACAAATAGAGCGTAAACAATAGGGGGCTTAAAAGTCATCCCTGTTTGACTCCGATCTCTACATTAAACCATTATCTGATAGACCTTTCCCATACCATATTGCTGACTTATTATCTGACTTATTATTGGTGTACAAACTTCGTAATATGTATGTTTAAGTATTTCGTGTATATTCCGATTTGTGATAGCTTGTAGAAAAGGCTATTAGGGTTCACTGTATCAAAAGTCGCTCGAAAATTGATAAAGAATGAATACAGTTTCTTTCCACGGTCCATGTAGTTTTGGACTAGAGAGGTCAACGTGAAAATGTGATCCACAGTGGAGTACCCTTTTCTAAACCCCGCCTGAAATTGACTAGGCATTTTTTTTTTTTCGCCTATCCAATTTGTTAGTGGCAATATCAAAGGGCCGGTGAAAATTTTCGCAACACAATTCATAAATGATATCCCTTTGTAGTTTGATGCTACGTAGACGTCTGCTTTCTTAAATATCGGGAATATTATAGATGTTTGGAAGTCTTCTGGTACCTCTCCTCTTTCGTATATCCAGTTGAAAGCAAGTAACAATTTGTCAAAATAGGTGTCTGAAGCATTTTTAAAGAACTCATATGGGATTCTATCTTCACCCGGAGCTTTCCTGTCCTTTGCTTTTCTTAAAACTTCAAGAAGCTCAATTCTCTCAAACGGTTTATCTAAGTACTCTGACCGGATCAGTGACATTGCATATTGAAAAGTTAAAGGATTTTCCTCTTGTCGAAGTAAACTTTTAAAGTGATCTAAGTGTCCTGATGCTCCAATCTGGCGTCCTACCTTAAATGTGGTTCCATTCAACTTTTTTGCGATGGATCAGAACGACTTACAGTCTTTCGTTTCAGATATTTCTCTTGCAATTTCGTTAAAACATGTTTTCTTCTTTCGCTGGCACACTGATTTGAAATGGCAGTTAAGCTCTGAATAAAGTTTTCGAGATGTCTCAGTATTCATCTTCCTGAACAGGTTAAGCGCCGCAAGTGCTTTTTTCTGGCTTTGTAACATTCATCATCGAACCATGGACTTTTCTTAACATAATTACTTGTTTGAGGTTTGTTTTCTACAGACATATTTATTACATTGATAAGGACGCTTGTGTGCATAAACATGTGGTTCCAATCAGAAGCCAACGATGACAGGATTCCATCAAGCCTATTACGGTATTGACTGCCCATATTTTCTTTCCAAACAAGTTTTGGAAGAAGAGACAGTTCTTCTACAACCATTGCTTCCCTTTGCACATTGCACTCAGGTTTGATCTCTACGTCCTTGACCATGTCATGCTAGTTTCCATTTATTAAGGCATAATCAATTACCGAGCAACTATTACCTCTGATGAAAGTATATTCGCCATGCTCGTTACTCTGACTCCTAGCATTTATTAGACAAAGATCAAAGGATTCGCACAGCCGTTCACAGTTCGTGCAATTTATATAAAGCGGTAAAATATATGCACGCTCATTACATCCTTTGATTTCCACAAGTGTTCTTTCCTCGATTTTTATAAAGATATCTATATAAATAAACTAAATGAAAATTCAAATTAGCCTGAATTGGCAACACCATTTATCGCCACATACGTAATTATTGTAAAGCATCATTGAATCATTAATTTGAAAGCATCAAAACCTACAGACAACGATAAAATTGAACTGTAGATTTTACACAATTGTATATACCTAGCCAATGATGGATGTAAAATTTCAACAGTGTCCTTGAAAACCTGTTTTTTATAATAGCTAAGGTAACCAATGACTTTTCAGCTAAAATAGGTACATTACATACCTGTGCACCTGAATCTACTATGCAACCTTTTCAAGATGTATTACTAACAGAAGTATCTGGCAGACCGATAGCATTATACTGATTCTAAAAGCTTTGCTGTCTGTTATCCGAAATAATGAAACAAAAAGCTATGATAGGACTTCAGGAAAGTTGTCTCAAAATTCAACTCATCACATTTTTGTAGCATATATGTAATAATGATTAAAAAAATGTCATTACACCTTTCTGGAGTACGGAAATCACCTCACGTCAGCTCTTAACTGTTATAATTTTCCAAAATTTAATAAATACATACATGTCACTCGAATGTATGATCATATTGTTGTATGTAGAGGTAGAGGTACAGACAAAATGCTCTACCTTAGACACAGTTAGTTCAAACCTAATTAATTCTGAAATGAGTGCTGTTTGCTGTAACAAGCTCCACGAGCCTAAGAATTATTACTGGTCCCGGTACCATATACACAAACTACCACGAGCCAGCTCAGTATCCAAGGCATTTTAACTGTTGTTCGGCACTCGCGTCGACAAAAGAAGAAGAAAGCTCTATTAAGGGGACACAATTCAGTATATGTATCATGCCTGTGGGAGGGTATCACCGCTCCCACACCCAATAACGTAACCCACTTAATGCGTACCAACCTTTAAAGTGGCGTCTAAATTACCTGCTTTAATTTTAGTTGACGACTAGAGGAAGTTGGCTGTGCAAATAATGGCTGCTGGAGCCACATTAAACGAATTTATCCTCGTGAAACGGGAATAATATTTAAGGATCTATCTCCCCGTCTTTAACAAAGACGACGACATTTTATGTGTGCCTGTGTGCATTTGTTCTTTATTCTGCGTGGGATTGTATTAATTTGGAAGCCTAATGAGGTTGAGGTTTTTGTGTGCCAACAAGGACAACGTTAAGGTGCGAACAATCGTAGAAGTAGTGCCGCTACCAGTATTGGCGAAAGGCGGTAGCTGCAGACATTTGTTACGCTTAAAGCAACGAATCTCATCATTCTTTGCGCTAAGTACGCGTTGTATAGGAGATTTAGTGTGATGTCCTTTTTTGTTGGCCTAACCTAAACCGCAAAGAGTTTTTGTTTTTATTTTTTGGCGCGGGCGCGTTTCTCATTCAATGGATGGCGACAACCTGCGACAACGGTGTTTCGATGTGGCAAGGATTAGTGTGGTAGTTCGTAACGCCGGATTTAGTGTGAATATAAATTAAGGAATTAAGTGTTAATCCTCGAAGATGTTTTGTTTCCTTTGAAATGGAGCTAAAGCCTAAGCCCATCAATAGTATATGTTAATGAGAATTCTCAGCTCATTCGAGGAAATTTCCTCACAAAATAGTGCCGGGCATTGACGTTCTGTGTGAAGATGCCCAAAAAATCGATTTCCACCTATGCACGAGCCTCCAGAATTTCCTTATTGCATCATTACACGAAGGGGTGATTGTTTCGACTGTCGGCACATTTGCCTTGCTAATAGTAATCAATAACTCATTTGTATAATTTCAGCCAGCAAATAATTAAACAGTCGGTCGGCAGATATATATCAAATGCAATGAGATGCACACAGATGAATTTTCCACCTGATTTGCGATTGCTTGTGACCCAAATCTTGGTGTGCTTGTGCCAGGGCATTAAGCTAATTTGCATTGCAATATGCATATCCCTAAATAAATAAATAAATAAATAGGTGGCGCAACAGGCGGGTGACACCCAAGGCCTAGCTTCTCGCAACCATTCGTTTTGTGTGAGTTTCTATTTTTGGGACGAAATGGAAGGGACCTACAATTTTATGCCGAGTCCGAACGGCTGAATTGAGAAGCTTTTTCATGACAGTCATACTCTCGGATGTTTGTCAGACGTTCGCGAGAGGTGGCGCAGTAGAAAAAACTTTAAGATGTAATTTTGGGTTTTTCCGGGGATCGAACCTGGGATCCCTCGCACAGTAGTCCAACACACTAACCACTGCGCTACTGCGCCCACATATCCCTGGAGGGTTTATATTTCCTGTTGTCGAATATGCTAAACGAATGATGAGGCACTTTGTTCGTGCGTACGTGTATTTGGAAGTCATTAGAAACTAGCGACAGCGTCTATAATGGTGCGTAGCTTAAGATAATAATAATCTAAGACGAGTTTGAGTTATGTGGGTAGAGTGTATAAATTATCCTTCACCTCGTGTTGCACAAATTCATGTTGCAGTCGGTAGACATCATGACTTGTGGTGCATTTAGTCATGCGAAATCATTTGGTAATACTTTTGTGCTGTTGACAGGCAGTGTACAACTCAGAATAGAAAGCATTCTCAACAGCTATCTACGTTCTAAGACTTTGACTTTGACTTTGACTTTGACTTTGACTTTGACTTTGACTTTGACTTTGACTTTGACTTTGACTTTGACTTTGACTTTGACTTTGACTTTGACTTTGACTTTGACTTTGACTTTGACTTTGACTTTGACTTTGACTTTGACTTTGACTTTGACTTTGACTTTGACTTTGACTTTGACTTTGACTTTGACTTTGACTTTGACTTTGACTTTGACTTTGACTTTGACTTTGACTTTGACTTTGACTTTGACTTTGACTTTGACTTTGACTTTGACTTTGACTTTGACTTTGACTTTGACTTTGACTTTGACTTTGACTTTGACTTTGACTTTGACTTTGACTTTGACTTTGACTTTGACTTTGACTTTGACTTTGACTTTGACTTTGACTTTGACTTTGACTTTGACTTTGACTTTGACTTTGACTTTGACTTTGACTTTGACTTTGACTTTGACTTTGACTTTGACTTTGACTTTGACTTTGACTTTGACTTTGACTTTGACTTTGACTTTGACTTTGACTTTGACTTTGACTTTGACTTTGACTTTGACTTTGACTTTGACTTTGACTTTGACTTTGACTTTGACTTTGACTTTGACTTTGACTTTGACTATGACTTTGACTTTGACTTTGACTTTGACTTTGACTTTTCATTCATCCTAAAAAATATATATCCGTGACAAGTTTGTGATATAAAATTTATTTAAAAAAAATATAAAAAAAAATTGATAGTAATAAAATTTACGCATGACGCATGGTCAGGACTCGGGATGATCGAATGTATATAATTCGGCTTACCTGCAAAGAGAGGATAAAAACCACACCATGAATTACCATTGCAATACTAAAGAGCAATTCATAAAAATACGTAAATGGCAATACGTTAGTCGGCTCTCACATTGAGGCAACATTTAATAAGCAACTGACAATAGGAAACACGCAACATTATCGCTCACAATTATTTTACTTTGAATTAAATTAGAGGTCTCACCAGTGATACCAGATCGGGGGATTTATCCCTTTTTGAGGGATTTTCTCACTTAAAATAAGCTAAAAGAGTCAAAGGGATTTTTCACCTCATAGTACCAAAAAAAGGGATTTTACTCTTTGGTAAATTTTTGTTCTTAATTTGCTAGTTTCATTAAGAAAAATAAAATTATAGAGCTTATTTCTATTTCTTAAAACATGTACTTGCTTTATTTAATCAGTTCAACTCACTTTTTCAAAACAGAAAGGTTTTAGTTCACTGCATTGTGCGGGAGAGCGAGATATTGGTTTTGAAAATGTGTCGGTTGTTTGTTCAAGTAGACTTTTTTGAACTTCCATGGGATGCCCAACTTAAAATTTTTAGAGATTCCAATACACATTTTATAAATAATTTAGATAGTCTATTTTTGGGTCAAGAATGTCAAGACTCCTTGACAGAGATGGTAAATTGGAGGTTAAGAAAAACTGTCTCAGTTTTTATAAGACTGCCATCGTTGAAATGGTTCCTAGCCTACCTTATGTTGAATATTATTTTCATTTTAATGCCGAATGCAGTTTTATGTTTCATTTTTAACGTTTTAACAATGTGTAAGATGTACCCACATTTCTATTTTTGTATTATATACAAACGTACCTATCCTAATATGCTTTTTTTGTTAACTCGCATAGTTAATGTTAATGTAACTTGTATTTGTTCATAGTAAAAAAGACTGAATTTAATAAAATACATGTTTTTTTTGTCTATTACTTCATGGGATAAATGTGGATTTTTTTTGTGTTGGCGTGGGATAAAAGGGATTTTTTTGGCATAACTGTGGGATAACCTGCTTCCAAAGTCTGGGATCACCGTCTGGGCTTGAACGAAAAATGTAGCTGATTGCTTATTGGCAGTTACTATAGCAACTATGGTTGCTTACTGCATGTTGCCTGTGCCTCTTGCCTCAATCTGAGAGCCGCCTAAGAATACTTAATTACATCGACCTTAACCTGGTCAAGATATCAAAGAAACAGATAGCAATATGTGAGCCTTATCTCCTCACAGTACCCCCTCGGTTGGTCAGCAAAATGACAGCGCAAGGAGATATAAACATAACACCTGTCCGAAGGAGCAGACCATAGCATTTCCAACAGTAGTCAAAAGACAAACACAACGCAACAGAAATATGGTGGAAAGAAACACATATTCAAATACAAACACAATCCCATTTCTGAATGAGCCAACCCAGCAAACATTTTTCTTCAGGAATGAATCATAAATCCCAGCAAACATTTTTCTTCAGTAAAAGTGAAGAATCACTTTACATTCAGTAAAAATGAAGAACATGCCTTCATTTAACATTCATTTATATGAACCAAATCTGGTTTCAGATTAAAACGAATATTGGCATTCGATTTTCATTCACATAAGTGAACAAAAATGATTATGAGCAAGCTATCTCAAAAAAAAAAATATCTCGCACTACATCCTCAGAATTCAAATTTAAAACGACATTCAAATTTCCTTCACTTAAATGAATAAAAGTGACCATGCACAAGATCGTAAAGAAAAAGATCGAGTGTTATTTTTGTGCAAGACAAAACTTGTTTTTGGGCAAATGGATAGTGTTAACGGGACCTGGAAATGAAACATTATAGAAATTAGATGCGTCAGTTCGATTTAGTGCTTGCAACGAACGGTGGTCCCCGCTCGCGAAAATAAAAGGATTGAAAAGGATAAAAAATATAGAAACACCAGCAATAAAAACATCTGTGAGCAAAAGCAGTACTCAGACCAAAAAATCTGCACGGGCTCTAACAACCGTAGCTAGTTGCCCTATGAAGTAAGTTAAGAAACAAAAATTATAAGCTCATATTAACTAAATTTTTTTTTAAGATGCATTTCACGCCACCTACAACCTTCCGGAGGATTTTTTCGAACAAGCAGCGATGAGGCACCTTTAATACGCCAACGAGCGGCTCAAGCCAAAAAAAACATAAAATATTTATAAACAAAGAAGCTATAATGTGTTGCAAGTACGGTAATAAAATATTTAATTTGAGACTATACCTAAATGATTTTTCTTAATGTTTTGAAGCTATGTAATTCCGATATGCGAAACTGAGATCTTACTGGTATTATTATGTTTTGAATGTTTCTCCAATCATTTATGAATCTTTATGATGATTTAAAAATGATTCACCCAATATTCACTTAAGTGAAGATGTATCGTGACATTTTGCATGAAACTTTTCTATAAGTAAACATGCTTACATTCATTTTAGTGAATGTTTCTCCAATCATTTATGAATCATTTAAAAGATTCATAAATGAAGGCCCATTTCTCAGGAAATAGGATTCAAATTGAATCATAAATGAATTCATATGTGAATGTTTTCTTCATTTAACTGAATCATTTATGATTCATTTCTGAAGAAAAATGTTTGCTGGGATGATTCAGTTAAATGAAGAAAACATTCAGATATGAATTCATTTATGATTCAATTTGAATCCTTTTTCCTGAGAAATGGGCCTTCATTTATGAATCTTTTAAATGATTCATAAATGATTGGAGAAACATTCACTAAAATATGCTAAAATGAATGTAAGCATGTTTACTTATAGAAAAGTGTCATGCAAAATGTCACGATACATCTTCACTTAAGTGAATATTGACTGCATCATTTTTAAATCATCATAAAGATTCATAAATGATTCATAAATGATTGGAGAAACATTCACTAAAATGAATGCTTATATTCAGTTTTTTTTTGGCTTAAGCCGCTCGTTGGCTTGCTCAAAAAAATACTCCGGAAGGTTGTAGTTGGCGTGAAACGCATCTTTTAAAAAAAAATAATAAATTTAGTTAATATGAGCTTATAATTTTTGTTTTTTAACTTACTTCGTTACAGATGTTTTTATTGCTGGTGTTTCTATCTTTTTTATACTTTTCAATCCTTTTATTTTCGCGAGTGGGGACCACCGTTCGTTGCAAGCAATTAATCGAACTGACGCATCTAATTTTTATATTTTCTTTGTTTCATTTCCAGGTCCCGTTATCACTATCCATTTGCGCAAAAACAAGTTTCTCTTGCACAAAAATAACCCTCGATCTTTTTCTTTACGATCTTGTGCACTGCCACTTTTATTCATTTAAGTGAAGGAAATTTAAATGTCGTTTTAAATTTGAATTCTGAAAATGTAGTGCGAGATATTTTTTTTGGAGATAGCTTGCTCATAATCATTTTTGTTCACTTATGTGAATGAAAATCGAATGTCAATATTCGTTTTAACCTGAAACCAGATTTGGTTCACATAAATGAATGTTAAATGAAGGCATGTTCTTCATTTTTACTGAATGTAAAGTGATTCTTCACTTTTACTGAAGAAAAATGTTTGCTGGGAACTATCGCAACAGAAAGGGTTGAAGTTTGAAGAAAACATGTGAGAAAACCATCCATATTCCTCCATGATCGGATTGAAGAGAAAACCGTGAACCCCAACCATAAAGAGATATACAGGAGAACACTCACTAACATATGCGAGGGAGAACACCATCCCCACAAACTGAAATGGCATGGCTCAGATACGCAAGGAAAAAGGAGATGTGCTGTGCATTAGTGATACACTTATGCCCAGTTGTACAGTCAGAGTTTAAACTCTCGTTTTGGTTTAAACCTTCGTTCAACAAATTTTCGGTTTTACTGTGTTCGTTTAAACCCAAAGTGGAGTTCAACTCTCGGTTTAAGTTAAACGCCTGCAGCTGCATTCGTTTCGCATTTTGAGGTTTATTTTGACAGCTGCTATTTCATACAGAGAGATAGAGAGAGAGAACAGAAATGAGAAATTGTTTGGGTGCTGCACTTCTTGAATTTATATGAGTGAAAAGTAGAGCTATGATTAGTTCCAGCATTACTGCGGTAAACCCACTGTCATCAGAAAATTTCAATAGATTTTCAACCAATATAATGTACTTTTCAATGAATACGCCTTTTTTCAAGTGAACATCAGGTAGATCTTAGCCCAAACATAATGTAGACAAGCGTAAATTGTATTGAGGTTTTTCAATACAAATTATTTCTTTTCGTGTGTGGAAATGACGATTATTTTTTTGTAGTGATTTCTTTAGATTCTTCGCGAACAAAATATATCTATACGTACTCAAATCTTTCACATTTTGTTTTGGCTGAAACAAGACACTACCCACTCTATTCTTTACAATGCAATTTGTTTGTCCGATTTTGAACACACTTCTCGGGACAATGCCTGTTCAGTTCAAATGTTTCGGAGTTCATACCATTTTTGTATACAGATCTGGATTACCTACATTTTTTGTTTAAAAAAAAGTAAAACCAGAAGAAGATAGCGCAGATTTTCGTAGAAACACCAGCAAAAAACTTTGCGCCTACCTATTACCAGACAATGACCCTAATTAGAGGCTCATAAAATCCTTTCAATATTTTACTGGCGACGGGTGATTGGATGTGGTAAAAACCCAGCGAGTTACAAAGAAGCAGTACCTGTGATCGCATCCGTCTAAATGCCACATACATTTCAACAACTAGATATGTATTATTATTGAAAAAAAAAAAGAAATAATAATTACTGCAATAATTAATTGGTGAAAGTAGATGACAGTTCAAACATGTGTCGAAAATAAATCAATTCACTTCGTTAATACCAAAATACACAATCCGCCTTACCAATAATCAACTTTAGTCTGGCAGCTAACACAAAGACTACACACTTTCCAAAATGCTCATACCAATAAACAAATTTAGTTGCCAGAATATCGTTAACTGTAGGGTTAAATGTTAATGTTGAGAAAGTCATGTTTATCTCGGCCATTAGCTAAATAGGTCTACCCTTATGTCATTTTTAAGAGTAGTGTTGCCTATGCAATCAAAATTAGAGTATCAAAAATTGTAATAGGAGTGTATTTAAATACCCTGCATCTGATCTGCCTGTATAGATCATTTGTATATATTAATTAACTTTGGTAATTGTGTAACATGATTCCTTAATTTATGGGTTGTGATAAAACAATTCAAATGTTTGCTGAGCCTGAAATTGAAATTGAGCAAAATCATTGAAATACACACCAAATAGTAGAATATTCCATTCCTAAACACAGTAAAAAAACAAAAATGATCTTTTCTGTCGATGTCTTTAATTAAGAACATTTGGTTAACATTTTAAATTACCTGACAAAGCAAAGTTTTTTTTTTCAACTACAAGCAGTAGGTAGTTTATAGAATGTAATGGCTTGAACACTTACAGCCTTATTCATAACACTTAGTTAAATCTGATTTAAGGTTTATGTTGGTTTAATTGCAGAAAACGTTATTCATAATCTTTTTTCAAAGTCAATTTTCATTTAATCAAGTGTCAAAAATTTAAATGCCGAAATAGGCATTCAGTAGCAAATTAACTCTGAATTAAATTGTTCGTTGATTCAAATCATGGCATATAATAATTATTATGTTATTAGTTCACTACCAAAAATCTTATATATAGTTTTTGATTTGTGCATTAGCACAACAAAAAACTGTGTTATCCAAATTTAAATAACAAAATTCTGTAAAAAAAAAATCTCATGACAACTGCGTAATACAATTTGCTTAAATCATAATGGCGTTTTATGAATGAACTTTTTTTAATTCTTAATTAAAATGACAGTTTCGAGTTAGCTAAGACACTGATAATTAACATATTAAATTATAATCTAATGAAGAATGCTGTTATATTTTATTTGGTGTCGCTTTCATTCTGAAAGTTAAAAAACGAAGTCAACAGTCTGGATCATATAAATGATATTTTATATATCAGTGTGATTTTTTTTGTAAATGTAGGTACAAAATAAACAACGTTTCATGAAATCGGCAAAAAGTACCTACATATGTTCACATATTCATGTGATGTTTCAGTAGTTTTTCTATTTGTAACATTGTAATTGTGATGTATACTACAAGACAAATTTCGTTTTGCATCAATAGCCTACGAATAAATAAAAAATTGTGTTCTTATTATTATTCAATAATCTGAAATGACTTTTATTAGAACAGCTCTCAATTTTCTAAATTAATACAAAAGTTCCGAAATGCATAGGAAAACGTATTGTAAATAGTACTGAAAATATACCCTATTTGTATGATACGGCATTACTAATTTTCGTATGAATTTGACAAAACAGCTGACAATTTGTAGATTTCATAATTCGTGTTTCCGTTTTTGCTTTTAATAAGCGTTTTAAAGCCTTTGGGCGAAATCTGATGGGCGAATTTAATTGTAATTTGGGTTTAAATTCGTTTAGAATAATTTATTCGGCATAAACATGGTCAGTGGTCTTGTTTCGGCGAAACAAATTATGGAATTTGAGTCCTGCAATGACAGAAAATGTAATAGATCCCAATAAAGTTGTCGCACTAGTAAATGTGGAGATCAAAATGTTTATTGGTACCATTTCAATAAAGCTATACATTTTATTTAAACCTGGCAGCCAACTAATAGTCGGAATTAGGGTTTGATTATTAGTAAGGCCGAATGTAATAATATTGCACACATTTTCTTTTATTTACAAATGGTAAAATAGATAAAGTAGAGAAAAGCAATAACCACTTACTTGGTCAAAAGTGCGCTGGTAGAAAAATATCCCCTTAAGGGAAATTGTTCTGCGCTTCCACAACTGCGTTTAGTTAACTGGCAAATTATTTTGTACTGTGAAACTGAACGAGTTAAACCAAAAGTTTAAACTCTCGGTCAGGTTTAGTTAAACTTCAGTTTAAACTCTGACTGGTGCAACTGGGCATTAAGGACCATTCACATGGGAGCGAACGAACCACTTTTTATCCATTTATAAACAGAAAATTGCACATTTTACTACTCCAAGATGAGGATAATTAATTATTCAATCAAAATTTATTAAGAAAACAAGTTTATTAACAGTTTAAATAACGAATTTTCGAAATCCAAATTTTTTGCCGCGAACGAAAACACCCTGGCGCGAATTGTCAGTCTATTCACAATCCACATCATTTAAATCACGTTCCACAAAGTAGCGAATAAAAAATTCGTTCGGACTTAATCTTATTCCAAGAGGAGGATATCTTGGAATAATAAAATGTGGAATTTTCTGTTTATAAATGCATAAAAAGTGGTTTATTGTATTCGCATTTCATCAATTCGTTCGTTCGCTCCCATGTGAATGATCCTTTAGGGCGGTTAGGTTATCATAGATTTAGTTTAAGCCATGACTGAAGAACTGTGATAGATAACCAAAAAGTGTCTGTTCACTTATTTCACTTTGATCACCAAACCATAGATTTGCAACAAATCGTCCCAATTTTCCAGTTTATTAGTCAATTCAGTTGTTTGAATTAATTCTTGGTTAACATTTAATTTTTTTGTATAGGTACGTTTATTTTCAGTACATATGTATTTAATGGATTTATGTATATCTTTTTAAATTAACTGAATATGAGTGTTATCAGCACAAACGTGTCACAGCCGCAACAATGCGTGCAATTTTTTTCCACACTGTCGTGTATTTTATTTTTCTGCCAGTTAAAAATGCGTCGACATAGCAGATACCAACAAAAACAATACACTCTTTTGCGTTTATTATTTTGTTAAATTAATTTTTATTTTATACAGTCTTTGAAATAAAATTATTCTGTTTTTGACTGCTGTCAAAGCTTGAACAAACAAAATTCCAGAATTTCCTTGGTCAAATGCCGTTAACCGACGAAAATCACCTGGTTATCGATTTCTCGGGTTAACTAACCAAACCATGGATTCTCTGGATAAAACGTGACTGAACAAACAGATTCTATGGTTATCAGCTGGAATAATCGTTGATTAGAGTTAACCAAAGATGAACAAACCGGCCCTTAATCGAAGACTATCGCCGAGAGAATTTGTTTTTTATTTTTTTTTCACAGTTACTTCTTGATTGAAAGGTCATTCAGTCAGTCTCGGTGAAAATCGAGCAAACAGTGCATCTAGATCAGATGTAGTGGTCGTCTACTGATGAGCCCACCCACCACATCGGGGCGAAACGCATTATTGGAGTCGAGGCCAAATCAAATTTAAAAACAAGTAAGAGTTTTATCATCGGCTTGGCCGATGCTTTGATACCCTCCACTGCATAAAAGTCATGCAAAATGTTTGCCATGGGAGTTAGTGTCTATGCACTGTTCAGGTACACGCATGTGTCTAATATTGGTTTTGTATGGGATGTACCAGAACTACTTGACCGACATAGCCAATTTTCAATACCAACCTAAAGACGGTAGAAAAAATGTTCATTCACCTAGGTTGTTTCGTTTGGACGCTATCTTGTTTTCAACAGACAGCTGGTCATGGTTAAATCAATTCAGAATGTGATCCTGATTGAGAATATATAATATACTTTATGGGGTCTCCGGTGACTCCTTCTTGGCGTTACAAACGTAATGACAAAGTGAATATACCTTCCTGTGGAGGGTATAATAAGGAATTTGCAAGGCAATTTAGTGGAAAACTCACCCTTATCCACAGACGAAAAAACATACTGGCTCCGACGCCACCCTTTTACTGATTAAAAAACAAAAACATTAAACACTCACTAATGCGACCACACAGCACAGCACTTCACAATTTAAGGGTTGATTCACCACTGCCTTTGGACCTTTTGCATACGACTTTATTTCGTGGCACCGAACCAACATTTGGACGAAAATGCCGATAAGGTAAACGGGTAAAAAGTAAAGGCTCTCATGTAAACCTGGGGTCTGCAACACAACGCGACAAGTAATTGTAGGACAAGTAAATTTCGACAACTTGTAAAAAACTGTGTAATACAAAACGACAAGTCCGTGAACACTTCGACAATTGTCGCGATGAAAGATGACAAGTGGGAAATTATATAATTTGCCTCTTTCTGTAACAAAACACGACAAGTGTCAAGAAACACTTTTAGAACTGTGGTTCAATGAGGACAGGTTAGATTTGAATATTGTCAAAAGCTGACAAGGGCATTTTTAATGAAATATCCTAGTGCCTAACATTTATTTTACGTAATTAACGTATTAATTCTAATGTTACGTATTTAGTCAGTACTTATAATTGCGCGTTTTTTATCATTTTGCCAAAATACGTCCCAGATCCAATTCTTATTTTGTGGAAATACGTTTTGGCTTTTGGTAGGCTATGTATTTCCTTCCATTTGAACATTTATTTTCTTTTTTTAGGACATCACAGAAAACATCAAAAAGGATATATATTTTCCTTTCTTACTTTAGTTAAAATTTAGACAAGTCAGGAAAATTTAATTCTTTTGACATGTACGTCCTGTTACAGAAATAATTTGTACTAGTCGGACAAGAATAGTCAGACAAGTGAATTTAGACGAGTCGACTTCTCATTATGAGCCCCGTGATGAACCACAACGAAGCGTAAAAAGAAATACCTCTGTATTTTTGAAATGAGGTTTTTATCGACTTAAAGCATATGGACATTGAAAAAGTCTATAAAAGCTATGTTATTGTAATTATTTTCATGAAAAAGAAAGAGGACTTGCTTAATCTTTGGAAGCCATGAGCAATCCCGAACGAGTTTCACAAGTGTTAAAACCCTAAAAGCTGACAATTAACAAACACTATAGAAACAAAGCCTCATAGCTCGAAATACATGACGACGACTAAGAACAAAGTTCTTCCTTATAGTCTTATTTATTGCTAACTATAATGTACTGTACTTGTACATAATAATTTTGACCATAGTTCATTAAGTCCAATTACGAATTGACTAGAGTTGTTCACAAATGCGTAGATACAGTAGGTATGGGCACGGCATGGCAATAATAAAAGAACGCTAGTGAGTGTGAATGTGAACCAAAACATTAACCACCCGCATATTCGGACCATGTCATTTTACAAACAATATCCGTCATATACAAAAGGAGAGGCAGTGCGGAATAACCACACCGCACTCTTCAAATGTCAACTGCAGACTGCAATTAGTGCTAATTTCAGTTAGGCTTGATATTTCAATTTCCCAAATGATTTGTGAAAGGGACAGAGATGCAAAGTAGGAACCAAACTCGCGGTCTCTGCATATTTACTTAGCACTCCACTCAGAACTGCTGTGCTAATGTGCGCAATAATTTGTGACATCTAGTGACTGCGTTAATGACATCTGTGAGTGAGCACAAAGTGCATTTTGAAAATTTCCCGAAAATTTCCAAACTGATGATTTCCGGGACTCGAAGGACTCCAAAAAGCCACGGTCACTGGCCGCTATTACTGATGGCATTTGCTCTCCCTGATGACACCTCATTAACAGGAAATGCATCACTTAGAGTGCGTATACGCGTTCTGTCCCTGGTCTCCCTGTTGAATTATAAAAATAAAATGCAAAATTGTCCATTCACAGAGGCACCGACACCAACAGAGAGGCAGTGACGAACGATTGAATTACAGCATCAGCTACTTATGGTAATGAATTCGCACAACCCTACGGACCGGCCTAATTGCATTGCGGATCCTGGCATGCAATATCCCAACAGCAATGTGTGGATGATGATGGCTATTTGTTTATTTGCATTAACTAACCAACACTTTGGACACCCACAATCGACACTATCCGACAAAGGGCCCGGTGTGTCATCCAAGCTCTATATGTAGAGGTATATGCTGCTAGCTTAAGAACAATAATATGTGGATGGGGACTGATGATGATAACCCTCTCCGTCTTTTCGATGGTGGTACCTAGGCAACATAGTTCGCATTACTCGCCCAATATTGTAATGCATTCCTGGCGATGCTTACACTTTCACCTAACATGACGATAATTGGATATTTGCACAAACATGCCATGACAGCAAAGAAGGGAAGTAAATATACACATAGCCTGGTTCAGACTGCCCAAAAGGTATATGCACATATGCATGCGCTAGTCACTGAGAATCGATTGCTGATCATGATAACGAGAATGATGGTGGTGGTTAATAGAGGCATTGGGTTAGGGTTACACAATCGGTCACTACTTGTGTTTGTTTACGTTTGTGGGCTCATGCTGACACTGCTGCTGTTGCTTCTGCTGTCATTCCTTTCGGAATGGGTCGTTGGTGGAGTAATTTGCAATATGCATGATTACAATGGAAATTTCTGTCACCTGAAGGCATTCTATGAGCCAACCTTCTTGTGTCGTTTAAGACGATGAATATTGCAGTTCTATTTATATTATATATGTTTGTCGAATGGGTAAGCTGTATATACAAGTAAACATGGAGCTGTAACGGTAAGAAATTGAATGTCCTGGTTAAATTGTGGTTCTATGAACTCTAGCTATAAATTCGAAATGAAATTGTGCTTACGAATTGCAAGTATTAGGTACATGCATAGATAGTTTGTTAAGGGTAGAGTGATGACAAGGACATTGCTTATGCTTAAGATGGGTTCTGCCATTTAATTATTAAAATGATGTACGTAATGTGTACGTTGGACTTTTTTTCATAGAAATACCTTAGTCGGGAAACATTGACAAGGATGGCTTACACAAATTAACAGAATAGGAAATGTGTCCCAGCAATAAGGGCTAATTCTAAACGGCAGAAAAACCGCGATTTATATGTACCTACATGACGAAGCTTAAAAATTAAATTGTTGAAATCTCATTCTTAATTCTTCCTCGAGGAATGGATGCAAATTGCTGTAGAGTTGACAGCACTCGATGTTAAACTCTTTATTTACGAATCTAAGAATTTCTCTGGTAGAGATGTTTTGTACTTCTTTAGGAAGCAGAGTAGATAGGTCTAAAAAAAGAAGTGCAGTGTCGCCATCTTTCATGCAGGGAGGACTTCGCGTTCTTCCTCTCCTTCATAGTCCCTTAATGGTGTAAGGGAAATCAAAGACTCGATGCGCTGCTGCCATTCACTCTACGTGACCAAGCTATGTACCTATAAAATATTGCATTTTAATCTTTTTTTTTGACCAGGCCATCACTCGCGTACAACAATATTTTATTGCCAATAATATTGAAAGTGATCGACAGACTCCTGTATTTATTACACTTGTTGGGTCAGAGGTGTACAAAGTGTTAAAATCGTTATCTGCACCCACATTGCCTAGCCAGAAAAATTTTCCGGAGCTAATTGCTTTATTGGAACAACACTACGCTCCGAAGCACAATAAGAGAGCGGAGCGATTTAAGTTCGCAAAAGCAAAGCAGGAGGAGGGAGAATCAATTAGTGATTTCATTGTTAAATTGCGAAATCTTGCGGAGACATGCAAATTCGGAGATTTCGTTGAGAACTCAGTGTTACGAGGTCTTGCTCTGGAAGATGCTCTCACTGATAAGTTCATTGTTGGTCTTCGCAGTGATCGTATTCAACAAAATATTCTAACAGATGATAGCAGAAAATTCGACAAGTGCTGCGAAATTGCTCTCAATATGGAGATGTCGGAAAAAGATCAGAGAACAATACATCCTGGAGGGAGCTCGATAAATGCAATTAAGGAAAGAAGCGATAAGAGCCGCTTCAGGCAGAAGAAATACGAAGTAGCTAAAAACACGAACAACAAAACCTGTAAGCATTGCGGAAAGTTCCATCAAGAGACGGAGTGCAAAGCAAGAACGTGGATTTGTTTCAAGTGCAACAAAAAAGGGCACACATCAAACGTTTGTTGGTCGAACACGAAGGGCGATGCAGTAGGAAATCGGCGGTACTTAAAAACAGTGAAAATAGTAAACAGCATACAAGCACAGTGCGGATTAAAAGTGGAGGTTCGGGTGGATGGAAAGGCGTTGTTGATGGAAGTCGATACGGGAGCAGCTATGTCGGGGATCAGTCTTCAGGAATTTAAAGATAAGTTCTCTAATATTAAAATTGTACAGAGTGAATTAGAATTATGCACAATTTCAGAAGCCAGGGTTAAGGTTACCGGGAAAGCAATCATAGAAGTGGAGTTTCATGGGACGTTGGAGAAAGTGGAGATCATGGTGGTGGATAGTTTTCCATTTACACCCCTTTTTGGAAGGCCATGGCTGAATGTATTTATTCCAAACTGGAAAGAAAATTTATTGAAAACCAGTGAGTCAAATTTTAACAAGAATAATGCATGTAGTAAAAGTGCATGCAATAAAGTAGTATCGCAAACTTGTTCTGAGATTATATCAAAAATTACGTTAGATTATCCGCATGTCGTCTCAAATGATCCAAATTTAGCAATTACTGGCTATAAAGCTGAAATTAATTTAGTTGAAAATGCAAGCCCCATATTTTGTAAGGCGTATCCGGTGCCATTTAGATTGCGCGATGTAGTGTCGGGAGAATTAGATAGGCTAGTAAGAGATGGTATCCTAGTTTCAGTGAAGCACAGTCATTGGGCTTCACCCATTGTATGTGTTCCTAAACAAAATGGAGAAGTTCGCATATGTATAGACTGTAAAGTTACAGTCAACAAATTTGTTGTGACGGAGCACTACCCTATACCGAATATAGAGGATATATTTGCATGCTTATCAAATTGTGATGTGTTCTGTGTCTTAGATTTGGCTGGAGCATATCAACAGTTGGAGCTAACCGAAAAATCAAGGGAATTGCTCACAATAAATACCAGTAAGGGATTGTTCCAATATACTCGTTTGCCTTTCGGAGTATCTAGTGCCCCTTCGATATTCCAATCAGTTATTGACCGCGTTCTAGTAGGATTAGAAGGTGTATTTGGATATCTCGATGATATAATTGTTGGTGGCAGTACAGAGGATCAATGTAAGGCAAAGTTGCTTGAGGTATGTGCAAGGTTAAATAAGCACAAAATAAAAAATTAACTTATCAAAATGCAAATTTTTGCAGAAGTCTGTAGAGTATTTAGGGCATGTTGTTTGTCGAAATGAGGTAAGACCTAATCCAAAAAAGGTAGAAGCCGTTTTAAAAGCCCCGTCTCCGTCTAACTTAAAAGAACTGCAGTCATATTTGGGCTTAATAAATTATTACCGGAAATTTGTTCCAAATCTGTCAGGAAGTTTAACTAATGTATATAGTCTTTTGAACAAAGATAGTACTTTTGTTTGGGACAAAAAGTGTCAAGTCGAATTTGAAAATTCAAAAAAGCTAATTCTGGAAAATAACGTGCTAGAACTCTATGATAAAAATAAACCTATTGTAATTAGTACCGATGCTAGTCCGCAAGGTGTGGCGGCCGTTTTATTGCATGTAGTTAACGGAGATGAAAAACCCGTACTTTTTGCCAGTAGCACACTTTCCCCTGCAGAAAAAAACTACTCCCAACTGCACAGAGAAGCTCTGGCAGTAATGTTTGCTGTAAAAAAGTTCTTTAAATATATATACGGGAAAGAGTTCGTTATTATAACTGATAATCAGGCATTAAAGGAAATTTTCAACCCAAGAAAGGGTACACCTTCCGTTGCCGTAGCTAGGTTACAAAGATGGGCAATTACCCTTTCTATGTTCAATTATACGATCAAACATAGACCAGCTAAGGATTTAACGCATGTAGATGCGTTATCGAGATTACCAATCGAAGGTAACACGGAAGTTGAGAGTATTTGTATATATTCTAATGATTTTTCTAAGGAACTGCCTATAGATAGAGTGAAAATTCAGGTGGAAACGACAAATAATAAACTGTTTTCAAAAATATATGAATTTGTGAGAAATGGATGGCCAAAATTTGTAAACCCTGAAATCGAAAAATATCGCGTTGTCAGAAATCAGTTAAGCGTAGATGACGGATGTATCCTTTACAGAGATAGAGTAGTGATTCCAGCAAGATTGAGAGTTGAAGTACTTGAAGCTCTTCACTCTAATCATAATGGAATTGTTATCATGAAAAAAATTAGTCGGTCATACGTGTGGTGGCCCAATATAGATGACAGTATAAAAGAGTTTATAGAGAATTGTCAGATATGTCAAGTTACTTCTGTTGTACCAAAAGAAAAGGTAATTTCAAGTTGGCCAAGTTGTTCTTATCCATTTGAAAGAATGCATTTAGATTTTTTCTATTTCGGAGGCAATACCTTATTGCTTGCTGTAGATGCATTCAGTCGATTTTTAAGTGTGGTTATTATGAATGGAACTTCGGCTGGAAATTTAATAGATAAACTTACGCACAACATATTTTCAATTTTTGGATTTCCAACAGAGATCGTGAGTGATAATGGTCCACCGTTTTCATCCTTTGAATTCAGACAATTTTGTATTAATAGGAAAATTAAACTATCCCATAGTCCTGCATATCATCCGCAATCGAATGGCATAGCGGAGCGACATGTGCGAATCGTAAAAGGTGTATTAAGAAAATTTTTGTTGAGCTCAAAATCAGGTTTGCGACTACAAGATAAAATAGATTTGTTCCTCCTAAATCATAGAAATTCTCCAAGTTCTGTGTCAAATGAAACTCCATCCGAAATGATTTTTGCATACAAACCCAAAATATTGTTAGATAATATAAAAACTAAGTCATATATAAAGAAAGAATATTGTAATAATAGATGTAGAATAGAAAATTATAAGAGTTTTAAGAATGAAAATAATTTGAAATCAAAATTTAAATTGGGGGAGGAATGCTTATATAAGAATCATGTAAAAGATATTAGAAAATGGCTTCCGTGCAAAGTAAAGAAAATCTTAAGTACTATAAGATATATTGTTCAAATTGGTTCACAATACAGAACTGTGCATTTAAATCAACTAAAAAAAGTTTTTAAGAAATGTAAATTTAATCGAAGTTATATAAATATTCCGAATTCTAACAATAACTTAGAAAATACAAAGAAAATCAATTGTGAAAATTCTAATATCTCTATTCCAGTAAAAGAAAAGAAGCTTGAAAAATTGTCAAGAGATAACAGCTTTCAAAATATTCCTCTTCGTAGAAGTGAACGAAATCGAAGAGAAATAAAATATTATTAAACATAGAATTTGATTAGGTTAAGTTATATCTTAAGAAAATTTGAATTGTAAAATATCTTTTGTAAATATTTTCGGAAACCATCCTGATCGTTTAATAAGCCTGGGACTGGGAAGATGTAATATATTAAGGTCGTTGAATGCAGTCAACAGTTTGACAACCGCAGCTATTACTGCAATTATTACAAGTAATGTCATTGCTACAGAGAAAGAATATTTTTGCCTCCTTCTTCCGGTCGGCTGCTAAACTATCAGTTGGGTTCTCTCCTAAGGAATTATTATATCAAATAAATGTAATATTGAATTATCTTAAACATAACAGGAAGCCGAGTAGATAGGTCTAAAAAAAGAAGTGCAGTGTCGCCATCTTTCATGCAGGGAGGACTTCGCGTTCTTCCTCTCCTTCATAGTCCCTTAATGGTGTAAGGGAAATCAAAGACTCGATGCGCTGCTGCCATTCACTCTACGTGACCAAGCTATGTACCTATAAAATATTGCATTTTAATCTTTTTTTTTGACCAGGCCAATATTGCTGTATAGATCGTCGTAAAATCTTCTCCTTCACACTCCATCGACACAGGTTAGGTCAGATTAGGCTGTGTAGACTGTTACTTCATTACATTCCTGGGGAACCTTCAAAAACTTTAAATTGACGGAGAAGTAATTTCCGATGTGCTTCCTTCAGTTCCGAGCAACAGATTGACATGTTAACAGAGAAAATGAGTAATATCCTCTGCGACCTGCGTGCGTCCATATTTTGTTAAACCTTATGTTCTCACCTTCCTAAGAACATAGTGCCCAGATAGTAGGTAAGTATCCTAATTGCGTTTCGTAGCTTTCTGCTGAATTCTTACAATTCTATAGATTTTTATGGATCTACATAGCTCAGGCCACAAGGCTTTTGATACCCTGGTGCTCTTTTATTACGTGACCATCTTAGGTCTGCTCTATTTTTTGTTTTCTCAGGAATGACTCCCTTGGCCAATTGTTGCATTTTTGTCAAGCTCCGCTCCGTTTTTGGTCAGAAGGTCGGGCCCTTTCATTACCCTCAATATTACAGTGATGGCCAGGTACCCAACCCAACACAATTATGCGAGCAATATAATGTTTCGAGCATTGTACGGTAATTTCTGCCTAGTTCAGATTTGATGATGGGATCCCATTTTAAGTACAGTTGCCTCTAGAAGCAGAACATCTACCTGAACACACAGGACACAGCATGTGTCGGGAAGTCTCATTTGATGAATGTAGGGCTATATCCCTAGAGTTTTAATTAACCCTATATCCTCATTACGTTAGCCATCAGTCGAAAATTTATTCCTTTGCCTGTCCTCACTAAGGACTCCCTACGGTATGTCGAAGTCTAGTGCACGTGCAACCAGACTTGCATCCCCTTTATCAGGGATATTGAAAAAAGATTCCTCCATCGATACAAATTATACCCAAAACCACCCAAAGAATCTTCCTCCCAAAACGTCCAAAGGGGTTTTCATCATCCACTTTCATTAAGGTCCATGCTTTGAGCGATTGGTAAGAGCTATTCTTTGGTTGATCTCTACGCCGATGACATTCATTCATTCATTCATTTTCAAATGGTCCGCTTGCCACGGGTGTAGGAGGTTGCTTAAATGGACCCTCCATAGCTCTCGATCCTCCACCATTGACTCCAAATCAGAGGAGAGATTATGGACTTGATCTAACTATCTCATCCTAGACCCAGAGGACGCCTGCCTGTTGGTACGGATTCCATAGAACGTCGTAGAATCCTGGTCGGGGACATGCGTTTAACATAACCAAACCACCGAAGCATGGACCGCTCCGTCCGCAGAAGTAGATGCTGTGCTGATGACATTTCGCGAGATAATCACCCCTATTTCCGTTGGCGTTTGTCGTAAACGACTCGTATTTCACTTCGTTTTTTAGTCCGTGTTTCTAACTTTTTTGAGACAAATGAATTGAAATGATGTCAAACACATAGATAAGGACATACAATTGTTAGCAAAAGTTGAAAAAAAAATCTGAACATCGTTTTACAACGACACGAAAAATGAGTCGTATACGACAAACGCCAACGGGAATAGGGGTGAATAGTAGAGCCTATAGATAAACAAAGTACTTCACTAGCTTTCACCTAGTGCTTATTTCGCGAATGGTAACACTTAGCTCATGTCTGATTTGACAGATAATTAGTTTTATCCTTCCGCTGAACGAGTATGGTTGTGTATACGCTTGAACAACGCTGGGAAATATTGCGACATTACTTTGAAAATCATGGTAATGTTGCAGAATGTGTGCGAAAATTGCGTACGGATTTTGGAAGAAGAGAAGCACCGTCAGCTCCGTATGTTCGTTATCTTGTGAAAAAAGTGAAAGAAACTGGCATCCTCATCGATAAACCAAAGCGTGAAAAGCCAAAAACAGTGCGTACACCCGAGAAAATTGTTGCTGTGGCAGCGCTACGTGCCACACAGCCGAAGCTACACTCGATGTTTTGCGCCCTGTTTTTGAAGATCGCGTTATCAGCCGCAGAGCTGATGTCGTTTGGCCACCGCGGAGCTGCGATTTGACACCGTTGGACTACTATTTGTGGGGTGCCGTAAAAGATAAGTGTTACGCCGACATGCCAGAGACAATTGACGCTTTAAAGGACAATATTCGTGAAGCCATTGGTGAAATACAGCTGCACACAATCGATAATGTGCTTAAAAATTGGACCGATCGTGTAGGCTACTGCATGACCCGCCGAGGCAACCATTTGAATGAAATTATTTTCCATTATTAACCGGAAGGATTGTACTTTCAAATAAAAAAAGAAATTTGAGAAAATATTCAGTAGTTTTTTCTTTATAGCATTTTCAAAAAAAAAAAAAAAAGTTATTTGGCGGACCCTTTATAGTAGTACTAGCAACGCCCGCGGCTCCGCCCGCTAGTTTCTGTTCTATTAAATTAAATTCAAATTTATTTCAGCTATCAATGCACGTTTGTTATACCCTTCACAGGAAGGTACATATATTCACTTTGTCATTACGTTTGTAACGCCAAGAAGGATTCACCGGAGACCGTACAAAATATATATATTCTGAATCAGGATCACATTCTAAATCGTTTTAGCCTTGTCCGTCTGTCTATGCCTGTCTGTCTGTTGAAAGCACGATAGCGTCCAAACGAATCGACTTAGGTGAATGAAATTTTATGAGAGGACTTGTTTTTACCGTTGCCAAGTTGGTATTAAAAAATACCCCTGTTTCCCCTTCCCCCATCCACACCCTAACTAACCTATACTGATCCGGAGGATGTAGCCGGTACAATCTTGAAAGAATTTTTAAAATCGGCCAAATAGTTACGGAGGTAGTCCCTACCACCCCTTTACCCTTCCTCCGTCACCACCTGTACTGAACCGAAAGTCCTAAGTCAATGGACATAAGATTTCACATAAATAATAAAATAATAGTTTAAAAAACTAAAAAAAACCCTTTTATAAGTAGGTACTGCACTAAAAGCAAACAAATAAAAATTAACCAATCTATTTTGAAGGTTTATCCTGGAAGGGGCTTAGTGTAAGCCATGTTTGTGTAGTTTACACTCAAGTAATGCAGTACATAATTGCAAACATGGCTTACACTAAGCCCCTTCCAGGATAAACCTTCAAAATAGATTGGTTAATTTTTATTTGTTTGCTTTTAGTGCAGTACCTACTTATAAAAGGGTTTTTTTAGTTTTTTAAACTATTATTTTATTTTTTGCTTTTTCGTGCGGTTTAATATCTACCTAAATGCTTACAAAAGTTTTTTTTTTATTGTATTGTCATCAAAACTGAAACATCAGCATGCAAAATGTATGTAAAATTTAGGTATGTATTTCACATAAATGAAAATTCGCGACAGGTATGGTTTGATTGGTTTTACTACGCGTACCTAGCTATACACTTTCCATAGCTGCAGATCTCAAATATAAGTATGTACGATTGTGCATGTGCATACCTACATATTTACGCATCACAAACTCTCATATACGTACATATTGTACATAGTTTGTTTTATCCATATTCATATTCCATACATCAAATTCAACTACGCCACAACAATTCTATTTTTAGAACGCAAATAAAACTACCCTTCCTAAGCACAACTGCAATCAAGATATCAATTTTTTTCGCATTTGGCCGAATAAGATCTATTCTCAATTTATTATATCTTGCCCTCTGGATGGGCTAGAAAGATGAATGTTAGCTCAATATACTCGGTGAAGTATAGCCTAACAATTAAAAAGATTTTTTGAGTTGACCTACGTATATTTATGAGTATAATGGCAAGTTGAGCGTAGTAAGGTAAAAATAGAAAAGTTTACACCCCCTTTTTTCAACCCTTATAGGACGAATCGGTACAAAGTATCAATTAGGTATGTAATAGTTTTGACTTATCTATTGACATATAAAGTTTCAAGTTAATACGGCTAATGGATCATGTGTTTTGAAAAAGCCTCCCTTAAAGGGGAAGGGAAGTCAAAATCCAAAAATTCTTTCTAAATATTGCATTGTCTTCACAACCCAACCAGCATGGAAAATTTCAAAATTCTAAGTTTAGAGAAAGTGGTTCAAATTTGACTTGCAAGATTTTGACACAACAAATTTTTCACGAAGTTAAGTAAAAGCCTTTAAAAACTCGTCACAGGTTTTCTAATTATTTATACTACGCGATCATATCGTTACACTTTCCATAGCTGCAGATCTCAAATTCATATATGTAGTAGATATGTATATATCACTTACGCACCACAAACCTCTTATATGTACGTAGACGTACATATATACATATTAAGTTTGTTTAATGCATATCCATTGCCTACATCAAATTCAACTACGCCATACATGAGTATGTACGTACAATGTACATTCTGAATGCCAGTCGTGCGAGTAATCATATTCTATTTTGGGAACGCAATATAAAACTACCCCTAAGCACAACTGCAATCGAGAAATCATTCTTTTCGCACTTGACCAAATAAGATCTATTTTCAATTTATTTTATCTCACCATGTGGATAGACCAGAAAGATGCATTTTAGCTCAAAATACTCGGTGAAGTATTGGCTAACAAATAAAAGCATTTCTTGAAATGACATACGTAGATTTATGAGTATAATGGCAAGTTGAGCGTAGTAAGGTCAAAATAGAAAAGTAGGGTGCAAACGATTTTCAACCCTTATAGGTCGAATTTTGAAAAACGATGAATGAGGCATGTAATTCTTTTGATTTATCTATCAATACATAAACTTTCAACTTCATACGGCTAACGGTTCGTGAGACCCCCCTTATTCCCCGCGACCCCTTTACTCCTGAGCAATTCTCACCCACCCTACGGACTAAGTTGGCCACACATTTATAAATCAGAAAAAGAATCATGAAAATCGGACGAATGGTTCTCGAGTTATGGAGAAACGAACAGACGGACGTTGCATTTTATAAGTAGTATGGATATGGATGGACTCGAATAAAAACCATGATTTCAGCAGTACGTTATACTCTAATATATAAAATGTTTTACTAATTAATTTGTATTACCATTCCTGTGTCTTCTAAATTAATGTCGAAAGTCCCCCACTCGGATGAAGATTGTACCCCACCATGGGGTAGAATCGTCTTATTAAAACAATTTTAAATGTTCTGTTTTTAAAATTATTTGGGTGAAGTTAACTTTTAAGAAATTATGGATTTTTGTAGTAAAATAATCAAAGCTTTCAATAAGAAAACAATTATTTAAATATATATTTTGGAAAAAAATTAATCGAAGTTTGCCGAAAAAAGTGTTGAATCTGCCCCACCCTACCCTAAGTGTGACATTTTACCCTGGTGTGTCATTTTAGACCACCTTCCCCTACATTTAGAAGAAACTCCCGAAGTAGGTTCAATAATAATTTTCACAAAGGCTAAATCCAGTAGAAGTTCCTTACAGCCTCGTTAAAATTTCTAGTCCATTTAAAGTATGTATACTATCAATAGCGAAAATATTTTCACAAAATATAAATTCATCTGGTATTGGCTACTTTCCACAATTGACTATTTGGCTTGGGCAAAAATAAAATGCAGCCGACTTTAAAAATCATATCGTCGATATTCAATCAAATGTAGAAAATCACCCCAAAGGCATAATTTTAGGAAATCAGTTGCAAGTTGTCCACCTGCAAAGAAATTCTATCCAGTTTCAGTAAAATGAAATTAAATAAATTAAACTATTTTCTTGTATATAACAAACGTTGTTTTGTGTGCAATTATTGACCTTTGGGCAAAAGCTGCATAGAGCATCGAATATATGCTGTGCACTTCTTCGAGTGACACTCACCATTTGATAGATAAATTGACTTTACACACCCTTAAGTCAATTCGAAGCAATGCTCTTGCCTCTTGCTATGAATCAAGAAATTTTACAATAGATACCTCTAGGGAAGAGTTGGGACGATTTATGTATTCGTGCATGATTGAATGTATGTTACAGGAGAGATTATTTTCAGGATTCCCCAACATGAGATATTGTTAGAGAGAATTAATTAAAATGTAAGCCTTGGGGGCGTCAAAGTACTCAATATGCACTGAGGAGGGGATTGGTTTTGTCTAATTTAATAATACATTAGGGATTTTGAATAATTATTATATTAGCCGTACAGTAAAGATAAAATGTGATTGCAAGATACAAATTTTTAGGTAAATTTTACTGAAAAGTTAAACCTAAAATGAAAATGCTGCGATTGGTTTGAGTAAAAGTTATAGATTATCAAAGTTACTAAAAATCGACTCTTCTGTGTACCCTTGTAAGGAGACTTATGCATCTATGTATAGATTTTGGTCATAGCATTCATTCACCTAGCCCTCCCAATAAATCATCTCCAACTTTATTGCATAATAGGAACTCAGCAACGAGCCCGTCAGACCCAATAGCTTTGTTGGATTTCAGCCTCAATAGCTTATCAATCATTGTCAATGCCAACTAGTTTATACAGCCTACTTTTGGCATCATCTCCTTCTCAAGGGTTTTCATATTCATCAATGATTAGCGATCTTAAGCTGGTGTAAACGATTAGCCACGTTCTCACTTCTTTGCCCCGATTTTGCAGCATTTTTTCTCGTTTTTCAAGCACTTTTTACAAGATTTTTTTTGATTTCGACGTGGTTATTTTACTCTTCTTTCGACTTGTTCTTCGAACATATTTTGGAATTTTTGTTTGCCAATTTTTGTCTAGTGTTTTTAGAAGTGTTTCTGACTCCGCAAACGAATTTTTTATCGGGTTTTCTGATACTATTTCTGTCTTGGTGAACTATCAATAATTTAGTCTTGATTGGAATCATCAATAGGCCTTTGATAACATGTCTAAAGCTTAAGTCTCTCTAGGTAAGGGAAGCCAAGTTCTCATTATGGCATTACTATAGACTTGAGATAGACAGTAGACACTGATGGTTAGGCCCTGTTACTGAAAATAGCACATTTATATAGAAATTTAATACTTAAGACCTCAAAGTGAACAACGTCTTACTACCAGTCATAGTACTAGATTAGGTTAGGTGGAAGTGGCTTAGTGACTTAGACCAATTAAGTCCCTTGTGATACCACATGAATGAATTAAAAATTTCGTCCTACTCGTTGAATCAGTTTGAGCTTCTGTTGAAGCAAAGGAGACTACAAATGTCAAGGTTTGTTAGATCGTTTAGATCATTGCAGTAGGAGGCACCGAAATGGAGTTTCAGATTTCGGCAGAGTGCCGGACAAGTACAGAGGAAGTGCTGAATAGTTTTCTCCTCCTCTTCGTCCAAGCAACTTCTACAAAAATCGTTTGAGAGTACGCCAAGCCCTGTTGCATGCCTACCTATAAGGCAGTGTCCCGTAATGACACCTATTCTGGCGCTGATATGCCTCCTGCCAAGAGATATCAAATTCTGGGAACGTTTGGGATCTAGCTTTGGCCTGATCTGTTTTGTCGCTAGACATATCGTGGCACCCAGCGGAGTTGAATGTTGAATTGCTCCGCCATCTCTCTGAGAGACGTGCTATAGTAGAGTTAATAGAGGCTGATTCCAGGCACTTAATTGCAGCCTGACTATCCGAGAAGATGCGGATATCTTTAGCGGATATCACGTTTTCTTTTAGCCAGGATAAAACTTCCTTTAATGCCATTATTTCCGCCTGAAAAACGCTACAGTGACCTGGGAGACGGAAGGAGAGACTAAGGTTTAGTATTTCAGAAAAAACACCACCTCCTACACCATCGGACGTTTTCGATCCATCTGTGAAGAATTGAACCGCCTCATCATCAAAGAATGTCCCCTGCTCCGAGAAAGACCTATTGGGGATGGAGACTTGGAAGTTTTTATCAAACTGTAGTTGTGGTATGGTGTAGTCGATGTTTTTCGGGAAGGTCTTAAATGTGTTTAAGATAGCAGCATGGCCAGATTTTTTGCTGGTCCACTGTGAAATTGCTTTCAAACGAACTGCTGAAGATGCTGCCGTTTGCTGCTGAAGATATCGATGGGAGTCAGGTGAAACAGGATGTCAAGTGCCTCAGAAGGTGTGGTGCGAAGAGCTCCACTGATGCACAAGCAAGCGGTTGTTTGGACTTTGCCTAGTTTATTGCGATTTGTCGCTTTTTCGAAGGCAGTCCACCAGACAGCCAAACCGCATGTAAGTATCGGCCTTATGACCGAGATGTATATAGCCAGTGGGTGATGCGAGGTTGTAGACCCCATTTATTTCCTATTGCTTTTTTGCAAGAGAAGAGAGCTATGGTTGCTTTTTTAAGACTTTCTTTTATGTTGGACTTCCAGCTAAGCTTTCTGTCTATAATTACACCCAAATACTTGGCTTCAGTGGAGAAAGTTAAGCTTATGTCATTTATAGATGGAGGGTCAATGTGCGGAATTTTGTATATCCTAGAAAAAATAACAAGTTTGGTCTTGTGAGGGTTAACGCCCAGCCCACATTGGTTCGCCCATTTTTCCTCTAACTAACTAACAACAAGGGAATACCAATACCTACTTGTCTTGCAACAACACTACTGACCATCGAATGGAACTATACATATACTTACAACAACACTGCATATCTATAGTGTTCTTCATCTAGCACTTTTCTCTTTCTATCTTGTCAATGAGAGGAAATAACTCAACAAAACAGCTGGTCAAATGGAAAAAAATTAGCTATCGCTCACAACTGGAAAATGATACCAACATTACTCTTCGATTGAAATTCGAAGCAGAAGATGACATTCTCCGAGAATGAGTTTCGCTGTGTCGATTCGGTACGAATTTGTCACCACTGGCAGCAGTGGGTGGAATCGAACTTCTCGAAGGAAGCGTATTCATCCCCTTCCCATAATATGTACTTGAAGAAAATATTTTTTATGTTTTCTATCCTTGAGTTTTTTGTTTCCTCTTGTGCAATACAGTCATGATATTGAGAAATGAAATCGATTGCATTTTAAATTGGTTCTTGCACTAGAACACTGTGTTGTAGGCGATATGGGGTGGCAATGGCAATGCACTGATATCAAGTAAATTCCGGACGGAAATTCCACAGATTTGCTCTGCTTATCCCTACTCCTCCTCCGCACTTTACTTCAGATTTAAACATTTTTCTTTCTTCGCATGTAGCTGTCATCGTTTTTCTTATATCATCCATCTGCCAGAGGCGATTCCAATTCGATATAAGTATTTGGATCGGGTGCACGAATCCGTATCCTTCACCAGTAAAAGACGAGGAGAAAATTGCAAAACATTACATGATTTCGTAGCAATCAAATATAACAAGACCATGTTGGATATTTAAATACCAGAGAAGGATGAACTCGAAGAATTATCCACCATCCACTGGATGTAGTTACATAATGGGCGATTGTATGTAGTTCAATTAGGGCTCAAGCAATGTTGACTTGTAGCTGAGTTCTTAAATTCCTGCTCATTGTTTGGACTGCCATTGAATGGAGATGACAGATATACTTAGTATAAAGTATAATGTGCGTTTAATTTGTACCTCAAGCCGAAGGCATTCGCATTTCGAAAACCCTATTTTGGAATGTGTTGCAATAATGTTCCTGATAAAGTGAAAACAATCATGTTGAGTCGATAAAGGTTGATGAACAATACATTTCTAAATTGACTCAGTTTATGGAAACATTCAGATTTCACTTTGGGCTCATTTTGATGCATACTGTGCCCTGGTGTGTGTAGTAATTATAAACGAGAGGAGTTCAGTAGATGGTTGAATTTTCTTGAACTGACTAAATCCATTTTGGTGTTTCGTCCAAACTCATATTCCGCACGCTAGCAAATTGGTTGCGAATGAAATAATTCAAGTTAATTCCCGTAATCTGCCATTCACCATCAAATATACATTTTCCAATAATCCCCCAGCCCAGTGGATGGACTTACAATGGAAACATAAATTCGCAATTATTTGAAATTAATTTCACTGCTTACAGCAACCGAGGACCCCAGCGTATATACCCCACATCCCTTAATTGAGGGAAATTAGCCCAAAGTGGCGTGCATTGAAAAGCATTATTGCTTATAAGAAAAAACAAACCAATAATTGATTTGAAAAAAGATTCAAGGTGTTTGAGATTTGACGTGATCGCCTTTTTTTTGATAGGCTGTAATTTGGTTAGATATAGGAGTCAAGTTCAAAGTTTTAAAAATTACGTACATGACAAGTCCACTATTGTGAATTGATCATAGGATGTAGGTATACGTATAGGTTTGTGAGATCTGCCATGTAAATACTGACGGTTTCCTTTTCTTATACCATATGTACTTATGACCGTGATGATTTGTTGTTCTTATACCTACACTACTTATTGGTAGGTAATACACTCTAACAAAAATGTCCAAAATCATATTATGAAGAATAATTTCATCAAAATAAAATGACTGGGAAATGAATTTGAGTTTCCGAGCCCAGAATTACCGGTGCGTATATCGAGTGTGCCAAATTGGGACCAGTCGCGTGAGCTTGAAAATGTGTCACGAGACTTGAATTAGTCGGTCAATTTGCGTCTGTCAGAGGACCTGAAACAAAAACTGGATCAAAGGATACAGCGGAACCGGTATTATATGGGATTTTGATGTGAATTACGTTCTTTATCCGATGGATGGCAGTATTTGTGACATGAATTGTGTATATGCACAGCACATGCCAGAAAGCCGCGAGGTCATTACCGTGCGTACAATGCGACTCTAATCACGGTTGAGCGAATTAGATTTATCACATTTCGCTGATGCAATCGCCCCGAAGTTGATTGAATTAAAGTGGGTGGGGCACGCCCGACGGCCGCCACCAGTGGAGATAGAATGAGTTAGCTGACGGGTATTGGAAAACAAAAAACTAATAACAGTGTTCGGGCAATTTAATTAAATTTGCGGAGAATTATTAATTGATGTTGATTTAATTTTGCTGAATGTGGATATATTGTATGGGTTGGACTTCTAATCCTCTATAATTACAAAATAAGTGCACTGCACATCCATGGAAGGGGGTTATAGATTAAATGCCGATGTTGCGAAATTTATTAAATGCTACCGGTACATTTTTCTTTGCACTTTAGGTAGGTACATAACATAATCTATTATATACTTCCTAATAGTTCAATTTTATATTGGTTTTCAAGATACCCTGTTTACCTATGGTATCTTCACTATAAAAATGCAGAGAAGGACGAAAGCGAATTGGAAATTATACTAGCAAAAGAGGAGGAAAGAACACAGGCTTCTCAGGAGAAAAAAAAAGAAACAGTGCGCCATCGAGAAAAATGAGAGGTGCTACTCCAGAAGGAATGTTCGGAAGTCTTACCCAAAAGGTAAAAAGAATGTGTCAGGGCAACAAGACAAGGAGACAAGAGACATGCAGACTGTAGGGCCGTAGGGGTGAGCAAGGAAACCTTGTAGTAGAGTCACAATCGGTGTTGACGATATTCAAAATCCCATTCCTTGAGACTGTTAAACGGCGAAGACGACCCACATTCTGCAATCAGAACCATTTAATGAAAACCAAGATTTCCGTTAACCAGTCCAAAATAAAGTACAGCAATATCTGAACTCAAATCCAAAGGCTGCTGATGGATCAGATGGCAGCGGGAGACGATTTGTGCGGAAGAGCAATACACCAACTCATCTCCAATTCATCTTAGGTTATATTGAAGGATTTAGAGAAGGTGATGTAGTCCCAGTATAAAATTATACCTGAGAGAATCGTAGAAAACCACAAGTTCTATCACAACTTCTTACTTGTTACTTCTTAGATTTAGGTGCCAAATTATTAGAACGTGAATACCCACTTTATAATAAAGAAATATTTGTCGTTTTTCTCAACCGTTCAGAACAGTGGCTTTAAAAAATGCGGAAGTACTTTTTTGTAAGTGTTGCCATTGTTTTTTAATGTTTTATTTTCATTTTAAGTATTTTTTTTTAAATTACCCCTCACGCCTAACCGGAGCGAGATAGACCCCCATAGTAAAAAAATGCTTGTATTTGACTCCTCTACATAAATCCGTCGTTAGTTTTCATCGCCAAATTATTTTACTCACCCCAATTTTTATCCTTGAATGTATTGCAAATTTGAAATTGTTTTTTTTTTTTTTCAAAAACTTTTAACGGAAATTATACTTGAATTAAAAATACATATGAAAGAACAGATTCCGGGCTTTCAAAAATGATATAGTATTTTATTATAACTGTTGCCATTGTTTTTGAATGTATTTTTTTTCAATTAAAGTATCATTTTCTTTAAATTACCCCTCCCGCCTAAACGAAGTAAGATAGACACCTCTCCTCCCATAGTAAAAAATGCTTGTATTTAATCCCTCTACAAAATACCGTTATCATTTTTTGGCGCCGTAGTTTTCGTACTCGTGCCGTATGATTTATCGACTTATGTAGGAAATCCTACAGAAACATCAAGTCTAACAAACCGCTGGTGCACAGAAGACTTAGTGGAGCGATGGTTAACGAAATTACTTCTCGAAATTGATCATATAATCGCATTACAGGACAAGCGTTTGCAATAGACAAGGTCGCGAAGCGACAAAGCAAACTGTTTTCAGTGCATCAAGTGAAGGAAGGTAATTACCTATATATGATACCAAAACCATTCAAATCATTTATCAAAGTAACCCAATATCAATTCATACATTGTTGTCCAAGTTATTGGAAAAAATACTGCTAAAACGTCTGCAAAAAATTATTCATCACAAATCGACAGTCCCAATTCCGATACACATAAAAATTTAAATAAATTAACCAAATTTCAAAGCTAAAACTATAGTATTTTAAATTACTTGTATGGGTCGTGCTCGTGCCATTCCCCGGTTGCCAATCCCACCCTATTCCAATTTGTATAGACCATGCACATCAGTGTTAACAATCTTACAACTTTTGAAATGCATCTTTTTTTTACAGATGTGTGGATACATTTTCAAATTGTCCATCGGTAACGCTGAGCCGCAGTATTCGAAGCTGTATTCGACCATTCTGAAGTCATATATACAAATTTTGTTTCTTAATTAAAAACAAGTTTTCTTTAAAAAAGAAGTACCTACCTCTTTTTATTTCTTGAGAAGTTAACAACATTGTGGTTTAGTTAGTTTAGTTTAGTTTAAAGTGGCTCTCGATGAGAGAAACACGTAGGCCTTTATTCAGCCCATTGTGCATACCACTGGGATTTGAGGAGCTGTTTCTTTACTGGTTACTCATGTAAACCATTTATAAAGCCAAGAATGTTAGCGGCGCTGATGTTACCTAGATCACTGAGATCATTGAGAAAATAGTTTCCTAAGTAGCTCCTTCTTAAATTGGCCAGGGCAGGGCAGCTGCAAAGAAAGTGAGTGACGGACTCGTCCTCCTCCTCGTCCCTACAGCTTCTGCAGAAGTCATTATATGGCAGACCAAGCCTTTGCGCGTGTCTGCCTAATACGCAGTGCCCGGAGATCACATTAACAATTTTCGAGATGCTGGATCTATTAAGTCGAAGAAGCTCCTTGGATCGCTTTGCGTCTAGAGCTGGCCAGGTGAGCTTGGCAGTATCGCAGTATCCCAAATTTTTCCATCTGAAACCTGCACTCATTAACATTGTGGTTAAAACAATTCTGAATCTTTTTCTTTAAATAAGTCCTATTTAAACTGTTGGTTGATTATGGTATACGTGATGTTATTCCTTAGCTGTTTTGCCCTTGTAAAATGTTTGTCTTCGTAGTCTTCATTGTGATGTTACCGACTTAATCGCATCGTCCGAAAATAGATAAGGCTTCTGGCTTTAAAAAAGGGTTTTCTTATCTTACAGAGGGCAATAGAACATGATGTCGTCTACTGATGAGCCCACCCACCACATCGGGGCGAAACGCATTAATGGAGACGAGGCTAACACAAATTGTAAAATTGTGATGACAACCATTTTATTCAATTCATAAATATGTTTATGTTTTGAAAGTAGTTTGATTGGATGCTGTCATTCGGTTTGTTGCTGCATATCCCTTTCGGTACATCTTTTTTGTTCTAAGGCTAAGAAATTATATTTTTTTCTTTTTGTGGCTACGTATACACCTACTAAAAACATTGTAAAATTATTTTTGATAAATATTGGTTCTAAAGTGGTTTTTGGGGACGTTACCATACGGCATCAATTGTCTCAAGTGGTAGCAAAATATATGAGAAAATTAATATTTTTGTTTTAGTTTCTTATTTTTATAAATTAATTTTTAAACAAAATTGAAGAAAAAAATGTATAATTAATTTTTTTAAATTAAATACATTGTAAAAAAATAAGGATTTTTTAAAATATTAAGAAAAAAAAACACATATTTTCATATATGTTTAAAACTAAAAATATAAAAAAATAATAAATTGTTGCATTTATAATTGATTTTCTTTGTTTACTTCAAACATTACAAGTACTACACATTAAAAAACAAACATATTCCAAGATAAACACGTGTATTTATAAAAAAAAATAATTAAAAAATAAAAAAAATATTACAAAAAAATTAAATATTCAGAAAAATCTAAGTATTTATTTTTTAATTGAAACTAAATTAAAATGTAATGATATTCAAGACTACTTATGCATAAAAATACATTTATTTTTATACATATGTAGGTATATAATATAATTTTATTCATAGAAATTATGCCTTAAAATGCACCTCTAAATAATATTGATGCCATATGGCAACACAGAAAAGGAAAATTGTGCCAAATTGAATTGACGGAACATATATGTTTATTATATTTTTTTAATTGTTCGCCTGATATTAAACGTTGAAATAAAATCGAAATTTATAATGTATTTGACAATTATCAATTTAAAAAACAAATAATAAAAATAGTCTTCCGACGAAAAAATTCGAACTCTATTGCAGACCCATCTTTCACGAAAGCTAAAAGCACAACGATGACAACTATTACCCAATTTTTTTGCTTCCAAAGATTAGGGAGATACTTAACGAGGTTAATCAGAAAAAAAAATAGAAAAAATATACTCAGATAGAGAGAATGGGCATTATGAATATTCGTGTTACCATATGGCATCAAAATACCGAAAGGGATATATAACTTACACCGTAGGTACATATCAAATCCATTCTTCAGAATTACCAGGCGACAGAGAACGCAATATTACGACAAAATAAAGCTGGTGTACCACAAGGCAGGATGCTAAGTCCAACGCTATACCTATTATTTAGGTTAGGTACCTACTAGCGATAAGCGATCTTGCCTTCAAGCCTTTACCTACATCTCGCAAAAAGTTCAAGTTTTACTTGAAAAATTTTAAGCATTCGCATGAATAAAATTGCTATAAGTAGCCATAAATGCTTAATATTTCGAGTTGCTGTATCGAATCATAGGAAAGGATATTTATATTTGGCTTGACATACCTACAAATAGTTTGAAACATTCAAGAGCCCTTTTGAATTATTGAATTCTTAATTTAAAATAAAAAGTCCATTCATCAAATTAGATTCATTTTCCCCTAAGAATTGGAGCGCAAAGCCTCACAGTATTAATGCTGTGTGATTAGTAATTTATAAATTTTAACCTTGCAATTGATTTGTAAAAGTCACTAATTAATGATTTACATTGTAGATTGCGGTTCGTTAAGACCTTTCAACGAGTTGGGAGGATAAAATCAACCCCTATCCACGTATGATTGCTTAGAGGTCTATAATATATAAATAATTCACGCTGTGGGATTGTAAATTTAATTACCTACTCTTGACGTTCAGGAAAATTATATGTACAAATTAAAGTCAATTATGCTGGAGTAGATACATAATTGCCAAAGCGATAAAAGTTATTTACAAAATGGGCAGTTGGTTGGGTTCGCCTCTCAAATCTGACTAACATCCTAATCAGAAGAATCTCTTTTGCACATCATTGCTGTGTGATGGCAAAAATATGTAAGCCACACATAACCTCATCGTATTTTGCTTAAACAACCGCATTATGCTAAGGATATCACCCTTTAACGTCTCATAACCAGCCCCACAAAGTACTGCAACTCCATCAGACCAAAACATAAACGCAGTGTAATTCTTGTTTTATGCCCCAACGCCATCAATCCACCCTCTGATGTGAAATTATTCCAGTTATTTATAGTTTTTGCCCTTATCATGCCGACTTGCACAATCTAACGGGGGATATGGCGTTCATTTCATTGTATTCAAGGATTTTCAACCCTTCCCCATGGCTGAAGTAAGCATAAATAATTCATCCCTCGAATGGGGTAAGGAACATGTAGAGATGCCGTGTATTTCCTCGCGCACGCAGAAAAGAATTGTTGTGCTTGAAAAGACGTCGACACGAAGGCTTACACAATCGATAACTAAAATCAACACAAGACGCAGCACAAAGGAATTTTGAAGCTGGTCGCGTGGGACTTTCGAAAAGGAAACTAATTGCTGACCTTCAATGTTCGTTATATTATAACATAACAAACTTACGAATTGGTATATACACAATACACATTGCTTTGTACAGGCAGATAGTGTTCTTTGCCGTTCCAATAATTTGAGTTCAATGCACGGAACGGCTAGGGGCTAGGGCACTGCTGATACTAAAATCATCAACCAGCTATACCTATACTGATACATAAATAAATTACTTCATTCTTGAGCAGATCAGCAGCCGGTACTGTAGATTTGGATAGATTTTTCGTTTATTTTTGGTGTGTAGATGGACAGAAAAAAGGATGACTGGAAGTGTTAGATAAGTGTGCCTGTTACCTAAATTCAATTAGCAAGATGGGTAGAAATTAAATGTTATCTCAAAGTAGTTGTTGTTAGATGTTTATGTTTTTATGACAGACCTTGAGGTTTCAACTCTATAGGTCTGTCAACAGGTATACTTTATTGACCTAAATTGGTTTAGGAATATTTCGAAAACAAACTGTTATCTGTGTTTAAATTTGAATGTAGGTAGTGCTTTACTTTAAATGTCTTTATGATTGCATAATAACGAAATCTTCAACCCCCGCCCAACTCAAGGGCATTCCAATTATGGGCAAAATAAGAGCACCAGCTTGTTTCAATTTATTTTTGGCAAATTGAGCGGCCATGCTTCGGTGACTTGGTCATGTTAAACGCATGTCCCCAATTAGGATTCCACGACGTGCTATAGAATCCGTACCATCAGGCAGGTGTCCTAGATAGACCTAGATAGAGAGATGGTTAGATCAAGTTCATAATATCTCCTCTACCCTTATGGGGATCGCCCTTGATGATTTAGAGTCGATGACGGAGAATTGAGAGCTATGGAGGGTCCACTTGAGCAGCCTACGTGACCCAGTTAATGGCCATTGGAAAGGAATTAATGAATACTATTATAGTTGAAGTGGATAGCACTTATTTTATGTACGAATGGCGCCCAGTGTGAGGCCTGCTCAGAATGACACAGATTTTAACGTAGATTTTGAAAACATTGCGCGTTTCTTGCATAAGGTAAGTATTTCTGTCCGAAATCATAAAACCAGGGAAATATTGTGAACTAGCTTTACAGAAGTTTCATTAAATTTCTATATTGTGCCCAATGTTTGCTATCTCTGTCTCTAAGAGTTAACAGTATTCGATAGCTATAATAGTTTTTGCAAATCATATTAGATTTATATATGGCGCTTGGTGTGGGGCCTTTATCATTTTAAATTGAACGACTGTAATTTAGAAAGGCGCTCACCTTTCTTAAAGAAAGTAGGCATTAGCCTGTCATTATTTTAGCAAACAATCTGTTTTATACAAAGTTTTTCAAAAAAAAATGGTAACCACCGGGTACTGGTCTCGCTCAACCGGGCTTGGCTTGCTAAACTTATAAGCGCGAGTGTTGAACACGAAGAAAATAGCAACACTATAATGCTCTGTTGGAATGACTGACTGAACGAGTCTCAGATGTCTTACATGAGCCCCTCAGAAAGAGGGCATATAGCGGATGAATACACAAGATTGAATCAACGGTGTTGTCAACAGTCGAGATGGCAGATCGCAGATATCTTGCGTGAGCTTCTCTGACATATTTGGAGCTAAGGTCTGTAGGTAAGGATTTTCAGCACTAGTCAGGGTGCTGAAATAGAGATGGTGGCGGATGAACCCTTTATGGGCCAACGGCAGCACTCATATCCCCGAAGTGGGTTACTGACAACGGAGTATCCGACCCGCTGTCCTAGGGTCATCTTAGGGCCTGGTCCTCCAGGTTGGGGGTTGTGCGTGGGGCTAACTACCCAACCACGGAAAAAATAAATGGTTACGAAGCAACCAAAAGCCTCGGATACGGATGGATTTACTGTTGACGACCCTGCAAAACGAAAAAAGGACAATGACGTTCGGATCTGCACGTGGAATGTTCGAACCCTGAACAGACCGCGTGCAGAGCCTGAGCAGGAATTCTGATGTATTCTTATCTATATGGAGTACACTGTTACCCGTTCCTAAATACTCCGGAAATGCAAGAACTCTTTGAACTCTTGAACTCTGGACGCTGGCACTGGTGTGGTGAGTGCTGATATCATAGGCTCCAAATCGCTTAAGAGTATTCTCGGCTTTCTCCGAAACTCGAAAAAAATGCTATTAAAAAGGGGAATTCTGGATTTACTTCCTGGTAGCACAATGGAACCGTTGCGTCTGAGTGTGTCAGAGCAGTGTTTGCTAACGCGACAAACAAAAATGTCTAAAAAGCATATCCTGATTCGACCTACATAAACTTATGTGTATAATGGCAAATTGAGCGTAGTGATGTCGAAATAGAAAAGTTTGCACCTCCTTTTTTTAATTCTTATAGGACTAATTTTGAAAAACCATGAATGAGGCATGTAATAATTTTGACTTATCTATCAACATACAAACTTTCAAGTTCATACGGCTTAAGGTTCTTCAGACCCCCCTACTCCCCGCGACCCCATACATCTATAAATCTGAAAAAAATCATGAAAATCGGACGAATGGTTCTCGAGTTATGGAGGGACGAACAGACGGACGATGCATGTTATAAAGTAGTATGGATTTATTAGAATCATTGGGATAGAGAAATCTGCAAACTTAATATCTCTGCCCTAAAATATTTCAGATATACATTTTAAGTCTGTCTAGTTTGGCTACCAACTGAACTTCATTACTTACTCGAAAGTGTGAAGTTATAAAGGTTTCTTCTTTATTTGGAGTTTAAGGCTAAAGTAACCGCTGTTCCCTGGCTGCGGCCAGGTTTGTTTAGAAAAGAAAAATATTATTTCGCTATAATGATCACACAAAGAAATTCAACTTTTCTCCTCAGAAATAAATTATATCGACAAAAGAATCTAAAACAATAACCCAACGACAAGCAGAAAGTTTTCACCCCAGACAAAGCCGTCGGCAGCGCCCAGAACATCATCCCCACAAAGCAATACATTTCTATTCCAATAACACACACAGCTATGTATATGGCAATTTGTAAATAAAATTGCTAAATTAAAGGAATAAATTGGTTCTCCAGAAAGGCGGCCATATTAATTTATTATGGAAATCTGATTTACAGTTTTCATATTGTAAGCTATAAGTTAATCGTTTCATTACTTTAGTAAGAACATTTTAATGGAAAAAAAATAAATAAATAGGTGGCGCAACAGGCGTGTATACAACCTAGGCCTAGCTTCTCGCAACCATTCGTTTTGCGTGAGTTTCTATTTTTGGGACGAATGGAAGGGACCTACAATTTTATGCCGAGTCCGAACGGCTGAATTGAGAAGCCTTTTCAGGACAGTCATACTCTCGGATGTTAGTCAGACGTTCGCGAGTGGTGGCGCAGTAGAAAAAACCTTAAGATGTAATTTGTGTTTTTCCGGGGATCGAACCTGAGATCCGTCGCACAGTAGTCCAGCACACTAACCACTGCGCTACTGCGCCAAATTTAAATGTAGTTTTATTTTAATTCGTAGGTACTATTTGACGACGTTTAAAAACGATTAGTATTCATCATGTAAACACTGTTTTCGACTCATCAAAAATCCTTTATCATAACTCGAATAAAGGGTTTTTTTTGCAGCCTAAATTGTACTCATGGCAGGAACGATCAATTTGTGTACACATACAATAAGTTGCCCATTCCAAGCACATGATGCAAGCAAAAGTACGTACGTACGTAATCCCAGCTAATCTGTTGTAATTATCTGAAAAATGGTCATTAAAAGATTAGCTGTTGCTTGTAATTGAATTTTGCTATCCTTTGGTCGAGATGGAGGGTGATATGCTCCTGTCAGGCAAGTCCAGCTATTTTATGTATTGTCCTATTCGCTGAAGCTTTCCTTAATTTTCTATACCTACTCTTTCTTTTCAGAAAAACTCCCCCCGTTTACTCCTCTCATACGGAAAAACGGAGCTACAGCTACCGCAATTGTATGATTGAATCTCATCCGGCAAACTTATTGTCCTGTAAGAAAAAGGATATCGAGAGAAAGAGCTTCAATTTGGTATCTTGTCTTACTGTTACCTTGTCGTTCGCCAGTGTGCAATACCCACCTACTTTAGGAGGGACAAGTTAAGCGCTAATCAAATGATTCAATGATTTTCTTCTTCGATGGTTATAACTTATAACATTGTATTTGGCTATTATCCCTGCTTTTAGTTTCCTTTGACGAAAATATTTAATTTTCTTTTTTTCAAAATGAATGGGTTTTGGTAGTATCAGTTGATGAAGTGGGGAAAGGATTATAAACAAGGAAGTATTGGGGACTGTTTTTTTTATAATGTCACTAAGCGCTCTGGGTTAGGACAATTAGGTGTGTCTACAAAGCATTTGGGTTTTGGTTGTACTTTGAGCTGATATAGATATATAGTGCAAGATTGAACAGTTAATTGAACCAACGTTTTCAATCGAAAACAGCAAATGAGCTATAGTTGATCCGCATCGCTTTATATAGGTAGTAAGCGGTCTGCATTGGACATAGCAGACGTTAAACAGCATGCAATATAAATTGGTGGGCTTAAAACAATCGTTGGAAAGTGTTGCACTTTGAGTTAAATTAAAAAAAAAAATTATATAAGATCTTTTTATTTTGGGGGTACAATTCGAGGTGAGCCAAAACATCTCCATTTAAGTCTGTTCCTTAGTCATCCCTTACCATTCATTAAAAATTTAAAAGGTCTAGCCAGACCTTATAAATGCCAGAAGGGTTATTCTAGGTTATCCTTACTGCGTTTACCCTATGGGCTAGAATCAAAGACCGTGCGGGTCATAGTCTATAGACCGCCATGATATAGTCAATATAGGGTATAGTATGATTTCCTGTTAACTACATATACCTACCTAATTTTCCACTTTAACCTCTAAATCCGTATAGCGGTATGTTACCTCTGTAATTCTGAAGTATCTCTTATTTTATGAACCGAGCAGTCAATGCTTTTCATACAAAAAAGGACTCCTATCTAAGCCCAACAATTTTAATAATTTTTTTTTTCCTTAACTGTAACGGTTCAATTTTTTCTATTCACTCTTCAATCGATTTACTTATTGGTATCAAATCGATTACAATGATGGTTATCGCCTTGCCTATGAAGGTAACACTCGGCGTGTGAAAAGCCACTCTCCTAGTCGAATTCGATAGTAATTAATTTGCCTCAAACCTTTTTGGCCAATGACGGTGATAATAACAACAGTTGCTTTTATTGTTCAAGTGTTGTGTCCACAAAATTTCGTCGCAACGCAAATATGGTGCCAGGATTTTGTCAACACACAATAATATTCATGCACGAAAACAATATTCGCGTGTGTGTTTAGCCGCACGTGATGTAAACTTTATGAAAGTTCTAGTTTGCCCACAATGCGAAGTAGAGATTTGAAGCTGAGATTGGTTCGGGGCGTTAATTAGTTTGGTTTTGGTTTTGGTTTTGGTTTTGCGCGTTAGTTAGACTTATGATTGATTTTTTTTTTGTTAGGAGCGACAACAAACTTTTTTTTTTAAACGAAAAGTGTTATACAAGTGAAACCTTATCCTCAGCATGGAAGTGATGGTAATGACAAACATTTTCTAAGTTGCATTCTGAGTGTGATCAATTGTATTTCCGTATTTAAATGAAGGTCACAAAAAGATGTACGCCGGAGGCAATTCCGACAGTAAGAGTGCTTCGCAGTCACTAAATAAAAATAAAAACACGGATTACCATAAATAGAAATAAATAAAATGTGCAACTCAGGTATTAGATTGTAATAATTATGCTAATTTTATTGTTGCAACAAGTGGTGCATCTCTAATATAGTTAGAATGATATTAAAAATAGAACTGTTGCAAAAGTTTTGAGGCCCAGCTCCATATATATAATATGTAAGTTATAAGTCAAGTACTTTTAGCCCCCTCATGTAGCTGACCTCCCCGTGGTAGGGGGTGGGCAACATGTCTAGGTTCACCTAGACATGGCTAACATAACACACACCCAATGATGACAAAGCGAGCCTCGGATATTGCCAAGCCTATCAAAATAGGGTGCCTTTTGGCGCCAGGCCTGAAGGTTGGCAGCTTGTGACGTTTGGCAGTCGGCCGGGCTTAACCCGATGGTGGTCAGAGGGTGGAGACGCTATGCACCAATAGGGGCATAAGTGGACTTTTGGTTACTCGACAACGGCATCGACTTAGGATAGGCCTGGAAAAGCCCTGGAGCTTGTTGGGGAGGCTGTCAAATATCGACTAGATATAGTTGGTGTTTCCTCAACAATGCAAAGGTATTCTGGAACTGTGGACCTTGCGGATGGGTGGAAACTCTTCATGTCGGGAGTAGCACCTTCAATGTCTTTTTAGGCTGGAGTAGGGATACTCACAAGTCCCAGACTGCCAGGCAGAGTATTGGAGTGGATATCATTAGGAGGGAGTTTTGCGATCTTAAAGCTAAACCTTGAAAGATCAACTCTAGCTCTAGTGCAGGTATATGCACCGAATCTGGAGTTGGAATACGCATCTTTCTTAAAAATTTTTTTTTTAAATACTTCTCCCGGGAAAGGCAAACCTATAACGCTTCATCAGCGTCCCGATATGCTTGCAGATGTATGTTAGTTCTGCACTTAAATTGCTGCAAATTGTAGTCTTCTGGAAATATAACCCCAGGAAGCGAGTTCCAAAGTTTGCTTGTCCTGTAACAGAAGGAGTTTTGGTAAGATGATGTCCTCGCGGTTGTCAAGTGTACTGTATGGTCATGAGCATTAGCAGCCTGTCTTGTGGGGCGCCCAAAAGTTGCATTTCGAGGGATAATGTCCTTGAGTTCCTCGGTTTTCAGTGAACCTAGCACTCATCTCTTACCAGATACAACAATATGAATCCGGGGGTAAACGGGAGATGGAAAATAGAAAATTTCACTCTCTATCTAGATTTTCTTACCTCGTAGATGACCTTTAGTACGTGGGGGGTCGTAGGGTGAGCTAGCATGGTGAATTTCTGGTGATTGGTTGGTGGTACCAGGAGCACGTCAAAATTCGGCAGAAATTGAGGTCATGTGGGACTCGTTTACATCCAAGTGACTGGTGAATGTTGAAATCGTCGTTCGTCTAGGTGCGTTGTTAGCACGTCCGGTTTCTATGAACGATCAATGCAGTGAGTTGCTTGATCACAGCAAAATAAAAAACTCAAACTTACCCTGACGAGGGATATTATTAATATTATGGTGGGAACACTTAATAATTTCTTTTAATACGACTTTTGTGTCGGATTTATGAATTCCGATCGACTTTTACGAACTCGATTTTATTCGCGGATACTTGCACGCTCACGCTCACTCACTATCACTCTTGGCAAATTAAAAAAAAAACGAGCGCTCGTTCACAAGGGCTTTTATAGATGTAGGAGCATCGAAAGATATGTGAGTGTGAGATAACTCTCTAAATATATAGGTACACGTTGCGTTTTATCTTGGTGCAGTGGCTCTTCCTGTGGGAAGGCGCCATATGCGTGATGATAAGGTAGAATGTCAGTTTCTTTTTAAATAAGTGTGCAAGCATAAGAAAAACATATTTTTGATGGTTTTTTTTTAGGACAAGTGTTACGCTACAATTGCAACAAGTTCTGAAACCAGTATGGACCTACGGGCTCCAGTTGTGGACTTGCACATGGCAAACAAATTTGCAAAATAACCAAGTCTTCCAAAACAAAGTACAATGTACTAAGAAACAAAGTTAATGCATTTCTTGGTACCTACATACACAACGATGATTTACATAGAGATCTAAATAAGAGTTAGGTACGACCAAGAAAATAGGCAATACGACCAGGTGCTATCCAATGACGAAAGTCAGTCCTATCGGGAGTTTTTTTTTCGAAAACATATACCTAACTTATAAACGTTATAAAAGCGTCACCACTGAAATTCTACAAGTATCTACCTATCTGGCAAATATTAAAAATGTCCACAACGAAATCAATTCCGATGTCCTTTTATTTCTATAGTTATGGTCCTGTTTGTACTCAAGAAACAGTCGGTGTATTCACCTCCTACTAATTTAATTGAAGCTTGTTCCTATTAAAGCGACTCGATTGTTTCCACTTATTGCCATGTTCAACTTGACAGCTTCTCCAGCAATAACAGGAACACAATATGCCAGAAACAACTAAACTAAACTCATTCAACATGTCCATTACATGAAGCTAACACCCTCAGATAAACAACAGTTATAGAAATCAGTTTTGTACTCAACCAACAAGTCATGTACCCATCCTACCCAAGACTGCATTGGCACTGGCAATCCAAATACATTTTAACCGTAGGCACTCAGAGTCACAGTCCATAGCACTTAATTCACTGTAGAAGTGTGTCCTTGTTTTTGTACAAATTTTCAACATAGGTTACTGCAACACCAAAACTACACCATCTTGGCCTTAATAGATACACAGCTGCCCATTCCTCGGCAAAGTCCACTTATATTCCATGCAGCCCAGCCCATTGGTTCTCAGCACATAAATGTATCGAAAGAATGGGAAAAATCAACTCAAACACATTTCAAGACGGACTTTGTTTGACATTTGAACATGCACAGGGGGATCCTTTTTGTGTTCGTCTTATATTGTTGTTTTTCGAAACAAGGCATGTGAAACGCTGGCAGTTGGATTTTTTTTACGATCCACCCCGGTAATAATATGTTAGCCTCGCGCCACCTAGAGCGACATAACAGCCCCCTATGGTACATAGGTTCCTTGGTATTTAATTGATTTTATGGTTTCGACTTAGAAGCTTTAGCCTGACTGTCGTCTGGCAAGAAATACGGTATTGGTGGCGTCGGCGACGCTGTGCTTCGAGTTGTATAGTCGTTGTCGGTGTCGTTGTCGACTCAAACAGCATTACCATTGAAATGTTTCACTTGTAAGAAGATGAATAGAATCGAGCATTCCAGCAATTCAACGGAACGGCTCCCACTGGAGAAGTGGAGGAAATGGGGGAAACGGATATCTCTTCATTTTACAAATAAGTAGAGAGAATACGCACTGATGATGGAATTAATGGATAAAACCCCTGAAACGCGCAAAGATCTACCACATACGGAGCGGATTTGAAATTCGAAGAGGGAAGTAGAGTAGTACATGAATGAAGAAGAACCCGCCTAATGGCAGTTTTGGGAATAACCGAATGGGAATGGCAATGGACACGAAGTAGCAATTATGTTATGAAGATGTTTGAATTTGAAACGGTTTCTCTAAATGTCACATCTGGGGGCTGGGCTGCTGGTAGCTATTATGAATTAGTGAGAATGGGCGACATGATTTCAGTGTCACTTGAAGTAATGTCACCATAAAATTGTCGGAGAAATTGAAGCAATTTGTAAGATTTATTTTCGGATTTTAATTTTTGGTATACATATTCTGGTGGTAAGGATAAACCAATTGAAATGATTGGACTGAAAATGTTCTTACTTAATTTAAAGGTCAGTTGTAAGTAGTTCGGCACACCACCTACACAATTTTTGGGAGGTATGTCTATGCTAGAAATAAATAAATATATTGCCCAACATTATATAAAATATCTACAATTTCATCTTGAAAGTGATAAAAAAATTCATGCTGATATAAACAAGCGGCTAAATGGCATGGCGCGAAATAACGTTTTACAAAATAAGCGGAAGAAGCAACACGAAAAGCTAATTAAAAGAAGAGCAAGAAATTGAAATGCTAAAGAAAAAAATGCGAGTAAATCTTACAGCGAGAAGATCGCAAGACGAAATGGTAGTTTGCCACATGACTTCGGCGAAATAAGGACATTTTTTTGAAACCCCACCAGTCAGCCGATCATTTGAACAATTACCAGCAAAATGCAGCCAGCTAGCCGAGTTTTAGTATAAAATTATGCATTTGGTAGGAATATTTGATAAACTCAGACATATTTCACTGGAATGTTGTGTGCATGAGATAAGAACGCCATTATGATTTAAGTAAATTGTACGGAAATTCTAAGGCACTTGTTGCTTTCAGCGCCACCTGTTTGTTCATTGTGAATTGAATTTAGCCAGCTGCCAGCCAGCAGCTCTCCGACTGGGGAGAAAATCAAGCGTTGTTGCCAGCAGTAGTTGACAGCAGGTGGTTGCATTAATTAGCGTGTGTAATGTGCCTCAACTGGCAACTATTGGCAACCACTGGCTGGAGAGGTTTCATAAAAACACAACTATATGTAGTTGAAAAATATTTAAGCCGTCGCGAGATAATCTTAATCTTAACTTCCGACAACGCTATTAGCAGATCTAACTCTAATTTATTAAACGTTAGTCGAAAGCGTTTCTAAACTCCTTTATATGACGTTTCTAAGACCCATCTCGAATCTGTCAGCTAAGTCTAGTCACCTTACCATCAAGTGCATATTATGAAAATGGAAACAGTCCAGCGTAGATTCATCCTAGCTCGTGTGCTCGGCTGGGGCTGGGTATGTCACTCATCCACATTCAAGATTCACATTGCTATATTACAATTGTAATACCAAGAGGGATTTAAATGCTATGGTAGAGTGAATATACAATAATTTTAACGTCAATCTGACAGCAGATATAAAATCCTCTTGAGTTTTAGTGATTCGGTGACTGTAGCGCGTAGAAAACACCTCTCATTCGTCAACAAATTTGTACAGACCGGTATAAGACTGCAAAAACCAAAATGGGGGCGACCAAGATCATAAAAATCGTGGAGAATCAGTCTAATAGTAACGATCCGAACTTTTTAATTTGTGTGCGCGCAAGTACTTTAAAACGGCATAAGTCATTATTATACCGTATTCCGTAGAAGTACAAAAAGCTGCATCCATTCCATATATAATTAAATTGATAATCAGTGCCGACACTACTGGAGTGCAATGAATCCGAATCGGAAGCATCAAAAACCCCTTCACCGGCCTAGATTAGATAAGATGATAGGTCGAGAGAGCCTTCACCGGCCCCGGCACTGCGGCCACTCTAAAGGAGCCTATTGTGCCTTCCTTAAGCCATCTTTTGACTCCGGAGACAGTCATAAAGATAAGAATCTTCTCTGGGTAAGTCAGCTGTAGTAACGAGAGAGCCGGACATTCCATGAGAATGTGAAGAGAGGATTCATCACTCTTCAGGCATAGTCCGCCCGCATGTGTGTCTGCGGCCTAAAGTGACCGTATGGGCTGCGATGACGGTCCTAATAGGAATTATTGGCCTTTACAGTTACAGTGGATGAGCGTTATATGGAGATGTTGGAGCACTTCTTGGCGCATAAATTGCCAAAATTACCTGGATATATTTTAAACTTCTGACTTGCGTTAGGACTTAGGATGCACGTCGACCTAAAAGATCTATTGTGGTTGGCGTCAGTTATATGTTTAGGTTAGTAGCGCTTCTACTTTCCTAATGTAGCTGATGATACATTCACCAGAGGATTTCCTTAGTTCTTCGGTACTTATATTACTTCCCTGAAAAATTATTTCCTTCTTATACCGTAAAGGGCCGGGCATTCACATATTATGTGTTCGGCTGTTTTGTCTTCTTCCAGACATAGTCTGCACTCCGGTGAGTCGACATAATGCATTTTATTTAGGTGATATTGCAGACCGTGGTGACCCGTTAGGTAGCCTACTAGGTTTTTGATATCATGCCTGCGAAGATTTAGTATCTTACTTTCATCTACTTTGAAGTGCTGAATAGCTCTTTTGGCCTGTCTTAGGTTTGGGATGTTCTCCCAATATGAAGTACATTTGTTTTGCTCCCAGCTTTTTATAGCCAGATTTATAGCTGATTTGGGAATCGAACAGAACGGTTTAGGTCCAATGAAAGGGGTTTCCGAGCCATTTCTGGCTAGTTCATCGGCTTTTTCGTTTCCTTCAATTCCCTTATGTCCGGGGACCCTCCATAGACTGATTTTGTTCCTGTAACTAAGTGTTTGGAGGTAATCGAAGCAGTGTAGTACTGATTTGGAGTCAATAATGTGTCAGCTAAGGACTTTTATAGCTGCTTGACTATCCGTGAATGTATGGATGTTGGCGCCTTTAATGCCTGAGTTCTATATCAGGCTTGCGCATTAATTAATGGCATGGAGCTCTGCTTGAAATACGCTGGGGCTTTTTCCCATAGGTATTGAGATGTTCCGATTTGGTCCATGGATACCAGCTCCTACACCCGACTCCATTTTAGAACCATCCGTATACCACTTTAGGCCGTTTTGGCTGGGTTATTGCTAACCCATGCTTCTCTGTTTGTGATCGATGACAGGGAATTTATAGAAAGACTTTCTTTTCTGCACCAGTCTATGACTATCTTAAGGGCGTTTTGCATTCGAGTTGTAACCTCGTTCGGTTCTTTGTCCCTAATAATGATTACTAGGTCATCGGAGTATCCAATTACATATATTGAAGACTGAATTACTTAGGTCTTGAAGTAGGTTATCAACCAACCAGAGACCATAGTAGGGGTGAGAGTACTCCTCTCTGAGGGCAGATACTGACGTACTGACGAGTCAGTGCTGACGAAGCAGTTATTTTCCGACTTTTAAGCATTACCTTGATCCAGTTGATGGTAGGTTGATCTATACCTCTGCGGGTCAAAGCATTTTATATGGAGTCATATCCAGTGTTGTCAAAAGCACCCTCAATGTCAAGGAAGGCGCATCTTCACTTAGTCCTGATGGACTTTTTCCTGTGGGGTTATCTCAAATCTAAAATTTACGCCAATAAATCGACTTTTCTGACGCATATGAAAGAAATAATATTCATAATGAAATGATAGCCATCTCGAACTTTACCTATACGCTATACGCATAGTATCCAATAAGACACCGTAGGGTTAATCAATCGGAACTTATTTATCCTATTTAGAGCACTGGTTCCGGACACTGCTGAAGCCTGATTTTTGCAATTTCCCGTATGTTTAACGACCGTTCACGAGAGATGGCCCAGTGCAAACAACTTTCGAACTTTCTCTCTTCCTTAACTTGTAATCAAATTAGATTCTTTGTAAAAAAAATACGTAATTTCTATTCGCATTTTGTATGCCTTTTACTTCTTCGCAATAGCATTAATTGAATCCTAATTGAATCCGCTATATCAAAGGGCTCAATATCCATTCACAGTGATAATCGTAAGCCCGTTTCTTTGTAAATGGGGGAAAAATTATAATTAAGCTCCGCGCATAATAATTCTCAACTTACGACCCAGAGGATAGAGAGCAACTCCTATTGACTATCGTCGGTCTATTATATTCCATGTATAAGGTCTTCGTAAGTCGTTCGCTATGCATAAAAGCCATTAAGACGAATTAATTCCATTAAAATCATCCGAAAGGCATCAATACCGGCGGCAGAAAGAGATTGAGCGCACAGCCACCCCATCATCAATCTATTCATCGATGCCCTCGTATTGATTACAGGACTCAATAAGGATAAATGCAAAGAAGCAACGAGAAAAATGCGAGACAGCGATAGAAAACGCCCATAATATCAGCTCCTATCCGCTCATTTATCTCCGCACCAGTATCGGCTCCCTCCCGTACAACAGAATTGAACTTTAACCATAAGCTATCGTTCAAAATCCTCCAAGGACAATGTAATTAATCAAATCATCTTTTCAAGGAGTGATTTTTCATAATTCCCCCTCCACCGTCTACTTCCGGCGCACCAAGTCCAAATTCCGACTATCAAAGAGGGAAATGGAGTCATGTCCTTTCAGAATCACCAATATAGGAAAAGCGTTCGTTTGAGATTAATGAGATGATGTTCTGGCAGTACCAGCAACGGACCATCATATTCTTGGACGCCGCGCATTACAATGCGCGTCCTAGTGGTATGTAGCCATAATAAAGTGAATTTACAGAGAAATATTAATGACACTTTAGCCTTTTAAGATGGGTAAGATAAGATGAACGGGAAAAAATTCCAAAGAAGTCTTGGAAAATAATTGAGGATGGTCTGACTATAACGGAAGACAAAAACTTTTTCTTTGACTATTGCTCCCTAAGCGCGAAGGATTAGCAGAAGGAGTAAATTATATTTCCATGGGTTTTTTTTTTTTTTTGTAGGAGCAGGTGGTATAGGAACACAAGAACCCCACTTTGGGTACTTCGTTCATTCATGTATACAGTAGTGGATTTATAGATACTAGATACGGTTATCACGTTACAACAGTTAGACGCAGCACTTAGAAGACAAAAGCGGAAATTTATTCAAAGAGCGAAATTTGAAAGATTTCTACGACTTGTAGAGTCAGTAACAAATTTTTGCGTTCACCTTCAGAGGGTGCTATAGGGGTTGACGAAGTGTTATTATCTTGAATGGTTGATTTTAAATTACTGCCAAACAGGAAGCACTAGACTACCTTTTGTCTAAAATTTGAATTGGAAGTTGGGATGGGAAGGGCTCTGCTTTTATCAGAAGACACCGGCCGTTGTCCCGCCCTACTTTGTAAAGAGCATTTGAAATGCTTCGTCCTTGATTCTACTTTTAGCGTTCATCCTGATAATGATGAATAATTCACTGAATGACTTTTGATAAATATTTTGTCGAAGGTATGGTAGAGAGGATAACACTCTCTACAGTTTCCTGCATGAATTTGAATCGATATTGTTTTTGATGCGACTTGCTGCTGTTATACTTAGAAAGGTCGACTTCTTAGGACTTTTGACTCGTTTGGAATTTATGTATGTCTATTATATTATAAAGGTAGACAAAGAAGATGATTAAAAGAGCTCTTTGCAAATGTTAATTTGATGAAGGCTGGTATATTATTTATGTTGAAGAGTCATGTGAAGCAGACGACTTAGAAGCAAAGAGCTTTTGAGATAGTTTGTTTGATTGGACAAATATATTCTTAAAACTCTGGTAAATAACAGTGCATGACTGTATTGCAATAATATTATATACAGTCCTTTCGATTCGGCTCTATTGTAGTAATGGAAATGACAAGTACTGTTGGAGGCCGTATTGTGTATCGGTCGAAATACAATGGTGTTCCTACTAACATACAAGGGGTTAAAAAATAAAAATAAATAAATACCTAGGTGGCGCAACAGGCGGGTAGACACCCAAGGCCTAGCTTCTCGCAACCATTCGTTTTGTGTGGGGGTCTATTTTTGGGACGAATGGAAGGGACTTACAATTGTATGTCGAGTCCGAACGGCTGAATTGAGACGCTTTTTCATGACAGTCATACTCTCGGATGTTTGTCAGACGTTCGCGAGAGGTGGCGCAGTAGGAAAAATTTAAGATGTAATTTGTGCTTTTTCGGGGATCGAACCTGGGATCCCTCGCACAGTAGTCCAGCACACTAACCACTGCGCTACTACGCCTACATACTGCGCCCCTATACAAGGGGTTACATTCGTGTAAATATACTTAGTAGAGATGAAGCCTTTAGATGTGGAGCTCAGTCGAATTTTTTTTTGTTTGAGAACGAGCTCCAAAAAAGGTTAAAAACTAGCTCTGACCTAGGCAGAGTATATTTTGGGCACGAGTACGATAACTATGGCGCCAAAAAATTATAACGACATTGTTGCGAAGTCAATTATATCAAATACACAAATTATATTATAAACAATACACATTATATAAAAATTCATTACATTATAACATAAAACAAATATACAAAAATGTCACTAGTCTACTTTTGAGTGTACAATCACTTCTCATCGAGAATTCGAAATAAATCCATTATAACGTTGTGAACGTCTTGTGTTTTTCTTTTGCATATTTGGTTTCTTTATTTGTCCAATAAAAATACATGTCGTAGAGGGGTTAAATACAAGCATTTTTTACTATGAAAGGCTCTATCTTTCTTCGTTTAGGCGGGAGGGGTAATTTAAAAAAAAAATTATAGGTAATAACAATGGCAACACATACAATAAAGGACTTTTGGATTATTGTTAAAGTTTTTCAGCATACAACTTTTTTTTCTGAATTTGTTCCTTAAATTTTAAGTTTGAAAAACTATTACCTATTAGAAATAACTTTATTTAAAAATATGTCATATGAAAGAACAAATTCCTGGCTTTCAAAAATTATATAGTTTTTTTTTATTATAAGTGCCGTCATTGTTTTTTTAAAGATACATATGTATAATTTTTTTCCCGCCTAAACGAAGACAGAACAGATAGACCCCTCTCCCATAGTAAAAAGATTGTATTTAACCCCTCTACAAAAATCGGTTATCAATTTTTGGCGCCATAGTTATCGTACTCTCGCCATATTTTGCACTACATCAGGGGTTCCCAAGCTTTTCCATACTGCGACTCCCTCTACAGGTTATAATATTTTGGCGACGCCCTTCTAAAACACAACGGAACAAAGCACAGATATGTGAATATAAGCTGAGCTTATACTGAAGATTCGCTAAAGGGGTTTTCAATGAGGATTGGTCGACATTAAATTGGAATAAAACAAGCTGTGTGCAAGGTATTAACGAATCCCATGTATGCCATTAATGTATGGAATATAACACCAGGCCCAAATGTCCGCGGCAGCTTCTCACGTTGTCACGGATCCGAGTGGTCCAATCTGCCACATAGATCCGCTGAATTTGAGTGATGGCATTGGTTAGGTATGTTGGGTTTAATGGCATCGGTTGATTGCGTTTTATTTGAATTGAGCTGCGACTTCAGGTAACGCCACAAGAAAAATTTAGCGTGGTTAAGTCGCACGATCTTGATGGCCAATTCACGTGACCTCTGATAGAGATCAGATAACCATACCCTGCAGCTGAGTGACACAAAGACACCTCTTGCTGGAACCACATGTTAGCAGCATCGTTCTGTAGTTCTCGCCGTTGATGGTATTGGCCTTATCAACGTCATGAAAAAGTGCGGAGCAATGACGCCACCGCCAGTCTAAAATGCGCACCAAACAGCTTTTTATGGATGCATTGCCACCTCGTGTTGGTTGGCGTCATCCCATATATGGCAATTTGGCCATTCATCCAAAAATGCGGGACGTCGCTGAAAATGATTTTTCTATGGTCATTACATTATCATTATAACTTTGAGCTCCTGTGTCAGTTGGATCTTGAACGGGTATAGGCCCAAGTCTGGACGCAAAATTCGCCAAGTTGAAGTCTGCAAAATTCTTATACTATAAAAGAATTATACGTCAAAACATAATGGCCAACATCGAACAAACCCGACCCGACATTTTTTTTTTCAAATCGAGCTCAAGCTGATGGAACGTCGTGTGCAGGCGTCCTGTGCGTATCGTCTTGCGACGCCCCTAGGATAACCCCACGACGCACAGTTAGGGAACTCCTGCACTACATTATTATTTGATTAGCGGCTTTAACGAGTATTGCAGGAAACAATTACAGTGAACTCTCTCATAACGGGACACCGACGGTACCAACAAATTTGTCCGCTTATGAGAGATGTTCGCTTGTGAGGAAAAAAACCTAAATTAACCAACAACAGACAAGCTATTAAATTTTATTTCAGAACGTAATTAATTTTTATATGAGAAAAAAAAAAAAAAACACACAAACAAGAACAAAGGCTTGAAAATTTATTTTCACATTTTTTAAAAGTGGGTACGTTTGCACATAATCGTGCACATTTTGTACCGTCAAGCGGGCAACAAAATTTTACCAGTTTATCAAAATAAATGACACCAAAATAGGGGCTTGAACTTTGTACTTTAGTATTCCAATCAGAGACGGTTAGGCGACGGCTGCCACAGCCTACTCTGTTCATTGCTTTGTTCTGGGCCTCACATGCCTTCCCATGAAAGTCGTGTCGGGCGAGGCAGATTTGTAGGTTAGTTGAGAAAAGGAGGGTAGAACACACCGAATTCCCTTCTATTTTCTATTCTTAAAATCTACCTGTCTCGCTCGACAAGACTTTCATAGAAAGGCACAGTGGTAGAATCCACAAAAGAGGAGAAAAAGGAACTAATCAGCAGAACAGAGTAAGTAAAACTTAAAAAAGTGCTCTGCAATTGGGTGTCCGCGTCCGGTTATAAGAGAGTCCGCTTATGAAAGAATTATTAATATGCAAAATTATGTATTTCTTTGAAATCTGTCCAGTTAAGAGGAGTGTCCGTAAGGAGAGAGTACACTGTAATTACAAAAGAGTTTTGTGTCTTTCCTATAAGTAACAACCAAACATTACTGCGATGACAAGAGTAGCTTGTAAAGGTGTTAGTATAGCAAGCCTAGGCTCACCAGACGTCCTATTTTAAGAGGACATGTCCTCAATATTATTAAAAAAAAAATGTCTGGTATCTTTTTGAAAAAATGTGCAATTTGTCCTCTTTTTGGGATTCCCCAGTTTACCGAATTTTTCGACACCACAAAACTATAACATGTTAAACTACAAATATTAATCACTGCTATTTATTGTTATTCTTATATCTTTAATATAACACTGTCTCGATCGCGAACTCGGGAAGATGCCCTTATGGGTGAAATGCGTAAAGAGAACTGAACTCAATATCATTGCCCCATCCACCGAGCTGCGATATGCAGTCCTACACTAACACTAGCTAATAGGCAGGAGGGATTTCCCTGTCTATATTCATTGAATTGGTATTTGTATAATGCCGCTTTACAAACAAAACTTTTTTTTCAACACTAGGCTACGGACAGAGTACATGCGAAAAGCTAAGCGAAAGCTAAAGCTAAGGTTTGACAGGTCAAAGCTAATAAACTGCGCCCATACGTCATTTCAATAGTACTGGCCATAGTAGATTCGATAGTAGATAAGATACATGCTAAGCGAAACTTGGCGCTTAAAGCGAATAAACTCTTCTGCTCATTTGTTTATCAAGAAATTTCAGCTAAAACCAAGCTATCAATAGATTTGGGTATACATAAATAGATGAATACGTACTTTTAATGACATTCAAAAGGATTCAGCAATTTTTGTCGGAATGTTTTCTAATGTCTTCTTGAATCTTTGTAAAGATGGTAAAATTCGTCATATTTATTACGTAATTTTTAATATGTTGAACGGACTGTATTTTTCCAACAAGGAATGGTTGAACAATAAAATATTTGATGGAAAGTCTTCTTCTTTTGACGAATCCATTTCCATAATTCAAGGATGTTGTTTATGTTGATGAACTTCCGAAGCGTTAATGTTAGCATTCATTATGGACATCATTCGCTTTGCTTATAGCTTAGAATCTTTAGCTTTAGCTTTCGCCCCGCTTCTCACGTTCACTCTGTCCGTATAGCCTAACTCTGAAATTTTCTGCATTTTTCTGTTATGAACACGACTTCAAATTTGTAGTTAAAGGCGGCTCTCAGATTGAGGCAATAATCAATTAGCAACTAAGCAACTAGCAACTGTCAATCAAATCAACAATATTGCCTACAATTTTCAGATATCTATCAGGGAACATTATACGAACATATTTTCAAAAACTGTAGGTATACAACGTAATATGCGCAAATGTGTCAATAATCACAAATATTGCTACCATGAAGCGATGTTTGTTGCTTTTCAACATTCGCTGTGTATCGCCAGCGATAATGAGTGGCTTTGCTGAGAGCCCTCTAATTTAATTCAAAGTAAAATAACTGTGAGCGATAATATTGCGTATTTCCTATTGCCAGATGCTTATTGATTGTTCACAGGAACACTTCTGGGCCAATACCTATGATTGTCTGTAAATGTTAACTCAATCGATTTGTTGGTTTTCCAGATATACGATTTTGAATTTTTTTTATGGGCGGTGCCAGGCCCCTTTTTCAAATTTTGACCAATCTTCTTAGGTGTACTCCTGGGCCAATAATTAAGATTATCTGTAAATATATTTTGAGCTCAATCGACTCTGTGGTTTTCAAGTTATCAGCAGCCGAACACAACTCAGGATCCATTTTTATATAAAAAGAAGATAACTTTTGTAAACAAATTTTAGAAATATGTATATCCTGCTCAGAATTTTACGACTATATTCTAAAAAAAATTGATACCTACTTCAATTTTTCATTTCAGATTTTTGAAGGTGTCCTCTTTTTGGTGGGCATGGATCTGGTCACCCTAAGCAAGCCACGTACGCATGTAGCTCTGATGTAATGTTTACGTCAGCGTATGGTGCCAATGGCTATACATGCCGTGTACTAGCTCTCTTTGTGGTAATCACATAATACATAAGGTACACATACGTACTCTGTGTACGATATGAGGCAATCGGTTTCGGTTTTCGGTTTGTGTTTTGTACGAGGATTCATAAACGAGCGTTCATAAACGATAAAACCAAAAATTCCGCGCTGTGCTACATGCCGTGTAATAGCACAATTTTCCTGTATGTAGCCCATCTGCTACATACGAAATGTGTCCCAATATGTGTACACTATCTGGAGACGTCAGAGCTACATACGTATGTAGCTTGCTACATGCCGTGTACTAGCACCTTAAGTTATTATCAATCTCAATTAGCTATACCGGCTAGCATGTAACAATCAATTATCTCTGCAAAAGTCAACATAAGAAATCGAGAAATGGTTTAATATTAATTATTATTCTCAGAGGTGAAGGTCTTCGTCGTACAATAGGCGCTTGTGATGCTGCATGGTGATCTCTATATTAGCTGCACCTGTAGTCCAAAAATGTGTAAAGTAACATATGGGGTGACTAAGTCAGTGTAATCATTGCAAAGATGATGTTTGAGTCGCAGTCCCCAGAGATGAGAAATAATACGGAAAGCAGGCAACTGAAAGCAGTATGGACTGGATCAAATAGAAGAGTCCAACATTGTAATTAAATATATTTGACAAATTCGTATCTTCAACGTTAATCCTATTTATAAAGAAAGTATATGTACCTACCTATAAACTAGAGCTACATATACTACTGGACACGATTCATTTCCGCGGAAAGTTGAGCCTTTAAGTGAGTGCAGTACATTATGCTACGTTTCATAATATTACCAGCAAACAACACTCTACGGAAAACACTAAACCACCAGACTAAAAGCGCGCTCATCAGACTTAACCCCAAAAATATTTCAAAAAATCCCGGAATTTAACTTCAAGTCGGAGACAATATGCTTAAAATAGGTTTTCTATATGTATACATTACTACGTCTTTGTTACCTAAAGCTAATGGAATCCTGTGAAAATATTTAAGCAATGTACTTCCCAACCACGATGGATTCCGATGATAACAAACATTACGAACGTTCCTTCCGAAAGATGATCGCATATCCAGAGAAATCCTCTAAATTCGCATAATTGCGGATAACGAGAATTATACCTGCTAATAAATTTATCCAAAAGAATTCCGTTAAATATAACTTGAGCATAATTTCGAAGCGTTTACACCTCTGGTGTGCTTTCATCTTTTGTTGTATGCTTAATTTTTCTTCGGAAGCAATATCATCTACCTACCGACTATTATCCTTAGGACAACAGTGCCGGGAATTAAGAAAATCCTACTTAGATTTCTCTGTTGAAATTTCTTGAAAGAAACTAAAGGACACTTTGCGTCTTCACCAGATAATCGGGGTGTATTTGTACAAAACCTCTTATCATAGAACAATGGGCCAAGGACACTCTTATTGTCTTTGCGGATTTACTCAACGTTTGACAATTTCCAGATAATTGTCCATAGAACACAGAAAATTGATTCATGTTTCATGGGACTGATGAAAATTCAGTGTGTATATTAGTGTATAGGTGTTTCGTTCTTCGTCTCCAAAAAATGTGTCTTTCTTTGGATAAAACAAAAGTCCTTGTATTTGTCCGGTATGATGAGAGCCAAGGTACACTATTATTTTGAATGCAAATATTTGAGAAAGTCTACCGTTTTTCCATACAAGATGGCGTCTAAGGAGCCGGTGCTGATGACTACAACGACAACGACGACGATGACGGCAATAACGGTTCCAGTCGACGAGACATCTTCAGGGCGATGGCACTTGTAGATAGGAGAAAGGATTTGTCGAAGGTAAACAACAATGCTAATGAGACTTTAGTTGGATTCATTGTTTGTAGGTGATTTGTATTTTTGGCTGGAGATAAATATTCGATTAAATCTGGAAATTGAGTTTTAGTTTTTTTTTCGATTTTGACTTACGAAACGCTGTAGGTGTAGGTCATTGGAGAAAGTTTTATCAGCGAAGCGTAGATTTTGTTGCTATAACCGTAGTATGTTGTCGAAATAGGCGAATTAAATACAGTTATCTTATAAAGTTATCTTGGATAATCCAACTTTCTATGTATCCAACATAACGAAACTCGATTGTGGAGGTAGGTAGAGACTCTAAAAACGTCCGAAATTTGAAACAAGTATCTTAAATTGACCCAGGTTGCGCCCGTGGGGAGATTTTAAGAATCGACAAATCAACGAGCTATTTTCAAAAATTAGGTCTTAGGTTTTTAAACTTGTAAATGTATACAAAATTCGGCATTTTCAAAGGTTCCACATGAGCTCTTAAAAAAATTATCGAATTAGATTTGACTCTAAAAAGGACGGTCGGCATCGGTAAGTTTGCCGACTGAAATCCTTAAAATTTAGCAAGTTTCGATTCGATTATAAAAAGGACGGTTGGCTTGGCATTTCTAAGTTGAGGGTAAGTTCGAGGAAATGTGTTATTCGCTAGTTCGCGGCTTATCTATTGATGTGGATTGCGAACTTTAAAGGTGCCTGTCCAATCGAGAGTAAAAGTGCTGCGAGCAGCTCTCAAGCAGCTCTCGAGAGCAAACTCGCAAGTGGACATAGCCTTGAGATTGAGAGTAGTTCCTGGAGAGCTAATTTTTTACTCTCGAGATTCGAGCCTTTTGAAAGTTACTCGCAAGTGGACACATGTTCTGATCACTATAGGAGATTAGCTCGCAAAATTCCAACATGGTTCGTATTTTGCGAGCAGCTGTCGAGAGTCGACATGGCAAAACAATGGATATCGGAGGAAATAAAACAATTTATAGAATTGCCATACACACTCACAAGCCATACCAGGGCTTCTCTTAATGTGGTATCCTTTTTTAAAATATATGGCCCAATATTCTCTATTGATTATAGTCGATTGAGACAAATTAGGTGCTACCAGAGCTCGATTTTATCGACTGAACTCGATTGTATCAAGTTACGTGCTAGACCCCCAGACTGAATAATTATAAATGTTCTTTTTCACTTGTTGTCAAACGGTTAAAAGCCCTGAACTCCTGGTGAGCAGGGCCGGACCAACCATATGTGCAAGATGTGCAAATGCACAGGGCGCCAAGTTCTGGGGGCGCATTGCAAGATAAAATTAATTTTTCTTAAGCCTACTGTCCACGTAGCTGCGCTTCATACGCACGATTTTCGTCATTTGCAGCTTGTTGTACGCTTGCTTGCAGATTGCATATAAACCAACGAAGCTCTGTCCACGGAGCGGGAAAGTCGCATGTGCGACTAAGAAATGAAGCGCAGCTACGCGGACAGTAACAGTAAGCCTAAGAAAAATTAATTTTATCTTGCGCGAACTAAAACTGTCATTTGCATTTTAAACAAAAAGCTTGTTAAAAAAATTTCAAAATAACAACATCCACCACACCTGTGCTCAATTATTTCTTGCACATTAACTCACATTACTTGCAATGTTGCAACTTCAGGGAGAATCTAACTCAAAATATCGCAAAATAAAAAATCACACTAAACCTATGCAAGTTCATTTCTTACCTACCGTATCTTAAAATATTCCACCCTGTTCGTGTAAGTATATTTCTTGCACATCCACTTACATTTTACAAAAAAACCTAGTTCAAAAATCTCAAAACAAAAAAAGTTCCACCCCGTATGTGCAGATTTTATTTCTTGCACAGTCACTTGCAAAATTTTCATAGGAAAATATTTCAAACAAAAAAATTCATTCTAGGGAATTGTTTGTGTAGAACGTGCAGGTTTTTGATTCTGCACATATGGATGGGATTTCTCATCTACGAAAAAGAGTAACAAATTTCTCTTACAAACAAGTAGCTTTGCATGAATTATGATAATTTAGTATTCTCTTCTCTTCCACTTCAGACTCTCAGCAGCGTTGCCATTTTGACTGCTTTCCAGTCAGATCTGACTGTAACGTCAGGGAGGAGTCACCGGATTTGATCAGGATCAAATTCCGAATAAATACTGCCATGTCCGTCTGTCTCTCTTTCTGTTGAAAACACGATGGCGTCCAAACAAATCGACGTAGGCGAATGAAATTTTGTGAGATGACTTATTTTTACGGTCGTCAGGTTGGTATTGAAAATGCTCAATATCGGTAAAGTAGTTTGGTTACCTCCCACTCCCATACAAAGCCAACATTAGATACCTCAATAAAAAAACGAATTGTAAGTCTACTTCCTGAGTGATGTGAAAAAGACTTATGTATGCATGTGTGCATATAAGAAAAAATGGCGCTTTCTGTAAATCTTGCACAGGGCGCTAATTTGGCTGAGGCCGGGCCTGCTGGTGAGCATCTTCAATTTGAAGCCCTCTTGCAAGATCAGACTAGTAAGACCCGTTTTACACTCATCGATTTGTATCTTACGACTCGAGAATGTGATGGTAAAGGGGATGAAAAGTGCAGGGTATAGCCGAATACGAATAGGCCGCGAATTTCCATCCGATTCTTGTGTTCACTTTTCGCTCCCTTTCCTAATTTTCAGCGTTGCTTTATTCTTAAACCGTACTTGGTTGAGCTATACGTCTGCATTTGCTCTATTTTCGAATTGTGTGCGGCCTGCGCTTCGAAAATGCAGCTACCACCGCGAACGACGAATGAGAAAAAAAAGGAAACAAATACAATTTGACAATCCAGGCACTAAAGTGAAAACATTGGACGTATTAATGCACCATAAGTGCCCCAAAGAGAATTAAGAGTGCCGTAAGACAAATATCGGTGCGTGTAAAATGGGTCTAACTAGCAGACGAAATATATCAAGTGGACACGGTTATGAGAGTACTCTCAGGGAATCTACTCTCAAAATGTTATCGCAGAACTCGCGAGATTTAAATCTCGAAATTATTACTCTCAAATGGACAGCCACTCGAGAGTTAGCTAGCGAAACTACTCTCAAATGGACAGGCACCTTAACTTTCAATGTTAGTGCTTAAGTACCCAGGTTTTACATATAAAGGTTGATTTTTTTAGAGGTATAAAACTTTAAGTTGGTAACACTATTTTAACTGGTGGCCATTTTGTTAGCTGTTAAGTGATTTATTTTAAGTTTGGTTTGGCATTTCAACATGAATAGACTGACGCCTGAACAACGCTTCCAAACTGTGCACATTTATTTTGAAAATCACGGTTCTGTTCGAAATACGTATCGCGTCCATTTTACGGTCAACATAATCGTCTCACTTTTGGTTGCTCCATTTAAAAATAAATAGGCCTAGTCCTAGCCTTTCGCTAGTGTGAGTATCTATTTTTGTAGGACGAATGGAAGGGACCTACAATTTTATGCCGAGTCCGAACGGCTGAATTGAGAAGCTTTTTCAGGACTGTCAAACTCTCGGATGTTTGTCAGACATTCGAGAGAGGTGGCGCAGTAGAAAAAATCTTAAGATATAATTTGTGTTTTTCCTGCGATCGAACCTGGGATCCCTCGCACAGCAGTCCAGGACACTAACCAATGCGCTACTGCGCCCACAAAAACAAACTGCCGTTTTTGGAGTGATGATAATCCTCAAGTGTATGTTGAGACACCGTTGCATCCACAAAACTGACTGTTTGGTGTGCTTTATGGGTTGGTAGAATAATTGTTCCGTTACTTCTTTAAAAACGATGCTGGCCAGAACCACAAACCAGTAAGAACTAGACCGCCGACTTCCCGTGCACCTACCCGATTTACCCAGCAAAAAATTACACTGTCATGTGAATACGTGTAAATGTGAAAATTAATGGCGGAAATGACTTTCCATTCTATACCTATGCGTTAATGGCGTTATACTTTGATTTTGTACAGCACCAGTATATGAAAAATCCTGGGCCCGCCGGCAGCTTGTAGGCAAAGTCCGTTATGTGGGAGGAGTCGTCGGTCTATCCTTACTGCGTATGTGGCCAGAACATTGCAGTCAATGACCATGATTATTGTCTTTGTTGTTCATCAATTGAACAGCCATGATGGGCGGGAGCTGTGGTTTCAACAAGACTTATTGAAGGTTTATTGAAGGAAACCTTTGGCAACCGCATAGTTTCACGTTGCGGACCCGTGAATTGGCCTACAAGATCGTGCGATTTAACGCCGCTTGACTATTTTCTGTGGGGATATGTGATAAGCCCGAAACGATTGACCATATGGAGAACAACATTCGCCACGTTATATACACAAATGTTGGAAAAACTAATCGAAAATTTGACCTCCAGATTAGACTACGTCTGAGCCAGCCGTGGTGATCGTATGCCCGAAATCATATTTAAGATATAATGCCAGAAGATTATCTTTCGAATAATGTAAATTTCATGTTAATTTAAAAAAACTATCTTTGTTTCATTCTACTTCAAAGTTCTATACCACTAAAAAAACATCCTTTAGCTTCGAAAAATGAACTTAATGTCTAGTTGCACAGTGACCAATTAAGTAGCGATTTACCTGAAATTCCACTCAAGTGCCTATTTCTGTTTTATACTGCCACATTTAATTATATGTAGGTATAACTTAACCGCCCACATTGGACACTTAAGTTTTACCTTCTCGTAGCTTTCACAGGTGGCAGCTACTCAGCCTGTCGACGAGTTGACGTTTAATTGAATTTTGTGGAAAATGAAATGTATCTATTTGTGTTTGTTGATTTAATTCTTAAAATTATGATGACAATTTGTAAATAGCTATGGATTCAGATTAAGATTATGAAGTGACTCTGAAGAAGGACGATTTTTTTAGTGGTGTAGTTTTACGTCGTTTTTACTAAAGTTAGTCGTCCTTTGACGAAATGACGGTTAAACGCCAAATATACATGAGTGACATTTATCTGGTCATCTCCCCTCAAACTTAAACTATACTTAAGTGCAGTAGTGCACACTGTAAAACTATGGGCATAAATGTATTAAACAAAATAACTAGTGTTTGTTCCGTAACTTAACATTTTCTTGCGAGTTTAAATAAAATTTAATTTTGGTTTCGATGGACCATTTGAATGAACCCTTGAATCCGAAATGGTGATTGTTCCCCGTACCAAAATTGGGCGCTATGAGATGATGCTGATGTTTTTGTATTTTACAAAATTCATCTGAGGTGTTATAAGAGACGATAACTTCTGAAACTGTTGGCATGGCTTTCTTAAATGTATCTATAGTTCTTCGTCACACTCGTTTAGTCTCTGGTTCAATTTCAACATCACATAATGCCACACTATGTAAGAAATTTCAAATCGCTGAAACAACCGGACCTTAATATTAAAGAGTCACGCTCATTCCACTAGGGACAACGTATAGATGTATACCAAGCTTAAATGTAGAAAAGGTTTCACAATCGCTTTCTGCACCATTAGCACAACGTAAAACAACCAAAACGAAAACGGAAACAACTTTTGTGTCAATTTTCCCAAAATGCTACATTATTCACCAACACACATTCACTCTTTTTCGCTGAAGCAAAAGCAACCATATAAACATCCTTGCTTGCTGTTCATTGATTCTCTCATACATATTCCCAGCACAGGCAACGGGTCCAAATAAATAACGAAATAAAAATACATATCTGCGCACCCAGTTGGAAAATGAAAATAAATTTGTGTTCTTTTCCCGAAAAAGATGTCCACCCTTTATCATTGCTTCCTTGAGTCATTGTGCATGTGAACGCTCGCGGAAACTTCTGCTTTTCAGCGCGGCTTCCCGCTACGTCGTATCTGCGTTTCATGGACGTGTGTTCTCAAGCCCATATCCCCTCTCGTTCTCTATCGTTGTCGGACGATGTAAAAAGTTCACAACAACATTATCAGTGTTTCTGGGTAGCATTTCATACCGACGACGCTGGGTATCCTTGTTCCTTGTTGATTCCTATACTTCCCCGTCTGGTTCTTGGGAAAATTATTATCCCACACATTGCTGTCCTCGTTCATAGTATAGTATATGCGCGCAAACAAGTGCCTTATTTGTCATATTTCTTCGTAGAACATGTCCTGCAACAAATTTTTATCCTTTCCACGGGTTTTTCGTTTTTGTTTTTTTTTTATCATCTGTACATACTTTTGTTTCCACTATCATTCATCATCCGCTGGCGGTGGCTTTTTAGAGGAGATAAAGCTGTTGCTGGTCCTGTTTGTTAGATCTAAGTGGTTTGGAATGTATACAACTTTGTATTACGAAACCAGGATGTGATGTGTGAACAAATGTTCTCCAATCACTCATAAGCTGGCCACATAAACATGTACGACTCTTTTGATCCTTTTGTTACACAAAGTTGGACATAAATTGTATGAGGCACAAAATACTCACGATAATAGAAATATAAGTTGCTTGTGGCAATATCTATTTTTGGGTACCGAAAATAAAGGATCACACATAAAATTTAACAATTTTGGTTTCGCTGTACATCGCAAACGCCTAAGCAATTTTCAAACAGTCTGAAAAAAGAACTGATGACCGTTGAAATAGGACCTTAGGGAACAGAAACTAAACGGGGTAAAGTGTGCGTTTGTGTGTTGAAATCATTACACACTAAGGACATGGAAAGCAAACGTTTTTAGTTATATACAGTAGCCGAAAAGGACACCCAACTCAAATAATCGAAATGGCATACACCACACGCACCATTCCATTCGGCAAATGATATCCTCAGGTTTTTAGCTTCAAGGTAGGTCGCTGATATACCAGAGAAATAAAAACAAACTAAGAGAGTTCCACCACCAACAGGCATGGCACCTGAATTGAATACAAAATTGATTGCATTTGGGGAACGACAACGAACTGCTGGGTATGGGATGATGGGCTGCTTTTCGGCAAACGGAACCCTTTGCAAGTGTTTCCCATCACACCAGGAGCACACCATCCCGTCAACCGAAAAAGGTAATTTCAAGGGTAGGTGAGCAGCTAACTGTTGTTGTTGTTGTTTGTGTTTGCCTGGAAATGAGGACATTAAAAAGGGATATGTGTGTTCTACATTTAAATTTTAACTCCTAAATTCGGTGTTTGCATTGCGAAATTGAATTGGGGTTGGGTGGCGGGTAGTATTTGTATTTTGGGGTGGTCGTGCACCGTTTACCAGAATGGAGCGGACGTCAAAGTAAAATATACGCAGTCTTGGGGTTCCCCATACGGGGTCTTGCAAGAAATTTTTGTCAGGGTGTTGGACCAATGCGTTAAGGACCAATGCTTTCGTTTAGAAAGTGTCCTATAGGCATGGCTTTGTATTATTGAGAGAATATCTTTGCTGAAATCACGTTACATTTATTGATCGATGTCAAATGGTCATGGTAAACTGTTTTGGTCTTCAATTCTAGGTATACCGACCTTGGCGATACGCAAGCTACAAGACATCACATTAACTTTATCACGAATTCTTTGGTATGTTATTTGACGTATGCATCAAATTTTAAGTCAAGCTCTAGACCCTGTAAGATATCCCAGGATGAGCTTAGGATTTCTTAAAGCGTGTACGTTAATGGCGCTCTTTTGATCTGTACCAATACATGAACAAATCCTTAAAGCAGCTTGTAGGCAAAGACCCGTTTTTGCTCATGGCGTTATATATAATGAACTGTGCATTGTTTGATATGTTATTGTATGTCTTTTGTATAGTTATGTTTTTGTAAGCAAACATTAAAAAAAATGTTTTACTGCAATAATATTTTCAGAGAAGGTAGATAGATAAAGAGATACATACCAGAATAATATTAAAAAATGCTTTCGATAGCTCTGAAATCTAAACGGTTGGACAGATTTGTTTAAAACGTGGTATTTAAAGTTTATGGGCTCCTCGCTGGGAGAGGTTTTTTTTATTATTCTAGCCCTAATATGAACGGTTCTTTCCATATAAACATTTTACAAAATTTTAAACATGTAGGCCCAACAACTTTTGAAAATTGGCTTTTTCTCGAAAACGTTATAAACGATTTTAACAAAAACTTATTTTTATAATACTATCGTTTCGTTATTCTTAACTTGATAGCGAACTCATTTTTTCTCTAAAATGACAGCGTCCTTTGGGCGCAGTAGCGCAGTGGTTAGTGTGTTGGAATACTGTGCGAGGGATCCCAGGTTCGATCCCCGGAAAAACCCAAATTACATCTTAAAGTTTTTTTCTACTGCGCCACCTCTCGCGAACGTCTGACAAACATCCGAGAGTATGACTGTCATGAAAAAGCTTCTCAATTCAGCCGTTCGGACTCGGCATACAATTGTAGGTCCTTTCCATTCGTCCCAAAAATAGAAACTCACACAAAACGAATGGTTGCGAGAAGCTAGGCCTTGGGTGTCACCCGCCTGTTGCGCCACCTATTTTATTTTTTGACTGCGTCCTTTGATATCCACCCAAATCCCTAATTATAGTACTTTAAAAGACTGCTCATATCTCAAAAACCCCATTTTTGATTATGATAAAAATGTAACTGCTACCTATGTAATGTTTAGTTTATATCCTGAAGAATATAGGCCGTACTCCTACTCAGTGAACACAACTTGGGGATTTTTATTCTCAACTTCAGAAATTGCTTTTATTCACTCGAAGTTGACTCACTCAACTTTGGATATTCCGAAGTTGAGAAAACCAAGAGTTGACCAACTTTGGATTCGCTCAACTCCCCGAAAAAGTAGAAGTTATGAAGGAAACTTGGGGTTTTACGTCAAACGTCAGAATTTTTTTATTTTTTATTTCTGTGTTTGGCAGTTCGGTTCTTAATTGACGAAAATAATAATTAATATTTCATTTTTAAAACTTAATAAAACAATGTATGTGAATTGGCCATCGTCTTCGAGCACGTTTGGACTAGAAAAATGAGATGGCCATGGCCGTCAACTATGGTTTTCGTCTCTCAAAGCGGACGACAATGATGGTGCTCCAGTTAATAACATATTCGCTGCAAGGTTGTCAGGTTTAAAAACCGGAATCGCCAAACGTAAAATATAAAACGCCAAAAAATCGCCAAATTTCAAAATTATCCTCTCTCCAAATTCAAAAACTATAAGAATAAAATGTATTCATGACACTCATAATGTAAAAAAAAATTAATTCCGCAAGCTCCTGAAACTCTGGCTGTCCTATTGTCATTTTGTACACCTTGTTCCAAAACTTTAAAACGTCTTCTCCGGGTATACTTTCTAGACAGATAAAATAATTTAGACCAATTGACAGAAATTAATTTTTCCCACTGAGCCTCAGTAAGTTATAAGCTTTTGTATGGAATCAAGCTTACAAACAGACTTTTAAAATAGGGTCACAGTTGGCTTAAGCAAACGCTTGGCTAAAAATATCCCAAAGAAACAAACGGTGTGCTGCAGTCAGTCAATCTTTTTCGCATTTCTCTTAGTAAAACAAGAATTAAATCGTTTACTTGCTCCTTAACTTCATTCACATGCTCTGTGCTACCACTGTTTTCGCGATTCTTTCAAAATCCAACCCTAAATCAATATCTTTTAAAGTTGTCTTCACTCTTTCATTCTAATTTTAATATTTCGTCACAGTAATCACAGATGTAAGGTTTGAGTGAAAATTTGAAAAAAAAAAAAAATAAAAAATATGAGGATGTTGTTTTAAAAAATATATAAATCGGCAAAGGCTAAAAATATCGCCTTTTTTGGGGTGCGTCGCCAGACCGATTTTCGTGTCGCCAAATGAAATTTCAAATCGCCTGTTTGGCGATAAATCGCCACATCTGACAACCCTGATTCGTTGCAGTGTGATGAGAGAAGTTATTGTACATCGCGAATTAGTCGATTCGCGAGTAGAATCGATTGAATATAGGATTAAGTGACGTGCTTTTTTTCTTTGATAGATCGCGTGAATTGCGACCAAAAACCCAGTTACTAATCGTATTGCGGTAGGTACTATGCAGCCGGATCAATTCGATTTTATTAGAGTGAGCATTCATTTACTGATATGCTGTCGGCTACGCCTTTACAAGCAACATCAACATCCACTGACCAGTGTTATGGTATGTTAGATGTTTATTAAATACATATGTGGAAACATAAACTTAATCGAAGAAATATAATTTTTTTACTCCTGGTGTTGGAATGTTGGATGTAATGTAATAATTCAAAGCCTCGTGAAAGTAATTACATACTCAGAATCATAACAAAAGTGTAAATAATGGACATGGACTTAATTTTGGAGCAATAACTATCATATTCGTCATCTTCTTCTTCATCTATGAATTTAGATTTTTCGTCGATATGACGTACTTAGTTTTTCTGAGAAAACTCAAATATAGCCGTTTAATGAATACTTTTCAAAAATGACAACTCATCTCCCCATCTGTGTTCACACGCGGGATATTTTTATAAAGGCCGAAACTTCAGTGCCAATAGAATTCGAAATTCATCGCCTAATTGCCTTCTTCAAGTGTCAGTTCGGGGTTGAAATTTGAGAGTAATAAAATTTGAGAGTAATAAAGTGTTGTAGTCATTACGTAGTACGTACCTATATGTTCATGTAGTATGTATTACGTTTTTAATTAACAAGGGTTCAGTTAATAAGCCTGAGTACCTAGTGGGTATGATTTTAAACGTAAAATGTTCTGAAATTCTGCAAGACTCGCAATAAACTGATGAACCAAATTTAGGCTGTATAGTTGTTTTTTAAGGCAACCTATTCAGTTAACGCGAAACCATAATTATGCCTCATTTTTTCCTCATGGTATGTTAATTAGAAAGCGGAAAAACAAAGTTCCAACAACTGAGATGTAAAATACACGCACCAAAAAAATTACTCTCTCTCTCAAAAAAAAAAAAAAAAAAAAAAAAAACAATACAATTATAATTTTTGGAGGTATCCGGCTCTTTGATACATCAAAAACTATCCAAACTTCACAGCGTTCTGAAGAGGAAAATTCCATAAGAATATTTTATTAAGCATCATAAATAATAGCAGTATTACGTGTGTGTAAATCCCAAATTAATTTCCGCTGCGGATCACTTACGTCTAGTGCAAACAACGTTTACACCCATCACCATCATATCGAATTCACTTTCATCATACATGTGTCAGCAAACTTCAATTGAATTTCAAAAAATAAACGTTACCCTAGCACTGCAAGGAGGATGCAAAAAAGGAAAACGAGAAAATGTTGCCAAATTGAATTCCATCGAATCCGTCTTGTAGGAAGGAAGTGACGTCAGATCCACACACGCTTACTATATCCGGCCCTGAACTCTCATCCTTTTTAACTTTTGCAAAGAGAATGTGTCGATTCGGGTTCTTCGAGTTCGTATACCTATTATACATACCCTTGAAGCTTTCAACGGCTAAAAAAAAAGTACCAACCATACCACCAAATGAGAATTCAATTAAATTTATTCCCACTGTAGGAGACCTCATGACTGCCAACAAGGACCCACAAAGGGAATCCGCAGACCAAAACCCAATGAATAGTAAAACGATTTTAATCCTGAAAATGCTCCCCTTTTTTGCCGGTATTCCACCAGAAAGACATAGATTTGCATACATTGATCCTGATGGCCAGTCGATTGCACTGAAAGAGGATAATTATGAGTTCATCTAAAATCATTAGATAAGGACTATCACCCGGTGTGCTGCAGAGAGTGTTGGGCGTAGAGGATGCTAAACTTTTGCATTGCATATTCGTGGTATCCGTCTGCGTGCGCAACAGTATTAGTTAGAGATATACCATTGAACCGGAATATTTAATTTGGAGGGTGATTATTTGGAAATCCTTTCCACTCGGAGTGGAGCTTGATTAATTGATACCTACTTGCAATGATTTATCTAATTTCGGTATTTTCTGGTGGTGGGATTTAGCCACGTTTTCGGTAGCATGTGCGAGTTGGAATAGTGGGAATCGTATATTATTGCATTGATTAGCGAGCTACTTTTCCTTGGGTAGGCACCGTATAAGATAGAAATCATGATCGGAAAATATAAAGAATATCGAGACTCTGTGAATAGTAAAATATTCGAGTGAATGAAGATCGTAACGTTTGAATCAAAACCTTAGCTTGTGGAATACAACGTTTTGGTATATCTACCAGCTTACCAAAAGTAACCTTTTCCTTTAAACACAATCTCCGCTCTTGGTCACGTTGCATTCTGACGTTCTTGATGTTAGCTTGATTTATGGTACTTTTTATGTTCGAAGACAACAGGACGACCAACACTGAACCAAATCGCGTAGGTGATATTGACGAAAATATTTTGTCAATCTTTGAAGAATTTATTATTCGAATCGACAATTTTTCATAAAGCTTTTCGTTTTATTGAAAATATTACCTATTAATATTCAAAATCAATAAATTTCTTCAACTGCTGTCCGATTTAGTATTTTATTCAAACAAATGAAATTCGTCATATTGACAATCTGAAATCGTTGACTGAACTAAATCCCGTAGGTGATATTGGAGAAAATATTTCATTAATTTTTAGAAGAACCATAGTTATTCAAATCGACAATTTTTCATAACATATTTTTAGAATCTTAAGGGTTTTTCATCAATTTGAAGAAGTTTCTTTAAAATGTTATTATTCGCTGCTGCGCTCGAAATGATAAGTTTTATTCTAAAAAGTAAATTGCCGCCCCCTTATGTAGCTGACCTCCCCGTGGTGGGGGGCGGGCAACATGTCTAGGTTCACCTAGACATGGCTAACGATGCACACACCCAATGATGACAAAACGAAGAAAGCGAGCCTCGGATATTGCCAAGCCTGTCAACATAGGGCGCCCTTTGGAGCCAGGCCTGAAGGGTGGCAGTTTGCGAGCGTCTGGTGGTCGGCTTGTCACGCTCGGCAGTCGGCTGGGTTTAACCCGAAACGGCTACGAGCTTCCTAGCAATGGTCTCGCAAACCATTATGGGGGTCAGAGGGTGGATGCGCTATGCACCAATAGGGGCATAAGTGGACTTTCGGTTACTCGACAACGGCATCGACTTAGGATAGGCACGTGGAACATCTCTTCGCTCACGGGAAAAGACCTGGAGCTTGTTGGGGAGGCTGTCAAATATCGACTAGATATAATTGGTGTTTCCTCAACAAAGCAAAGGGGTTCTGGAACTGTGGACCTTGCAGATGGGTGGAAACTCTTCATGTCGGGAGTAGCACCTTCAATGTCTGCTCAGGCGGGAGTGGGGATACTCACAAGTCCCAGGCTGTCAGGCAGAGTATTGGAGTGGATACCATTAGGAGGGAGAGTTGCGATCTTAAAGCTTAAGCTTGAAAGATCAACTCTGGCTCTAGTGCAGGTGTATGCACCGAATCTGGAGTCGGGGTACGCAGCTTTCTTAGATGAAGTTGATGTAGCCCTTGAAAAGGTTGCAGATATGGATTCTTATATCCTGATGGGTGATTTCAATGCTCACGTGGGTGCGGATTTCTCGACATGGGGCAGCGCTATTGGGAAACACGGTGACCCCGATCAGAACGCGAACGGAGAGAAGTTGTTGGACTTTTGTTGTTCAAATGGAATGTCCATTATGAACACTTTCTTTCCACACAAAGATATCCATAAATACACATGGTACCGTCGAAGTCTGCAGCAGAAATCGCTGATAGATTTCTTTGTGGTACCGTCGTGTATTAAAAGGATGGTTTGTGATGTTCGTGTGTTGAGAGGGGCTGAACTGTCAACTGATCACCACCTGGTGTTGTGCAAATTGTATCTCAACGATCAAATACCTATCCTGCCAAAGCGTAAACCAAGAATGGTTACGCGCATACGGTGGGAGGGGCTACAGAACGATGAGATACGGGAGGAATTTGCACGGCAGGTATCTGAAAGGTTTGAACAAATTCCAAATGTTCCATTGAATGTAGAGGAAGAATGGCAGCTGTTTTCAACAGCAGTTATTGCCTCTGCAGGACATGTTTGCGGAGTGAAGCGGCTCGGTGTGGCGGCTTGTGGTGATAAAAGAACTGCGTGGTTTAAAACGTGTGGATTCACTTGGGGGACTCTCCTTCTCGAAACCGGTACATTGAGGCGCGAAGAACTTGCAAATTGGCTGTTAAAGCAGCCAAAGAACAGTCTTGGAAGGAGTTCGGCGAAAAATTGGACCGCGATCACAGATCTGCAAGCAAGGTGTTCTGGCAGACCATCCGCCGTCTTAGAGGAAGGAAGTGGATAACATTATCGAAGGAGTCAAATCCAAAGATGGTACACTTCTTTCTAATGAGGAGGACATCTTGCGCAGATGGAGCGAGCACTTTTCCGAATTGCTCAATCCAATCCAGGGCATTGAGGATGACACATCCATCGCCTTAAGCAGGGCGGAAAATAGTCCCACGGTAGAGGAAGTCACTTTTGCGATCAAATCGCTAAAAGCTGGCAAATCTGCCGGAGTGGATGAAATCCGGCCAGAAATGCTAAAGGCCTTAGGTGAAGAGGGAGTCAAATGGCTCTCTCGTGTCATTAAAGTGGCCTGGGAATGCGGCGAAACTCCCAGCGATTGGCAGATTGGGGTGATTGTGCCTCTTTTCAAGAAAGGGGATAAAAGGGATTGCTCCAATTACAGGGGTATATCACTTTTAAGTCTCCCCGGAAAAGTCTTTGCCAAGGTGCTGGAAACGCGTTGCAGAGCTGTGGTCGAGGCACGGTTAGGAGATGAGCAGTGCGGCTTTTCGTCCCGGCAGAAGCACAACAGACCAGTTATTCACTCTCAGAATGGTACTTGAGAAGGCTTGGGAGTATGCTACACCTGTTTACGCTTGCTTCGTAGATTTGGAGAAAGCATATGACCGAGTCCCTCGAGGGAAACTCTGGAGTCTATTACAGGAGTATGGAATTGATGGTTCTCTCTTGAGAGCCATTCAATCTCTTTAAAAAAAAAAAAAAAAATAAATAAATAAGTGGCGCAACAGGCGGGTGACACCCAAGGCCTAGCTTCTCGCAACCATTCGTTTTGTGTGAGTTTTTATTTTTGGGACGAATGGAAGGGACCTACAATTTTATGCCGAGTCCGAACGGCTCAATTGAGAAGCTTTTTCATGACAGGCATACTCTCGGATGTTTGTCAGACGTTCGCGAGAGGTGGCGCAGTAGAAAAAACTTTAAGATGTAATTTGGGTTTTTCCGGGGATTGAACCTGGGATCCCTCGCACAGTAGTCCAACACACTAACCACTGCGCTACTGCGCCGACACAAACTGTAAAAGCTGTGTTCGGGTAAACGACGTTAAATCAATACCTTTCACCGTGGGCGTTGGACTTCGTCAGGGGTGCGTCTTGTCTCCTCTCCTTTTCATTACTTATATGGACTGGATGTTACAGCGCAGTCTTGGCGAGGAACGTTTCGAATTGGGAGATCTGAGGATAAGTCATTTGCTTTTCGCTGATGACTTGGTCATCCTTGGATCCTCTCAGACTGAACTTCAGCGCGCACTCGATCGGTTCGTAACCGTTTGTGTTGAAGCTGAGATGAAGGTAAACGTGAACAAATCTGAAGTGATGGTCGTCTCCAGAACGCCTGTTCAATGCACTCTGCATGTTAGTGGAGTCCCATTGAAACAGGTGGAGAAGTTTAAGTATCTCGGGGTCTTATTCACGAGTGATGGAAGGAGCAATGCTGAGTTTTCCTGTAGGATTGGTCAGGCTGGGTCAATTTTGAGACAGCTTGGTCATTCTGTTATTAGGAGGACTGAACTTGGTGTCAAAGCTAAGTTGTCAGTCTTTAATTCGGTGTTTGTTCCAACTCTCACCTATGGTCATGAGGTTTGGGTAATGACCGAAAGAATAAAATCGCGGATACAAGCTGCCCAAATGAGATTTCTCCGTAGTATTGCTGGTGTGATAGAGATAGAGAGAGATCGTAGAGATCGCATCAGAAATACCAGAATACGGGAGGAACTCAATGTCGAGCAGCTACTTCTCCGGACGGAGCGATCCATGCTTCGGTGGTTTGGTCATGTTAAACGCATGTCCCCGACCAGGATTCCACGGCGTGCTATGGAATCCGTACCATCGGGTAGGCGTCCTCTAGGTAGACCAAGGATGAGATGGTTAGATCAAGTCCATAATCTCTCCTATACCCGTATGGGGATTGCCCTTGATGATTTAGAGTCGATGGCGGAGGATCGAGAGCTATGGAGGGTCCACTTGAGCAACCTACACCCGCGACCCACTTAATGGACAAGCGGACCATTGAAAATGAATGAATGAATGAATGAATGAATGAATGAATGAATGAGTAAATTGCCAAAGTTAAGTCAGGATAAAAAATTTATAAATTAAAGTAATGCAATTAAATAAGTGCACACGCTTGGAAGTTTTTCTCAATCACATTTGTATAAGAAAAACGTAAGTAATATAGAAATCTTTTTCAAAATTTCGTCTATCATTAATAATAGTATTTTTCCCAAAATCAACATGGTTTTCTAGGCTAGCTCTCTCCTAGTTGGATCAACCGTGGGGTATGTGCGGAGGAGATGCAACAAGAAAAAGAACATTCAGCGAATGATCACCATAATTGAACCGTAAGAACGTCTTTATATTTTCCAATGACATAAAATATAAACAAACTTTAATATTTTCAATTTTCCAAGTATAGCCAGGACTTTGTAGAACCTTTATCCAAACCTGATTTCATCAATTCCAAATATGACGAGAACAATCTTTATATGTATTCATTTATAAATATGTATATTACGTAAGTTACAAAAAAAATTGCAACTTTATAATTTACCTAATGCTAAAAAAATAAAAAAATAAATCTTTTTTGACTTTAAAAAGTGTTTTTTGTTCTCAGTTTGAAATAAATAAGCGATAACCAACGAAAAAAATCATTACTTTGAATAAATAAGTAAGTTAATTTGAAGAAAAACGATGCGTAATATTGGAGAATATTTATTTAATATCAATAAAATAAAGTGTTCAAATGAAGAATTGAATTTCAATTTAAAGAAAGAATACGTAAAAATGAGGAAAGTTTCGTTAATTTAAAGTGGACGACACGCGTCGAATTGAAGAATGAATTTTCAATTTGAGGAATATTTTTTTTAAATGAAGAACATGATTGAATAATGAAATTTTATCACCATAACAATTTTTTGTAGATTTAACACCACAACGAAAAATTTAATGAGTTTTTTCAAAATGATAATATTTCTTAAAGATAACAAAATATTTGTCAAAACAACGGATATGAGGTGTTGACCTTATACTGATCGACATTTCTTTTTGTCAATATCACTACCAAATTTGGTTAAGTGAAGAAGAATATATTTTGACGATATTAATCAATTTAACAGCTAGTGGTATCACGACGCAAACACAGAGATTTATGGATAACTATGGCGGAGGCTAATGCTATTTGCAACTAAATTTCAAACGAGAAAATGTTAACTTAAAAATGTTGCCAATTTAAAAAAGGTAGCTATTTATATTTATTAGAAATAAACAAATCAAAATAGACAAATGTATGTACGAATTAAGTCACTAATTTATATTCTTAATACTATTTAAAGCTTAATAATAATAATAATAGATTTTCTACAAATTCTTCCTAGCATCTACTGGAATTGTAGTAGCACATCTCTGAATAATTGTGGCATAGAGTTTCTTAATTCAGCTTTTCCCCCTCAACCACATTAGATTATTCTTGACCATGACCATATAGTCGACCATCAATTTGCTTCCATTTGAAATGAATTTCCAAAATGACGCCTTCATTCCAAGTGAACGTAGTACGTGCCACATAAACCAATATGACTGCCCCTAAAACGCAAGGATTCTAATTCGATACTTAAGAACTCAAATATGCACAATACGGCCTCGGTTGTTCATATCAAGAAATAAATCACTGCCATCTGCTGTGACATATTTATGTTAAAATTACTAAGAGGAACCGGATATAACTTTGCCTCAATCCACAATCTAATACACACAGCAAGAACATACTAAAACGAATTCGAATTCTCATCAAATGTAGGGCTGCATAAATTGCCCAAAAGAATGAGAAAGAATAAAACCAATAACGCCAAGATATACGAGAAAAGGATAATGCTAACCGCCCATCCACCGGTCTCTCGCAGTTGTCCCTCCGAAAAGTTCCAAGCCCCAATAGCCCGGCCATGGTAGCACTTATCCAAAGATGTCTTCGAGAGTACGTTCAACATAGAAAGTGTAATAATAATATTTCAAAAACGAACAAAGTGGCAGTTGAAGAAGTCGGCAAAGAGCCCTTTCGGAGAGGGAGTCGCCGGCCGGGCCGAACGAACAAGTGAAAGACATACACATCCTTTTCATGCACTTCAAGGGTATTATTCTGAAGTTGTTCACCAAAGTTATTCGCTTGTAACTACTACAATACTCGTACTCTGTACCGTCGCCGTTGTACGAAAAAGAAATGTAGTATTATACTTACCGATTATGTCGAGGACCTGGAATGGGTTGATCCAGAAGTCTATATACTCTTAGTCGTTAGACTTTCACCACTGTTCCACATGCGATCGTCGTTCGATGGGTTTCAATGATTCATTGACCATGGTCATGGACGGTTCGAGTCCATTAGACGTTTTTTTCGTTCATCCGAAAGCAGAATTTGTTGTGGGAAGAAAGAGTGGAAACTCACAAAGTAAACGCAAAGTTGAAGGGCGGGAAGTAGCATATCCTTATTGTAATGTTTATGGTTTCTTAACTTTTTTCGGTGAATTTGATCTGTTTTTTTTTTTTTTTTTGGTATAAGTTTAATTGAGTTACCCATCTGGTCTATATTTTTGCTAAACCTACGTGCAAATATGTATGTAAATATTCAGCCAAGAATTTGCATTGAAGGACGGCAAATTGCAAAAGTTCTTGTAAACCAAATGTCTGGGCGTAAGTGGGCAGGCAAACATAACAATTGCCATGTTTTGAGTGAAGTATTCTTTCTTTTTTGTGGGCACATTTTAAAATAATTGGGTACTCAAAAATTAATATTGGAATGTGATTAATCTGAGTTCATCACTTAGGAGTAAATCAATTCCTGTATAAATTAAAAATTCCAATGTAAATGTCCATTATGCCATAATGAATATAATTAAATAGCAAGGAAAAACATGTACATAAATACACATTGAATATTATATTATATAATATAGAATATTCTATTGGAATCAAATTTAGGTAACATGATCATAAGCAAAATGCATTTTGAAAAAATGTGTTGGGTTTATTTATAGATAAATATGATCATTCAAGCAAAGGTAACAGCCTTTAAATCAGTAAATTCGGACAGGTCTATCACTTTATTTATTAATTTATTAATTAAAAAAAATCCAGTCAAGATTTGGCAGCGATGGCATCCATTGCATTATGCTGATATGACATTATTGTATACACTGTACCACCACTTAACTGCATTTTTTTGTGACTCTTTACCTATGTTATGTAGTATATTGTAAAAATGATACAATCTGGTCCATAAATATAAAATTTGTTAATGGGTTAACTACAACAGGCCTACAGAGCCAACAATCGGATATCAGTACAGTGTGAACCAAATTTGGTAATGATATTGCAAAAAAGGAAGTAGAATTAAAGAAATGGTGATCAATTTAATTTAAGGTCAACACATCTTGTCCATTGTTTTGACAAATATTTTGTTATATTTAAGAAATATTGTCATTTTGAAAAAAATTCATTAAATTTTCCGGTGTGGTTTAAATCCACAAAAATTTGTTATACCTAGTGATAATATTTCATCACTCTATCATGTTCTTCATTTAAAAAAAAAATATATATTCTTCATATTGAAAATACATTCTTCAATTCGACACATCCTGCACCTTAAATTAACGAAATTTTCTTCATTTTTACGTACCCTTTCTTTAAATTGAAATTCAATTCTTCATTTCAACACTTTACTTTATTAGGTAATATTGAATAAAATATTCTTCAATTTTACGTATCGTTGTTCTTCAAATTAACTTACTTATTATTCAAACTAATGATTTTTTTCGTCAGTTATCGCTTATTTTTTTCAAACTGACAACAAAACAAAAAAGAAACACTTTTTAAAGCGTTTAACTGCGATTAGGCATAGGTATAATCCTCCTATCAGAAAATGCTATAAATTTTGCGATTGGCCCCTAATGTCAGTTCTGTTTTGACATTTGTGTAGTAAACACATGCGAAATACACGTTAATAAACAATGTTACGCTACACTGCTCCAGAACGCGGAATATTGGTGACTATTTATTTGAGCAATAATCGGTCGGTGACTTTGGCACAACGTGAATTTCTTCGCAGATTTCCTAGCCGTCCAACGCCTACTGGTGAAACAGTGCGACGTTTAGCCGCTCGCCTCGAAGAGACTGGCACAACACGAGATGCTGCCAGGCGTGGCAGACCCCGGAGTAGCCGTTCTGCAGAGAATATTGCTGCTGTAGCCAAAGATGTCATGGACATGAAGACGTCGCGGGCCAAACGGTTACTGTGAATGGTGAGCGCTACAGAGCAATGATCAACGAGTTCTTTTTGCCGCAACTTGATGAATTGGGATTGGAAAACATGTGGTTCCAACAGGACGGTGCAACGGCATACACTGCACGTCCCACAACCGATATGCTGAAGGATGCATTTCCCGGGCGCCTAATCTCCCGTTTTGGCGATTTGCACTGGCCAGCAAGATCGCCTGATTTGACCGCTCCAGACTTCTTTTTGTGGGGCTTTTTGAAGTCGCGGGTTTATGTCAACAAGCCTCAGACTCTTGCAGCTCTTAAAGACAATATCCGTCAAGAATGTGAGGACCTATCGCCGGAAGTTTTGGCCAAAGTGATGGAAAATGCCATAAAAAGGGCTCAAATGACAATCAACTATGGCGGCGGCCATTTACATGACATCATATTCTCGACTTGATGTAAAAAAAATTAAAAGACCAAATAAAAATCATCCACAAGAAGAATCAAAGTTTTTCATTTTTTTTTTAAATTACAGCCAAAAAACATCGGAAGGTTATTTTTGCGCCACCTTGTACATTACATAGAACGATCATAAGCGAAATTTTGGAAAATATTTCTATATTACTTACGTTTTTCTTATACAAGTGTGTTTCAAAGCGTTTGCACTTATTTAATTGCTTTACTTTAATTTATAAATTCTCCATCCCGACTTCACTTTGGCAATTCACTCTCTAGAATAAAATTGATCACTTCGAGCGCAGTGAACAGTGAACAATAACATTTTAAAGAAACTTTTTTTCAAATTGAAAACCCATAAGATTCTAAAAATATGTTATGAAAAATTGTTGATTTGAACAACGGATTCTTCTAAAAATGAATAAAATATTTTCTTCAATATCACGGGATTTAGTTTAGTCATCGATTTCAGTTTGTCAATATAACGAAATTTCATTCATTTGAATAAAATAATAAATCTGACAGCAGTTAAAAAAATTTACTGATTTTGAATATTAAATTTTCAATAAAACGAAAAGTTTTATTAAAAATTGTCGATTCGAATAATAAATTCTTTAAAGATTGACCAAATATTTTTGTCAGTTCTCCCTTCAATATCGTCGGGGGTTTGGAAAGCATAAATTTCGTTCTTCGAATTAGAAGTTTTGAGTCCAATTATTTTGCAAGCCAGTAGCCAACGGCTGCGTAGGCTAATTCTTCGCCGGATTTCCAACAGGGTGTCATTCGTGGACTTCATGTTTACTCCGATGTAGGTGAACTCATTAACTACCTCGAAATTGTTGCTATTAAAATGCTGTATTAGAGAATCGATACTTAAGTGGTCACAAAGTACTTCGTCTGTTCTTCAAACGGAATGAAAGCTTTTATTACGGCACGCTGAATGTGGACATTTCCCTTCCGTGTTAATACCTACCCTGCTCCCTATCTGCTCCAGACTCAGAGTGCCCCCAATATTTGAAAGGCAATTCTACGTCCTCTCTTTCGCTCTAATTAAATTGCAAAAATCATATCTAGACATCTAATGGAGTAGGTAACAGTGTCTGCGCTGCGTCCATATATTTTGTGTTAGACCCCTGCGGTGATGACTTTTCATATTTTACATAAACGCTCATTTTCCTTCTCTTTTTTCAAAAAGTAAAACCTACTTCTAAATCGATCCCTAATCGCCTGAAGCTTGGCCCCTAATATTTTGTAAAGGCAATGCTCCTAGGTATATGAGCTTTGTGCTTACGATTGCAGTGACATAGGCTCAATCCTCTTCCGAAAAGCGTTAACCCACATCCCTACTCAAATTGAAATTCATATCGAACAAAACCCATATACCTGAAACCGAGCAACATTGAAGAATTTATTATCTTTAAAAGTCCCTTAACAATTTGAATTGCCAATGCCAGGGCTTTTCTCAGTAGTCTTCCATCCTACCAGCAGCGCAGCGGTAACAAACAAACAAATCCAGAAACCAAACAAAGTTCCACGCGATTAAATTCGCAAAATATTTTCAATTTATTCATTGCTCCATTTTATACTTCTTCGAAAAGACACAGAGGGAGTCCTTGCTTGCAATTCATACACAAACACACGAGACAATCTTTCCCCCACACGCTGACTAATCACCGCTCAGACCGCTCAAAAAAGACATGTACTGTGTTAGCGAAAAAAAAAACATCGCCCTACGGACACACCCATCTCCTGTAGTAGCGCTACCACAAATAAATCACATAAATTAAATTTTGCAGACTTTTTAGTCCTTTTTGTTTTTATTTGTTAAATTTCTCGTCCTTTGCTCCTTTAAAGTCGTTCACGCGATTCAATTTGCTTCGTTAAATTTTAATAATAATTCGCCTTTGCCATTTCCACCGCACATGGATGGAATCATGTTGATGCCGCGTCGCTCGTTTTAAAAACGCCCAACCCATACCCTTGGGCCTACAATATACATACAAGTTTGTGGAGAAACTTTTCCATTTTGGCGGGATTCCTTTTCGATTTGTTCCGCGTTTGGATCTGGATCCGAGTCCTGTTTGTAAGCGCGGGGGATATGGTGCTAGTGGCAGTGGCAGTGGGTAACTAATGGTAAGTTCATTCATTCGCATTGGTGATGAAAACTCATTCAACCGAGAAGTTTTTTTTTCAGCTTCTTAAGGCTCCATGGAAAACAATGAATTCGATGACGAAAGAAATAATTTTTGTTTCGTTAACTTTTATTTTAAATGCAGGAGAACTTCGAGGGAAACCCAAGCCACGCACAAATATAAGTTGCCCCAACAACTTAAGGTACCACAACGTTCTTTATGAGGTACTTTGTGAAGTACAGCACTCTTGTAAATTAAATCTTAAAGCTCCTTTCTAATGAAGATGCGAGGGTCGTGAGATGTGGCTGTGGGAGGGTTAACCTGGTGGTGCGTAATCATGTCAACTTGGACTGACAATTGATTCTGTATGGTTGCCTGGAAATGCATGTTAATTGCTGAAGGTCGATGGAATGTGGCTTAAAGATTTCTCCTTCCGAAGTGCTCAGCTCAAAAGCTCCTTCCAATTTCCGAACAAATTTGGGTGTGTTGGTTCATTGTTACATATGATTACTTTGGTAGTTTTTGTCATCAGCCGATGACAATGAAATCCATAATAATTACAGAGTCAACACAATCAAAATTCATAAGAGAACAACCAGTTGTACCTAATCATTAATTAAATGTGCACCACACCCATAGTCCACACATCCTGGGGATGAGTACAATATCAGCAAGAAAATCCTCAAGGCAGAGTATGTCCTCGTAGATATACAGTACCATCTAAATCACTGCGTTCGTATAGTGGAATAAGTTGACAATAATTCTGACTTCATTTACACACACAGTTATGCTGCTGATAAACTGGGAATATCTACTTGTGTTTTGTGTACCTACATGTAAACCCCTTAAGGGAAGATCAACTACCAACTTGACGTGCATTCCCCGTGGACATTGTAACTGTGTATATAATACAGTCTGTGTCATGATGTTTTTGGTCGTGATGTTGACCCATTGAAGTCCTTTCGAGTGCCCAAAAGGACAATAATAAGAAATTTAATTGAATTAGTTAAATCTGTTTGGCCTTAAAGCGCCCCTAACGGCATTCATGCAATTCCAGAGTAGCAAATGTGAATACAATCTAGCCAGCCCTATTGAGAGGGGTATCGATGGATGCTCTAAGTGATTTTTAATTAACAAAAGCTAAGTTATTCTTCCCACAGTTATTGCCCCTATTGATCGTCGTTATAAGGAAGCACTGCCAGGAAGTTACAAAGAGTCCTCTGCTGGGCCTTTTTGCGTTTGTAAATTAAAATTCTTTTGAAACATTTTTAATGGTTTTTGAATCATGCGATTGAACTGATGTGGCGATTGGCGAATGCGATAATAGAATTGCAAGGGTGGGATCTGAATTAAAATAAAAACCAGCGTTGCGGCTGACAGAAATACCCAGAAAGTTTCGTCGAAAATGGGTTACTCCTGGATGTTGTTGATACTAAATAGGGGCTATTGAATAATGCGAAGCTGTGAATTTAATTATGTTCTTTGAAATGTTATGATTGGTTCAAACAAAGTAACTTTGTTTAAATATTTTTACATTAGGTACCTATCAAAGGGGTTGGTTCTTCTTTGAAGGATTTGGTACATCCTGGGTATGGCACATTGCGACCTAAAAGATTCAATTTTTTTTGTTGCAATAACTTTCTAAGCTTATAATAAAAAGAACCAAAACGAAAACCGCTTTCGCTCTCAAAAACCGAAAGAAATCATGCGAAAGCGAAAATTTGCTTTATTTTATTTGCTGATTTTTAATGTTTCACATAGCAATATAAATTTTCTTCCAATTCGTTGGTTAATATAGAATTGTTTTGATTTAATTGTGCAGCATTGTCATATTGAGAATACACCGCTTTTAAGTATCTTTTTTTTGACACCAAAATTATTAGAAATAGCTGCAAATGGGATTTAACTGTTTAAATAAATCAATGAAACTGGCAAACGTCAAATGTGTGAAGCAATTAAACGAAAACTTCAATCATGGCTATTGCTTTCTTTTTTTTTTTTTCCTTCATATACCACGAAAGATAAGTATACATTTCAGCGGTATTAATAAAAAAGCCCTATCCGCTCTTTAAGCCTTCTCATAGCTAGCAAACGGATAGTGGACTTGTTCGTTTGATAACTTTTAATATTCATTAATACAAGTTATATCCATATAAGCTATCCCCTCTTTATCATTAAACGTACGGCAGCACTGCGTGCAAACTGTACTAAACTAAAAACATGGTTGTAAATCTGGCATATTCCATCAGCTGGCACTATTATGCTCAGAGCGCAATGTTATGTGCTTCCGCTTGCGATTTTTAAATTCTCTCTGAAAATCTTTTATTCGTTTCCGAGGGAAAATAAACATTGGTGGAATGTACCATCATCAACCATAAGCGCTCATGCAAATTTCCACGGTAAGCAGTTGTCCTCGCTCTGATGAAGAAAGCGACCCTACTTGTTTTCTCCCTTTTGTTGCCAAAATTTTCCCCAGACTCTTCGCAACTGTTGTGATGCCTGCTTCGTCAACATTGAATATCCTGTTTGACGAAAATCCATGTTTTTCGATGCACTCCTCCAGCAATTGAAAAAAGTTTCCGACAGCGACTCAGTTAAATCCCATAGCTCGAGCTGCAGATGTTGCTTCTGGTTTTCTTAAGGAAACGGTTGCGTTGCGTTTTAAAAAGTTGTGTGCCCATGGAAAAGCCAAACAAGCGTCCTGCCATATCCTTAACATATTCGGCTAACTCTTTTTCTTGAGGCACCGAAAAAACTAGTTTAAAATTTCCCACTTTTGTTACAACAAGTGAAGCGTCGGGGTTTAAATCGAACCTTCTAAAACATAAAAATGCCCAATATGCCTCGCCCATTCTGCCCCATATATCGTATTCTACTTTAGATCTATAAAAAAATATTTTCAACTTAACTGTAAAAGAGAAATAAATGGATTTATAGATACAAAAATGCACTTACGTTGATATTAAATTATTAAAATCCAATTTGAAATTGATCTTCTTTTCAAAAAATACACTATACTTCACTTCAAAATAACTTCAACTGAATGAAAAAGCTCTTTTTAGCCAAGACACAGCATACATGTCACTTTGTTCAAAAAAAGAGGTTTCCCCCATTTCTTAACTTTTAAATTAAAGAAGACAGCCTACTTATAGAGTTTTCACTTTACTCAACAGAGAAATATAGAGGATGCCCATTTTGTCCCAGGGGCCTGTTATGCCCCGGCTTCCCCTACATATGTAATTATACGTTTTCGAAGATAAGTACATGAAACAAAACTTTTGCGCGAACGAAAACGATTTCTTCTTACAGAATTTAAATTTGAATTTTTTTCTGCCTTCAAATGGCTTAAAAAACATAAATAAAATGTGTTTTTTTTTTTTTTTTGAGGAAATTAAACAAAAATTGGAATCATTTTCAGTTCTTTTGTGTTAACTTTTTATTTGTTTATTTGCTGACCCGTGCTCGCCTTGCGCCGTTCGCCTTTAGCAAACAAACAAACTTATATTTGGTCCATTTAAGATTACACATTGAGTGTTTCATTGATATCTGTCCAGTAGGTATAGGTTTTGAGCTTTTAGGAGAGAAAGAAAATTCCTACAGTTATATTATAAGAATAAATATCGATTTAATGTGCACCCTCTACATCGCCCTTCCTCTCCATGATCTTGATACTTGTTTGTAATACTGCATTTTCTTTCCTTTGTTTCCCTCTTCCTATCCAAACAACTACGTACCCCAACCCTACCCTGTTACGTCATATCAGAATAAAATTCCTATTGTGTTGCATGGCGATATCGATAATGGATGTAATGTATTGGATATATAATGTGCACCCTCTGCATGGGGAGGGCCATCCGATCTTGCCAATTGTTTATAATAATGCATTCCTTTGTTTCACCCTTGTTTTGGATTCCAACCCTAACCCTACACTGTTACCATACCACATATCACAATGAAATTCGAGGTATCGTATATGTATGCTAGTGTAATTTTTGTTTGTTTGTCGTGTCGCACGATCGCAAAAGTATAAACATCAATATTTGTAGCGAGGTACCTACACTCCCGCTCATCTGAATAGGTTCAACATTATTTAAAAAGTAAAATAACGATATCTCTGTAACCAACTTTTCGATTTTAATGAAATCAATTTTCTTATATAGAATAATCAATTGTTAATGAAACAGGAAAATTTGCGGTCTCTAACAGACGTATTTATATTTTTATGATTAGTTTTCCAAACACGTATCTAGAAGTGACCATTTATTTTGGCTCATCTGAATAGGTTCAAAAATTGAAAATTAAAAAAATATATATATTAAATACTTATTCACAGATTTGGTTGTTTTTAACATTTAGCTACATATTTAAGTGTAATTTAGTACATAGTACTATCTCCTTTGTTCAATATAATTTCGTAGATACGGTTTAGAAAATACTTATAAAATTTTTCAATAATTCCAAGTGAAATTGTTGACCCGGCTTTTTTAATGGCGCCAATTAGGCTTGCAGGATTTTCAAATTGTCCCCTGTCCTCATATACTTTTTGGACAATAGACCCCAAACGTTTTCAATAATATTTATGTCCGGGGAGTATGGCAACCACTCGAGCAATTTCACGTTTTGATCCTTTATCCACTGTTTAACAACACTCCACTAGGTATGAATGGGGCCGTTGTCCATGGAATTCGTTCAAAAATATTCGAAAAATTAGGAAAAGCATTTTTTGGTATAGTTTTGTATACATTCGCGTTAATTTTCGATGTAACAAATTGTAGCTCACAAAGTCCCAAGTCCCAAAATATGATTTATGCGGAACATCGTAATACCCGACAGGTGTGGTGACTACCTAAAACACATTCATCCTTTCGCAGGTCGTGAATGTAATAGTTTTAGCCAACCGGTCCATTCAGGTTGAACTTCTTTTCATCGGAAAACACGACAATCTGCCACTCCTTGTTCCACGTCATATGCTCTAGAGCAAACTGAAGTCGTGCAGCTTTGCGCAAATCATTGAGATGTGTTCTTTTTTTACAATCAGTCTCAGCGTTAGCACCGCATTCTTCCTTGATTCTAGCAGCAGAACGTTAGGAATTTGAAGCAGTTCAGATGATAAGTCTTCTGTCTGTTGATGTTGTCGCATATTGAGCCCCTCCTTTCATATTGATATTATAGCTTAATTCATTCTGAATAAAACTACCAACTACATTTTGACTTATGCCAATCTTCTAAGCGATTTGGCCCGGCTTTAAACCAAATTTGAAGTATTCTTTTATTTGGCCTTTTTCAAAGTTGTTTAATTGCTTTCCGCGACCAATTTTAGAAAAAAAAGGCTGTAATTACTTTAAATTTAAAAAAGCAAAATAATTGACGTCGTTACATAATCGTTGTAGATCACAAACTAGAGTCATTGCCCTTGAACCTATTCTGATGAGCCAAAATAAATGGGATTTTTTTGACATGTTTTTCCAAACATAAAAATAAAAATATATATACGTGTGTTAGAGACCGCAAACTTTCGTGTTTCATTAAAAATTGATTATTCTATACAAAAAAATTGATTTCATTAAAATCGGCAATTTGGTTAACGAGATATTGTCTTTTTACTTTTTAAATAATGTTGAACCTATTCAGATGAGCGGGAGTGTATACCTATATGTGTATGTGTATATATTTTCACTTCAAAAAATACATTTTGCTTAAAAACTAGATATTCCTAAGGACGTGGCTATAAACGACTTAGCCTATAGCAGTTTCACAGTCTTAAGGAACATTTAAAAAAAAGTTTCATCGAAATCTGTCTAGTAGTTTTCGAGTTTTTAACAGCCAAAGAAAATTCCTACAGTTTTATTATATATGTATAGATAAAAATGGTAGGTACACCGTGAAATATAAATGGGGGTATGGTGCCCCCTGCAACCCACATACTTGTGGTCACTGTTAGATGTGGACTAGGTGCGAAGTTGGATAACTATGCAATGTAGGGACTCAATTTGCATATAAAAAAAATGATTCCCTCCAAAATTGCTACACAGTACCTTTGTCTTATAGAATAAACCATTTTAGCTAAAAATAATAATCTTAAGTGCAAAGTGGGTTTCTTCAGCCGCAACTCGCTCGTCTCCAATTATTGTCTTTTTTTTCTTTAGGATAATTGTATTACTCAGACTCAGAATTATTGATTAAGAGATCGCGATATGCGCCACTCCCAGGCCCAGCCACTCAGGTGGCTTATTAAGATCATGCAATGAAAATGACCAATTATGACACCATGTCAAATTTAGGTAAATTTGTTATTGACGGACAAAAAGGAGAAAATGGGTATTTTGAAAGTGAGAAAAGCATCATTTTCTTAATAATAATTTTATCGAATCTAGGAAAATCAGGCTGCCAAAATTTGAACGCTTTCTAGCGAAAAGTTAATCAAATTAATTAATTAAATTAAACACAATATTTTTTCATTTCTTTTATTCTATCTATATGGTAGTATATAAATATAGTATACTGCTAGCATTAAAGTATGGGTTCCAACTAGCTTTGGTATGGTGTAACATACTTCGCATTTAAATTAGTAATCCTTTCCAATAACTTTATTTACCTATGTCTTTTACAAAGTATTTTTGAAAGCGGCTTTACCCCCAATAAAGAACATTTTTTGATCTATTTTATGGTTATTCGAGAAGGATACCCAGATATACGGTCATTCGGTCATTCGAAAAAGTCTCCGTACACACATGATACTTACGGAAAAAGAATTCAAATGCTTACTTTAATTATGAATATATCGTGCTGAAATTTTTGTAAGTATACGTTTAATATTAACAAATAAATACTTAAACTAAAAAAAAAAAAAAAAAACAAAACAAAACTAAAAATAAAAATGGAGCTCAAAAAAAGTCTCCCTACACATTCGATTATATGCCAACATTAAATGAAATTTGATGAATATATCCGATCTAAAACTTCGTAGGGAAGCATTGGGCCTCTATGATTGCCTGCATTATGTTGATGCATTAAATTAACCAAGTTTAAAGTAGCCCAGGAGTCTATTTGGCCCCTTTCATCCTTTAACTTATCTATGATATGATTATGTAGTGAGATGTTAAGTTTTTATTTATTACAATCACACACAGTCTATAATCAAGCAAGTCATGCCGATGCCGACATCCAACTACACAAGACTTTGTCAATAAAGTAGCAATAAACACCGACTGTCCTCTGACATGGCCAAAGAAACACCATTAGTAATTATTTATCAAATCGAAGTCATTAAATCATCAAATGCAGTTGCATTAAATCAGTGCACTCCAGCCAGAGCTATTTACATCCCATTACTGCTGCATATCGTCCATGTCCATAAATTCCAGTAAACACATTATATGGGCTAGCTATACACCAACACCAATACCAACTCCAACTCTGTGACCTAAGACCGTTCGTTTGCATCGTAAACCTCAATCATACATGAGTGTCTGCTGTAGGCAAACAGGAAGCGCACCAAAAGTCCCCTGCAGAAAGAGAGATTAACACGGCATTACTGGCTGGCAGAGTCGGTCTGATTAATGATTTCTCCCGCTCATTTATTGAAAACTTTTCCTACGGCAGGACATTAATTCATAATGTCCTTTGCAAAGCATAACCATATCTAACAATCAACAAAAAAATAAGCCAAACATAATATTATTTACAACCATCTGCAGTCAATAAAAATCTACCAAACAGGACATCCATGCACAAGTAGGAGAAAAACAAGTAAAAACGAGCCCCCAGTGTGCTCAAAGGCCATATTAGCTACCGATTTCTCCTCGTGAGTGCATTTGCAACTCGACCGCAACTCAAAAAGGATAATTTACTCACAGAAACGCTCGTAAACAAATATCATGCTTATGCAAATTTGCCCAACGTAAAAAGCTGCATATCAATGAGCAAAAGGAATCGCAGTCAAACACATACAGGACACCAAACCGGAAAAAGCTAGAGAAGGATTTACATAGAAGGTAAGTAAAAAACTACACGACTAAAAGAATTCCATCTCGAATGGTTTTTCATTTTTCTCTATTTAGGATTTTTCTTAAAATTTCACGGTCGGGATTTCAAATCGACCACGTTCCTGGTGCATAACATTCTAATTCGACAGCTTGTCGATCATTTTCGTCCTTGACCTTTCCATTTTTTTCTAGATGTAGTTTCTGCATGATTGAATTTTTTGTAGTCCTAAATTTTCAAAGCGATCACTTGGCAGGACATTTCATTTTTTAGGCGAAAGAATAATGCCCCGAATATCCTGATAATGTAGGGGGACGCAGTAGATACAGAAAAAAGAATTTATTTGCAATTCAGTGTACTGCAAGCGACAACTGGGCGGAAATTTATATCTTTTTTTTTTTTGTGGAATAAAAATTGTCGTTGTCGCTGTCGTTTGTCCTGCATACTGTTACACTGTTACAGTGTACCTAGGTCCTAGGCTTAGTGACAGCAACACTTTCAACTTTACTACATATACATATAGATACTGAAGGGATGAGTACTCACATGGTGTTCAACTTAGTGAACATCCATTCAAATGGGTTATGTGTATGGTAGAGAATGGGGCTGGGTGTGGAGATGGCTTACTATGTTCACATGTAGGTCGCTAGTGACAAGTTGTAATGTGTGTGGCTGACACTTTTCGTTAAATAAAAGCATAAAGTAAATTTACCGTTGTGGATTTGATTATGTTTCCTGGAGGTACAACGGCGTGGGAGTTAATAGAGTTGCCACAGTATTTTCTCGTCCTTCCCTCCCGTATGATGACTAGCTATGATAATGGTTGAGCTTGAGGCTGGGGTTGGAAGGTAGGTAGGTGTGAGCTGAAATGGCAAATTAAATCCATTTTGCTTTCCTGGCAATATTAAGGAAGCGATATCTATGTACGTAGTATGGGGTTATAGCTATGTAAGTAACGAAAGTTTTCATCAATAATGAGACTACGTGTATCTACCAAAATTGTGCTATGTTGCCACCCATCAGTCAAAGGACTGTAATGTTGGAAACAGATCTCATTTATAATTGAATCTAATCTATAATGCATTATCCCTTTAACCTTCTCAAAATCAACTTTGAAATGTGGTGTAAACGGTCTGTTCAAAAAGCAACGCATCTACATCTACTTATTTAGTTGTAACGTCAGAATATCTGTTCAAAGAGTATGCATACTAATACATATAAAGTATTACAAATGTAGGTGTAATAAATGATGCTCCGAAATGTGATGGCCTTTACTTTACTTTACTTTTGGTGGCGCTTACAGTCCGAGGTGGACCACGGCCTCAACCAACAAGCCTTCAGTTACGCACACCAAGTTGGTTGTCCTCATAAAACCACACTGATATGGGCCGATCAGGTTGTTGGCGAAAGGTTTTAGGCGTTCACACAATACAGCCGACAAGATCTTATACGCGACATTCAGGAGACTTATTCCTCTGTAGTTGGCGCAGTTCAGAGTATCTCCTTTCTTGTTGATGCTGAGGTTCCATTCGTCGGGCATGCTTTGATCCGACCCAATTTTACAGATGAGCATGCGCCATCTCCCGCTGCTTTGAAAAGCTCGGCCGGGAAGCCATCCGCTCCAGCAGCTTTGTTAGACTTAAGTTTGGATATCCGCCGTTTAACAGTATGCATAAGTGTTCTTTCCAAATCCTCAGCACCGACTGTGAATCTATTACTCTATTCCTATGCTCATCTCTGCAGTCTTCTGCTCGGGCCATGTATCCTTGGGTGGATCGTTTTACCCCTTGGTAGAACTTTCGAACATTGCCTCTGCAGTAGCGTCCCTCAATTGACTCGACTTCTCGTGCTCTTTCTTTTTCCTTCGGAGAAGTCGGTGTTCCTCCCTTCTTTTTTGCTCGCGGGCAGCTCTCTCAGCCGCTTTGGTTCTTGTATGCAGCATTAATTGATAGGCCTCGTTCTTGGCTGCATGTGCATTCCTCATCGAACCAGGGGTTTCGTTGTGGTCGCCTAGCGAAACCCAGCACTACGGTAGCGGCACTCCTGATGGCACGTTGGCAATGTTGCCACTGGTCCTCTGTACTTGATGCTGGTGATGCTGAGGGTGGGCTTGCTGAGAGGTTTAGGGAGACGCGGTCGGCAAAGGTCTTAGCGGTCTCTTGCGATAGTAGCCTTGCAACGTCAAATCTTCTTACAGTGTCCTCTCGGTGTTGTGGAGTATTGGATATCCGCATCCGTACTTTGGCTACTACCAAGTAATATGTTTATGATTGAAAGTAGTTTGATTAACTGGACAAGCCAGGCCCTAGGCAAAAACAAATCCTCTCGGCGATAGTCTTTGAACCAAAGATTCGTCTTGAGGTATGATTCACAGTCACTTGTTGATTGAAAAATCATATAGTCTCGGTGAAAATCTAGCAAACAGTGCATCTAGATCAGATGTGGTGGTCGTCTACTGATGAGCCCACCCACCACATCGGGGCGAATCTCATTACTGGAGTCGAGGCCAACACTATTGTGGTCCGAGTCTATGCTGGCCGCTCGAAACATTCGGACATCCAAGATACTGGAGGCATGTCTGGCGTTGATCGCAACATGATCAATTTGATAGCAGTTACAACATAATATACCTACGCTGTATTTCGGGAATCAGCTGGCGGCCGGCGCCAAATATTTGGAATGGGAACAATTTTATGATATGGCCTATGGCTGTGTGTGCGTAGGCAATATACATATAGGTATGAATGTGAATAGCGAATTGAGCCAGATACATAAAGATAAACTATACCCAGGTTACATTATATTTTTATTTTATCACCCTTTGCTTCCGTTCTTTTAATATTGTCCTCCTTTGTCCTACGATACTATATCTGGAGGCTCGAGCCTTCGAGGTTTGTCGGATTTCTATACTTCGATAATATTACCTAATTTCTTGGTCTTAGCTTACTCTTATTTCGATCCCTACGAAGATCAGCTTTGCGTACGTACTAAGAGGAGCTTTAACTTCGTATTTCCATTTCTTAGTATGTACCTACACAATGTACTTTATTTTGGAAGACTTGGATTTTTTGGATATTTGTTTGACATATGGAAGCCCACAACTGTAGTCCATACCTACTGGTTTTAGTACTTCTACTCATTTTTTTTTTTACATCCGCTTTCATGACTAGTCATTTAATCTAATCTGCCTTTTTTTTGTCCGTTCAGATCAGAATAATATTTATTGCAAATTGGCCTTTTTTGTTGCTATTTCAACGGTTGCTGCACTGTATAGTGCTTTGTCCAGTTTCAAGCACACTGAATTGCTGTACACCAGTTTTTATTTGTCTTAATGTTGAGTGCTCTGTCTCCTGTTTAATTCTGAAGAATCGATCTGATATTATTATGACTCCAGAATTGTCGAATACTGCTTCAGCAGTTGCTTTTGCAATTTGTGGATCGGTCCTTTGTGCCAGACTTTATCAAAAACTTGTGATTTACCTTATATTATAGAGCACACACTTTTCTCTTCAAATACTTATCTTATATTCTTATATCTTATTTCTAAAACCAATTTGGTAATTTTTTGTCAATTATCTTTTGGAGACTGAGGACTGATCTGATTGAAGATCAAGCCCTTCTTCCACATTTATTTTATATATTTTTATATATAAAGAAGTCAACAAGACTAGAGTTTTATTTCTATCTGTTGGCCAGTAGGCACTTCGGCTGTAGGTAGGCTTTCACGTTGAGTGATATTTGGCGCCATCTTATTTATATAGTTCATATAGTAGAGTGCTATAATTGATACACTTCAGAGGAGAACTTGAAGATTGACGCCAAGTCAAGTCTTGAGATCAACCAAATGTCTTTCCTTAATCGCTAAAGTCATCATGGATACCATGAATAAATAAACCAGTGGTTTATTTTCAATATAAGATAACATTTTAATAGTGCCGCGCCAACCCAATTAATTTCGGGGTTCTCATGGTCTTAGAGCGCTCTTATACAATATTCATGGAAGTGGCGTATTCCAGCCAAAATTCCAATCTAGTTATACCTAAAGTTAAGTAGCAATCTACTCTATGTCCAAGAAAATACTCTAAACCATCTACGAAATGAAATTTCCCGCATTAAAGTTGCATGCAAACTTCATTACTAGCCAACCGCCCCTTAAACTTCAGTATCTTGACCCAAGCACTTACTAACTCAGTCACCCATCGTCTCCATCCAAAGCCACATCTTTTGTGCTGCATCTCCATTGTTGCACTGAAACAAAGTGCAAAATTGCTTCAATTTATTGCCCACATCTTCCATGCACACACATAGAGCAGCAACATCATAGAATTTTAGATGACGTGAAAGCAAAAATGATTTGTGGTCGAATAGAAAGGCAGTGCACTGAACTTGTAAGTCCATGCCACCACCTCCACCTGGCTGCAAACTATTAAACAACCCGGCAAACTCATATGGCAAACCACATAGTATACCCAGAACCAGACCCAACTCATCATCATCAAAAGGCTACGAATGAGGAATCAAATCACCTTAACCCTCATATCGTCCTCCGATGGCTTCCATTTTCTTGGGAATCACTGAACGAGTAAAATGCGATTCGTGTAAACATACTTGCTCTGGCAAAAGGAAAATGTAAAGAAGAAGCAGTGGAGAGTACGAAAAAAAAAAAAAAAAAAAACCTTGCTCACAAATTTTCCTCACGTAGCACAGTTATACTGACCCATGATTTATGATCGCACAACTCATAAAGGATTACATTTTTACCGTTGTGGCTTCCAGCTAGTTCTCTCTTAAGTTTCTTGCTTGCCGAAAGTATGCTGGTACTGGTCCTGGTGCTGGGAATTGCGCCCACATCCACCTCTGGCCAGCTCGACGTGATGTAGGTCATATGGACAATCTGTGATATCGAAACTAACCCTTGAAAGCGTCCAAAAGGGTGAGTAGCTCTTTTCGGTAAGTGCCGAATGGTGGGCCATTTTTTAAACGAAGAAGTAGAAGAAATAAGTTTAGCGAAGGATAGGGCGTTTTGAGGTACATACCATAAATACGAGTAGATATATTTTAACCGATTTTGGTGTGGCTCACATCAGAGTTTTTTTTTTTTTTTGTCGTTACCTCACCTTTATGGGTCATCTCATCATTATTCTTCGGTGTTTGCTTTTAAGTGAACATTTGGCTTCTAGCTGAAGGTTAAAGTGAAGGGCATTTCGAGTGAATGGCAGCCACAATCCATACCTATGCATTTTGTTTTGTATTGAAGTGTCAAAAATGGTATCATTAACCCAACGCTTTGTTGCCATATAGTTTTGCGCATTAGTTTGCTTTCAATGCTGGTCACATAGTTGGGAAAGAATTCACACAGGCAGACTTTTAATAATTGCCTTGGCTGGGCTTGCATTCGAAATCAGTGCCGCAGGTCGTTGTTCTGGCAGAAAACTTTCAGGGGGGATGCTACTTTACATACAAATGCAAGCCAGCAAATATTGTACACGTTATTTGTTTAAAAGTTGAGATTGTATCTTGCATTGCATACGCTTTATGGAATCGATTTTGGAGTGAACTGCATTTGTTTGTCATGAAGAGATGTATTAATCAGCTGTCAATCCATATTGTCACTTACTCATTGGTAAGGATATTGATATGAATACGTAGATACTGATGAGGTTTCCGAAATTTATATAAAGCTTACTGCTAAAATTGCTGACTACTAGTTTAGAAGATTACACTCTTTAATTTTTATTTATGCAGCTAGTTAGTTAATATTGACTTTGCTGCGGGACGTAATGTTACTGTAGCTAGCACACGGTTTCCTCACCTCAACATTCACAAAGGGACATGACGGTCACCAGATCAAGAAACCGTCAGTCAAATTGACCATGTTTCGATCGACGCAAGGCGCTCCTCCAGTATTCTAGATGTCCGAACTTTCCGAGCGGCCAACATAGATTCGGATCACTACCTTGTTGTAGCCAAGGTACGTATGCGGATATCCCAGACACCACAACAACGAGGAAATACTGTGAGAAGATTCAACGTTGAATGGCTACAAACGCAACAAACCGCCTGAACTTTTGCCGATCGCGTCTCCCTCAACCTTTCGAGAAGTCCTGTGCAGCCAGCATCAAGTGCTGAAGACCAGTGGCATCGATGCCAAGAAGCTATCAGAAAAGCCGCAACTGAAATGCTGGGTTTCACCCGACCACCACCGCGAAACCCTTGGTTTGATGAAGAGTGCCGGCAAGCACATGCAGCAAAGCAACTGGCCTACAAAGCGGCGCTGCAGAGAAGGACGAGAGCAGCTCGTGAGCTCTACGAGCAAAAAAGGAGGGAAGAATACCGGCTTCTCCGGAGGTAAACGGCGAAGACGACACAAATTCCGCTGTCAGGCAGAATGAACCATTCAACCTGGGCGATGAAAGACAAGACTTCCGTCTACCTGACCAAAATGAGGTAAGGATAGCAATATCCAAGCTGAAGTCCAACAAAGCTGCAGGACCGGACGGTTTATCGGCCGAGCTTTTTAAGGCAGCGGGGGATGACTTGGTAGAGAGCATACACCAACTCGTTTCTAAAATTTGGTCAGAGGAAAGTATGCCTGATGAATGGAGCCTCAGAAAGGAGACCCTCTAAACTGCGCCAACTATAGAGGCATCAGTCTCCTTAACATCGCTTACAAAATCCTGTCTTCCGTACTGTGTGAACGCCTGAAACCATTTGTCAACGAACTGATTGGACCCTATCAGTGCGGTTTTAGGCCCGGTAAGTCCACAACCGACCAAATATTCATACTACGGCAGATCCTGGAGAAAACCCAAGAAGTCCAAATCGATACTCATCACCTATTTATCGATTTTAAAGCCGCATATGACAACATTTATAGAGACGAGCTATACAGAACCATGTCTAGTTTTGGCATCCCTGCCAAACTTGTCAGATTGTGCAGAATGACGATGAAGAATGCTCGCTGCTCCGTAAAGGTTGGAAACAATCTCACCGAGACCTATGATGTCAAAAAAGGATTTATACAAGGTGATGCGATGTCATGTGACTTTTTCAACATCATTCTTGAGAAAATTGTGCGAAACTCGCAAGCCAACACCAGGGGCACTATTTTCCAAAAGCCTGTGCAACTACTTGCATACGCTGACGACATCGACATCATTGACAGAACACAGCGAGCTGTCACTGGTGCGTTTGCACGTATCAGTACAGAGGCGACAAAAATGGGTTTAGTGGTGAATGAGGGCAAATCAAAATATAGCTGTCAACAAGAAGGGACACACAACATCGACGAATCGGACAGAATGTCACGATAGACGGCTATAACTTTGAGGTAGTTCGGGACTTTGTCTACCTCGGCTCCGCTATTAATTCTGAAAATGACATCACATCAGATATCAAGCGAAGAATTACACTTGCCAACCGCTGTTACTTTGGCCTAAGAAGGCAATTGATTAGTAAGGCCTTGTCGAGAAACACCAAGGAGACTCTATATAAGACCCTCATCATCCCAGTCCTGCTTTATGGCGCAGAATGATGGGCGTTGTCAAAAGCGGATAAAGATCTCCTTGGTCGCTTCGAACGCAAAATTCTTCGAATGATTTTCGGTCCCGTTTGCGTTGACGGGCTTTGGAAGAGGAGATTTAACAGCGAACTCTAAGAGCTGTACAGCGACAGCGACCTTGTCAGAAAAGTACGTATCAGTCGACTAAGATAGCTAGGACATGTAGATCGAATGAACACCAACGTTCCGGCCCGAAGAGTCTTCGACTCCAACCCGGAGGGACAACGCAGTAGAGGAAGACCTCGCCTTAGGTGGCGCGCACAAGTCGAAGGGGACCTCAACCAACTTGGAGTGCGCAACTGGAGGCAGTTAGCCAAAGATCGTGCTAACTGAAGAGGCGTGTTGGTTGAGGCTTGAGGCCCATGTCCACCCCGGACTGTTGCGCAGTCTAAGTAGGTATAAGTAAGTAAATAGTAAGTTAATATTATATAACAAAAAAAGGGTTTTGCCAGCAGATATACCTACTATAGTATTTTTACCTGAAGGATTATATAATCAAAATTCTGAGATTCGAAAGTTTATTTTCTCATGTTTCCTGTCGCTTTTTCGTTTCATCGGAGTGTTTTTTTTGTTTCATTTGAGTTTGGAATTACGGCCCAATGAGCCATAAGACGTTCCAATTTAAAATGTCTCTTCTTCATTTGATTTCGGAGTTATAGGTACTCTCCAACGTTGAATGAAGTTCGAAATTATTATATCTATACATATAATAAAACTGTAGGAATTTTTTTGGCCTTTAAAAACTCGAAAACTACTGGACAGATCTCGATGAAACTTTTTTTAAATTGTTCCTTAAGACTGTGAGACTGCTATAGGCTATGCCGTTTATAGCCACGTCCTTAGGAACAGTTTTTAGACAAAATGTATTTTTTGAAGTGAAAATAATACATACACATACACATATATCTTGCTACAAATGGATGTTTATATTTTGCGATAGTGCGACAGGACAAACAAAAACAAAACAAGACATACGTATGCGTATACTACACCTTCGAAAAGGATTGGTTTGTTTTCGCAGTAAGTGCTATGGTCAGTTGTATGATGATATGTATATTATGATCGTATGTCCGATGTGCAGGGGTGCGTGCTGCAGTATATTAATACATAAAATAATCTTCATTTTCATAAGAGAAGAGACGTATAATAAAAAAAAGAATTTTATTCTGATATGTGGTATGGTAACAGTGTGGGTTTGGTTTAGGTAGTTGCTTGGATTCCATAGGAAGAGGGAAACAAAGGAAAGGAACTCCAGTATTACAAATAAGTAGCAAGATCTATGAGACGGAGGAATTTTCCTTTCTCCTCAAAAGCGCGAAAACTACTGGACAGATTTCAATGAAACACTCAAAGTGTAATTTTAAATGAAATAAATATAATTTTGTGCGAGCGGGCAAGTCGAGCACGGGTCCAGCTATTTATTAATATTATTTTCAGTAATAGCTCTTATAGGTATATTAATTTAGAAAGTTTAGTATGAAATTACAATAAAATTCACATCATAAATTATTAACCTATGTATTATTAAATTATTCCCATGTTAGGTACAATGGGCCGTTGGGGATTCATTACGATACGTAACTTATCTACCTCGCAGCTAAGCAGAGAGCTAATTAGTTAAGCGATTGGCTTTCGAAATGTACAATTGCACTAATAAATAAGTTTTTAGTTTATCTATTATGGCTACCTTGTTGCTCATAGTTTTAAGTAAATAATTGTATATACTAGCTAAAAATGTTATTGTTATTTTCAATATTTGCATTGCTCTTTTCGGATTTAATTTATTAGATAAACTTTAGTAATAGTTCATTGTTTCGATACTGAAGCGGGAGTTCTTTTTTTTTTGTGTAAACAAATTGCAATCGTAAAAATTAACCACATCGCACATCCACAATTAATACATTTTAATTAAAATGAAAATTATTGAACGGCGACGGCGTTTTCCAAAAAGGAATTCCGCACACCAATGTCAATAGTGCTGCGGACGAATTACCTATAATTTTAGCGGAAAATTGCAATTTTTTTGTGATTTTCCTCCCCATATCGGCCGCAGGATATTTCCAACCGCGTATAGTCCGCAACCGTGAAATTTCTTTTTCGGTTTTATTTTTTAAGTAAAATAAATACAACCGTCGGCAGTGCGATGTTCGCATATAATGGTGTGAAACATTTTTTTTTTTCATTAACTGAAGGAATACAAATTAATTTTCTTTTCGCTCTGTGGATGGGTCAGTGGGTGTATTCAGTGCGCTGGCACAAAACCAATACGAATGCAGCAGCAGTTCAGTAGCATTGTACCTGTATGGTGTTTGCCTTTCAATTCAATTTGGGTTGATCGAATTTGGTGACAAAAATTAATGTTGCAACGACAAGAATGTTAAAAAAAATAAATACATTTATATAGCTACACATAAAATATATTACCTGAGGGCGGATTGTAATTAATAAAGTATCTGTAATTGGGAAGATTCACCAATCGGCACGCATGATGTAATATTGAAATATGCAAATTTTAATCATTGGATTTTCTCTGTCGCTCTTTTTATAAATTCCGAAATAAACCATTAATATAGGTAGTGATATCAGCGGATGCAGAGTAAACTTCGAAAAGTTTCAATCATAATTGAAAGCAAAGGCCAATTAATGACACACTGATTAAAACTTCAATGGAGTATATGACGGCTTTAGACGATCCTTTTGTTTGTGATGGCTTCACACTCTATCCACAGTATATTCATTACATTCACACCTCAGAGAATTTTAAATGAGAATGGATTATAGTACCTACCTTATGTAGGTACATATATGATTATGTGAATCTAGAAAGGACAGTCTGGATAATTGATTTAATCAAAATATTATGAGCAAGGTATTACTTCGAGCTCTTGTTTTTTTTTTTTTGTGTTAATCGATGTCAGCAGCGCACAGATACATATCGATGCCGAATTAATATCTTAAACAAACTGGACGCGTTTTGGTGATAATGTATGTATGCAAATCTGTCAGAGATTCTGTTTAAGCTGAGTCAAAGAACCAATACAAGATATTTTGAACATGGTTTTCATGTTAATGTAAGTAAGCCTCCGCGATGGTTAGCACCCCCAACAGCGGCGTTGACTAATCGATGACTGCAGTGAACCAGAGAAATGTATGTCGCGTTCTCGTACGCCTGTCACCGATATAGATGCTCTGATTCGCGCGAATAAAAAAAATATCTTTATACATTTTTCAAAAACTAAATCATAATCTGAAAACAATGAATTCGCACGAACTGTTCACTATTACCTTATAATATTTCAAATAAAACATTACCTGAAGTCTTAAGTATTTACTTTAATTCATTATCTTAAGATTAAGATTTAGTTTACAAATATTATAAACTTTTCCAGAATAAGTCATAATTTTTTATTTATTTTTTTTAATAGACACTCTTCAAAAATTTCAAATGAAGAAAGGCATAATTTAACAAAATGTTCAATAAACTGTTAATCCATCCATTTTTAAATTCTGAGAATATTCCGAGAAGATTTCAAAAAATTTACAAAAGAAACCACCGGACTTTTTATTATTAAAGGCAAAATAAGGAATTTAATAAAATATTATTATATTAATACAACCGTTAAAAAACCAAAATCTTAATTTCACCATATTAAACATATTACGGACGTTTAAATTTTAAAATTAAAAAATTAGCCCTACGGAATTGATAAATCAATAATAATTGGCAATCATTTATAGCAATACAACAAACAAAATCTTGTCGACTGCGAATAATTATTCAGAGATGAAGATGATGGAGAAGACAATGATCTTGAAATGTTAAAAGAAAGGAAGCCCAAAGTCGACTTTGGTTGTTTTTCAACGACGGAATATCAAGGAATATCAGCTAAAGTCAACTTTGTCCAATAAAATTGCTGTTCTTCAACGAAAGTGAGTTAAATTACTTTTATTTTCATATAACTTTCAGGAAGATAAGACCTTCTGCGGATTAGCCAGAGCTTTATATGCTGACGTCAGCATGTCAGAAATTAAAACGATATTTGGCATTGTGTAATAGCTAGTAGCTTTCTGATGAGTGATCCTGCGTTGTCCGGACCTGCCAAGTTTTAGTTGTTGCACATGTAAGAGTAAGCTATTCAGACTTGGGAAGTACCAGTGTTGTAAAGTGCACCACTTGATGCATACCAAGCACTTTACAAGCTTTTTACCATTTCTTACTTTGTATGCAGATGTTTAACTCTACGATCAATGTTGCAACTTTGTAACAACATATTGATTGTCCCAAATAAACATTCTCCCAAACTGCTATTTCAGCTTGCCACTTCCAGCGTCAATGCCCAACACTTCCGACCTAAATAAACAATGTTTATTTATGGTCACTCATCATTTTTAATTTCATTCTCTCATTTATTTTCCATTCACACAAGTCAACCAAGTTATTATGCTGTGGTTGCATTTCTTTTACTATACGAGCGATCGTATGCGCGACAAGCAACATGAGCCACTTGACTTGTCCGGGAATTCCCTTCCGGATTTTCCTTTTCTTCGTTCGTCGAACCTCGAATTGAATGATTCAATTCGAGGCTATTTATATTGGTCACTGGGCAATGACGCGGGATTCGGTTACACACAGCGAATCGACTCAGTTCTTAGCAGTCATCAACATCGTCACTCTATCCGTTCCACAATCGAGTACGTCTTCTACTACACAAAATTAGTTAATACAAATAGTTCTGTTGGTTTCCAACAATAAGACCACGATCAACAACCATGTCACAAATTATCTGGGCAAACCACAATATAACACTCGCCCAGGATTATAGAAGTTGTGCACTGGGTTAGACATTGATATGCATCTTAATTTAGCTGCAACTGCAATCACAGCTTGCACAAAATCAATGTTTAGCCCAAGGCACACTTCAGAAAAGGCACAAGAAGAAATGCGTAAGGGAAGTAATTAAATCAAATAACTTTCACGAAATCCATGAAGACGACACCGCACTACCGAACAACAAAAAACCACGCGAACAATAAACCAAACGTCAGATTTGCCATGTGCAATACCAACGAGAAGTCAAAACATGCTATCTCCCTCTAGCCGATCGCAGATGCAGCAGACCATCTCGTTGTTCCGAAAATCGGTAATGAATGATGGCCGATTAGTAAACGAAATAGATTATGAGTGCATCACACTCCAACTAGCACCCGCAAGGGAAAAAATGTAATTGTTCATTGTAGTATGTGTTAGAGTTATTGGAAGTAATTGTTTATGTATGAATAAGAATATTTGTCATGTAAAACCAACACTTACAAGAAGGGTTGTTGACCCTGGAAGGCCCAATCAGCTGGCCAAAGGTAAATAAAAACCGAGATTTCTTGGAAGGATGAAAGACGATTCTTGGTCAATTTTCGCTAATCATCTAAAAGCAAAAGCCATCTGCTAAACCGAGCTCTTTGTCAACTATAGTCAAATAGTACAAATAAAAGTTGAATTTATAACGTTTTAAAAGTGAAAGTCTTTTTCTTTGTCGATTGCTTCATCTTTGCATCGACTTAAATAATTTTGCTTTGGGTAGTAACTCAGCCTAAAACAGTTCTAAATCCTTCAAAATTATTGTAAATCATTTTTAGTTAATTAATAATACAGTTAATCATTTTAAGACATACCACTTAAGAACTAAAATTAATAAAATTAAATATACGATTGAAATTGTGCGTTTCATTGTTTTGGACATACCAAGAAACACATAAAATAACACGACAAAAGGTAAGACCCAACTGAGAGTAGTACCTCTCAGTCACAAACCACAGAGAATAGACCACCAGCTTCGACCAAAAATGAGAGTTTCATAGAGCCAGTTTCAAAAAGTTACTGCGTGGTTAAGTATGCGTGCAATGTTAAAGTAAACGGAGGGTGAATTTGGTCACGCATACACTGGCACATAGTAACATTTACAGTTATTCGGTGGTAACTTTGAAAAAATTCAAATAATTCAAATAAATTGGCCGTTATCGGGACGTGTTAAGCAAATTGTGTGTTCGGTGTGGGGAAATTGTTATCAACTTATATTTCATTAAAAAGCATACAAATACAACTGCGTAGTTACTGTAAAAATGGAATTCCTTTGACAATATTACAAAAAAAAATAGTAGTTTAAGCTGCAAAACTAAAATTAGATGATCAGAAAAAAATTACAAAACATAATTTTTTTAGTTTTGCTGATATAAATTTAGACCTTTTTCTATTTATTTTAATGAAAATTTATTTATTTTCTTTGATTGTTTATTTTATTAAAGTGTAGGTACTGAGTTTTGAAATCAATAATTTAAAAAAAAGGAGAGAGGACATTTGTTTTGTCAGACTTAATATGTTTATTGATTTATTTCATTTACAAGAAAAATGCGATGAATTGATTTTAACCAACAAATAAATTGGTCATCTTAATTTAATTTAATTTAATAATTTAATTCTCTCTGGTTTGTGCTCTCAGTATAAAAGAGAAAAAGTACAACACCAGAACTACTTGACCGACATAGCCTCTTTTAAATACCAACTTGACGACGCACGCGACGGTAAAAAAGAAGTCCTCTCATTTCTTTCGTCTAGGTCGAATTGTTTCTGCGCTATCGTGTTTTAAACAGACAGACAGACAAACGGACATGGCTAAATTCAGAATTCTATCCTGATTCAGAACATCAAAGGGCACGGTAGTGCGCCATCAGCCATGTTCTCTAGTACCAGTTAATAAATGCATTTACCCTTTTTACAGGAACAAACTCAGGCAAAACCCGTAACTGACTCACTCACTCACTCATTTAGATGATGATAATCAAAACTTTTGAAAATCGGGCCACTTCTCAATGTCGAAGAATGTTGAAATTTGGTAGACCGTTACCCTACCTGCACTGTAGGAAAGGAGAAATATCAAAAACTATAAATTTTCCGCTTAATGGGTGTGGAATTGGCCCACTTAAAATATGAATAGAAGTTAATCTACCTGCTGAATATGATTTTAATAAATGTTAAAAAATTGATATATTTACTTGGCAAGTTTTTCGTTAATAACTTCATTTTATCATTTCATTTCATTCTTTTTCTATACCTATAACAGAATTTGGTTGTTTTTACATTTAAATTTTTGGTGTGATATAAAAGGTAGTTAAGTTTTAAGGGCCGATGTTGATTTTGAATAAAACACAAATTATTTAGGAAATTATTGTCATTTCTTTTTATTATGATAATATTGGTATGGTTCAATTATGTATGGAACAAAATATCGGCCAAATGGCCGCCGCGACCTCGACGGCCCACCTCCATCCGAATCCGATGGTACAAATTTTCGATGACGCTGAGGCATAATTGAGGTTCTATGCAGTTAATGTGCCGAATTGTCTCATTCTTTAGCTCCTGTTTCGTTAGCCATTGTTTCGTTAGGTGTGTGGCAAGTGGCACCGTCCTGTTGAAACCACATATCGTCTACATCGATATCTTCCAATTCGGGCCAATACACCATTCACAGTAACTGCCTGACCGGCCTCATTTTGGAAAAAATACACTATCGCGAACAGCAGCAATATTTACTGCAGTACGAGCTGTATGAACATGCACTGGTGTTTTCACATCTCCAACAGACCCGGTTTGCTCAAATTTTTGCACGTTTTTTCCGATTGTACGCACATTTGGTCGATTAAATTGACCGAAAAAATCACGAAGTGCACGATATGCATTTTGATTTGAACGCCCATTTTCATTATAAGCCTGAACAACTTTAACGCGTTGCTCGAATGTGTATCTTTCCATGGTTAAACTTGAGTTAGTCTGAAATTGAGAAATGTCAAATGAAATGCGGAAAAAAAATTGACGTTTACATGTGGTTCACATTCAACATCGGCCCTATACATACTATTTATGGGGTCTCCGGTGACTCTTTCCTGGCGTTACAAATGACAAAGTGAATGTACCGTCCTGTGGGGGTATAACAAAAATTGAGCATTCGTATGAGAGTGCAACTTCTCCATTGAAAACCAATAGTGAGTATTAGTTACTGTTAAATAGGGGCATAGGTCGTTCTTTTGGGTACTTGTTCTACCAATAGCAAATTTCCAAGCAATATGCATTAATTGAAATATCACAAAACAGAAAACCGTGCTGAGTCTTGTAAATTTAAGGTATCCCCTAATAATACATAAGCAATCATAATATATATTTAGCTAGTTAAATACTTTGTGTATTTTCCATTCCAAACTGATTTATCGATTCGATTCCACAGCGAATATTCGAGTCAGTAACCGATGTAAGAGATGCTTGCAAAGTTATTTAAAATGGGTGAGTAGATACGGTTCATGCCTTGGACATATCAAAGGCATTTGACCGAGTCTGGCATAAAGCCCCATTAGGCAAGTTCGTGTCTTATGGATCACAATCAATTCAGGAATCACATGGCAGGACCACATATCCTATATCGCAAGATCTGCGTCCACCAAGTTGACAAGTCGCTGACCTTTGCTTGTTAGTTACTTTCATATGGTAGATATTCCAAGGAACTCAAAGACATTATCCCTCGAAATGCAACTTTCGGGCGCCCCACAAGACAAGCAGCTAATGCTCATGACCGTACAGTACACTTGACAACCGAACAGAACAAGCAAACTTTGGAACTCGCTTCCTGGGGATGTATTTCCAGAAGACTACAATTATCAGCCAAGAATGATAGAATACAAGATTATGCCGTCTGCTCGTCCGCCGTGTTGGTTTTTCTTTTTTGACAGCTGTGACATCATACGTGACCGGGAAATTTTATTTGAATTTGCGGTTTTGTGTTTATGTTTTCAAAATGAGGTGTGCGGTTTATAATTGCAATTCAAATAATAAAAATGATGAAAATAGGATTTGGTTTTATTGCTTCCCTAAAGACAAGAATATTAGGAAGCAATGGGTTCATTTTTGTCGAAGGAAAGACCCATTTAATGTCGAAACATCGCGAATTTGTTGTTTACATTTCGCTCCGGATGCTATTGAAAGAAATCTTCAATTTGAAATGGGTATGTTACAATATTCAAATATAATTTTATACAAATAGCAATGGACATATTTCAGGACTTTGTGTAAGAAATCAACATAAGTTGAAAATGGGAACAATTCCCACATTACACCCAGAAACAGACGTAGTTTCCGTCTCCGTTCGCTCTAACCGGATGCAAGCTCGAGCCACAAAGCAAATGATAACGACCCTACTTGACCAAGTTCCACAAACAATGGAAACTGAAGATGCTGAAATAGGACCCCTAACTGTTGAAGAGGAAAGCAATGGAAATGATGCAGAGGGTATGGCTTCCATTGAAAACTTAAAAAAGTGTATTGCATCTTTGGAAAAGGAAGTGTGAGTTAACTTCCATCCTTTCATCAAATAAAAACTAAAATGGAACCCATTTTTTTAGAGAAACTCTGAAGCAGAAGAACTTTACACTAAAGTTGAATGAAGAATGTTTAGAGAAGAAGATTAGTTCTCTGGAGAAGCTTCTCAAAACATCAGAGTTACAGCGTGGAAATATGGAGGAACGGTTGAAACAAGTTTTTACAACAGGCCAGGTAAATAAACTGAAGATGGGCATTAAAAAAGTTCACTGGACTGAAGAAGATATAGCACAGTCAATTACGCTATACTCCACAAGTGCCAAGGCATACAAGCTGCTTCGGAAGAAAAATTTTCCACTTCCTGGAGTTCGGACACTCCAAAGTTGGGCACATAAAGTGGACATTTCGCCAGGAATTATCGAACCTGTTGTAAAAATCTTGTCAGCAGCAACACAGCTTGATGAAGCCCAGAAAGTTTGTGTTCTCAGTTTTGACGAGATGAAGATACGAAAAACTTTCTGTTACGACAGATCATCTGACTCGACATTAGCTCCTGCTAACTATGTCCAAGTAGCAATGTTAAGAGGTAAAACACAGTCATATTTTATTCTTCATAATTATAATTTTTCTTAACTATTTTGAATAGGATTAATGGCCAAATGGAAACAGCCTGTGTTTTATGCGTTTGACTGTCAAATGACTTACGAAATCCTATCAAATATTCTTCAAACAGCAAAGAAGTGCGGTTACAACGTTGTAGCGATTGTTAGCGATTTAGGTGGTGGAAATAGAGGACTATTCAAGAACCTAGAAATCACTATGGATAAGCCTTGGTATGTGAAAATACGTATTTTTTATTGAATCCTTTTTAAAAATAATCTACATTAGGTTTGTACACGATGAGAACAACATTTTTGTTTTCGCGGATGTTCCATATCTGATCAAACTCCTTCGAAATCATTTCGTCGATCAAGGATTTTTTATTAACGAAAAATGTGTCAAGAAGGAAATTATTGTTCGGCTCCTATCATGTACTTCTTCGGAGCTGACAATAACTCACAAAATATCGAGCAGCTATCTCAACGTCGTTGGACCTGACCGGCAGAAAGTGAAAATGGCTACAAAACTCTTTTCACACACCATCGCCCAATCACTTACGAGGGCAGCAAGTTTGGGTCTTCTTAGCGACCAAAATTGGCAAGAATGCTACCAGTTATTTAAAACTGTAATGTTTCTATAATTAGAAACTATCGAACTTACTGTACCTATTCCTTATACTTTTATTTTCTTACAGACAAATGACTGGTTTGATGTAAAGAACGTGAGAGTCACAACTGAAGATTCCAGAGAGCGGTCACATGCTTACGGTCTAGCAATCGATACTCAAAACCAAATTTTAGACCAAATGACGAATCTTATGATCCAAATGAGGGTTATTGGAAAAAATAGCTTATTACCATTTCAGAGAGGTAGATATACTTACGATTTAAAACTCTATTATGAAGATACTAACCTAAAGTTATTTTCAGGCATTATTCAGTCCAACAATGCAGTCAAACTACTGCTTATGGACTTGAAGGATCGCTTCAAATTTCAATACATCTTGACATATCGGCTTAATCAAGATGTATTGGAAAACTTTTTTGGTGTCATACGGACAAAAGGAGGTTTACATGACCATCCAGATCGTCAGGAGTTTAAGTATAGACTGCGATCGTATATACTTGGCTACAATGAAGGCGTCCTATCAGACAGCGCTAATGTGTCCATCGATGATACGCCTGATCTAGAAAGATTGGATTGTACTTGTACCCTAACAGGTTATTTTTCTTTATTTAATTTCCATGACATAATGTTCAATTGTTTATATTGTCATTTATAAAGGTACAATTCTAAAGAGCATAACAATAAGGCCAGAAAACATTGATGTTCAGACTGCGGAGGACAAGGAGCTCGAATCCATAGCTCACGATGGATTGGAAAATCTGGCTGGATACATTTGCCACAGATTGCGTGATAAAGTCCCAGATATAAGGGTGAACGAAGAAAATGACAACACATTTACCTGGGTAAATCACCTCAGCGAAGGAGGTCTGTCAAAGCCAACGACAGATTTGATGCTGCAGATGACTGCCCTGGAAAAAATCTTTGATTCCGTCAACGGAGATGATTTATTGATATCCAAAGACTTTTTGAAGACACATCTGGAGTTAGCGGCAAACATAAATTGCGACGACAAAGTGAAAACACTATTCTTCAGAGCGCGAATGTTTTTTAGAATTAGAAAGCTAAACAGGGAAATTGCAGAAAATTCAAACAAAAAAAAAAGAAAATTCAATAAAATAATTCATTGAAAGAAATTATAAATGCACAATTTCACTTCGAATTCTTTATTGTTTCATTATTGGGTAATTTTTACACTACAGATATTTTACATTTTCAGATATCATGCCCGAACCACATTAGATATGTACTAAAATTCAACGAAATAAATGATAAATGAAACAGAAACTTCGGTATTATAAACGCACGTATTTTATTAACAAATATCATTTAAAATTTACTCAAATATTTCAGAAGAACTACGAACATTTCAACCCGTAATTCGGAAGTAAACACAAATAAAAAAAAACGTACAAACGTCAAACCACGGGTCCCGACTGACGTCACACGATTTTACGTCAATTTTCTTTTGACATATCGGCGTAATCTTATATTCTATTATTCTTGATTATCAGCAAATTAAATGCAGAACTAACATACATCTGCAAGCATCTCGGGGCGCTGCGCTGATGAAGCGTTATAGGTTCGCGTTCGCCTTTCCCGGAAGAACTATTTAAAAAAAAAGGCATTAGCTATTCTAAATCACTAGAATCTCGTCACTTAAAAAAATAATTTCAACTTGCCATTAACCGTCACAAGTTGCCTATGAGTCAAAAAAAGCATAAAAATTACTTAATTTACAAAACTACGTAATAACTAAACTTAGCGCTATCTCAGTTTATAGTGAGACTAAGTTCGCATTAAACCCGCAAATTTCTCTAATTAATGTGACGCGATCGCTATCTTATCAGTAACTAGATCTTTTGAAATAATACTGTGGCTACAACTACCTAAGCGGAGTCTTGCCATTTCTAACGCGAATTGTAAATTTATTAGACAAATTAGAAAACTTTGTTCTCGTGCATTTAGTACAATATCAGTCACTTTAGACGTCGCGTGTCGTCAGCAATTTTGAGAGTCGATGTGACAAAGATTAGCTATATTTGTTGTGTTTCGAATAACCGAAAATGCAGTCATTTGCATTACAGTGCGTTTATTTGATTGTGGCTGTAGTGATGTTTGTGACACCATCTCATAGTATATTTTGCCCATGTAATAACAAATTTTCTCCAATTTGTGGAAGCAATAAGGTAACCTACACCAACCGTTGTGAATTTGAATGCACCCAAAGAGAATACATTAGGCTGGGCAAGAAGCTTAATATTCTCAAAACTGGGCCGTGCTAATGATGGATGACAAAATAAGGCCCTAAAAGTGACTCAGTATCTATCAGTGAATACCTATTGTGTAAAAATTAATTATTGATAAAGATGAAGCAAATAAATTGAAAAGAAAATCTGTTGTTATAGTTATTATGTACATTGTACAAGCTTATCTGTTTTTACGTGGAATTGCTCTAGTAATTATTGATTTACCTTCATACATATCAAATTATTGAACTGAATATGATTATGATATAAGAAATTGTGTTATAACGTTGCGAAGTTGCTTAGGAAATTTACTTGGGCTAATAGATTTTGCGAAACAGTATTAGCATATACCTTACCTTACATGTTGCTGTTCTCTAAACATAGTTCTGACGATCAGAGTAGCTATACTGCCCATTCTCTGATCCACCCCTAGGCCAGATATTTATATGAATGGAAAAGTGATTCACAAGTGCGAAAAGTGCAAGTATCTGGGATTAATGATCAATAGCGAAGCAACTATATTAATGACGACAACAATCATCGCAAATGCGTATATGGTGGATGAAGTGGCAGGAAAGCTCTGCTATCTTCTGTGGACGAAAAATGCCTCTGCCCCCTAAGTTGAAGGGAATACTCTAGACTAAACCACAGTTGTTCGTCTGACGCTCACATACGGTTCGCCATGCTGGACAATGTACAAAATGTACAAAAGATACTTCGCATGACAACATGAGTGACAAAGGTTCATCGAATTTGAAGTCCGAAGTTCCGAGGAAGCCTTCGCGTCAATATCTCATATCGAAAAGTTGAACCACAACCAGCTCAGTTGCTGCTGCCATGTTCCAGGGAGGTATCTTATGAACGTTGTCAAAAACGCAAGAAGAGTGGCAGGTCAAAAAAAAAAAACTCCTGTATCACGCAAAAACAGCACCCTTTGATTGGCCTCATTGATGCCGGTGTTCCGAAACCGGGCCTATAGATACTATAGATGGCATTTAGTAAAAATGCCGGAGACGGCTTATACAGAGAACTTTCAGGCCACAATTCCATTGAGAGTTTTTAATTTTTGGGATGAATGGAAGGGACCTACGGTTTTATGGTGAACCCGAACCGCTTAATTGAGAAAGTTTTTGAGGAAAATGATATGATCATAGATACTCTGAGGCTGCAAAAAATTTTGGATAATTTTTTGTCTCATTGGAGCGGTGAAATTCTGTAAGCAGTAAGGATGTTTGTCGCCACCCAACTATTATGTAGCTATTAAAGATGGCTTGCAGTGGCTCAAAGGTTAGTGCGCTGGACTACAGTGCGAGGGTTCTTAGGTTCGAGCCCCGGAAAAACACAAAAATACATCTTCGATCTTATTAAATAACTAATCGCATTTCGCATATTGGAAAACTGAGCACGATTTGTATGAGTGCAACTTATTATCAATTAGCGTGGGATCTTGACATTTTGGTGAATCGTGGGAAAAAAGAACTGCAAAGCCCTACTCCCTACTGAACCTATTATAGTCGTTCGAAAACTATAGTCGATTTATTCCAATTATGCAGCAATCAAATCTGCCAGCTTTAATAACTATAACACGGACACCATACGGCAGGTCTTGAAATAAATTCCACATCGATATCTTTGCTCAGCATTTATTTTGTGTGGACACGAAGTATTTCGTATATACATATACTATACAAAGCTATTACAAATATACATGATTACCTAATTGGCAAGTGGTATTAACTTGTCCAGATTACTCCGTTCTTTTGGGCTAAGCAGCCATCCTACACACGCGTTCTTATACACCACTTTTAGGCGATTACATTAGCTTAGTTTACCTGGTAGCATTTAAAAAAAAACACACACACACACACATCCACACTTATCCCCATTGCACTCCCTAGGCGATTGAAACTAAATCGAGCAAGCGATTAGCTCCAATCCTTGCCAAGTCCTTCAGTTTATCTAAATTAATTTAAAATTAACCCAATCTAATTGAAATTTCTCTAAGGATTCTATCTTCGCCAAGAAACAATCCAAAGCCACATCTAATCTTTATCCCAGATCCCACTACTACACGTACACAGATAGGACCCACCAACCCTTGCTGCAGCACACACCACTATGAATTGTAGACAACTTTGCCAACTAGGATCAATAATTCAGGTGACTTTTCTGTTTCCTTGCCGCCCACTTTTTGGTCTGTTTCTGGTTCTTCTGCTCAACTTAATGCCTCAGAAAACTTGAAACCGATTTGGACCGGTGAATTATTGAATGGAAGATGACTTTTGCTTCCTGCATTTTGGTCACACGGTAGAATAGAGGAACTGTGTGTATGTACAAAAGGTGTTTTCACAGAAGTTTTACTCTTTGCTGGCACATACACTAACAAAGAAAAAAAAAACGACAGAAAACTTTCCACTTTCGGACGAAGAAAAACGATTTTCTCAAGGATGCCAGGGAGACGACACAGACATTTATAGTGTCCTTTTGAAATTTAAACTCACATCAAATAGGCATACAATTTGTCTGCATGCAATTTAGGGTGACCAGCGCCGATGGGGGTGGGGGACGTTTTCAGGACACATTGGGGTACGAATAAGAAGTGATCCTGCACTCGTCTGTGTGTTTGCGGTTCAATTATTTATTCCGGGGCACTTAGAGACGCTAGCTATCCATCGTCTTGTTCATGCAACTGCTTTCCCCAGGGCAGTGATTTATGATTTTAGTCTTGCCAAGGTGGAATTTCGTTATTGGGCTTGTGAATGTGAGTGTGAATGGAATGCTCGGCGGAATTGTCCCAATTCGAATTTCATCTGTGTCTGTTCATTCATTCGTGTTGGAGGATTTTCCTTTTCATTCTTGTCATGTTGCACAGTTTGCCTGCTGCTGCACTCTTCCACTAGTTCCATCATCATCATCATTACTATCATGGGAATAGTGCAACTCATTGTGAGAAGAAATACGAGTAACATCAGGTAATCCTTAGTCTTGGTCTTCGAGTATAAGATACTCGTACAAGAACCTGATACCATGGGATTTCGATGGTTGCAACAAAACATAATTTGGACGGTAATAATTTTAGCTCAATGCCAATAACGATGACAGGGGTTATTCGAAGTTTTTTATGTGTGTATGAGAATAATGGGGAGAAATATGTTATTTGGCCAGATTTAAGAATATGGTTAGGTGAATTGCCGAATTCACGTACGTGCATAGAATTCGAACAAGCGTCCGCCACTACACTACAGTGATCACGGAAGCATTGTAAAATATGTTGAGGTGTAGGTTACTTAGACAAGATCTGCGCAAAGGATATATATGTACATTAATATGTTTCTGATCATATATGAAACGAAGAAGCCAGAAAGCTCTGGCTACGTTGTTAGTACCAAGTACCGGAATTCTAGTACTCCAAGCTAATAAGCGGTCTCGCAGATCCTGGTGATGGCACTGATGGCACGACGAAGTGAAGGCTTAGGATAGGAACCTTTACCACTTTAACAGTATGACTGATCCCTCCTATAAGCCCTCGTAGGAAAACTACTCGAAAGTCTATACAGTTATTAGTTATTCAGATCGCGTATAATTGGTTTGCAGTGCAGGCCAAGGACTACCTACAGTGTTGTCATGCGTTCCTGGAGCGAGGTACCAAACCACCAGGTCTTTAAATGCCTAATTTTTTTAGACCACGATGGAGATTTTATTTTCCGCATTGGCACGCGAATAAAAATATAAGTACATTGAACGCGACAGGACTATGATCACTCACAGGCAACTCTTGTGTGTACTGTACATCATACAATGTACATGTACAATACATATACATACCTACTGTACATAATGTTAGTTTTATTTTTAAACGGATGAAATGGACCTGCAAATATATGAAGTATTCAAACGCTGCATTGAAACGCTTTCTCCAGCGGATGGTCGTCAGACTTTCGCTAGTCTTGGGTCGCCAAAAGCGCCAGGTCCAATAGCACCTTGCGCATAAATCTAGTGGAATGCGACAACAAGGAAGTAAACTAGGCTGAATGTATGCTTGTACCGGCTGAATTATGTGATACCTACCCCAATTGAAATTATTTATCCTCATTATGCGTTTAATCGAAATATCCTTGACATGAGTGACATTAGGGACGTATATACAACACTAATCGAATAAATAGCTTCCGCTTTGCCTATTTCCATATACACTTTGTTTAGAATGCTTAGCATGCGTATAATCTAGGTTAGCGACAAACACACACACAAATTTACTCACTGCCGCTATATCGATTTATCTCTAACCCACACGAGACCTTGTAACCTGATGTCTCTCTCTGAATCAGGTCAATGTTGCCGGCGCTTCATATTAATGAAAATGTAAGCATTCACTGTGCTAGAAACATAAAATGTTCGTCTCCAATTACATTATCCTTAAAAAAAATAAAACTGCGACAATAAACGAGAAGAATAATGGAAACTTATACCTACCTTCCCCAGCTACCCTCAACTGCACTTTAATAAAAAGTAGCGCGCGACAAGTGTTATCCTTCCTTAGAAACAAACTCACAACATACGCGCAACAATATAATGAGAAAAAAATAAACAACCACCCACTTCACGAGCATTTTCAAAGTTATTCCTTTGTACTAGCGCCGTCGTCGGTCGCCGTGCCGCTACCGCCACGAATTCCCATTTCAATGTCGACGATCCTCTTCAGTAAAATGTCTGTCGAAAAGCCAACCCCACCCTCCCCACTTCGACCGTTGGTTGAACTCATTAAAGTAAATTAAGTATCACCAACTTCAAGCGCATATATCCATACAGCAGGACGATAATACAGGGAATAACAAATTGAATAGAAGACAACTTCAAGGAAGCATAGATAAAGGAAAACGAAATTAATCATTTCCCCCCATAGCCCCGCCACTAACTACTTGTTTGGTTATTCTTTAATTGCATTAAATTAATTTCCCTAAAAAGAAAAACTGTGTTGTTGGTGTAAAAGTTTTATTTTCGCAGTTTTACTCTGAAGTCGCAAACCTACAAACCAAAATGGGGTAGCGGAGGGGAGTTTGCTGACGGCACGTCCTTCCAACCATTCCATTCTTGCTCCTACAATTAACGCCATAATTGCAGTACTACTGTTGTCTATTTCGTTGGCGACTGTGGCTAAAATTCTGTGACTGATTGTGCAAGCGTGTAGGTACGTGTCCTTCGAATAGAAGCATTCCTAGACAACAACTGCAGAGAAGGGGTGCGGAATGTAATCCTGAAACTTTACCATTCATTTGTTGTTGATCTCGGGGGAATCGTCCCATACTCGTACATACCTTCTGCCCCAATGTTTCTCAATGAAGGTGATGCGCACATTTTAAACGCAGGACCAACTTTGGCCATTGCTCAGACATTGTAGACGATCTAATTAGGGGGACGATGACAGATGTGAAGGAACGGTTTGTTTTGAGTTCCAGTTTAATTAGATTGATTTAGAGGTGGACTTTGCGATAGTGCGGTTGTATACAATGGAGTAGCAATTGCATTTTTGTTCGAAGGACTCCATTGGCATTATGAGAGTTAAAAGTAAAAAAAAACCATCAAACTGTTATCAGGGTCTGTGTCGTAAAAAAATAGGATTTAGAGTTATGAAGATTTTGCTCTTACGTAAGAGAGTGTTTGAGTAGAGACTAATAGCTAATAGTGTTTGAAAGAAAGAGGAACTTAAAAAAAAGGATGAAGGGCAATGTGAACATATATATAATGTGTGGAAAGGCTTTTCTTTCCTGCGCGTCATTGAAAAAAGTATTGTATTCAAATACCTATGTACCAGAATCGGAATGGGTTTCTTGAAATAAGGAGAGCATGTTAAAAACGGCTTCCGAAGTTAGATTCAGACATGTACATCACGGTCACGGAAACGTCATCGAAGGTCGAGCATGAGTTACCTATTCAAAAAAGGCAAAGAAGCTAGAACTATTTCCGGGAATTAATATCACTTTCAGAGATCGGACTCCTTGTAAGTGACTTTAACGGCAAGCTAATTGAAGCAACAGAAAATCGAAAAAAGTTATGTTGTTATGTTGGCTATGATGTTGATGTGGGCCGAAGTCGGGAGGAGTTGGGATTGTAATAGTTTCAGCTTGGATTGGAGAGTTTTCCGAGGAAATTACATTGATGATTTATAATATAAATTCAGCTACATTTATTTAACTTTTGCAAACACTTTATACAATCACTAATTTTATAATATAAATTCAGCTACATTTATTTAACTTTTGCAAACACTTTATACAATCACTAATTTTAAGTTTTGCAATGTTTTCAATTTGTATTTCGCACTTTATTATACAATTTTCATCAATAAACTATGTAAAACCTATCCCCCGCCATATAGAGTTTTGTTTGTTTCCAAGTCATTCATGGGAATGAGAGTCATGGCCACGACAGTGTGTCCATGCACTTTATCTTTATGCGTTGTTCTCCATTGTGCAGGTGTCGGTGAAATTTCACAGCGGCACCAACTGTTTTCTAAACCACTTGTTGCTTTCTGCGACACTTGTTAGTGAATTCCTAACCATCGGCTTTAGCCAAAAGATCTCCTTTTGGAGAGAAAATAAAGAGTTCAAGCCAGCAGGTTGTTTCATTTTACACTGGGAACCATTAATTCGCAGGGTTGCAGAAAAACATGCTTAATAATGAGGCCAATACTCCCTACTATCGAAATCGTAACTTGTTCATCGTTTCAATCTGTCAATCGAAATGTTTAGGTGATTAGAGTTTTATCTATGTCCTTACATATTTCGTTTATTCTGTAGCTTTTTTTGTACTGATCTAATTTTTGAAGTCTAACCTGAAGCACAATAAATGTTAAAAACTGTTCATCTAATGATAAAATGTAGCGCCGACGATTGGCGGTAGTTGGGTCGGTAGAGCAGATGGGGCGTGTGGACGTTTGACTCAATCCCTTTATACACCTCTGTTGGTGCAATAAAACGCTGCGTGGTAATTTCGATTTGGTTTTTTATTAAGTTCAAATACTCTTACGATTATCAAAAATATTAAAGTTAATATTACGTACAATTTTAATTCCTTAAAGGAACCTTCGCCCACAAATTTACAGTCCGTGGTCTGCAGTATTTGCTGAAGCGTCGATTACCAAAAAGGTCAGCCAAGGGGCAACAAAAGATCAGCCAAGGGGCAACAAAAGTGTGCAGTGATTTACCAGAAGGCAGTGTGTAGAACACTGTCGAATCGGTTTTTCAAAGCAAACTTTGAATCAAAATAATAATAAAATCAAAGGATTAGCGCGCAAGAAGTGTGGCGTGTTCACCAAAAGGCAGTTGAAAACTTGTCGAAAAGGTAACACGTCAAACTCCTGATTGAACAAGAGTGAATCATGAACGATCGGCACTGATCTTTTATACCCATTTGGGAGAGCTTTCTGTACAAATGTAAATAATAAAAATAATCAGCTGGATGAGCTTTTACTATAAAAATAAGCTATAAGAGCTTTTGCAATATTTACAAAATATAGAAAGCTTTAGGAGCTTTAAGTACACTTATGATGGAAATTTAGTTTATATAATGCAAAATTGTGTAATCCAAAATGGTTTAAAGTTATAATTTTGTAATTCATGATTTTTGATAACAATTTAAATGCAAATGAATGAAAATTAATAAGATAAATGAAAATGAATGAAAATTAATGAAATAAATGAAAATGAATGAAAATTAATAAAATAAATGAAATGCGGTGTTGGGTTGTTACAAAAATAGAAAACACAAAAACATAAAAACAAAAAAATGAGTGCCAACTCTAAACTTACTTATTTCTCTCTCCCCTTTCGTAATATTCAATTGTGCACCTGCCAGATGTCACATAAAATTAAACATCTTATTGCTGTTAATAATTTCTGTTTCTCACTCGTCGCGAATTACTGTTAAGTTAACGATCATGAGCAATAAACCTGAACACTAATGTCAGAAATATTACTCCAACTCGCACTCGTACTTGTACTCCTTGTTCTCATCTCATTCACGTGCAAAACTCCAAAACATAAGTCACTCATGTAATTCTCCTCGTGAATAATATTATCGCGCACGAACTGAATTTAAGTGGTACATAAATTTCATCTCCCTAAACGCGAGAATGTTCCCCATAGTGCCAGGACTTCTATACCTATAACCGCCCCATCATCGTCTGGTGTATATTTACCATAAATAACACCTGAAAATATGATCTCATAGGGAAGTTTAGAGCTGCATACTTACCTGCCTTGTGTCTTATTAATAGGAAAAATAATAAAATTCCTATTATCACTCAGTGTGTATACTTTCAGCCCTTAACCCTTTTATTAGGTCAATGATTTTGACCTGGCCTCAGGGAATATTCAAAGTATTCCTTTACCTTTAGAGTACTCAAATTTTAAGGAACGGAATTAGCCTTCATGGTCTTAGCTCTAAAGTATGGCCAAAGTTCATATATCACAGATCCTAATAGAATATACCAGCGTTTGGCAGTTCAAACCTGCTACAGTTTTTGTACGCTTTCCATATTGTTGCGCAAAGTCCACGGTATAGTCATTTCGTCGGTTCTGCTAATTATTATTAACCCATCTCTGTTTTAGTTCTACCCCTGCTAAGGCTACGGGATATAATCTGTTCACAATTTTCAAAGTTTTCCTACTTGGTTCTATGCACCAAATATACATCCCAAACAAATGGGTAGCAGTTGAAACAATATACCTACAGAGTCAGAGATCCTTGAGAAGTTCGCGATTAGCTTTCCATATATTGAGTCAAATTTCGTTGCCTAACTTTGGAGTACGTGATAAAAGGAGCAACACACTTTGTAGAGTCCATCAACTGAGCTTATCTAATTACTTTATCCACATCGCGTAACACACATGACCTTTGCATCCAGCTAGGTCGTTGGGACTTTATAGCCATATGCGGTTGGCGAAAAGTTAGTCGTGGTTTCGCCGAAGTCAACTACATACTGTTCTAAAGCATGCTTGTAGGTTGTAGCTATATGGAAGTACGTGCGGAAGTTCATACCTCTTGGTGGGTTTGACATAATTTTAGCAACCATATTGGGTCCCGCTTTCATTGTGAATCTTCTGCTGCACTCAGGTTAGGTTTTGAGACTATCAGTTTTAATTGTTGCCAAAACTTTTGTAGACAAGAACAAAACGGCTGCCGAAATTTGTGCCATCAATTTTACTATGACACGGATTGGTGTAGGTTTTTTCAGAAACTGGAAGTCTTATGTTAGATTGATATATGCACTATCAATGATATTCCTATAGGAATTCCTGCTGGTTCCATATCATACAAGAGCATTTTTGTGGCTTTTGTGTTTCTGAATATTCCAATAGGGAGTTACAAATTGCACCTCCATTTGAGTATGGCTCGAACACTCTACTAACTCTGTAACTATTTTTAACAAAGACTAGTTTGGTTTTCAGTTTGTATCACGATAATGATGACTCTGATGTTTCTTAGGCGAGTTATTGTCATAAAACGACAGTGAATGCGGAATTCCAGAGTTCTTAAAAACAGGTTTACAGCCGATAGGCAGCTTGTAAGTATTTGGTTCCTTCTTTTCGTAGACTTTATGAGTCATTTATACCAAATCTTATTTAGTATTCGACAAAGAAAGTAGTAATCTCGTAATTGATCACGATAAGGATCTTTTATCAGAGGCAAATTCGAAGACACAATCTCGAATCGCCTACAGAGGGCCTTAAACCTAGTTGCTGAATGGTGTACAAAGGCCTCAAAGTCATTACTAAAAAAAGCACCATAGCTGCATTCACCAAGAGAAGAAAGTCTTTATGGACCAGCAAAAGTCTACTCGGTAAAAACTGGGGACTAAACCCCAAAATGACACTTTGGATGTATACGGCAATAACAAGACCTATCATCACGTATGCAGCCGCCGTGTGGTGGTATAAAGCAACGCAGAGGTCAGCACAGGCTAAACTCAATAAAATACAGAGACTAGCATGTGTCTGTGCAACTGGAGCAATGAAAACTGCAACAACAGCTGCGCTCGAGGTTATCCTAATCATCCCACCTCTTCATCTAGAACTCATGAAAGAAGCAATGGTTAACGCCTATACGCTCATCACAGAAGATGAATCAAATTCCAATACAGTCCACACTGATATCCTACAAGAGTTCAGACAAAATGAACTACTTGGAATACATTTGACAGACAAATGTCTACCACGGTATAACTTCCGACACAACTTTAAGGTTACATTCCCAGACCGTCTAAACTGGGAACAGAACAAACTAACATTTGCCAATGGTTCACTTGTATGGTATACAGATGGATCCAAAACAGATGAAGGAGTTGGAGCACGGTCCGTACACTAAAACGTCCCTATTCGCTAGTATGGACATAAACAGTTCCGTATTTCAGGCCGAAATACATGCAATAGAACTCTGCATTAGAGAGAGTCTAAACATGGCTATAACAAATAAGAACATTTATATTCTTTCTGATAGCAAGGCAGCTCTACTTGCAATTGACGCCTTTGAAATAACATCAAAACTGGTATGGGACTACCTCCAAATCCTGCAAATACTGGCCACCACAAAGAAAGTCCACCTGATCTGCAGGTGCCAGGGCACAGTAGATATGAAAGCAATGAAAAAGCAGATGAATTAGCCAGAAAAGGATCCGCATCCCAATTCATGATGCCAAGGCCATTCTGCGGGCTACCAATCAACACTATAAAAAGTAGTGTGAAAACCTGGCTGGACGAAAAGAAGCTCCATTTCTGGAGGAACACTGAAGGAAACAGACAAGCCAAAAACTTCATGCCAAACAGTTCCCACAAAAAAACGAAACAACTACTACAATTAAATAGAAGTCAGATTCGATTGGTCACAGGCCTTTCTCACAGGACACTGTAGAGTCAAAAAACACCTGATGACAATGGACATAGCACAAGACAACACTTGTAGACTATGCAACGAGGACGCAGAAACAAAAACAAAACACGTCAACGTTATCTAGGTAAATTCTACCTCGAAGCAGCGGGCATAGCTGCCAGCACACCCAAAGAGCTAGTCGCCTTTATTACAAACTGCGGCATCATGGATGAGCTATAAATGGAGGACATCACAATAGGCCCACTTGTGGCCGCAGTGATCTGGGATTTAAATACCACCTCACCCCCTACAATCTACAATCTACAACAGTAGAAAGTCTATTAGTAGATAGAGTCTTTCCTTTTCTATTTATTATTCTTCGTACTTCATTCCTGTTTTGTGGAAAAAGCGAGATGAGACGACTTTTTCCCATTTGGCAGTTTGAATAGTTTTAGAACCATATTGACTTTTGCAATTTTCTCTTGACTCAGATATCTAATATGAAGAAGTTTAATTAAAGCTTCTAAAGATACCTAAGATTTGTAGACTCTCAGTTGTAATCACCCTTTTTAGACTTAAGGTCCTCTTATTTTTACCCGAGTTCTGTATAAGCTTATCTGACTAAATTGTTCTCGCGCATGCACTATCAGGCGCATTCATATTTTCAAAAATCTCTTCTCTTAACTATCGAATGGATTAAAAGTTTCCTCTAGGTGGGCGGGAAACACTCATTCCCCATTTCCCAAAAGTGGTGACTTTTCTTAGTCGCCGATGCTTTGGCCTTTTTATGAGTTTAATAGACTTGTAGAGTGCGTACACTAGTTGAATCTTTTCCAGTTGTTAGTCTTTCAAGGTAATTGCTGACTGCACGAGTTTTAAAACATTTAATAGATTTTGTTGCTAAGTTATGCAATCGATTTAAAGATGCTTTATTATCTTGCGGGGCACGAGTTTGTTGCCACCTTTTATGCTCTTTTCATAGCTCCGATGCAGCGCTTTCTAAGCAAGTGAAAAGTCTGAAATTAAAACTGTAACTGGCCACCAACAGTAGATTTATCGAATCTTATGTTTCCTACTGCCGTATTATCTCATACATCCTCGGGCTAAATAATCCCATAGCTTCCCAAAGCAAATCCCACAATCATATAAAAGCCTGCACACATCCCATTTCAAATCGCTCTTTGTGGCTCGCACAACCTTTTACACCACGATTTATCCACTTACGATAGACAAAATCGTATAACCCCTAATTTCCTACTAAATTCTGCCATAACCAAGCACAAAATCATAATTAATCCCTTTTCAGCCGGCACTGAAGGAAGTTAAACGATTTATTGACTCCGAGAACCACTCGGTCTGATTAGAAAACAAAAGCACCGTTATCGTAAAGTTCAGTGTACATACTAAAATCCGTTATTACCATAACGCGACGGCTGTACAACTTTTGTTGCGCTTGGATATGGATTCAGACGGTATTGACCAGAAACAGCTTCTCAGTTCGCACATCAAAGCGCCGACCCCAACGGAAGCAGTATATAGCGGCGCTTCATCGCCGTTATTGAAGGCTGTGAAACCTTTCCGCCGCCACAACAAATTCATCCCGAAGGAGAAACCAATTAATGGCAGCATAAAATGTATAATACACCTCCGCCCAATGGATGCAGTTGAATTCGCGTTGGCTGATTTATACTTTTGTTCCTTAACAGCGGCCCATTACACCAAATGTTGGTGGAGAGAGATGAAAGGACTCAGGAATCGGCTGGCCGCGCCCACCCACACTCTCGAGAGCTATTAACTATTAATTTACAGTTTACGAGATGGAGTTGGCGGGAATAGCTCGCGGAAAACCGCCACCACCCATTTGGAAGGATGGAACTCATGAACATCACTTTATAGGCGCATAATCCTGCCGACATGACAGAAAGAATGAACGAGAGGAAGAGTGTGAGCTAACCACAAAGCCGGTGTTTATGCATTTTTAATTATCAATTAATAAGCTGAAGCCTGATGAGGACCGGGCGATACCTTGGCCAGGTTACACTGTGTTGGATTGAGTGTGCGAGTGCCTCTATTATGAGAATGTCAACAGCACCGATTAATACACCACACACTTTGGTGAAAGATTGATGTGCTGCGGCATCAGAAGCAGACGACCGACAACGACGACGCCTTGCAGAATGGTGCAGAAATGTGGTTGTTACCTATTCTCCGTTCAAGAGGTGTGCATATACAAAAGCGCTCGATAAATGGGGAAGAACAACCATACCATAGCGCGTCGATATGCAAACTTTGCTAAGCGTTAATCCAAAGTGATTCTCAATAGGATGCTCGTGCACACACACACACACAGTAGGATGTTTATCCCTGCCACTTGTATGTTTTGTGCGCTTGATGGCGAGGATGGTGTTGCTTAATGCTTGGCCAATACACATACACACCTCCCCACCGGGGATGTTTTGAGAATTTAGTAACGTTTTTTCAGCTCCGAGAAAGCGCATTGCAGGATGTTGGGTTGGTCTACTCGAGCAAGGTGTTTGCAGTTGTTCTCAAAGGAATGCAGAGTATTATACACCTCAATGGTGGTGTACTGCGTTGCAAAAACAGAGCCCAGCATAAGATGAATATCTCACTTAACTTTGTTCTTTTGTTTGAGGGTTTTGTAAGCACCAGGATACCACTAACCGATGTCATCATCTCTTCATCGCGGTACTATTCCACATAAGAAGCCAGCGATGGCCAGAAGACGAAGCAGTCTTAACCGCAGCGTCTTTCAGTGGTGCCACTGTATGTTAAACTGTTGGTCACTTTCAATTTGAGAAACGGGTTGAAAAATCAAAGGCGTAATATATATAACGCAAGTCCTTTAAAGGAACCGTGAGTGAGTGAGTTTTCAATATCAGGTAGGTGCCTTGGCGCAAAGATAAAGTCTTACTTTTCAGGAATTTGCTCCTCAATTCAAACTCAAAGGTTGAAACAGCAAGAAAATAAATGGAAACTACCGTGATGTTCCCCACCCATTCCATGGCGAGTGAGAGTATATAAATTATTGTTATATTAATAAATAACAGGCTACGCTGTCGGATCAAAAACCAAAGACTGAGTTAGTAGGACGTTTTCTCCGAAAGTCTTAATCTTAAGCTCTCCCTACGTCTACCAAACTATTGCAGTGTGTTCCAGGCGGGAATTATGGCGATAAAAGAAGTCTTATCTTGGCTCAATAAAATTGTGACATCCGTTAAATATATCTGTGCTTTCCTCCGCAATCCGTTACTTCCCTATCGCGAATGAAACTTGCCTATCAAAGTACCTAAGGAGCACTTAGTATCTCTGAAAAATATGTTTAATAACCCACTGGAGAAAACGGCTGCAAGAAATAAGGCCCCAATAAAATAATGCCCCAAAAGAGAAAATGAAATACTTACTCCTACTTAGATGGCTCTATAGTCCGGGGTGGACCTGGGCCTCAACCAACATGTCTCTCCAGTTAGCACGGTCTTTGGCTAACTGCCTCCAGTTGCGCACTCCAAGTTGGTTGAGGTCCCCTTCCATTTGTGCGCGCTACCTAAGGCGAGGTCTTCCTCTACTGCGTTGTCTCTCCGGATTGGAATCGAAGACTCTTCGGGCCGGAGCGTTGGTGTCCATTCACTCTACATGTCCTAGCCATCTTATTCGACTGATATGTACTTTTCTGACGAGGTCGATATCGCTGTACAGCTCGTAGAGCTCGCTATTAAATCTCCTCCTCCAAAGCCCGTCAACGCAAACGGGAGCGAAAATAACTCGAAGAATTTTGTGTTCGAAGCGACCAAGGAGATCTTCATCCATCTCTGACAATGTACATGATTCTGCGCCATAAAGCAGGACTGGAATGATGAGGGTCTTCTATAGAATCTCCTTGGTAGCCTTCTTAGGCCAAAGTAACAGCGGTTGGCAAGTGTAATTTCATAATGAAATAATACCCCAATTTCAAATATGAAATAAGGCCCCACTGTGATGAATTAAGGCCCCAAATCTGACAGTTAACCAAAGCAGGGGGTTGCAGGAGAGCAGCATGGGCCTTATTTCTTAGAGCCTTCTTGCTTATATGCATGTACAATTTGTACTCATGACCAAAAACTAGACATGTATTATATGTAATTAAACCGCCAACTTCTGTGCATCTACCCGATTCTCCTCTTCTTCTCGAAAAAAAGGCCATTTTAATTGAGCTGTATGTGGTGAATACGTGTGCTTTACATAGCCCCACACTTGATATCCCAGGATGAGCTTAGGATTTCGTAAAGCATTATGTTTACGTTAATGACACTCCTTTGATTTGTAAAGGCCCAATATATGAACAAGGCAGCTTGTAGGCAAATCCCTTTTGTGGGCGAAGTTGGCGGTATGATTATGTATAGATTTTGCTCATGGCGTTCTTTATATGAACTGTGCATTGTTTGATATGTTATGTTATGATTTTTGTATAGTTCTGTTTTTTTAACCAAAAATAAAAAAAAAATGTTTAACTGCAATGATATGTTCAGAATAGGTAGATAAAGAGATAGGTGCCAGAATAATATTTTAAAATACTTTCGAATTAGCACAACCCCTCTGAACGAAGCAGAAATAACAGTGATACCTCGAAATACGCAGAGAAGTAGCTATTGCCTAAAAATGGTTTCAGTTTTTTTTTGTATTGATTTAGATTAGATAGACGAACGGTTCGTGAGTTATGAAAAAGGCCCCGTTAAATGGGGTCATTCCAAAATCGGAGATCGATTTTCTTGAAAATACAATGCCGTTCACATCAATACAGTAAAAAAATAACTCGGTTATCATCTCGCGATATGGGGCGAGTCACTGCTTGACCAGCCACCCAGGTTAATTTTGCTTGAAAAATCAGCCGACATTCTCACATTCAGCACACATTCTGCAAAACTTTTCTTATGTTTTAAATATTTTTCAACAATGAAAAGTGATGTTGTTCTTTCGAGTAAGCTGTCAGCTGTCAAAATGATTTTTTTTGTTGATTGTCAAACTTAAGTAATTTGCGCAAATTCAAACCTTACGTGATTTTCGGGACGTCCAACAATCATAGCAGCTATATTAATTTTCGGAAACCTTAGTTGGACTTAAATCCGATAACAAAACTCATGACGCTTAGAAAATGCTCGCATGACGGCATGTTTTCTATAAAACGTCTTGGGATGCGAGTTGGGATTTGGGAACATGCGTTTAATGCTATAGATACCAACCCACAGAATCATGGACTCCAGAGAAATACTCTACATTGAATGTCGCACGAATGTCGCTGGTATTCCTTGTTTACGATCTCCGAACCAAATTACACCGACAACTTAGCATTGACACCAAGTTTGGTCCTCTTGATAACAGTATGACATAATGTACCTATCTCAATGTACTTTGCATGATAATGGAGTCCAATTGATTGGGAAAAGTTTAGTCCGTTTTATAAATATTGCACCGATGGTAGGTATATACTTTATACAGATAGAGGCCGCTATTGAATTATTGTACCTAAGTATTTTAAGAACATATTTTGAAATCCGTCGTAATGCGGTCTTGCAAAATTAAAACGGGATGCAATCCGTTCATCAATGGACGACTAATAGACTATTTACAGAAGGGGTATTCACTTAAATGCGTAAAAATCTCATAAACTGCGTAAACTGTAGAAATGTATCGTAAATGAACTGTCAGATTTTGAATGGAGAGTAGTTTACGCAAACCTCATAATTTTCCGCGACGATTTAGGCTCGGAAATCAACCGCGGAAAGTTACGCAAGTCACAAAAGCCGTATAAATTGTTTGTTTGATTCCAGATTTACAGTCGATTTACGCGATTTATGCAGTAACATTTCCGAGGGGTGTTCATTTCATTCATTCATTCATTCACCACAGAAATTTATACATTTACGAGCTGCATAAATTTACAAGATTAAGTGAATACCCTTAATAGACTAAGAGCTAGCGACGTTTTTTCTCAAGTCATTTTAGCAAGGCTGTAACTTTGTGAGCTTAGTTCGTGGTGACCACTGAACACGAAAATATATTTCTGGCAGCGCTGCGTTGGTTTATATAGGAATGCTATAACCTCAAAAGTGCAAAAAATTTAAGAAATTTAAGTCATTTTAGCAAACTTAAGATTTTGGCATATGTTAATTTATGACCGATATAGACAGAAAATGCAATTTCCAGAAAAGTTTGCCGGTTTCAAGACCAGACGTCCTTAAAAGTGCAATAAAAAGGCAAAATTTAAGGCATAATAGGAAAGTCAAATTTTTGATATTACCTATGTTAGGGACATTATCACAGTACTATTTTCTGAAAGCCAAACCAAAACTCCGGTTTTATCCCCCCGCCAGAAGCCCTAGAAGTTCTAACATAACAATTTTGTTTCTTGCATTTTTTTCTTGTTTTCACATAAATGTTTCAGAAAAACGCTCCCATAAAGACTTTATCAAATGCCAATAAGTATAATTCTTAGATATGTTACAGTTGACTATTATCAAGAATAAAAAAAATAAACTGCCACACTTATGCTTATAGAAAGTATTTATCATAATATGTGCTATATATATATCATACTTTATAAAATGCGTTCATTATTGTTGCACTAACTGCAGTTAAAACCAATCGTGTGAGTAAAGTACAATAAATACATTTTAAAAAATTTCAGCTTCAATATTGTGCTGTACGTTTTGCAATAAAAGTGATGCAATTTTATTATTTAATGAAAAAACCTTAAAAAAGTGCAGTGAAGTCTACGCCAAGAAAATAAGTTAAAATATATGGAAGTGACTTTATTTAGTGATGATGCCAGAGTGGGTATCAAAGTAAATGTTACCAAAGCTTTACTGCGTTAATGAGTAAGTACTCTGCTAAGATCTTTTTAAGTAAATTATGCCTAAATCCTCACCCACATCACCTACGCCTTTCAAAAAGACTGTGAAAAATAATGTAGCTAATGATTCTGAAAGTGTGGAAGTAGAAACAAATCTGCTCTTACCCATTTCAACTGGTCAAATTTCAGTTGAGACTTTACAGTACAATGACCAGTTATGTTTATTTTGTGAAAAAAAATTCAAAAACCAAAAAGGATATGCAAGCTTTGAAAAGTTAACAACAAGTTCATTCGCATATCATAATGAGACCAATTGCTGAAGCTTGTTAGCGTAACTGTGGAAAATTGTTATCATAGCAACGATTTTGACGACACCCTTTCAGGTACCAATCCACATCTACTTTCTGTTATTGCCTATTTAAATGGCATTGTCTTTTTCATATATTTCAACAGACAGCGCACAACAAAGCGAATCTAGCATAGATGAGGACTATTTCGGTGGAGATTTTCACGAGCTGGCTTATGAAGACATGTAATGCTCATTAAATAATGTGATGTGTTATTTGTTTCTTTTTGGTTAAACTTATTACTTAAAATTTAATGGAAATCCATCATTGGTTCTTTAGTTCTTCTCAAAAACGTCCGGCTCTGCTTTTTAACTGGACTATTATAACTCTGGCAGTTTATTTTTTTTATTCCTGATAATAGTCAACTGTAACATATCTAAGAATTATACTTATTGGCATTTGATAAAGTCTTTATGGGAGCGTTTTTCTGAAACATTTATGTGAAAACAAGAAAAAAATGCAAGAAACAAAATTGTTATGTTAGAACTTCTAGGGCTTCTGGCGGAGGGATAAAACCGGAGTTTTGGTTTGGCTTTCAGAAAATAGTACTGTGATAATGTCCCTAACATAGGTAATATCAAAAATTTGACTTTCCTATTATGCCTTAAATTTTGCCTTTTTATTGCACTTTTAAGGACGTCTGGTCTTGAAACCGGCAAACTTTTCTGGCAATTGCATTTTCTGTCTATATCGGTCATAAATTATTAACATATGCCAAAATCTTAAGTTTGCTAAAATGACTTAAATTTCTTAAATTTTTTGCACTTTTGAGGTTATAGCATTCCTATATAAACCAACGCAGCGCTGCCAGAAATATATTTTCGTGTTCAGTGGTCACCACGAACCAAGCTCACAAATTTACAGCCTTGCTAAAATGACTTGAGAAAAAACGTCGCTAGCTCTCATTCTATAAGGACCATTCACATGAGAGCGAACGAACGAATTGATGAAATGTGAACAAACAGCTTTTTAAGCATTTATGAACTAAAAATTCCACATTTTACTATTCCAAGAGTAGGATAATTAATTATCCCATCAGAATGTATTAAGAAAACCAGTTTATAAATAGTTTAAATAACAAAATTTCAAATTCCCAACTTTTTGCCGCGAACGAAAACACCCTGGCGCGAATAGTCAGTCTATTCACAATCCACGTCATTTAAATCGCGTTCCACAAAGTCGCGAATAAAAAATTCGTTCGAATTTAACCTTATTCCAAGAGGAGGATATCTTTGAATAATAAAATGTGCAATTTTCTGTTTATAAATGCATAAAAAGTGGTTTGTTCGCACTTCATCAATTCGTTCGTTCGCCCCCATGTGAATGGTCCTTTAGAGTATTTTTTCGACGACTTATATAGATAGTACATAATACTAAGACTAAAACTAGGTAATTATTTTGTTCTGCCAGTTTTGCCGCCTTATTTTGGGTGGTAGAATCATATGAATCAACATTACGCCAGAACCCATTGTCCAATTTCAGAATCAATTAAAAATGTGTTCGTGTTTAACAAGCTATAGGTAGTCGACCATTTAGCCACCCATACTGAAATAGATTATAAAATGTGATTCCTCTCCAAGTGGGAACCCTGTTCATTTCTTCATATTCCCCAATGCCCGTACCCAACATCACCTTTTCGAAATTGTTTCGGCGTTTTTCTTATGTCTTTTTACGGATTTTTTTTCCTTGCATGGTCCTCCTTTTCTTTCCTATAATGGAATGAAATTTTCTTAGAATTTTCTCATTTTCCACCTCAAAGCCGGGAGCAAAATCAACATCACTAACAGCAGCACAAAGAACAACCCAACCGCAGTCACAGTCGCCGCCATTGCCGCCACCGCTGTTGATGTCTTTTGGGATGAGAAATTATTTTCTTTCTGCACTTTTAACCAGCGACAAGCACACATACTCACACTTAAAACATAGTGTTCCTGTGAATCCTTTATGAGTGAAGATGGCGAAAGAAATTTTGATGGTAAACAACGATTAAAGTTTTGATTACTCCTTAAATATTGAATGAGGACGATGTTGTTTTTTTTTTCGGCCGATTTCTCGCACTTGTGTGAGACTTGGATATGTGAGTGTGATACAGTATGCACATCTAATGGACACCATAGCCAGAATCTGCCATCAACGATGGGACATTTATTGCCAATTTTTTACTCTAAAAGACGTTGTTCACCCACCCTCGAAGCAGGCCATAAGCGCACCCGAATACTTATCTGATGCGTCGCGCGCAATAGACGACGCGACGCGACGATACGTCAGTCGGCACTAGTGGCAATGATGGTAACGATGATGATATGATGATAATGATGATGGTGATGATGATGATGATGCTGATGAGGGTTCGGAACGAGGGTGATGCTCCTTTTTGTGGGCTGCCAAAGAGGGAATAATTTAATATTGGTCCTGAGATAGGATCAGTGGTAAATATTTTGCCAGAGTGCACTGGTGGCGTTGGTGCTGTTGCTGCTGATTTCCCTGCGGGACCGCAACGATTATATTTGCTGGTATTCACTAACACACAGCATACAGCCGTTTACGGGGAGATCGACGGTGAATGAGCTCCAGATACCTGTGGTCAGAGATAAGAGGTTAATTTTGTTGCACTTCGTTCACACGCAAAAGGAGTCAATTGGATCTGATGGGGGTTTATGTGGTGTTGCACTCTCATAAAGAGGATAATTGATTTGAAGTATAATGAAATTGCAAGGGGAATGCTTCTTTTCGATAAGAGGTTGGCCAAACGGTGGAGTATCTTAGAATAAAGTTCTGAGTTATAATTCAATTTAGTGCATGATAAAAGTGAATTTTTATGGACCTGCTTCTTGAAAGTCCTGCAGCGGGGAATAAAATGTTTGTATTATAGATAATACTGAATCATTTAATACGATCACGTCCATACAGTTTTATTTTATCTGCTTCATTCTGTGTGTATGCAATATTTGTATTTCGAGGGCTTGAAATAATTATTGCTTATCGAGTCGATTGAAAATACATATTTTTAAGGTATCTTTCGAATACCCTTAACAAGACTGAAGATATCAGTAAATATTTGTTGCTTTCAGCATTCAGGCTGATAATAAATTACAAATTCCAAGTCATCCCCTGAGAACTGTTAAGTAGAATTTAAGAATCCATAATTTTATAACGTAGCAATATATTTTAGCAATTTAGCTTCCATTTTGATTTAACTACATAGGATTGTGAAATGTCAATAACGACGATCGCATTCGCATAACATTATTTTCATTCTCGAATTTTACATTCAGCACAAAGCGTTAATCGAGGACACATTACGACTTCCGATGACAGAAGTCCTAGTAGCATCTGTAAGTAATTGGTAATGCAAACAGCGACAGAGGATGTGACAAAGAAAAGTGCTGCTAAAACTCTAGATGCGACAGACGAAGTGCTGGAAAATCAGTAACTTCAAGAAGACCTACTTCAACATATTTGGAGCTGCGGTCAGTGAGGATTTTTCAGGACTAGTCTGTTTCAGGACCCTGACACAGAGATGGTGGCGGATGAAGCCTTTATGGGCCACCGGCAGCTCTCACATCCCCGAAGTGAGTTACTGACACCGGAGTAGTCCGACGTCTTTCGTCCAAGGGATCCAACAAAGGGCCTGGTCCTGCGGCGGGGTAACTGTGCCTGACTCCGGAAAACTTACACAGTTCCGCAACAATTACAAACCTCGGAACGGGGCAAAAATGATGAAAGACTGGGATATATATTAAAGAGCAGGCTATCGGCAACAAAAACAGCGCTTATTTGGATGTGGATTTGTCGTTGGCGGCAGACTTACACAACAAGTCATAAGCTTCCGCTGTGTGAACGAGCGCCTCGAGACAATCCGCAATATCCGCATCAAGGCGAAATTCGCCAAGATTAGCCTAATATGCGCGTATACCCCCACGGTGGAGAAAGAAGACAACACCAAAGAAAGTTTCTACGAGCTCTTAGACAAGACATACGAGCAGTGCCATAACTGTGACATTAAAATTATCCTAGTTGATTTTAATACAAAGATAGGAAGAGGTCATCTTTGGTTGTACTGTCGGAAGGTACAGCAACACCACCTCCGATAACGGATTTAGGCTGATCGACTTCGCGGCGGGGCGAAATGATGTCGCAAGTACGCGATTCCCGCATATTGATGTTCATGAAGGCACATGGAGGTCTCCTGATCAATCAACCGACACAAGGCACTCCTCCAGTTTTATAGATGTCCGACCGATCACTACCTTTGCTGTAGCCAAAGTACGCCTTCGGATATCCCGAACACCGCCCAGACAAGTAAGTACTGTGAGGAAGTTTGACATCGGATGGCTAAAATTGCAAAAGATCACCAGATACTTCTCTGATCCAGTCTCTCTCAATCTCTCAAGAGCTTTTATGCAGCCTTGATGCTGGCTGTTGGAAGTGGCAACATTGCCAAAAGGCCATTAGAGGCGCCGCCCCTAGTGTGGTTGGTTTCACTCGACCACCACAACCAAACCCCTGATTCGACGACGAGTGCCGGCAAGCACATGCAGCGAAACAAGAGGCATACAAAGCGGCGCTGCAAAGAAGAATCAGAGCTGCTCGTGAGCTTTACGTGCAGAAAAGAAGAGACAAATATCGGCATCTTAGGACAGCAAAAGAAAAAGCACGAGAAGCAGAAACGAGGTTCGGAAGTTTTATCAAAAGGTAAAAATAACCTGCCAAGGCTACAGAGCCCGAACCAAAGCCTGCAAAGACGAACAAGGGAACATCATAGTAGAATCGCAGTCGATGTTGAGGATATGGAAGAAGGCAGAATGAACCATCATAGGCTGGATGAAGACCAACAATTCCGTCTACCCAACGTGGCTGAAGATATAGCCATATCTAAGCTTAAGTCCAACAAAGCTGCTGGAGCAGATGGCCTAACCTCCGAGCTATTCAAAGCGGCAAGCGCTGAGTTGGTTAGGAGCATGCACCTACTCATCTTTAAAATATGGTCGGAAGAAAGTATGCCCGATGAATGGAACCTTGGCATTGTTTGCTCCTAAAGAAAGGAGACCCTCTGCGCCAATTACAGAGGTATTAGTCATCTTAAAATCGCCTACAAGATCTTATCCGCAGTGTTGTGTGAACGCCTGAACGTTTCGCAAGTGGAAGGGGACCATAACCAACTTAGTGTGCGAAATTGGAGACAGCTGACCAAAGATCGTGCTGGATGGAAACGCTTGTTGGTTGAGGCCTAGGTACTCCCGGGCTGTAGCGCTACCTTAAGTAAGTAAGATCAACTTCAAATGATCTCATGAGTACCTTGCTTATACCGATTACTTACCCAAATTAAATTAAACTCTCAGCAAAACAACGACATAAACAAACATTAAGGGATTTCTCCACAATGAGATAAAACAAAAACAACTCCCCAGCATAAGTCTAGACAATAAGTCTTTGTGCGTCTCCTATTTAAATCCCACTAAGCGTCAAGCGAATCCTGTCGCTCATCGACCATCGTCTTGGTAACAACTTTCATCAACCCATACCATGCGGAGTAGCTGTGCTGTATCATTAATTTAATTCACTTTAAAATTGAATCTCAATATCAAGCAAATTGTCCTTTCAAATAATGACTCGTCATAGATCCCTAATTCAAGTTTTAGTATTCAAATCACATTTCACTCTCGTTGAATTCACACAAAATTGTATTGCACGCTGTTGAAGGCGTGCGCGTACACGCTCTATCTACACACAGCATCGCCTCTCCCAATCAAAAATAATTGTTTGCAATTAATTAATTCAACGGCAATGCTTTCGGCAGCTTGTGTAGGAGTTGAAATAAATTTCGCACGACAAAGCACTGAGGAGGTCTACTTGTCACAGTCACTCCCCGATAACACTCTTCTATACAATTAAATTGATGTCCTTGAGGAATTATTCATCAGGCTTAGTGTTATAACACAAGTAACAAGTTGATTTGTTCAGGACGGGACAAGACTCACTTTAGGTTCGTTTCTTTTCAAACTGATGTAGAGGGCAGAGCAGAAATTACGGTACCCTATTTATTGGTAGTAAGATGTGCGTCCCTATTCGACCACGATTTGGTCCTTCTCTCGCCGCAGAGAACAAAATATATATAATCCAAGTTGAGTGGCTCTATCAAATAATCGCATCATCTATATACTTTTGCATTGTGGTTTTGTAACATGGGGTATCACTAGAAGAAGGACACAAATTTATTCGTAATTTTTATTCAAAGGATGCTGTGTAGTGTAGTCGAACCGCTTAGGTGTGCGTCTAGACGATGACAAGATTTGTCTGTCCTCTGTTTTTATTTTTGTGGATGGTGTCCGTGCTACAGGTTGCCCCTGCGGAAACAACGACGTGCGGATGCGGACCAATTATCCTTTTGGGACATAGTGGTGTAATAATTGTATTAGGGTTGAACATGTACATATATAGCTATATAGCGTGGGATGCTATGCTTATTTGCGATTATTACACGCTGTTCAGTGTTCTGGTTGCCATGGCAAATCAACATTTTGGGTATGATCTGACCACCGAGTGGATGTGGGCGAGTTGTATAGTAATTATCAAATTGCGCTCATCATCGAACGGAAAACATAGAACGGAGCAACAATGTCAGAGTTGTCGCTATCATCTACCTAAACACGGAGCGATAGCAATTTCAATTAATTTCTTCAGCTTAGAACAAAGGTTTGCCCTAATTATAGTCACCAGTTCTAATGACATATAGATGTGGCTGGAATTGTGTACTACGTGTTGTGCAGGAATATTCGCGGTGTTGCTTTAATTAGATTCAATTTATCCCCACCTCCAAATAGATAAGTGACGAAGAACTAAAAATAGCGCTACTGGTCTGCGAATCTTATTCCAGGTCATCCCTTGTACATTTATCACAAAATATGTGCCTACTTAACAGTAAATTGAGGAATTTCATTAAAAACATTAATGATCTCTTCCATTGCCCACTAAATTCTTAACGACTTACCTACTTCCACTGGAGAAAGTTCAAAATACCTCACCGCTCACCCTTGTGTGTGAAACAAGGGTGAGAGCAAATAACGAGGGCAACAACGCCCAACGGACGCGTAATTAAAGTTAATTGCTAAAAGCATCAAAATCATTTCCATCGAGCCCGGTGCATCCATGCATCTACATCGGGCTACCAAAGTGCCAATGGAATTTTTATTACCCTGCTCTTTGTCATCATCATCGCCAACTGCTCGTTTCGCATCCCTCACAGCCATCGTAATGAGTCCCGCGAGACAAACGGCGAACAACATGTACTCATCAGCATCAATGATTGTTCAGCCAACAGGATGTCTGGCCATTAAAATAAATTTTAAATAAATGAGCGACATCAGAAGTGTTTCCAAGAAAAGTGCAATAAAATATTTCCGAATATGCACCAGAGTCGATCAATAAAGATGTATGAAGTGCTCCTTTCGTATGCATACCGTTGCATGCGAAAATTCCTATGAGAATAACATCAATAAAGTATAAATCTCTCGAAAACCAAGCACATTGGTCCTGGGCCTGGCTCGGAACCAGAATACTGCAGAAATTCCGGAACTGCAACGCCGAATAGGGAGAATATTGCACCTCTATTTGGTGCAGAGAATTTGTGCCAACAAGGTCCTTAATTTGTCCGACAACTTCACCTCCATTTACATCTATTTTACTCGGACACTGGACACGAGAATATTTCCCAAAACAAAAAGAATGCCGAGTCCTTTATGCAGTTATAGATGTACATTTGTACATATGTGCGAAATGTCGAAGGGAATATTATGAATTTCCATATGAAATGGTGATAAAAATTTACAATTACTGAACCGTAAAAACAACTCATCCGAGATGCATTTATGAGTCGCGGGTGAACGCGGTCCTTTTCGGTCCAGAAAATCCACGGAGCAAGTGCAAGTATTGTTGAATTATTCGAATGTTTTTTTTTGTCATAATATTGGCATATCGATACGACGACAGCCTTGTGGTATGTTTTCTGTTTAAGGCGTTCTTAAATTTGGAGACAAATAAATCGAATGGTAGGTAGGTACCTAAATATGGAGGCAAATAAAATGAATATTTGGGAAAGAAACCTACCCTTTAAAAACGTTAATACACATACAAATAGCCAAAACAATATCGGTCAAGAAATCATGCTATCCGCACACTGTTTATAAATTCTGAACCTGAAGTCGAAAAATTCTACCACAAATGACATCGATTACCATCGATGTTCTAATTTCGTTGAATCTCACGTAAGCACAAGATATAACACAAATTTCTCAGCAATCCATCTACGCTTCCAGACTTAGGTTATCCATTATGGATTAATGTCGAATCTAAGTAAGATTCCAGCGACGGATTTCTATGCAGATTCCCGGTTCAAATTTAAGGTTTCCTGTTTTGGCTTCTATAGGCCTTTTATTTTATTTAGCAGAACCACAGTATGTAATAGAAAAAAATAATTTTAATCGTCACGTTCCTTGCTATCCATGCTAAGCCCGCCTCCTTCGCGTCAGTTACTTCGAATGATGAATAATGATTGCCATTATGACATGGCACCATTTAGGATGACAAAATGTTCTCGAAGGAGATGTGACCGAAAAAAAAGTTCGAATGCGCGATAAAATTTGAAGCACATACTTCACTTGTACTTGAACGACAGGAATAATTTAATAACAGGACTGAAAGTTACTTGCTTTTAATTTTGAAGGGCAGGCATAGACAATCTTTATGGGCGTCAAACTTAAGGATTTAATAGATACGGCTGTTTTATTTTCAGAGAAATTTGGTTTTATGCCAACTGTTGGTTAATGGTTCTGACACCATAATTTGTATGGGTATTCTGTATCCATCATTATGTTGGAGATCACAAGTTGACAAAGGTGGTTAATAGCATTTATTTTACAGCTGCCAGCATAGAATTTAACCATCTAAAACTTGGGTTTAATTGTGTCATAATAATACGGGTCTACTGGACTCAAGCATCGGGTCATTTCGCTACCTCCCTATTATAGCAGTTATATGACCGCATTTCTGTAAATGTTACGCTCGTGCCTTCAAAAATAACTTTTTTTTTATCTTTCGTTCATTTTTTTTATTTCGTTTTTATTTATCCAACTTCAAGTTTCAAACTTTAAGGTTTGAGGCTGTATATTTCTTAAGTGGACCATCCATAACTTCCTATATTCCGCCACCGTGTCTACGAGGTGTTCTTTCAAAATAATAAATAATAATCATATGTAGTAACTTAACCTATCATAAAATCAGGCAAATTTTACCCAACTGCGCACCTCCTCATACAAACATTGCTGTACATGTACAAAGCATGTACAAAGCAAACTTTCATATGTGCGCAGTGCATTCTCAACCACAAAGCAGAACCACGATGATGAATCAGATGCTACCATTAATCCGGCTAGTAAGTTTTTTGAGAAAAAGAGAAGACAGCTAATAGTCTTTGAAAACAATTATGGATTTTCCCATGGCAGGCGGAGTTTCTTTGTTGAGTTTCCTGTCATAAGCCTCTGAAAATAGCAGCCTTCTCCTATTGAGAACTCCATTGGCTAGATGGTACTAGAGATACCAGAAAAAACTGGCGAAAATTAGCCATTATTGGACAAAATGGACAACCATTGGCTTGGCGGCGCGAATCACTAGGATGAGGTTACAACTTTTATTTCCATGATCTAAGAAAGGAGGAGCTTATTTTGGTAAGACATCACAGCCATACATCAGAGCTGCATTCCAGGTTTGACTATTTTAACTAAATTAACAGCGATTGTTTATTTAGTTACTTTTTGGAATCTGGGACAGCTATTGTTACTTGACATGTTGTAGTATGAACGAAATGAACCACACTTTTGCCTCTGGTTAATTTAGTTAACTTCCCCTCCTTCGAACTGTCACAGCTTGTCAACGCTGTAGTTAAAATAGTCAAACCTGGAATGCAGCCCAGGTGATGTGCTGTGGGAAGCTATTACCTACTATGGCACAATCAAGTTGGAGTTTTTGTCCACAACAATGAACGGAAACAACTACAAATGTTTGCTGGAACGGTGAAAAGTGAAAAACATTTTCGTACCCCTTTCATGGATATTCCAACAAGACAATGCCCCTATACCTACATACTTCCAGGGTTGTTAAAAGTTGGATTCAATCAGAAGACGTGGAACTTTTGCCATGGCCGCCCTATTCGCCGGACTTAAACATAATCGAAAATGTTTGGGCATGGTTATCTCGTAAAGTGTATGAAGGCTGCAGACAATTTTAAGACAATGACACTTTGTGATGCCTAATTTCTCTTAATTATTTTAAAACCATAAAGTGTAAACATTTTATTAATTTTTTGCTTCCTTTCGAAGATTTTGCATGTGGCTTCATCAAAGTGGCGCATCTTTTTATGCGCTTTTCAGGTAGTTTATTATTTGATCTTGGGAAATTCTAGCCGTAGTTTTTTATTTAACCTTTAATTTTATGACTTCATCCTTGGATCCTCTCAGACTGAACTTCAGCACTCGATCGGTTTGTGTTGAAGCTGAGATGAAAGTAAACGTGAACAAATCTGAAGTGATGGTCGTCTCCAGAACGACTGTTCAATGCACTCTGCATGTTAGTGGAGTCCCATTGAAACAGGTGGAGAAGTTTAATGCTACGTTTCCACCGGAGATTAACTCCGAGATTAGGATTAATTTTCGTTAACCTCGTATAAATCTCGAGATTTATCATACAAAAATTAATCTCATAAAATGGAGATTAAAAATTAATCTCCTAAACTGACTATCTAGGTTTACATGTAGAGTTCGGTCTCTGAACACACTCTCCACAGGTCGAAAGGTCTAAAATTAAAAACAAACAGAGCTACATTTGACATTTAAGTCATAGGTGAGCAAAAGAAAAAAAATCGTTTTTTTGGTACCCACCCCTAATAGCGACTTCTTGCCAATGCAACCGTTAAAATGTTCATACATATTAGTTTTGAGGACAAAATGATGCGGTAATAATATTTTTAGATTACTGCCACTCATTTTTTGTTTTTACTTTTAATTTCGAAAGTAGAATATTTTTAATTTTTATCATTTGCCACACTTTTCGATTGGACAGCTGATGACAACATCTGGTGAAATGTCAAATTAATCTCTTTTTTTTTGGTGGAAACACTTCAGGATTAATTTTAAATCTCTTGCACTTAATCTCGGGGTTAGCGTTCGGTGGAAACATAGCATAAGTATCTCGGGGTCTTATTCACGAGTGATGGAAGGAGCAATGCCGAGTTTTCCTGTAGGATTGATCAGGCTGGGTCAATTTTGAGACAGCTTGGTCATTCTGTTATTAGGAGGACTGAACTTAGTGTCAAAGCTCAGTTGGCAGTCTTTAATTCGGTGTTTGTTCCAACTCTTACCTATGGTTATGAGGTTTGGGTAATGACCGAAAGAATAAGATAGCGGATACAAGCTGCCGAAATGAGATTTCTCCGTAGTATTGCTGGTGTGACCCGTAGAGATCGCATCAGAAATACCAGAATACGTGAGGAACTCAATGTCGAGCAGCTACTTCTCCGGACGGAGCGATCCATGCTTCGGTGGTTTGGTCATGTTAAACGCATGTCCCCGACCAGGATTCCACGACGTGCTATGGAATCCGTACCATCGGGTAGGCGTCCTCTAGGTAGACCAAGGATGAGATGGTTAGATCAAGTCCATAATCTCTCCTATACCCGTATGGGGATTGCCCTTGATGATTTAGAGTCGATGGCGGAGGATCGAGAGCTATGGAGGGTCCACTTGAGCAACCTACACCCCCGACCCACTTAATGGACAAGCGGACCATTGAAAATGATGATGATGATGATTTTTTGACTTATTGTTGGGAAAATATGTACCTGTTCACAGGTAGTAAAAGTTTCCGGGTAAAACATTTTCAGCAGGTATAAAGAGTGAGGATCGATCGCAAAATGTATGGCTTCATCCTAGCGATCGTCAGTGTATCTTGGCATCTGGATCGACCAGTATCTATATTTTGACAAACATAACAAGCATCTATTGTCTTGCTGGGGCCAAGAGGGCTTATGCTCAGACAAGGAGACTATTTCGCAGCAGTCAACTTGATTCCAGAGTAAAGGTCATATGCTACGCGTGGCCCTTATAAGGCCGATCATCGCTTATGGCTGTCCCATTTGGTTCAATATAGCGCCTATATGGAAAAGATTCGGGTGTTTAAGAGATAGTGTCTCAGGACCTGGCTAGGGTTGTTTAGAACTCACTAATCTGAGTACATAAAATATTAACCCAACAAGACCCTATACGATGGGGTTCGATTGAATAGGATTGAAAATTTCATAATTAAGGTGATTCGAAGGCACGTTGCACGGGCGATGGCCAAAGCTTATAATCTGATCTCGGGTGGTTATTACCCGAATTTAATGTACCACGAGAGTACGCTCCGGTCTGGCTTTGTCCCGCCTGAGGTATTTCTTCATGCAGACATGAAAGGGATAGTCCAAAATAAAGATGGTGTGCCCGTATCGTACCACAGCCACCGCGGCGCGAGGGATAAGCGGCTCATCCACGACGCGACGGGTATACCGCCAATGCTCAGGAGCTCCTCCGTTTTAATACCGCGATTGCGGAAAGGGATAGTGTCGATGCCGAAAAGCAGTTCACCGAGTTTTGGTGGCTTGATGAAGAGGTGAGGGCAGACACGCTCTTCCGGGGCGGTGCGTTACGTATGTAACATCCTACTTAGTTTTAAGCTAATTTGTAATTTAATTATGTGTATCTTAGGGAGGTCTTTGGGATGGACCGGGCTCGTCAACATGAATGAGTGCTACCGAGACTTGACTGACGCTTATGGCCTTGCTCGAGTCCCGGCGGCGCGTGTGCACCGTGTTGGCGACTGCGAGGCCCAAATCGACGCAATCCGGATGGTGACCAATCGAGAGGTTCCTCATCACCCTGATTATATTTAATTTCGGTTAAGTAGCTTAGGTAGTTTTAAATAGTTTTAGGAAGTGCTAAGAAAAAACGAATAATAAAGAGTCCAAGTTTTTAGCAAAGTTTCTTGGAAATGAAAAACAGCGCAAAACTCAAAAATTGATAGATTTAAGGCCGAAAGGCAATAGTTATAAGGATATAGATAGAGTGCTCGTTAAGAACCAGTAAGCTAGAATAAGATAAATGTTAGTTTTAATTTAGATTTAATCATTTTTGTCTAGTATGTAAGTTAAAAATATAGAGAGTGTAATTTGTGAAAAGCTAGACCTTCCCGTTTTTTGTGTGATATCTGTTACCTGTCTTTAAAAAATTTTAACTTAATTTAAAAGAAAACAAACCGTCGCGTCAGGCGGAACCGTGAGAATTGCTAGTTGATACTTAATAAGTACTAAAACTACATAGAAAATATTACACAAATGCTCACACAACTGTAACCACCAAACTAAAATAACACATCTGATAAGTGATTGTCAAAATAGAAGCCAACCACCTATCGCAACTAAGCAGTCACTAGAATTACGACATCGTTCACATAAGTAGTTACAAGCAACTTCCTTTAACCGAAATGTTCATCTCTGTGTCCAATATACTGATCCCACAGAACGTTTAGCGACGTTGTAACGTTTACCAGGACAGCAAACGTGACATCCCTTTAATGATCCATCAATTCGCTATTCCCTGGGAGATTATAAAAAAAAGAGGAAAACTTTTATGCTCTCCCAGGCGACAAGACCCCAAGTTCATCACAATTAAACATCAACAAAAGTCCAATTATTATGTCCAAGATCATAAAAATGACCAAACCATGCCAACGCTGATAGCTCGCACATAACCCCGATATAGACCGCTCGCGCGTCTGACACAATGTCAGCACATTAAATTATTTACATTAAACGCGTCCCTTTTCCATGCGAAGCTGATCATAAGAATCAAACATAGCTATTGCTTGACTCCTACATACCCACATTGGTCAGGACATACAAATCGTTGTGTGGCGGGTGGAGTCGATGGAGATGAATAAAAACCATCTATACCACTCGTATAAAAATGCACGAAACACATATAAAAGGATGACACCATTACGACCGCAATTTCGTGGTGGTGGTGATATACTCGAACAGGAAAAAGGCCCCAACAACAATAACAGCAAAAAAGGAAGTGATGTCCTATGTCAATCTCTGATGACATTTTCATTAAAATTGGTTTTGTGTGGTCGTTTACGATTGATTGGACTGTCAGCGATGTGTCGAAATTATGTCATTTTTAATACTCCCCACAGATGTGGGCTGTGGGCGCTTATCCCGTTCACATGTGCGGCGGACCTTTTTATTATCCAGCCTTTAACAATCGAGTTGTGATTATGATGTATGAGGAATCGTTATAATTCGGTCAACCATTCTGATAGGCTTCATCGTATAAATTGGGCCACGCGATAAGTGCATGTCATTTCCACATTTGAATTCCAATGGGGGACAGTGAAAGTAATTAAATTATGCGATTAATTATTATTATCCATTAAATGGAGCGGGTGGGGATGAGAAAATCTTTCTGAACAGTTCCCAGAGACGTTTTCAGCTAAAGCCAACCAGATCAAAGAATAACATTTACCCACCGTGTAGTGCGGAAGGTATACGAAATGTAGTTTCAGCAGGATGGGGCTAAGTGCCACACAGTATTACGTATACTGGACATTTTGTATGAGTATGAACGATTAGAGGTATGTTTACCTCTCACAGAAGTGTTGTGAACAGGCCGCGCCCACCAAGATCGCACGCTTTAATCCTGCTTTCGTGGGGTTTCCTGAAGCTCCAGGTCTATACCAATAAGTCGCAATCGACTGATAACCTTAAAGCTAAAATAACCAAGTTCAACAGGATCTATGTGGAGAGTCGTTAAAAATTGGGACACTCGGGTCCGTGCAACCTTAAGAGGCTGCGGCGAACATTTGAGCGATGTTATATTCTATATACTACCTATATCCATATAATGTCATAGGTGGGCTAGAGTATCGATTTGGACTTCTTATGTTTTCCTCAGGATTTGCCTAGTGTGAATATTTGGTCGGTTGTGGGCTTACCGGGCCGGTTTTTGAGGAAACCGTGTGCTAGCTATAGTAACATTATGTACGTCCCGCAACAAATTCAATTAGTCCCTTAGATGTGGTGTCATGTAGGCTGTGCTTTCCGATTGTGCTACCAAAGATGTCCTCCTTTCCTATTTTGGCGTTAAAATCACCTAAGACGATTTTAACGTCGTACTTAGGGCATTGCTCATAATGTTTTGTCGAGGAGCTTAAAGAAACATTCTTTTGTAGCATCGCCTTAATCTTCTGCCGCATAACAGGCTGATGTTGGCAATTTTAGCCTTGATGCGGATAGTTTCAAGGCGTCACTAATTCGTCGAAAGCTCAAGACTTCTTGCCTAAGTCTTCCGCTTACAACGAATCCGCATCGAAATAGACGCAGCTTCTGTTCCCTGTAGCAATCAACATTGTAGAAGTCACAGTTTTTCATACTTCTTTTGCCGGGCCCATTCCAACGCACTTCCTGGATAGCGGTGATATCTGCATTGTAGCAGTCAAAGGCCTCCGCTAATTGTTTGGCTGTATGTTCAGGGTTCGAACACTCCAGTTCCGAATGTCATTGCCATTTTTCCGTTTTGCAGGGTCGTCAACAGTAAATCCATCCGCATCGGAGGCTTTTGGTTGCTTCGTAATATACGATTTTTTCCGTGGTTGGGTAGGTAGCGCCACACACAATCCCCAACCTGGAGGGCCAGGCCATAAAATTGACCCTAGGACAGTGGGTCGGATAACCCGGTGTCAGCACACTTCGGGGATATGAGTGCTGTCGTTGGCCCATAAAGGGTTCATTCGCCACCATCTCTATTTCAACACCCTGATTATGCTGAATATTGGGTGTGTATGAATCGGGTAGGCGCTGATTGGCATCAACTTGGCGGTGCCCAGCTGTTGTAACTTTTTCATACACATCAATTGTGCTTATTTTACCTCCGCGTGGTAACCACCGGGGACTGGTCTCGCTCAACCGGGCTTGGCTTGCTAAACTTATAAGCGCGAGTGTTGAACACGAAGAAAATAGCAACACTATAATGCTCTGTTGGAATGACTGACTGAACGAGTCTCAGAGGTCTTACATGAGCCCCTCAGAAAGAGGACATACAGCGGATGAATACACAAGATTGAATCAACGGTGTTGTCAACAGTCGAGATGGCAGATACCTTGCGTGGGCTTCTCTGACATATTTGGAGCAAAGGTCTGTAAGGATTTTCAGCACTAGTCTTAGGGCCTGGTCCTCCAGGTTGGGGGTTGTGCGTGGGGCTAACTACCCAACCACGGAAAAATTAATGGTTACGAAGCAACCAAGAGCCTCGGATACGGATGGATTCACTGTTGACGACCCTGCAAAACGAAAAAAGGACAATGACGTTCGGGTCTGCACGTGGAATGTTCGAACCCTGAACAGACCGCGTGCAGCCGAACAATTAGCGGAGGCCCTAGACTGCTACAAGGCTGATATCACCGCCGTTTAGGAGGTGCGGTGGGATGGGCCAGGCAAAAGAAGGATGAAAACCTGTGACATCTACTACGGTGATTGCTACAGAGAGCAGAAGCAGCGTCTATTTGGATGCGGATTCGTTGTAAGCGGCAGACTTAGGCAAGAAGTCTTGAGCTTTCGACACGTAAGTGAGCGCCTTACAACTATCCGCATCAAGGCTAAATTCGCCAACATCAGCCTGATATGCGCTCACGCCCCCACAGAAGATAAAGACGACGCTACCAAAGAATGTTTCTATGAGCTCCTCGACAAAACATTATGAGCAATGCCCTAAGTACGACGTTAAAATCGTCTTAGGTGATTTTAACGCCAAAATAGGAAAGGAGGACCTCTTTGGTAGCACAATCGGAGAGCACAGCCTACACGACACCACGTCTGGAAACGGACTTAGGCTAATTGACTTTGCTGCGGGACGTAATGCTACTATAACAAGCACACGGTTTCCACACCTCAACATTCACAAAGGCACATGGCGGTCACCAGACCATCAAACGGCCAATCAAATTGACCATGTTGCGATCGACGCAAGGCATTCCTCCAGTATTCTAGATGTCCGAACTTTCCGAGCGGCCAACATAGATTCGGATCACTACCTTGTTGTAGCCAAGGTACGTATGCGGATATCCCAGACACCACAACAACGAGGAAATACTGTGAGAAGATTCAACGTTGAACGGCTACAAACGCAACAAACCGCCAGAACTTTTGCCGATCGCGTCTCCCTCAACCTCTCGAGAAGTCCTGTGCAGCCAGCATCAAGTGCTGAAGACCAGTGGCATCGATGCCAAGAAGCCATCAGAAAAGCCGCAACTGAAATGCTGGGTTTCACCCGACCACCACCGCGAAACCCTTGGTTTGATGAAGAGTGCCGGCAAGCACATGCAGCAAAGCAACTGGCCTACAAAGCGGCGCTGCAGAGAAGGACGAGAGCAGCTCGTGAGCTCTACGAGCAAAAAAGGAGGGAAGAATACCGGCTTCTCCGGAGGTAAACGGCGAAGACGACACAAATTCCGCTGTCAGGCAGAATGAACCATTCAACCTGGGCGATGAAAGACAAGACTTCCGTCTACCTGACCAAAATGAGGTAAGGATAGCAATATCCAAGCTGAAGTCCAACAAAGCTGCAGGACCGGACGGTTTATCGGCCGAGCTTTTTAAGGCAGCGGGGGATGACTTGGTAGAGAGCATACACCAACTCGTTTCTAAAATTTGGTCAGAGGAAAGTATGCCTGATGAATGGAGCCTCAGAAAGGAGACCCTCTAAACTGCGCCAACTATAGAGGCATCAGTCTCCTTAACATCGCTTACAAAATCCTGTCTTCCGTACTGTGTGAACGCCTGAAACCATTTGTCAACGAACTGATTGGACCCTATCAGTGCGGTTTTAGGCCCGGTAAGTCCACAACCGACCAAATATTCATACTACGGCAGATCCTGGAGAAAACCCAAGAAGTCCAAATCGATACTCATCACCTATTTATCGATTTTAAAGCCGCATATGACAACATTTATAGAGACGAGCTATACAGAACCATGTCTAGTTTTGGCATCCCTGCCAAACTTGTCAGATTGTGCAGAATGACGATGAAGAACGCTCGCTGCTCCGTAAAGGTTGGAAACAATCTCACCGAGACCTATGATGTCAAAAAAGGATTTAGACAAGGTGATGCGATGTCATGTGACTTTTTCAACATCATTCTTGAGAAAATTGTGCGAAACTCGCAAGCCAACACCAGGGGCACAATTTTCCAAAAGTCTGTGCAACTACTTGCATACGCTGACGACATCGACATCATTGGCAGAACACAGCGAGCTGTCACTGGTGCGTTTGCAAGTATCAGTACAGAGGCGACAAAAATGGGTTTAGTGGTGAATGAGGGCAAATCAAAATATATGCTGTCAACAAGAAGGGACACACAACATCGACGAATCAGACAGAATGTCACGATAGACGGCTATAACTTTGAGGTAGTTCGGGACTTTGTCTACCTCGGCTCCGCTATTAATTCTGAAAATGACATCACATCAGATATCAAGCGAAGAATTACACTTGCCAACCGCTGTTACTTTGGCTTAAGAAGGCAATTGATTAGTAAGGCCTTGTCGAGAAACACCAAGGAGACTCTATATAAGACCCTCATCATCCCTGCTTTATGGCGCAGAATGATGGGCGTTGTCAAAAGCGGATAAAGATCTCCTTGGTCGCTTCGAACGCAAAATTCTTCGAGTGATTTTCGGTCCCGTTTGCGTTGACGGGCTTTGGAAAAGGAGATTTAACAGCGAACTCTAAGAGCTATACAGCGACAGCGACCTTGTCAGAAAAGTACGTATCAGTCGACTAAGATGGCTAGGACATGTAGATCGAATGAACACCAACGCTCCGGCCCGAAGAGTCTTCGATTCCAACCCGGAGGGACAACGCAGTAGAGGAAGACCTCGCCTTAGGTGGCGCGCACAAGTCGAAGGGGACCTCAACCAACTTGGAGTGCGCAACTGGAGGCAGTTAGCCAAAGATCGTGCTAACTGGAGAGGCGTGTTGGTTGAGGCCCAGGTCCACCCCGGACTGTAGCGCCATCTAAGTAAAGTAAGTAGATTATGCTGAAAAGTCCTTACGGGCCTTTGCTCCAAATATGTCTGAGGTATCTGCTATTTCGACTGTTAACAACACCGTTGATTCAATCATGTGGATTCATCCGCTGTATGTCCTCTATCTGAGGGGCTCATGGAAGACAGAGCATTATAGCGTTGCTAAATTCTTCGTATTCAGCACTCGCGCTTATAAGTCTAGGAAGCCAAGCCCGGGTGGGCGAGACCAGTACCCGGTGGTTACCACTGGGAGATAAAATAAGCACAATTGATAGATATGTATTTAAAGTTACAACAGCTGGGTGCTGCGAGGTTGATGCTAATCAGCGTCTGCCCGATTCATAAGACGGTGGTTTATGAATTATTTGACAATAATATCTCAGCAGAAATTATCAGGGTCAAACCCAACTAGCTAGAACCGTTGTTACATATATTTCTTGCTTCCCACTCAGTAATATCGATATTGTTCCACTTAATGACTAGATAGGTATTTCATGCCCCAAACCATTACCGCTCCAGAAATGTATCTTTCTTTTGACACCTAAATTGTCGGAAATAACCGCAAATAGGATTTAACTGTTGAAATATGTAATCAAAGGCTTCAATGAAAAAACCGTCGAAAATGTCTTTCGATTTTGGACTAACACGAAGAAAAAAACTAAAACCTCAATGAAACAGTCGTTGTTTTCCTTTCGCACGAATGATTACAAAAAAAACTGTTTATTCCCTTAGAATTTATTGCCAATCCGTTGGCAATGCGAAGCACCATTCGTTCCAGCTACTATACGAAAAATCCCATTAAACACACACAGCCGTACAGTAAATCTGTGTTCTCTGCTACCCGTTAGAAATCACAATTACAGACCCAATTATGGTAACTTCCGAAATAAAATTGTGGTCATCGCATACAAATCTAAATGCCTTCAAAAATCCAATTCAATGCTCTGCACCCAATGCTCACTTCCATACTATGGTGTGGATTGAAATTTAAGACCAACCATAGAGAGCTCGAAACCGAATGCTCCTACCTCCTACTCTGTGTGGACAAATCAAATCTAATTGCATACACACTGGAATGTCATCACACTGCTAGCTATTGGTATAACATGTACGCTACATGCTTGTCCTCAAAACGACCATAAACGCAATTCCACATAACCATTTCCATAAGAAACCGCAGATCCAATTGTGTTAGTCTAACAACTTTACAAGGCACAATGCAAAAGGAAGATAGCGAGTGAGAATGAAGCTGAGTGAAAGGGAATGGGCACATAGTCCTTCGAATAAATTGCTTAACCGCATTGTTTTATCATTGTTCCTTTAAGAGTTCAGGGATTCTCCGAAGACGGCTCCTTGCCCGGTAGTCTCTTGGCCATGGCCATTTGGAGCATGTTCGTCGTGTTCCCGTTTTGGTCCACTAATCTCATTTTGAAATGAATTTCCTTCCTTCTTTCAATGTGTGAGAATGTTATTTTGTGGTGCTATGGAGAAATTGGAAAATGTGTGTGTTAGGTAGGTACCCCAAGCCAGGGCCATCCGCCCAGTGTGGCACAAAACTAAAAGCTAATCAGGGGATTGTTTGCAGCTGCAGCGCATGTAAGCCTGCTTACAGTGACTTTGATATAATTGTCGAAATGCGGTGCTGTAATAGTAACCACCACCACCACCACCCTCTGTATGAACAATATTCGACATTCGGTAGATTCAATTCAAAATTATTGCAACTGTAGTTTTGACTTGTGCACTTAGCTGTGTGTTCCCCAGATACGGGGTCATGGACATAAGGGTTGAAAATTAAATTTGTTGCTCACCGCAGCAGCAACACAGAGCTCGCCAGCTCCGAAGACCAAAGAGTGGGGCATAATTACGAAATAGAATTTAACCACAACGTCTGGACTTTGAATATTTGAAACTTTACGATCCCCATAGCATGGGGGCAGCATAAAGTTAAATATGCGTTGGCCGTACAAGGTTTGGACAAAGTAGCAGAAGTCATCATCCTTTTGTGCAATTTTGCAATACATTCGGTGGAATTATTGCGGTTAGAGCTGTGAAAAGTTAGTGGCATGACCGTATTTGACCGCTGTACTAGAAACTGTTTTACGATGCAGCGGTTGATTAATTTGTTGATGGTTAAGAGGATTGTTATGTGATGAGGACAGAGACGTACAGTTGCTTATACTTAATTCTTCTGAATTTGAGGCGATGAACTTGCGTGGTGATGGTTTTATTTTTTGTCCGCGAATAATCAGAACGCTAATGGAACGGTATTCTCTGGGAGTTGTTACCCTTTTTTCACATAATTTTTTATTTCATTAATACGCTATATTGTTCAATGGTTACAAATTATTTCTTAACTATTTTCTTATAGTATGTAATTATACCTATGTAAAAATTAAAACCATGAACTGGTGCAGGAGTGCCGGAACGAACTTGCCTGTCTGAGCGAGCGCTTCAGGGTCACACTTCTCTGTGTGACATAGTGACATAACAGGCAATGAGCGCGCGGATGAGCCAAGAAGGGCTCAGCACTATACATGCCTCGCTCTCAACGAGGGTCCACATTCCTCTAGGAGCGGTAAAGGGACAAATACATTCGCATTTTTTGCAGAAAGCCAATTTCCGATGATCGGGGTTGACAAGCTGTGTCATATCAAGGAAGATATGGCCTACCTACAACCAAAACAGAACAAATAACCTGCTAAACAGAACCCGCCCAGATATCGCCAGAATCACGGCAATAATCACGGGGCATTGGCCAATTGGAGACCATGCGGCCAAGCTAGGTATCCCTTACAACCCGCATTGCCGCAGTTGCGGTAATACAAATGAAAAAGAAACTCTCTCTCACTCCCTCTGCAAATGTCCAGCTCTAGCGAGAGCCAGACTGCGCGCACTGAACCGACCATACTTTGACGACCTTAGCGACATCTCGGGCAAAGGGATACAGGATCTTATCCGTTTTCTCAATTCCACAGGTTGGCTATGGGAACCGACCGGACCACATCCTAAACAAGCACCAGAAAACAGGTAACACGAACACGAGTTGTGGTAACAAAACGGCACATTTTAGTGCTAATTGGGTTCAAGGTGAACCGCCACTGCTACCAACCCATAACCATGAAGTTGCACACTCGCACTTTGTGGCAAAAGAGGTCAGTAGCACCATTTCCTAATAACTCAACCAGATGGAGTGCTAGTTTAAATCCTCTACGTCTACCATATAGCGTTTTAGGTCATCTAGGAGCTTGTATGTATAAGCTAAGTGAGCTAAATCAATGGCAGAAGCTAAGTTTATATTTAATTGGAATTTGAAAAAATGTGTTTATGTAGAGAGAACATGAGCCTTGGGAAATACACGTATGTCTAGACAATTTCCTTCTGCGCTCATAACGCATTGCTTTCAATGACTAAGATGACTTAAACCAATTGGTGTTATCTCCTTTGAAACAGATACCATAGACTTTTAGATGGCAATCCCTAAAATCGAGTAAACACAATCAAATCAAAGGCGGTTATGAAATATTGCGACGCACTGATAGCCATTGGGCACCATTCTGACAAACTCTGCTCGGCTAAGGGATGTAGCATGGCTATATAGAAGATTGTGGTTCGGTGACTAAAATTTTTCGTAATGCCAACTTGGGTTTCAACTAATTAAAGACTTGGAAAAGGACATCTCATAGGCTTTTTATCGGGTCAGGCATAGAGCATCAAGAAGCAAATTAACCTCTTATGTTTTACTACAGTAGGCCCCATAAGGGCCCATCTCGATCCCTATTGCAGTAAAGTAGCCCTTAAAAACCACTCAATTTCCCTGCTGAAACCAAGTGGCCCTTTGTGTAGTTGGTCTATATCTTCTAGATGTTGGAAAAAGTACTTTCCCAGAAATTTCTTTTGACTACGACAACGCCTTGTGGTCGTACAGTATTATGTGGTATATCTTCCTCGGTTTGCAGAACCTGTAGGTGTCCGAGTCTGCCAGTTGAATTGAATCCAAAGTGCCTTTGAGACTGCATGTCCGTTAATGCCTGACCACTGTTCTGGTCGGCTTCCTTTGCTATTTTTTTTTTGTTCCTAATAGCGTCCATTATGATGCATTAAGAAGGTTTAAAATATCTTAAGTCAAGTCAAAATTCTGATTGAAAGACACTATTCCATTAGAAAAAAATCGTCAGGTAGAACGTGTGACTCATTGGAAGTGAGGGAAATGGTGTGTGAAATGAAAAATTTAGATAGGGTGGCACTCACACTCATATGTGTTTTTTTACGAATTATATTCCAGTAGTTGCCTGAACCTTATTTGTACACGAGTGCAACACATCTTGCTAGAAAACAAATTTCTTTTTGAGTTCTTCTATCCACAAACCAGTTTCTATGTACTCTTTAAATATATACGGAATCAATTTGAGAAGGCGGTTTTCATAAATCTTCTCAGATTTTAGATAAATCTACCTCTCCGTGCTGTTAACTTCTTACTGCTAAAGCTTTGAGCTGATCTTAACGAAATTTTGGCAAATAGTCAATCTGGAATCTTAACAAAGACTGAATGTTTACTAGGAAAGAAAGTTGTGACACGAAAAGTTCCAAAATTTCCAAGTCAAGCTGAATTTATAGAAAACTGATGAGTTCAAGTGAGGTTTAGGTAGGTAGGGTAGTTATATTAGTGGCTGGTTCCCGAGGGCTTATTCCCAAACGCGCGGCGGATCGCTTTTCATGGCGGATTTGTATTTTTGTATTTCCAAAAGCGATTTAATTCAATCAAAGGTGATAGCTATTTAAAAATAAACTAAATTCTTGTGACAGGAAAAAGCTGTCCAACTTTTGGGAAAATTAATGAAAAATTATAAGTCTAATTGGAAAAAACTGGAAAAGCACAGTTCGCATTTGAGAATAAGCAAAAGCGAAGACGGTCGAAATCGAAGTATCGCTTTCAATACGATCCGCCGCACATTTGGGAATAACCCCCCCGACTTTCTGTCACGAGACATGTAAATAAAAAGAAGAAAAAAATGCCGATAAAGCTTAACCCCAACCTGCGGAGATGAGAAAGTGAATAATGCTGATTGCTGATTTCCTTTGTATGGAGGCAAAATATAAAGGCCCTACACAATCTCAGCAAATTGGACACCTAAAGTCTTGAAAAAATGCTAGAGTTTCATGTAAATATTACAATTAAGGTTCAAACCGTTTCTCTTTGCCGATTCACATAGATTATCAGTGCTTGCCATGTGCCATCTATTGATTCAAGATGAAAATTTGATTCAGAGGACCAAGTTAGCTCCAGTATCTCATCAACTGCCACCATCTGCAGTGCAAATGCTTGTCCATCTAAAATTCGGTCCAATAACTTAAAACAAAAGCATTCAATTCGCTTTCAAATTTGAATTATTTTCAACTCCCCATCCCTATCATCGCTTGCATTATGTGCCATGTTCCCGTCACGTTTTTCGATCCAATTTCCCACTCTCTGCAAAATGCTCGAAAACATTTTCAAATAAATGTCCTTTCGCTTCCTGCAAAACATAAAAGACCCTTCCTCTGCCACCCCTCATCAAATGTCCGTTCCTTTGAATTTCCCATCGCCCCCCAAATGGGGTGTGCGGTGTTCCTTCTGTAGCCCAGGTGCTAAACGGAAAATGGTGATGACAGATGATTTCCGTTTCTCGTGCAGAACTCAACACGTTCATTTCCTCGAACCAGGGAGTGGGGAAATACTTCATCTTGGAAATTACACTAGTCTCGGAGAAACAAAAGGATTTAATTGGCTTTGCCATTAGTACGCTTCGAATGAGCCAAGGGGCGAGCTTCAATTAAATCGTCATTTCATGCACATCGGTGTGTGTGGAACAAACTTTGTATCCATCCGAAAATAGTGTGATTGTTGTATGTATTAGAGAAGTCATAAATTTTCACACCTACCTATACCGGAAAACTTCTAGCTTTTGATACAGAAATCGGTCGTTGGCGTTGGGGGTGGATTACAAGATTCACTCCATCGTGATAAAAAGTTTGCCGGCTTTTTGAATGGTGCGCCATAGAAAAGTTGCGAAATCAAACTACACCAACGCCAACGCTAGAGTGCACACATAGTTCACACCTTCGAACATGCATCCAGTTAAAAGTCATCCTCAACCTACGGACTGACTGAGACGAGGGCACTTAGGACTCAAGACTTTTTGGACACAAAAAAAAAAAACAAAGCTAGAGAAACTTTTGTGCTATTCGCTGCTGTTTTTGGTCGGGTTTTTGTTGATCCAGCGTGTCTCCCCTTTGCCAACTAAAACCGTTATTGGCAAGCATTTCAATTACATTCAATGAGTTAGATGGTTGAGCGATTTATAACCTTAAGACGAGTTGAAGTGGTAGTGGGAGTGTGAGTAAGCTTCGGCAGGAACAGGTGTGCAAAGTAAAGTGCCAATGCATAGGTATTTTTGGGTCGAAACTTTTTCGTTTACCTCACAGGGATATCAGCTTCAAAAAGACCATCGAACTGGTGAATCACCTCTTGGATACCTTTTCCTCCCCTCAAACATTGCTATTCCGTGTGCAAAGATAGTTGGGTGTGTTTTTTTTTTTTCATTTTCTCTCCGAAGAATAGCCAATTCATCAGAAGGCGTGTTTGCGCCCCCAAAACCATTTGCATTGTTACAACCTGAAGAGGATTCTGCTTTGAGCGCTCACGTGCTTCGTTGTGCCCTGGCAAATGATGGTGATTAATGGAACTCTGACACTCTGGCGATTGCAGTTCGGACCTAATGATGGTTATGAATTGGTTGGCCCCTGCAAGTGGAAGGTGAAAAATGTCCAAATCAGATAGAAAAAAATACTCTCTCCGTTCGAGAAGACATTTTCGACACTGATTACCTGTGTCTGTTTTCGACAAGGACATTTCGACATGTCTGATGGTGGACGGAATAATGTGAAGGTGGCTTGGATTTTGGTTTGTTTTCATGTCTTGTTCAATGGAGTGGGAGAAACTGCTCTGCTCAACCTCTTTCTATACCGTTTTGGTCGGAAATGTGGCAGATGACACTGCAGTTTTCACAACATCAAGAGTTAATGGAATCGTATCTGTGCTCTTGGGAGATTAGGAATGTGACAGGATAATATATTTGCCGCAGTCACGTTTTGTTTGCAGTGTGAGTTGGACAAATGGAAAGTGGCTTGTTTGGGGCCGGAGGATCGCTGGATTGGTCTAACAAATTGTGCCTATGAGACAGTCAGTTACGGGGTTAGATTAGAGGAATCGTTGCACTGAAATGTTAAGTGCTATGACAAAATTGCGGGTGGTAGGTTCTCCATGGATGCATGTTACACATTTTCATTTCTGAGTCCATAACCTCGTTAAATAACCAATAACTGCCACTCTAATTGCGCTTAAGGTTGGTATTTATTTCTTGCTGTTTTTTTTTCTTAAATAATGTATTGCAAATGTTTCGGCTAGGAAGAAAATTAACGGTGTTATAGATGCAGTTTGTGGTAGGTATTTGTCCTTCAGGGAAGGGCTCGTTGAACCTTACCCCAGTAAAACCATTTCCAAGATTTGGTCAGAAGAAATTATGTCTGATGATTAGAACCACACGATCATTTACCCGATCCACAAGGAAGGAGATCCCATCTATCCAAATCTGTACTTTGTGAATACCTGAAACCAATCGTCAACTGATTGGTCCCTACCAGTATTGAATTACATTTACAAAGAGCGATGTATAGTTTTGGCAACAATGCCAATTTATCTAGGTTGTACAGAGAACACTATGACGGTTCTATTAAGGTCGAAAACAGTTTCACCGATATGAATTGTTTATGCCATAAAAGAATTAAGAAGAGATCATAAGATGTACTGTAAGCTTTTCAACATCACTGATGGAGAAAATTGTTTGAATCAGAAGCCACAATAAGGAACAAAATAGCCGTATTTTATTATGCCCGTGATCTGAGCCGGATCAGATCAGCATAATAAAACAAACCAGGAACAATTGTAATTTTTCTCCTGACGTGTGGCATTACTGAAAGAACTTGACATGAAATACTTCAAAATTTGACGTTTCTAAAGTAAACAAAACCGAAATGGAGCAAGCTGTGTTTGAGGTTGGCAATTCCAATTATATTTTAATAATTGTTGTTTTTGCAGCATAGTTGCAAAAAGGCTTACTATTGTACTGAATTCAGTACAATTTGACTTTCCCGAGTACGCAAGTACCACTTCTCAATTTTCAGTACTATTTGTACTATTTTTAATTTTTGAAAGTTTATTTTTATTTCTTTTAAATCAGACATATATAAGGATTAAACAAAAATAAGCTGAACGCACTCCTTTGTTTTAAAATTCTGTATTCATTCATTACTCATCGTACTTCGTTAAAAATTAACTTTCTGGCATTCCTCGAAGATGTGGAAAAACGATTTGATTTCGGAGACATTTTTTTAAGCTCATTACAACATTTTTCACAAACTGCCATTTGTCTTAAGGTTTTTTCCCTGGTGAACAAAAAAGTATTGAAATTATCAATCATGAATATAGAGCCGTATCTGACTACGATAGAAATAGGTATCTACATACTTCTATTTCTGAGTTTTGGGCTGAAATAGGCCCTGTGCAAAATGAATGCAACGAGTTCATATTTTCAAATTCTACACCACAATATCCAGGGTGCTTTTTGTATTTCTTCTTATTCTTCCGCAAACGTTTAAAGAATGTTTTCTTATCAAAATGGCTATTATAAAAAAAAAAAAAAAAAAAACAAAGCTAAAGAAGCTAGAGAGGGGCTATCATTCACAACATCGCCTGGAGTGATAGTGTTCATGACGAACCTTTACCCTGGAGGGACAATGGGAAGAAAGTTGCGTTTAGGGTAAGAGTAGGCTAGTTTTAAGTTATTGTAGTTCTAGTATAGGGCCTAGATTAAGTGTTAGGTTAGTTTATGTATAGTTTAGGATAGTAAGGATTAGTTTCCTTTCCTTCTCTTCACTCTTATTTTCTGTCCTATCTTTTTACGTCCGTCCGAAGTCTGATTAGTGTAGCTTCCTTTCTTCTTTCTTTTTTCTTTCTCTTTTAAATTATTGGCATGGATAAACGTTGTTGAGCAAGTGGTAAATGGTGAGGGGACAAGAACACCCGCGTCCGACGAGCTCTAGCCGAGCAACCACAAGCATGCCGCGCCCTCCTTACTTTTGCCGAAGCTGCCCCTGTGGCTCGACCCTGGCTCACAACAATGGCACAACAATGCAGGCGTAATGTCTGCAGTATTAGAACCTAAACATCTTATAAAAAATTAAGGCTGCTAAAGCTCTACAAATAAAACAGATCTTCTAAAATAAGATTGAACATGAAGAACTTCTATAGTAGATTGTTATCTGAATGTGGTGAAGTCGTGTTCGAATAACTTGGCCAATGGTAGATTTTCTGTACAAAGTCTACAGTTTGCTCAATCGACCGTTGGACAAGTGATTTTGAACACGACTATATAAAGATTACCTAGTCTTAATCTCTTAATGTGGATGTACATGGACTAAAGTTCCTATCCGGCGTCTATAAGACTAAGATTACCTTGAGCTTAGTACGCTGCTCGTGCTAAATTTTAGCTCACATACAAAATTGGCTCCAAAATTAAAAAAAAATAAATAAATAAATGGTTTTTTAGCTAAATTTTCACAGATAATGTTTTTTTTTCTGTTTTTTTGTGTTGCGGAAAAGTAAATAAGGATAAGGTTTTTGCATGAATATGAATACCTATAGGATTTTAGTTAATGTTTGAGAGAAAAATTGGAGAGCAGCTAAAATTTAGATTCCCTCGAACTGCGTACTAAGCTTTAGATTCAATTAAATTCACTTACATTTCTAACGCCAAGAAAAATCACCCTATACCCCATAAGCCATAAATATTCTAAATCAGGATGCAATTCTGAAACGATTTAGCCATGTACGTCTATCCGTCCGTGCGTCGGTCTATCTAATGAAACGCCCAAGGCGAATGAAATTTTGTGAAAGGACTTCTTTGTTCCGGTACCTCCCTCTCTCCCTTACGAACTCACATAAATACTTAACATTTTGCAAGATTTAAATGCTGGGGAAGTTATAAAAACTGGCCGATTATAACACTGATATGTACTCCCTTTTTTTTATAAAATATTTATTTTTTATGTTTTCGTTCGGTTTTATACATTTAAGAAATTTGAGTACTATTCAGTACAATTTTGTTTCAGTTTTCAGTACAATTGAGAAAAGTCGATTTTCATCACAATTTGCAGTTTTTGTTTGAAGACGAAAGCTACAATGGTGAGTCGTCTGACTGACTGCTCATTTTTGGATTCTTCATCTGAATCTGAAAAGCACGAAAATGTGAAGAATTTCGAAGAAGTGATTGAAAAATACAGTGAAATGGACTTCAAAAGACATTTTTGACTTCAGCGTTCTACTGCCCAGGTTTTAATTGATTTTTTAAAATGGCCAGATGAAAATGAAGTTGTGTGAAATTCATCCTGGCATTTTGGGCTGCATTGATAGTTAACATATTCGAATTAAAGCTCCTAAAATCAATAAACAAAGCTACTTTCATCGAAAACGGTATTTTTATAGTATTTCAGTCCAAGCTGTTGTCGACGCGAATACAAAGTTTTTGAACGTTTTTTGTGGTGAGGCAGGAAGCTTCCATGATAGCCGAGTTCTTCGGTGATCAGCGCTTTACCAAAAGGCATCCGAAAATCAAGCAGAAACTTTTCCGAACAACACATTTTTGCTTGGTGACTCCGCATATCCTTCCTTAGGTTGGCTTGTCTCACCTTTTAAAGACAATAGCAATTTAACACCCTTGCAAAAGCGCTTATTTTACACAATTTGTGTGTGGACCAATATGATGAAGTAGAAAACGAAGAACCAACTGATTACGATCTACAAGTTGGAAATCATGAATCTGATCAAGTGCTTTCGAATGCCGATAGAAGACATGCGTTAGTAGAGGAAACATTTAAGTAAAAACATTTTACACAGAAATTAATCTGGTAGACGTACTCTATTTAAATATTTATTGTTATAAACGAAAAAATGAAAATTTCAATAAAAAAAAAACATAACAAATAAACTTAATTAATAATGTTCTCCATTGTTTCTCATTTGTGACGTTGTTGTCCGGAATTCTTCTGTTGCAGAGACCCAGACAACAACTCTCTATATGCTTATCATTATCACCAAGCTGAAAAAAAATTGGCTTATGGCGTATAAAGCAACACACGATAATAATCAGAGGACTGGAGCATCGGAAAGTAAAGCTCCATATGGAGACTTGATCTTGATGGATAACATTTAAGGAAATCGGCCAGAAATAACCCTTCCACTTAACTGTATCCTTATACTGGAACTGGTCCGCCTGTAAATAAATAATACAGTAAAAACCCGCTTAAGAGAAACCCGCTTGAGAGAAAAACCGGCTTATCTGAAACACTTTTTTCATACCCGAGTATTTGTCGACCAATTACTTATAAAACACTCCGCTTAAGCGAAACTCGCTTAAGTGAAAAACCCGGATACCTGAAATATATTTAAAGTTATATTTTATATTTTTCATTGAAAAAAACTCTCTTAAGTGATAATATTGAATCGACAAAAAAAATTGCTGAATGATTTCACTTCTTTTTCTCGAAAATGACATTTGAATTTCTGAAGTTCCGCCGAACATAAAATTGTATGACAGGGGGTCTATTCTTACCATATTTCCCGTTATAGCCCCTCAAAGTATATGAAAATTAAGTGAGAATAATAAACTAACGTACCTATGAGCATTGAGCGTTGAGCAATGGTTAACAGTTAATTATTGTCGAATAGGAAAAAAAAGGTTAACATTGATAAGTTGATCTCCCCAAAATGTATTGAAAACGTGTGTTTAAGAATACGTTTGTTTATTTTGCTTTTTTAACTTAACTAATGAATTTGACTATGAAATTGATCTACTTTAATACTTACTAAACCTTGAAATTAATTTACCTAACTACATATATACTTAACTTGAATTTATAATTTTGTATGAACAAACATTTGTAAACATACCCTATGGTTCTTTGGCGCTTCGATGTTGCTTTTGCCAAATAATTTGGTTGCATTTTTTTTGATACCTAACCGCTAACGCACGTTATATTTGCCATGTAATTAGCCAACATAAACCCGTACGCCAATATGCACCGATGACTGGAAAATTAAGAATATGACCGAAAAGGGAGAAGGTGATAACGCGAAACGGTTCAAGTTGGCAAAGAGGCATCGCGCTGTTACGCAGATTAGAATCGATCTCTTTCGTCTAGCAACCACCAACGAAGCAACATCTCCGCTCCCAAAGAACCATTGGGTAGATAATTAGTTGATTTGCAAGGAAATAAAGTGAATTGAATTTTTTATAACGTTTTGGGAATCGCTGCGTTTTCATTTTTTATAATTTTTCCATTGCAAAACATGGTCCTTCAGTAACCGGATTTCGGATTCGTTGAGAAATAAGTCGCGTACGAATATATTGCATTAAATATCTCGAGTTGTTATAAAGTAAATTTGGTGGTTGCTAGAATTCAACACACATACTGGAAGCTGCATACAGGTTGTATTCTGGTATCATTGTATCGTATATGTACATGCGTTGTCATTGTTGGAGCTGGGTTTTTGCTGCTGTCTGCTGGTGTCTTTTGCTGTTGCTTGCTGCTGTTGGGATTTATTCCTATTTCGGGAGATATTGTCATTAGGAGCTTCGCTTTGGGGTGTTGGAATTTTATTGATAGGCACACTTCTCCTGTTCAATTTTGGTTGTACCTATACCCATACCATACACCTATCTCGCAATGGAGGTACTCAAACAGGCTCGGGGTCATTTAAAGGGCACTATTACGCGCGCGCATAATCTCGTTTCGGAAAACATGGATCAATTAGATCTCGAAATCTTAGAAGTGCGTCTAGAACGGTTGGAAGACACTTGGAAAGCGTTTTGTCGTAACCAAGAGGAACTTTTCGCGTTTCATACTACCGAAGGATATGGTGATCCTGAGGTTGACTTTGTAAGCACTGAAATCAAATACGTCGCTGCAAAAAGTGCGCTATTGAAAGCAATTCGGAAAAAACTTCCTTCGTCCTTACCTACAGCCGATAATGCTGATTCTGAAAAGGTCGTTAAGCAGCAAGTCGCTTTGTTTGAATCGCTTCTTAATAAATCCACATCGTCCAGTTCCGTTCAGAAACCTCCAGCTGAAATAGAATTACCGGCGTTTAAAATATCACCGTTCTCGGGTGATTATCGCGAGTGGCCAGGGTTTCGCGACATGTTTCTTGGAAGCATTGACTGTAAGAAAAATCTGCCCGGTGCCCAAAAATTACGGTATCTAAAATCTTTTTTGCGTGATGATGCCGCTAAACTATTAAATCATATCGAAATCGCTGATAATAATTACGAGCAAGCTTGGGAAAAGCTCGAAAATCGTTACAATAAACCGCTTTACATTATAAACGCATACATCGAGAGCTTTCTCAAATTGCCAACGATGGCAAACGCGGATAGTACACGTTTACGTTGTTTAACAGACAATGCGGATGAAGTTATCCGCGGATTAAAGGCGCTTCCATCGGAGAGTAGAGATCCGTGGTTGATATATCTCTTACTCAACAAAACTGATGCAGAAACGCGTAAGGCCTGGTCTCTTGCCAACAAAAAATTGGAGGAGGCCACGATTCAGGAATTAATTGATTTTTTGGATGAGAGGTCTTCTGCTTTAGAAGCTTGTGAGCCGAAAGGTCGTAATAATAAAACACCACGTTCAGTTGTTTCGCATGTAAAAAGTTTAGCTGTTTCTAACTCGGTGTGCCCCCAGTGTAAGGGAAACCATTTACTTCACAAATGCTCACAATTTCAATCCATGTCGGTTCTGTCTCGTCGTAATTTCGTGAGGGACGAGCGGTTGTGTTACAATTGCTTGGGTAGTAACCATTCGTCAGCAAGATGCCGGGTAAAGGCTCGTTGTTCGATTTGCCAAACTCGACATCATACATTGGTACATTTAGACAAACCAAACTCTGCATCAGCACCTAATGAAGATAACATCGATACTTCGAATAGTGAAAATTCGTCCTCTATGAATTCATTGGCGGTTGTGAGTCATCATATTAAAAATGCAATGCACTCGTCCGGTATCCTACCTACAGTTCTCGTTAAAATCATTGATGTCACCGGAAAATCGCAGCTTTGTCGCGTGTTGCTGGACACCGGCTCTCAAGTTTCGCTTATAACCGAACGGTTGGTAAACCGTTTAGGTCTTCGTCGGAGACATGCTCGGATTCCAATTACCGGAATTTCGTCTCAATCCGCTGGGGTTACACATGGTGTTGTACAAGTTAACTTACTTTCTCGTTTCGATTCCACTCAAGTTGAAGTTAACGCATACATTTTGAAGGAAATTACTTCGCAAACTCCTCTCGTTTCATTTGCGTTAAATAATCTGTCGCTGTTGGAAAATTTACAAATGGCTGATCCTGGATTTAATACGTCGGGTCCTATCGATCTTTTACTCGGAGCAGATATCGCTTGGAATATTTTGCGGGATGGCCGTCGTACCGATGATCGGGGCAATTTGGTGGCCCACAATACTGTTTTTGGTTGGGTAATAACTGGCAATATGACCAATCAAACCATCGTTTCGTTGCATGTTGGGGTCGAGGACTTAGACGTGATTCTTAAAACCTTTTGGGAAATTGAGGAAATTCCTCTGCACCTATCTGCTGAAAGAAATGAGGATTTCGCTGAAGCACATTTCGCTCAGACCTTTTCACGTGCCCCTGACTGTAAATATATTGTGGAGTTGCCATTTCGACAAAGTGAGGTCCGGTTCGGTAACACTCTCTCAGGCGCGTTATCGCGATTATCTTCCATGGAACGTCGTTTCGCCCGTAATGAAAATCTTCGAAAAGAGTACTGCCAATTTATGAAGACCTACCTGGAATTGGGCCATATGCAACGTATTCCGGACAATTTGATCGAACCAACTTCGGGAAGGGTATTCTATTTGCCGCATCATGCCGTGGTTACGAATAAGATACGGGTCGTTTTTGATGGGTCGCATAGAGATTCTAATGGAATTAGTTTAAATGAAATGTTGCACACGGGCCCCCCTCTTCAACGAAATTTGGTGAATGTGTGTATTCGATTTCGTGTGCCCAAATACGTTTTTTGTGCCGACATCGTCAAGATGTTTCGGCAAATCTGGGTTGCTGAAAACCATCGGGACTTTCAACGCATTGTTTGGAGAGAAAGTTCGGAGCAACCAATTGCACACTATTGGCTATGCACCGTGACATATGGTACCTCGCCTGCTCCATTTTTGTCAATGAAAACCCTAAAACAACTTGCTGTTGACTACAGATATCAGTTTCCTTTGGCGTCTCGATACATTCTTAGTGATTTTTATGTGGATGACTTGTTGACAGGTGCAGATTCTATGCCAGAGGTCATTAAATTGAGGGATGAGTTAGTTGAGCTACTGTCTTGTGGAGGGTTCCAGCTCAGTAAATGGAGTTCGAATTGTTGGCCAATTTTAAGCGGTATCGACCATAATGACATCGTTTCTCTTGACTTGGATAGTGAAAATAGTTGTACAAAGGTGCTTGGGTTGGTATGGAATCCATACAACGATATATTCACCTTCAAAATAGCGGTAGAGGAAAGTTCGTCGCCATATACTAAGAGGAAGCTGTTGTCGGAGGTTGCTAAAATATTCGATCCGTTGGGTTTTCTTTCCCCCTCCACTATCTTATTTAAAATGCTTTTCCAGGAGCTGTGGTTGCATAACTCGAAAGTAGGTTGGGATGACCCATTGCCGACAGAAGTAGCTAATAAATGGATACACTATAGGCAAGAGCTGGAACATTTTGAAAAGGTCGATATATTGAGACAATGTACGTCTAATTCGCAAAGCTTCGATCTCATCGGATTCTCCGACGCTTCGGAAAAGGCATACTCTGCGGTGGTTTATGCACGCAGTGTATCAGAAAATGGTGAAGTTGAAGTGCATCTTGTTGCTGCCAAGACCCGTGTTGCGCCGGTGAAGCAACTAACTGTTCCTCGTCTCGAGTTGTGTGGGGCTCTTCTCTTGAGTCGTCTGATTCAGCTTATTAAGTCCTCTTTGGACGTATCTCCATCCAACATTTTCGCATTTTGTGATTCGCAAATCGTGTTAGCTTGGTTTTCTTCATCACCTCGTCGATGGAATACCTTCGTCGCTAATCGCACTTCCGAGATTCTTGATGTTCTCCCTCGGTCGGTTTGGAGTTATATTCGCTCGGAGGAAAATCCAGCTGATTGTGCTTCGCGAGGCATTGAGCCCAGCAAGTTATTGCAGCTAGAACTATGGTGGAAGGGTCCCGGTTGGATATCTAAAGATTTCACTTATTGGCCAAATTACGTTCAGGAGGAACTTGAGGAGGTACCGGAGGGAAAGAAAATTCCTACAACTGTGAATCTATCGCGTGGCATAGAACATTTTTTGGGTGATTTAAGTAACAAAATCTCCATTTGGGGCAGGTTAGTTCGAACTGTAGCTTACATCATTCGTTTCGTGAAAAACTGTAGGCTTCCTGCTAAGGATCGCCGGAAAACCTTTGTCTCGTCGTCTGAACTACTTGCAGCCAAACAAACATGTATTCGATTCGTTCAGGAGGAGTTCAAAGAAGAAGTTACCGCTCTGAAATCCGCAGGGTGTGTGGCAAATCGTTCGAAATTGTCGTCTTTAGCACCCTTTCTCGATGACGTAGGCTTGCTACGAGTGGGTGGACGAATAACCAATGCTGTAAATGTTCCCTTTCACATAAAGCATCCAATTATCCTGCCAAAAAACCATTCAATAACTGTTTTAATTCTTCGTGCAGCTCATTTGAAGTTTCTACATGCTGGAGTCACTCATTTGTTTGCGTTAGTGCGACAAGAGTTTTGGGTCCTTGGTAGCCGAAATTTGATACGGAAGATCGTTTTTGAATGCAAGGAGTGCTTTCGTTTGCGCCAGAATACGTCAATTCAGCTCATGGGGAACTTACCTGCTTCACGACTCAACTCATCCTACGCTTTCGATCACACGGGATGCGATTACGCCGGTCCAATCACTCTTCGACTGTCCAAGGGAAGGAGACCAAAATTGATGAAAGGATACATCGCTTTATTTGTTTGCATGTCAACGAAAGCGCTTCACTTGGAGGTGGTAAGCGATTTATCAACGGATGCGTTTTTAGCGGCCCTACGGAGATTCATCGCCAGACGAGGCAAATGCAGTGTGCTATACTCCGATAATGGAACCAACTTCCAAGGAGCGTCGCGCATACTCTCCGAATGGTTCCAATTGGTGCGATCTAATGAGCATAACGAGCGGGTATCGAGTGCATTAGCTACGGACAGCATCAAGTGGGAGTTCATTCCACCACATAGCCCGCATTTCGGTGGGCTTTGGGAAGCGGGCGTTAAGTGTGTTAAACAACATCTCCATCGTGTTGTAGGAAACAATGTTCTCACCTTTGAGGAGATGACCACTCTGCTTGCCCAAATCGAAGCTCTACTTAATTCCCGACCACTTTGCGCAATTTCTGACATAGATTTGAATCCTTTAACCCCCTCTCATTTACTTATAGGAAGACCGTACACAGCGATACCGGAGCCAAGTTATCTGGAGGTTCCAATCAACCGCTTAGGACGATGGCAGTTACTGCAAAATATGATGCAAGGCTTTTGGCAACGGTGGCATACTGACTACATCACCTCACTGCAGCAACGTCCCAAATGGAAGCAACAGACCAGAGATCTTGTGGTTGGCGACCTCGTCCTGCTAAAAGAGCCTAATTTGCCCCCTTCTAAGTGGTCACTTGGGCGTATCGAAGCTACTCATCCTGGGTCAGATGGGCATGTACGAGTTGTCTCTGTTCGTACCAACAACACTACATACAAAAGGAAAATTACGAGAGTGGCGCTGTTACCATGTTCCTGAAATTCCTTCAGGGGGAGGCGGCATGTTTAAGAATACGTTTGTTTATTTTGCTTTTTTAACTTAACTAATGAATTTGACTATGAAATTGATCTACTTTAATACTTACTAAACCTTGAAATTAATTTACCTAACTACATATATACTTAACTTGAATTTATAATTTTGTATGAACAAACATTTGTAAACATACCCTATGGTTCTTTGGCGCTTCGATGTTGCTTTTGCCAAATAATTTGGTTGCATTTTTTTTGATACCTAACCGCTAACGCACGTTATATTTGCCATGTAATTAGCCAACATAAACCCGTACGCCAATATGCACCGATGACTGGAAAATTAAGAATATGACCGAAAAGGGAGAAGGTGATAACGCGAAACGGTTCAAGTTGGCAAAGAGGCATCGCGCTGTTACGCAGATTAGAATCGATCTCTTTCGTCTAGCAACCACCAACGAAGCAACATCTCCGCTCCCAAAGAACCATTGGGTAGATAATTAGTTGATTTGCAAGGAAATAAAGTGAATTGAATTTTTTATAACGTTTTGGGAATCGCTGCGTTTTCATTTTTTATAATTTTTCCATTGCAAAACAACGTGAATACGCGGAAATAGTGCTTGTAGCTGTGCAGTTGGAACTTCCCAGAACCAGGATTCACAGAACTCTACGCGTAAATGTTTGGAAACACTTTAGTAGGCCCACACGTTCTTCCAAAACAGTAAATTCCCATTACTGCCTGGAATTTCTTAGAAAACGATTACCGGAGCTCCTTGAAGATGTTTCTCTTGTTCAGAGGAGGACGATGTTTTTTCAACAAGATGGAGCACCTTGTCACAGTAGCAGCGGGATTACTCCATTCCTAAACCATACTTTTAACGACCGGTTGACTGTTCGATTTGGCCCCAACCCTTAGCCACCCAGATTTCTTGACCTAACTAACACCCACGGATTTTTTCTTCTGTGGTGCTATGAAAGAAAAAGTTTATTTTAGAGAAATATCGAGTCTTTTTTAGACCATTTTTGTCTGAAAAAAATGGCTTTTACTACAACTTTTGTTGATTGTACGTAAAAAATTTGCCTTACATAATATTTAGGAAATTTCTCAAAGATAAAAATTTCACAAAAAAAATAATATTTATTGAGTTAAAATTCTGAGAAAAAAACATTTTTGAAGTAAAAAATTGTAACAAATTTTAAAAATTTTGGAATTTAATGGAATTTTTAAACCCGCTTAAGTGACATTTTGTTTTCACTTATCCGGACTCCGCTTAAGTGAAAGAAAGACTGTGACATTTTGCTGTTTCTCTTAAGCGGGTTTTACTGTATTACCTACATAATATGAAATGTATAAACAAAAGTTTGACCATTACTCACTTCACTGAAATAAGGACTTAATAAGTTCCATTCTTTCCAGGCCCTCTTCTGCTTCCTTCATTTTGTTGAGTTTGGCTTTAGTGTCCTGGGTCGAGAACTGCCAGCCTATCTGCAGCATTTTTTCTTTTCAACTAGAGCCTTTTATCGAACTGCTTCTCTTTTTCTGTAGTTCTCTTTCGGCTCGAGGATGGCTGCACCTCAGAAAGAGCGTTAGTTCTGGAAGTAGAAGGCAATGAAACTGGATGGACATGCTCAGTGCTCTGGCCGATCTCCAAAGACGTCATCCATCAAATCTTCGTATGGAGCTTTACTTCCAGATGCTCCAGTCCTCTGATTGTTATTGCGTGTTACCTTATACGCCCTAAGCAAGTTTTTTAGCTTGGTGTGAAGCATATCGGGCGTTGTTGTTTGGGTCTGCAACAGAAGAAGAAGAAGTGTGAAATACGAATTTAAAACTTTTCAGAATTGAAATTTAGTGTTTGTTTACAATTACGGCTTACGGCTATTTGCAAAAGTTAAAAAGTTAAATTTGTAGAAATTTGTTGCGGGCATTTTAGTGGCAAATTTGAATAAAATGATCTGCTCTACTAAGTATTTTGTGTCCCTAAGTTCGTCTAAATGAGCTCTAAAAGATGGCATATTTAGTTTTGCATTTAACACTTTGTTTTACAATTTTAAAGCACATTTAGACGAACTTAGGGACACAAAATACTTAGTATAGTAGTGCTTATCTGGTTTTCCAGAAGCAGATCATTTTCTTTAAATTTGCTGCTACAATGCGCGGACAATAGAGTTATTATACCCTCCACAGGAAGGTATATTCACTTTGCCATTACGTTTGTAACGCCAAGAAGGATTCACCGGAGACCCTATAAAGTATATATATTCTGAATCAGGATCACATTCTGAATCGATTTAGCCATGTCCGTCTGTCTGTCTGTCTGTCTGTCTGTCTGTCTGTCTGTCTGTCTGTCTGTCCGTCTGTCTGTCTGTCTGTCTGTTGAAAGCACGATAGCGTCCAAACGAATTGACCTGGGCGATTGAAATTTGGTGAGAGGACTTCTTTTTACCGTCGTCAGGTTGGTATTGAAAATGGGCTATGTCGGTCAAGTAGTTCTGGTACCTCCCATACAAAACCATTAGTAGACCCATGTGTCTCTCCGCCTGTTGAAATCACGATTGCGTCCAAACGAATCGACCTAGGCGACTGAAATTGAGTGACAGGTCTTATTTTTACGGTTGTCAGGTTGGTATTAAAAATGATCCATGTCGGTCAAGTAGTTCTGCTACCTCCCATACAAAGCCAATATTCGACTCATGTATCTCTCTGTCTGTTGAAAACACCTTCGCGTCCAAACGAATCGACTTAGGTGAATGCAATTTTATGAAAGGACTTTTTTTAACCGTCGTCAGGTTGGTATTGAAAATTGTCTATGTCGGTAAAGTAGTTCTGCTACCTCCCATACAAAACTAATGTTAGACACATACTAACTCGCGTGGCAAACATTTTGCAGGACTTTTATTCAGTGGAGGGTATCAAAGCATCGGCCAGGCCGATGATAACACTTTTACTTGTTTTTGATTTTCTAACGTTTAAATCAAAGAGAACGCGCACTTGCGAAAGGGCTAGCTTTTCGAAATACTCCACAGAAATAATTGTCACGTATCTATATGAGAATAAAAATTAATAAAAGGCAAATTTACCAAAACATTTTGTGAAATCAAATCTTCCAAGACATTGTCCATTGCGTGCTTCTTCTTTTTGGGGTGCTCAAATTCTTCCTTCCTTTGTGAATATGCACAGAGGAAGGCGACGTACGGTTTCCTCGCTTGTCCAGTTTCTCATTTGTCAGAAAATAGTGTGCACATATGTTTTAAAATACAAAATAAACATTTTTTTATTTGTTTGACATTTGAGGCATTTGACAGTTTTTCCATAGAACTACCAACATACACGAATAAAAAGATTCGCCTACAGTGAAGGCCTGAACTATCTTTTGGGATCATGAAAAATGATCCAGTTGGATCACGTGTTGTTGTTCCAAATTAGTGTTAATGTGTGTCTGGTTCAGATCACGGGCATAATAAAATACGGCTAATATTGCACAAGTCTGAGATTGTAATCTATACAAAAAGCTAAATACGACTAGCTTCGCTAGAGCTACTAATACTAAACAAAGTCACATCTGATATTCGCTTCCATTTGCCATAGCGTTAATGGAAACAATAAATAGCTACTCATCCCTTAAATGAATTTCCTTCCATAAAATATTTAAGAACAACTAAAGTGCAAAATGTACGAAATTAAGTCAAATTCTTGGCACTTTTTTTACGTAGTACATCTTCCACCTACTTTGTCCCACTTTTCATTTTCTGTCTCCCTGTTGCCTCTTGTTTATATGCTGTAACAGTTCAGAAGCAGTGAAACAAATAAAAACCAAGTATGTACTCGTAGTTGCCCTACGCTAACATTTTGGACATTAAATAGAATACAGGACACCTTGTGTCCTGAGTGTGCTAAAACTCGAGAGTAACTGCTGTCGGAAGGATAGATGATACAAAAGAAAAAACCGAGAGAAATGACAGCAGGGAGTAAAAATAGGACTTCCCCAACACATCACCAACAACAGGGAACAACTTTGGGTGACATTCAAGCTTGACAGTTTCTTGAAGGACCATGGCGCCTCGAAGAGGAATGTTTAAGTTTGACCCTATTCCCGTCCATTTCTTTTTTTTTTTTCATTTTCCATTCATACCTATTCCACTGAATGTCACATTCTGCCATCAATGTCATAATGCAGCCGCGACGGGTGGGGGGAAGACCGAAAGGATCCCATATACACCATCCAGAAGTATATAGATCAAAAGTAAATTTTAAAAAATAAATGCTTAAATTAAATGACACTGACATGAATATCAACGACCGCAGTGGCAGCCGGATGTCTCTGTTTGAGAAATGAATTTGTTTTCATCTGTCACCTGGGGGAGTGTTTATGGGGTAGACAGGCGGAATGTAGCCTTGTGCTGCCGATATTTTGAAAGCAGTCGAAGATTGATGGCCAGAAAATTGGATAGTTGTGGATTTATGGGATATACTGACCGTGGGATTTCAGGCTGTTTGGAATTTCATTCCAATCGATGATTGATTCTGTGGTGTGTTAGCGGTGGAAGCGAACATCTAAGAAACCGATGACATAAGAGAATTGTTTCCCGGTTAAAAGTTTCTGCAGCAAAACTGCATCAAATTAAGTACAGGACTGCAGGAAAACTGCTCCCATCATCAACGTATCCCCGTAAACGGCTTACGAATGCAATGAACCAAGTTAAACACGATTTGAGATAGGAAACTTTGCACCCATCCCCTGCAGGTCGCCAATTATATGCAAATGAGTTTGCTTTCATTACTCTGGTGCTTTGTGTGTGTCTGTGCTGGCAATCTCGTTTGTGGTACTCGTTCCAAAACAGTGAAAAAGGGAAATTTCCACATGCATAGCCGGCTACCTGAAAACTCGAAACAATTTAAATTTCCTCGTTATTTCTAATTAGATTGATGGAGCCGTTGCGGCCAGAATCGCCCTATGGCCCTCCCTAATTTGGGGGGAAAAATCGACGGTCGCCGCATTCACCATTCAAAGGAACCGAATTGGGGGCCTACTGGCGCAACCGTACACACTCCGGTGATTGGTGGTCGGAGGCGAATGGTAGCGTGTAGGCGGTAGAAAGTTCGTTAACAGGTCCGCAATTAGACTGCGGTTGGGCATATCCACTCGGGGTCAACCAACACATTTTCCAGTCTAATAACTAATCGGATTGGAGCGTATTGGCAACCGCAGCGAGTGCAGAGCGTTTAGTTTAGTGTATGTGGGGTAGCTTTACCTCTACAAGGGGGAACCTCTTTGTGCTTCCAAGAAACCATAATGGATAGGCCAGCAGCTGGCAGAGGCTCTCGAGGTTTCCTTTCGTACTAGACTAACAGAAAGTGTGGTTTGGTTTCGAGTTGAGCACATCTGATCCCCTCTCGAACTGTTTAATCGAAAAAACTTCAGGGATGTTAAATTATTGGCGAACAGCGATAAACCACCTCACACATGCAGCCCCACTTTGGTCCTAATTTCAATTTAAATCCCATAAATATGGTCCAAATTTATCTCAATTCTCAATCCTTTGCACTGTTTCAGTCTCCGTTTTGTTGTAAATATTTCGAGTCGTCTCTCCTGGGCTGATGGGTGTGTTTGCATCACTCTATGGAGTATACTTCGCAATCGCAATATTTCAAGAGATTGATTTGGTTAGTTCTAGGGAATCGAACTTTCTCTCGCTTTCTATCTGTTGTTTGGGTTAGTGTGCCAGCAGCTTGGGTGCGATAATTTATTACGATCTACCCACAAGGACACTTTGGGTGATAGGTTTTCTTAATTGAAATTTTTGGCCAAAAATACTGCAGACAGTACAGTTGCTTCTATTCTGTTGAATGAGAGCTGAGAGAAAATATATATCCCCTGGCAGAATCAGATAAGTTAGATGAATCGTGGGCGAGCTAAATTTATCCGGAAGACCATGGCGATGGGACGACGAGAAGGTTATGGGTTAGATTGTGGTTAACCCCAGAGTGAGGCGCATTAAAAACCTATTTCTATTCTATTAACTGGTGTAGGCATGGTGGAAAATAAATTAGTTTTGTGCCGCAGATGAGGAATATGGAGAAGAGTTTTGGCTAAGATGTCCTGTGTGTCATTGTAGGCGCATATATGGAGAACATTATAAATGAATGAAATGTTACCTACCATAATTTGAATGGCCATTTGTGCTATAATTTAATTTGGTGTAGCAAATCGATGTTTTAACGTCTTACTACTTTCGAGTAGGATGAGACAGCTCTTCACCAGATTAGGCCGGAACAAATTTCACAGTAACCGTACACAGCTTAACTTTTTTGACATCTGATTCAATAATTCCAATATTTTAGCCTGAAGGATCCCTCAGCTTCACTATATCCAATACAGAACATATTGGGACAAATTAATGTCCCTGTTTGGTTAATTTTTGCTTGTAAAATTAAAAAGTAAAAAAAAAGCGAATCTGTTTTAAAAGTATTTTTATGTGTTTGTGAAAATGCAGATTTTTGTGTAACCATTTTCGCTTCGCCAGAAAATATTTAAACTGGGCTAAACAATAAATTAAAATTCCTGCATCCTGTTCTCAAATTATTTTAGAATATCACATCCCTTGCCCATAACATTCTTAGCGCAATTTTTCCAGCTGGTGTTGGTGTTGAACAATATTCCTTGTGTCCTTATTAAAAACTCATAAATAACTTTTTCTTTTGCCACCATATTTACACCCTTTTCTAGCCAAATGACAAAATATAGCGGATCGCTGAAACAAAAATAACAGGCACAAAAAAACTATTAAAGCGACTCTCACAACAAAGTTTTGCTTGAGTAAAGTTTTGCTGGCCAACAGCTTCTCAGTTCTCACATAGAAAAATAATAAAAAGGACACATGCTTATACCCAAGCAACTGTAAATATGATTACCACATGCTTACGGCAGCAGAAGAGCGGTAGCGAACAGTCGCTTTAAGGAATGGTAGTGGTCGGTGAGAGAGAGAGACTTACAAAAAATAGAAAAAAAAACATGTTCCTAGTGAAAATATTAAATTTCATTTACCACTCAACTAACCACTGCCAAGTGCCAGTTGCAGACTGGTTAGCGCCCAGGGTTTGGAATAGCTAGTCGGTCTAAGGATGTGAGGGGTAAACCAGCACTTTCGTGTAACTTTCGCATTCAATAATAATAAGGACGCTGTGCTGCATACATGGTGTGAAAGTTTTCATTGTGGCCAGTCGGGTGGGAAAATTCAATATGCAATATGTGTACACATGGTTAGGTTATGTTTTTTTCCCTATTCCCAAATTTATGCACAGGTACCTAACATAAAGACGGACCAGATGAACCATCAACCCCAATAGGTAGTGGTGTAGAAAAAAGGCATAATGCTATGCTGGTGACTGGATTTTGGTCCTTGACATCATAATCTATAATATACACTTAATACACATTTTTATTTGTGAGCGTTGTAACAAAATTAGAGATTTGGGTGGGACATAAATCACTTAATTTTCATGTGTGCATGTTTGGCGGATGTGCCTTTTGAAGACGAGGTAGGTATAGGAAGGGGTGCTTAGGGGGTCTGGAGAGGAAAACTTAAATAAATGTACAAAATTTTTGAATAAATCAATACATAGACATTGTGCTTGCCAGCGTGTTTTACTTTTGTTGCAACCACGGCTTACCCAACTTTAAATACAGTGTAAGGAATAAGCAGCTATATTCATCGTAGGGTCATGTCTCCAGTAGTCGAATACTTAGATGGGTTTGCAAAATGAAACGATTACTGTAATCGATGCATTGGACGTATAAATATGATGTAAAACCAACTTATATTGGTATCTCAAAAATATTTCATTACCTTTTTAATTAGTTTACTAAATATAATCAATTATTTGTAAAAAAATAAAAACTGCAAAAAAAGCGAATTCCCCAGTAGTCGAACACTAGTCTTCACAAGCCGAACATTAAGTTTCCTTGTTTCGAACAACCATTAAGTAGATAGTTTCTTTAAACAAAAATTAAAAACAAAATTATTTTAAAATGTATTTTAGTTTCGAATTTAATTTAACATTTTTAGTTCACTTTATAAAAAAAAAAGTTTTCAAACGCATTTTATATAGATATTAATTTATTTTTTTTTTAACTTTTAACATGTGGGTTTTTTATTAATACTAATTACTATTTACAGACATTTTTCCAAAAATCAATGAAAAATAAAAAATAGCTTCAATACTTTTAGAATACAAAAATAATAGAATCAATGAAAAAAAATATAAAAAATAAAAAATAGCTTCAAGCTAGGCAGTGTAGGTAACTAGCTACATAAATACCTATTTAATAACAAACTACTACTGCCTTGTAGTCGCTTTTAAGGCCTTTAAAAGCCCCACGTCTGCGGGCTGCATTATATGGGTTGTGTTTGGAGGGAGTGAGTAGAGAATGATTTCGTTATTGGAGCAGAACTCGCTTAAAGCCATCGACAGATGTGATTTATGTCCATCAACCAGTAATAGAACTGGACGTCTAATTTAATTTTTTTGAAGCCATCCATTGAAATCATTTGCCACGTATTCGTAAAAAGTCTCGGACCTCATCCAACCCGTTTCTGAACGACCTAAGATCCAATCTTCTGGCATATTGTCGACAATTTTTGATGGCGGATTACGTGAGTAAGGGAACACTATTTCAGGCGGTAACGTCACTCCATTTGCACTGAAGACAAGAAGCACCGTTATGTTGTCTTTCTCATTTGACTGCTTTACTTCGTATAAATTTTTGAAGCCCCTGGGACCGATAATCTTTCCAGTCTTGGGGGCCATACTAAATGAAGTTTCATCACCATTAAAAATCCGACTGGGGTCATCTAGAACATCTTTGGCGTTTATGTCTATTAAGTAGTTTTCTAAATCGCGGAACCATTTCCTAATTCTCTCTTCCGTAACAACAGCTCGGGCCTTACTTAACGACTCAGAAGTACGTAATGTTAACTCCCTATGGCGATTCAAAAAACTGTAGTACCACTTTTTGCCAGGTCTATCGTCCTTAAGGAGTTTTGCGTCTTCCTGAACTATTTTTTGCACAACATCCAAGAGTTCGTATGGCTTTTGAGGGAATCCGCATTTAGCGATGTTAATGAGCCACTCCACGAGCTTTAATTCCTCGCTTTCTGTGAGTACAGGGGTAGGACCCATTCTTTTTAGCTCATCTCCAACCTTACCTTGAATTCTATCGTGAAGGGTAGCTATAGGAACTCCGAATTCCATACTCGCTTTGCGAAAGCTCATACCACCGTAACGGATCCCCTGTAAAGCGCCAGCTAATGAGGCTTCGCTGTATTTTTGATACCGTCGCTTCATTCTGTCTAAAAACAAGTTATAAGCATTTCAAATTAAGAAGAAGGTAAGTAAGATACAGGGAAATGAAAAACCGTTCGGACAAAGGAACCCAAAAATGTACAGTTTCCCCTATCTGAACACTGAAGAAAATGATGTTCGAATACTGGACCCAAGGTTTTTCTTTGTATAATTGATATGAAAAAGTACACATCATTTAGTTCCCTAAGTTATAACATGCCTGAAAGAGAGAATACAATTTTGATGCAGTTGCCTAAATCCGAACAGTAGTGTTCGAGATGGAAACTCTTTAAAATTTGGTGTCCTATGTTCGAACAGGCTGAAAATAAACTTATTTGTAAGTTTTTCCATCATTTTTTTAGGAAAATATGAAAAAACTTATATAATTTGATATAAAATATGCGAAGAAATGTACTCACATGAATTTTTACACCAAAAAACACTAGTTTCCTACAACCCTTCAACAGTTTTTTTTCTTAGCGAAAACTAAAGCGACCGCACTCACCGAAACCTCATTACGAACTGTCATTTTTGTTGGGTTAATCTTTACTTGTATGAGTAGATATTTATCGAAGAGATACAGTCGCATGTACGTGTACAACATTGCATTGGTAGAAGTATAAAATCAGAGAATTTACACAGTTCCAACGGCTTTTTTCAAAAAGTGTTCGACTACTGGAGGTGTTCGGAGCAGTGATCCCAGACTTTGGAAGCAGGTTATCCCACAGTTATGCCAAAAAAATCCCTTTTATCCCTCGCCAACATTTACAAAATCCCACATTTATCCCATGAAGTAATAGACAAAAAAAAACATGTATTTTATTAAATTCAGTCTTTTTTACTATGAACAAATGCAAGTTACATTAACATTAACTATGCAAGTTAACAAAAATAAGCATATTAAGATAGGTACGTTTGTATATAATACAAAAATAGAAATGTGGGTACATCTTACACATTGTTAAAACGTTAAAAATGGAACATAAAACTGCATTCGGCATTAAAATGAAAATAATATTCAACATATGGTAGGCTAGGAACCATTTCAACGATGGCAGTCTTATAAAAACTGAGACAGTTTTTCTAAACCTCCAATTTAGATACCATCAGCATCTAACTCTGTCAAGGAGTCTTGACATTCTTGACCCAAAAATAGACTATCTAAATTATTCATAAAATGTGTGTTGGAATCTCTAAAAATTTTAAGTTTGTCATCCCATGGAAGTTCAAAAAAGTCTGCTTGAACAAACAACCGACACATTTTCAAAACCAATATCTTGCTCTCCCGCACAATGCAGTGAAGTAAAACCTTTCTGTTTTGAAAAAGTGAGTTGAACTGATTAAATAAAGCAAGTACATGTTTTAAGAAATAGAAATAAGTTCTATAATTTTATTGTTCTTAATAAAACTAGCAAATTAAGACCAAAAATTGACCAAAGAGTAAAATCCCTTTTTTTGCTACTATGAGGTGAAAAATCCCTTTGACCCTTTTAGCTTATTTTAAGTGAGAAAATCCCTCAAAAAGGGATAAATCCCCCGATCTGGTATCACTGGTTCGGAGTTAGGCGACCCTACCCTATAGCTATAGACAATTATAGATATATGTATGTATTTATATGTGACACCAACGCGTACTTTAACTTTAGTTCTTAAAGCGAAACTTTTACCTTACTACATATAATAAGACTGTAAAATTTTTCCTACGACTTAAATATTAAAAACTACTGCAGTAAATTGACTCTATCTCTCACAGTTGATGCATTCCAACATGCTCATCTCGGTCATAAGCGAAATAAATCAACGCTGAACATCATTTGCAAGAGAAGATCCTAATAGTCTGCAATGATAAAAATTGTGTGTTCGGACTTGTTCAGACGATGGTCACAAACCTGACAATTTCATAGACTTTTCTGACAATATTGTCAGACAAAATTGTGAGTTCAGGCGGTTTTACGACATTTGGGACACAATCGTGTGTACTTAGCTTAATAAAAAGTATCCATGATTTATTCTTTATGACATACCTGTAATCCTACAAAATAAACGGACTACGGATGCAGACATAGAAGACAATCATGTCATGAGAGAACAGCTCATCTCACTCACCTCCACCTATATATTTTTTTTATATTTTCAAAAATTTTTTTTTACATTTTCTGTGAATTTGACGATTTTAAACTGAACTAAAATGAGCGAACTAGTTCAGTAGCGTGATTTGAACTAAATTGATCGATCACTCAAATGAACTTAATTGCCCAACTCTCAGCACACTAACCACTGCGATACTGCGCCCATATTAAACAGTGAAACGTGAATAATAATTAATTTAATTAGTCATAAATCGGACTTAAGTCGGTGCACATTGCGAGGAGATGGAGCTCTTTCACTGTCTCCAGTTTTTCTAAATTTGGTTTTATACCCTCCCCCGATACGCAGTGACCCAAATATTTTACATCCCGGCAGAAAAATTTACAATTAGATAAATTAGCTTTCACGTTATGACTATGTTGTCTTTCCATAATGCCTCAAAGAGAATCGTTTAACACTCTTGTTCATCTTTCCCACCTATCAAAATATCATCTATAAAACATTTGACTTTCTTAATACCCACTAAAATTTGGTCCATAGTAAATTGAAAAATTGCAGGAGCGCATTTAACCCCGTATACGAGACGCCTATACCAGTATAACCCTTTGTGGGTATTCTTTGTAAGACACTCTTGTGAATTCTCAGTTACTTCTAGCAACTTCTTAATCTAAGTACAAAAAACATTACATCCTTCGTCGCTTGTAAGCTTTGTTCTTCGAGTTTTTTAAGTGCAAAGGTAGCGCAAAATACGACAAAACGCCCCATCTGGCAACTCGCCGCGCTATAGGTTGCATCAAGGGATATGTCAACGTGAATGTATTCTAAGGAGGGAAGGAATAGTTCCATAAGATCCGAATTGCTCGTGTGTATTCTATATTTCTATCCATTTGAATACGTTACCTCAACGGACACAACGGATTTCACGAGTTGAGCAGTTTAGTTCCTTGTAAAAAAAAACGCTGAAAAAATGTATCCAGCATGAGGCGCAGGCTTACAACATAATAGCCCCTTGAGCGCGTATGAAATATGAAAACATAAACCTATAGGCATCGACGTACTCCTATCATCGCATCGGTTTGAGTCTGAGTCCATATCTATTCAACAGCAAATTGGTATATGTACCCTCCCCCAACTTAAGGGACATCTATGTCGTCTGCGCAATATTCACTTTTGCCATTCGTCTGACAACACACAGTAAAACAAGTTCAAATATACGATACAAACAGTAAATAGGCATGATTATGGGCAATCTACCAGATGCTGCAGAGATACAAAACGAGCGTATTTAATATAGAAAATAAAAACAGGATTAAGAAACTTTCAAGTCTGGCAACTTTTACAATTAATTGCGTTATCAGAAGCCGTTCATGTTGTCCTTAACCTTCGAAGAATTTAATTACTTTCTTGTAACCCTCGAATATAAACTCCACTAAACAGCCGTTAAATTGCAACAACCATAACCTTAATTGAAATGCGAACTTTGTGATTCCATAAATTCGTGTGTCCTTATAGAGGTAGATATTAAGGCCACATAATTCTCCGAAACTGATTCAAGAGGACGAAGAGGAAAAAAATAATAAAAATAAAACGAAGTAAATTCAATCACTCTTCACAGCTCTCTACTCTCACCATCATCAACATCGCAATCGGCGTGACTTATTGCTTAGGTTGGAAGAAATTCGTATTCCACCATCGCCATAAATGCGAGGTGATCCTTCCTAATGCTGGCCCCATGAAATGGAATACTGTCGTGAATGGCCTCTCGAATCCTACACTGAATGATTAACAGTCATTTTGCGTGCCACTGATTTCCTTGGGATGGTTCTGCTCTGGATTGTGTAATTTTCTTTCTTCCCTTCGTTTGGTTTTTATTTTGCGCTTAGCTAAGCCATCACTTGTGCAAAGGAGGGCTCTATTTAACTGCTCAGCTGGGGCAACATTAAAGGGGCATGAAATATATCCACACTTAGGTCAGGGCGTGCACGGAGTTAGTGGATATTAATGTTGGGTGTGTTACAATGGAATAACTCTAAATCTGAGGAACTGCAATATTGTTGACCTTCGTCTATACGTGCACGTGTGACATAAGGATTTTAATATACCTACTTTAATCCGATCTGACGGACATTTTTGAAAATCCACATCAAAGTCTGCAGTGCAACCTTTTACAAACAAATCCTGTATATCAATGAATATCTCCCTCGCAAATGATCCATGAATTGAGCACAATTTAACAGTGGCTTAACTGTAACAGCGCAAATGAACCCTTTTCATGTCGCCTTTTATCACTGTCTCGCAATCGAAACACAACAGCCAGCACACACGAGGGTCCTTGTGCTTTCCTATACTATACTAATACTGAAGCCAGATACCGAGTTCCATCTCTGGATGTGTCGGCGAAGTAAAACAACTCGATGTTCATCACTTTGCTTGTTGATCTCAGTGGAAAAGCAATTTTATCCGCATACTAAACTTCAGCCAACCAACCAAGTAACCGACAAATCTATCCCTAATATCGCAGCAGGACACCGAAAGAGTTTTACTGCTCCACCCCACTGCAGGCGGTTTTTCATTTTTCATTTCTAATGTGTGTTCGGGGTGGAATGTCAGCCTCACCCGGTTGAATGCGAAAAGGGTTGTTTTGCTGAATGCGCCCATTTGGTCGACCTCCTTGGAAAAACAACTTTTCAATCCGTTTGCCAATGGGTGGAAAATTGCGTATATGAAGAGAGGGACATTTCTCATATTGACATGGAACACATTTATGTTCCTTTACGTAAACGCTTACGATGGCTACACAACGACATGCGAGCGAAAGGAAGAGATATGAGTTAATATCAATTTCATTCTTTTACTTATCAGTCACTGTCAAGGATATACACACGCAGTGAGTGAGAAAAGCTCTGGCCGCGTCAGAGAATTGCAATACTAAATGGCCAACGATAAATTAGTTCTTTAACGAAAACTCATTTTTAAGATTAATCTCCATCATAGATGATTATCGCCATTTTTATGGAAACGGGCTGACAATTTAATAAGTAGTTAGAAATAATCTTTAAGTGGTTTGCCGTTTGTTATCGATAAAAATTCTGTCTTGCATCTTGTCGAGCGTTGATTCGAAAGAAGATATTGACAGACTCAATTCAATTCAATTCAATTTATTAATATACGCAAAGCCTTGAGATTGAAATCTCTTTAATGGCTTTAAAATTTACAATTAATAAAATTTATCGATAATTTTGAGTAGGTAATATCTAAACTTAAATTTACAAATTATTTAGTTTTAGTTTAAGTTAGAATAATATTATGCATTACTTAAAAACTTCATTAGAAAACTTAAGTGTTTAATTAATAAAAATAAGGTGAAAATGCCTGGCAACGTCTGGGTTCTGTAAGTGGTCTTTTAAGGAGCGAACAAAATCATTTAAATTTGAGATAGTTTTAAATTCATTAGGTAAACTGTTCCAAATTCTGGCACCTAAAGAGAAGAAAGACTTGCGTGTCTGCAGAGTTGAGTTGTCATATTGTTTGTTCGTGATGATAAAGATAAATTTAATTTTTCAAATAAATAAAGTGGCTTTTGAATGCGCACTAATTTGAAGAGATACTTGCAAATTTCTATAACAAAATGTGACATTAATGGGATACCGAAGATACAATTGGACAGGTGTGATACATGGTCGAATCTTTTTAAGCAATGGACAAAACGAACACAAGAATTAAACGCGACATTTAGCTTCTGTTTACTTATAGAATCCATTCCACTGTATAAAGGGGCACCGTATGTTATTATTGGGGCTATTAAGGTTTTAATAAGAGTTAATCGTGTTGATTGTGGTATAAACCTAGCTATCCTCCACAAGCGCCTGAGACCGCCATAAATACCACTAATTACCTAATTCACATGATTGTTCCATGAAAGAGTTTTGTTAAGTATAAAACCCAAGTCGCTAGCGGTTGAACTATATGGTATTAAATGATTATTTAAAAAAATAGGTGGAAAGTAAGATTCATCCAAGGAATGCTTATAAATAATGATGCTTTGGGATTTATTCGGGTTAAGAATTAGATTATTTTTAATAGCCCAATCATGTATGCTACTTAAGTCATCATTTATTCTGTAGACTCCATCTTCTAATAGACCTAGTGGGAAAGATAAGTAAATTTGTAAGTCGTCGGCGTAAAGGTGGTATGAGGAGTGCTTAAGAACAATTGAGATGTCATTTATAAACATGCTAAAAAGCACGGGGCCTAATAAAGATCCTTGTGCCACTCCTCCGTTTAGCTCAACCATATCGGATACAATGGGACCGATAGAAACATCCTGTTTACGATCCATCAAAAAGCTTTTGATCATTTTAATTGCGCTAGTTGAAAATTCGAATTGACTTTGCAATTTATCCAGCAAAATAGCGTGATCAACTGAACCAAAAGCATTAGAAAAATCTAGTAAATTTAAAATAGTTACTTTGTCTGCATTTATGGCAATACGAATGTCATCGTGAACTTTTAGGACTGCTGATACACAACTGTGACCTTTGCGAAAGCCTGATTGAAGCGGCGAAAGTAAATTAAATGATTCCAAAAAAGCAGTGAGTTGAGTAAGCATCAACCTTTCCAAGCCTTTTGAAAGAAATGGTAAAATGCTTATCGGACGATAATTCATAAAATCATCATTTCCTAATTTCTGGCATTAGAAAAAAGTGTTTGTTCAGTTGCACTAACAATTCGCAGCTCATCTTTACGAATTCTCTTTAATTTACCCCGAGGTAAATTTATAAATTAAGTATTCAAAGTAAGTAACTCAAATTAAACCTTCTTTATAATTAACACGTAGGTAAATAATGTATCTCTCTCTGAATTAGAATAATATATTCGATTATTAAAAAAAAAACCTATAAAAGTACCTGACGAGAAGATGGTAGATCAGATTTCTAAAAATACGTAATTGCCTAGAAATGGTTTAAGAAAAATTTCCAAAATTTAAGTTTGTTTGAACCATGAAGAAAATTTAATTATATAAAAAGTAGGCGTTGGGTATTTGAATAATGAGAAAACTCAAATGTCAAATTTTTAAAATTAAAATTTTTAATTTTTTAAATCTGTTCAAATACCAACACAACATCCTACTTTTATTTAATAATCAGTAATATAATAATCTAACTGAACCCCCGCCAGCTTCGCCAGGCCTTTTTTTGTTTTTTTAATTATTATTAGTTTTTTTTTTTTTTTTTTTTTTGGTCTATCAATAAATTTATCACCGTAGTTACTGACATTAAAAAGACATCAACTAAATTGGTTGAAAATTACGAGCGACATTTTTTTTATTTTTATTTTTTGTATTGGAGGTGACACGCCCCTTTGTCCAACTTTAACCAATCTTCATAGGAGCACTCTAGGGCCAAAACCTAAGATTATCTGTAAGTTTGAACTCAATCGATTCCGTGGTTTTCGAAATATATGATTTTCAATGTTTTTTTTTTGTATGGGCGGTGCCACGCCCCTTTGTCCGGTTTAGAATTTGTTTAGCCTATCGCCCGATCAACGTAATTAACGACATTTTTTTTTACCAATCATCGAAACCGGAAAATTCTTTACGTCCATCCTTTTATGTCAAGTTATCACTTCTTTTTGCTCCTATGGACTGCAACCCATTTCGTTGTGTTTCTGGCAGATTCGAGTTGTGCAAAATCACTCATTGGTAGTAGGCTCTATTGGGACTGTAACCATTTCAAAAATTAATTCATCGCACTTGGTAAAAAAATGGAAACAACAGACAAAGAGTGTATTAGTGAAGCATCTACTCGCTATCATTCTGGTTAATTTGTTTTAAAAGTAACATTTTTTAAGTATATCTTTAAATATTTTAATAATAAATTTAATAATTAAAAATATTTTATTTTTACAATGAAAATGTAATGTTTTATTTAAACTATGTATATAAATTTAAAAGAAATATAAATGGAATTTAACCATTAAAATAAAAATTTAGCAGCTTTTATTTGTTCTACATATTTCTTTAATTGGAGTATTTACTTCGTTTTTATCATTAACAGTGATAGACCTCTATTTGGGTTTCAATTAAAAGAATAAGGGTAAATTACCTAAGATTAGGTCGAACCTAATTACAATAAACCGTTTCATATTTAATGTAAATTTATAAAAAAAATGTGCACGACTGTGTCGTACGAAACTTTCTCGTTTATTGCGAATCTCGCAGAATCTCAGATCAGAGTCATATCAGAAAATTTAAAATCATACCCAATTAAGATGTCCTCAGGTTTAGTAACTGAACCCTTCTTAATTAAATAAAAAGAAATACATACCTATTACACAAACATACGTATGAACTACAACACTTTATTAGGTACTTACTTTCAAATTTCACACCGAACAACCGACATTTAAAGTAGGCAAGTACGCGATGAATTTCGAATTCCCATTTTTGATATCTAATTTAAAAAAAAGTGATCTCAGTGGTCAGGATTTGGGTAGTCAATTTTGAGAAATATTCATAAAGCGTCTATATTCGAATTTTTCTGAGAAAAACTAAGCTTAGAATGCTTTTGTTGTCTCAAATATGTATTTTGACCAAAATCGTTGGAGCGGTTTTTTGTAAAATTATGCTGACAAGTGTTAGATACAACTTTGGATTCGAAAAGCACTCTCCTTAAACTGTTTAGCTGAAAACTGAGTGCGACATATTCTTCAGGATATAAATATTACATAGCATTTTCATCCAAATCGAAAATGGCGTTTTCGAGATATGAGCAGTTTTTGAACTACGTATCATTTTTAGCGATTGGGGTGAAAATCGAAGGACGCATTAATGGTTCCAAAAACACTGTTTAGCTCAAAACTGAGCAAAATATATTACTATGGGTTTAAGTTACATTTTTATTATAATCGAAAATAACGTTTTTGAGATATAAGCAGTTTTTTTTAAAGTACGTACTATAAATTAACGATTTGGGCGGGTATCAAAGGACGTAGTCATTTTAGAGAAAAACTGAGTTTGCTGTCAAATTAAAAAAAAATTTAGTATCTAACAAATTAGTTTGTTTTTAAAATCGTTTTTACCGTTTTCAAGAAAAAGCCAATTTTCAAAACTGCCACTGCTGGACATTTTAGCGAAAGACTGGGTATGCAGTCATGTTAAGCATGCCTTAAGCATTAACTTTGGTTCAAATCATTATTGCCGTTTTTGAAAAAATCTAAATTGTTTAATATTTCGTAAAATTTTTATATGGGAAGTCGATAGGTACCCTTAATATTACGACTAGCATAAAAAAAATAAACAAACTCTAAATACGAAGTTTTAAACAAATCGGTCCAAGCGTTTAGATTACCCAGGGGTGGGACAGAGAGACATGCGGACGATCAGAATTGCGAGACTCACTTTTTTGAGATCCCCATCATCGCAATATCAGAATTGATCAAAATCCCGAGTTCGAAATTTTGTACGAAAACAATATTCTTTCTCTTACTACGTATACGAGAAAGTTAAATTCTCATTCTCATTCGTTCTATTCTCACTTTTAAAAATTTAAAGCCAAATATGTATTGAAAATGAAAACTAGTACCGAGCCATTCCCCGCTTCCGTAATACGCGCCGACTGGCTGTCAACTTGAAGAAATTTGTAGTTGATAGTGGCACCCCAGAAGAGGATTTAACTTTCAGGGATATCTACTCCACCCTACATCCAAGGTTGTACGTCAGCATCTGTCCCAGAACTGTACTCTTCTGCACTCTAGCGGGTAGTGAATCACCGCCTCGTCCTGCAAAATGAAAATGGAAATGACTCGACTGCAATATACTTTATGTTGTTCTCTACTAAGTAGGGTAACCGCAAGTGAATGTAAGCTGAAGCCTGTGCTTATCTCTCGTTCTGTGCAAGTGAAACAATGCACTGATTGTCTGGCTGCCTTCGAGGCTTTTTCTTCCTGTATCCTCTCCTATCTGGAAATGTGTGCTTCGTCGTCTGCTGCCTGACTGTTGAGTCGGTTTACTCATATACTGGATATTTGTGTGTATGCGACGGAACCTTGTACGGTGACACAATGTTGTTTCCTTGTTTATGCTTGGCTGCATTTCTTAATCCTTTTTTTGCACTCTGGCGTATGAGTGTTATTTTTATTTTTCTCTTATGTCGGCCGCATTTTAGCTATTGTTGGACAACACTACATTTGTATGCATGTTTGCATCAAGTAAACCGAATGGAAGAAGGTCGCAGATGGCATCTCTACCTTCAAGGCGAATTTGTAACGCTGAGTGATGAGGCAGAAGAATTGGTCTCAGAATAGCATAGGAAGCTTTTCTTGGTTCACAAATCTTGTAACTTGGGGTTTTGTGCAAAGTTAGTTTTTGCCTATTCTTGTGACATGGAGAGCATATAAACGATGCGGTTAACATGAAATGTGTAGTGCATTTAAATGATTCAAAAACACTTTGGGTACTTTAGATTGGTAATTACACCTACCAAGAACAAAATTACTTCTGTAACAACTTCCGGCCATGGGCTAATATTTACCTCTTCCAAATGCGATATACCTACATAATGACCAGCTAATACTAGCATCAAGTAATAAAATATAGCCACGAACGCAAGCAGTATAAGTCAGCTTAATTTCTTCACACCATTGTGAAATTTATTTAAAGTATCGTCCCGCAAATGTAGAGGTTATGATCTCTCAACTGTACATTATGAAAAAAAAGGAACAAAAGCCTTACTCAAGGAAATCAAACACCATTAAATTTTGGTGACTATATATCTATCTCTTTCTCTTTTAATCTCTTGCATGCAGATTTATATTAAAGTATCGCGTAATCCTGACCACGAGGCCACATACCTATAGCCCCATCGATCCTGTAAAGTGCCCACATATCTGGTGTACATTTTAATTCGAGCCAAACAAAGAACATCGTCCATCATTTCTCGCTGTCCAATTTTCAATTTTTCACTCAATCCTTTTTCGATAATCGCATGCCCACACAAGGCTATACAGAAATTAAAGCAAAAAATATATAAAAATGTATGCTCTACGCAAAAAGTCGACGACTAACATGATTGATGATGTAAATATGCCAGGATACGCGTATCGTAGACTTGAATGACTACGTCCGTGACCGAGTTTCAGTTTACTATGACATTAGCGGAGATTTGTATGAGTGTGGACAGTGAGGCACTATACTCTCAAGAAGGACTGCATAAAGAACTGTTTTTATATTTTTTTTTGCTAACTCCTAGCGTAGAACTTCATTTTTAATTCATTGCGGATGAGTTAAGTGAGATTGACAGGACAACGTAATGGATTGGCTAGGATGTTGACTTTCCTTCGTCTGTCGGTGCTCAAGCGTCTCTCCACTGCAGCGCCATTCATTCTTCGTGTCCTGCTGCTAGTCAAACAGTCAATCGTGTTCTGGATAGTGCTGCTGCGGTGATATGAAAACTCTCGGTCAAGGCGAATCATGAGTTTTTCCCTTTTTTTTTTTTTTGCTCAGCCATCATCAAAAGACTTGTTCGACGTCGACCCTTTTTTTTCTCAATTCCCCGCACCCACCCGTTATCTGTGCAGGATTTTTTGATGTCAGAAATGAAATTGGATTTTATTTTAACAACTACAAGGATGTCGAGTGGATTATTGCTGATATATTTGATGTATGCGTAGTTGATGCCATCGATATGGAGCCGATGAGTACAATGGCATAGCAGCACATCAGGCTACAGAACTACAAGTCCATGTCCAGGATGACATTTATTAGTGGATGAGCGAGAACGGATTGACAGGATGATTAATCTTCGGCAGGTTATAATATTCTATTTGATGTGATTTAATATAATCTGTTAATAGGATTTGCTGGCTTTTACTATGTTGAACTTAGTCATGTCCTGTATTTTTTGTCGTTTTTGTAAAAAGGAAATAGGGACACGGCATTCTGCCACTGGAAGCCAGATCAATACTTGATAGACAGGCAATATGTCTGAACATAATCTGAGTTTGAGTAGAAATATTGCCACGACTTACTGGCGGCAGTTGGTAATGGATGACAGAGAACAACAAAAAAATTAATGTAAGGGGAACAAAAAAAAACTCATCTGACAGGGACACAGAGAAATGGGTGACACATTATGAAGAATCTGATATTTTACGTGCTCCCGATTCGATGGTGCTATTATTATGGCGAGACATCTTGTGCACAAAAGTAGGGTAAGACTAAGAGCGGGTATCCTTCTTTGGCTTGAATTTCGAATGGAGCTGTCCAATTTCCCAAGGACCGACATGAGGCGACACAATAAAATTTATAAATTGCACTTTTAAGTGTGACGACAGCATGACAAAGTGGATCTTAGCGTGATAGACAGCGAAGAGGATAACTTCTCCTCCTCTTCCTTGTCAAACAAAAGAAATTGCAATCTGCAATTGTTATTCCTTGAAAAGTCATACACAAAAGGATGCGAACAAGAGTGTGGGAAAGGGAAGTGAAAATTGGATACAATTTGTTTCTTCTTTTTTTTTTTTTTTTGTTCTGCTACAATTCCTGCGGCAAGATTTCCTCATTACGGTAACAATGGCTTTGAACTTTGAGCTTTTTATATGTATTTCGTAAGAATAACCAGTTCACATGGGGATGATGGGGATTGCTTTATGAGTGCAATGACTGAAAGTTGTGCAAAATGTTAAATTTTATCTTCTGACTGTATACTTCTTTTGGGGCTTTGAATAATATTGATGCCGACTTTAAGATCGATTTTCGTTGTCAGGAGAACAGTAGTTTTGATGGAAGAGCGCGTGTTCAGAGAAGGATGCAATCGCATTACCAGTCGGTTGTTCTCTTTATAAGTTTGCCTTCCCTAAGTTCAATTGGTGCAAAACTGACAGAAAAGGTTTAACAATAATTTCCCAATCTACCAATAGTACTAAACTGTGCACTATAGAATTATATTATTTTTGGTTGCTATAGACTTCATGGTATGAGTAAAGATGCGTTTATTGATGAGCTACGCTCCTTATTATCTGAGGAAAAAGTAAAAAATCTTCTTATTGTTGGTGATATTAATCTGGATATTTTAAGCGAATCTCCAGCTGTTATAAGGTATCTATCTATTTTGTGCGCAAATGGACTAGAGTCATGTATAAATGTTCCTACTAGACAACTCTCTAATACGTGCATTGATCATATTTTCGGGAGGCTTGATTTTAATTCAAAATTATCTCTTATTAGTAGCACTGCCAACTTCAGAATTTCTGACCATTCGATGATCTGTTTGTTCCTGCACTCTAATAAGGTACAGAGTTCTGACAAAAGAAATCCTTATTATTTCTCTAAGACTGTTGATCTCTCATATTTAAAATCGTCCTTATTACAAGAAAGCTGGTCAGACATATGGAATATTAATGATCCTAATGTTGCTTTTGACTTGTTCACCAATGTACTTCACAAACATGTTGAATTAATATGCATAAAAAACGCAAAAAAATCACCAAACTGAAACCTTGGATATCTTACTATCTGATAAATAAAATAAATGAAAAAAATAAACTAAGAATAAAATGTAAAAAGTTTCCATATAATATTCAAACTCGTAGTGCTTACGATAAAATTTCTAAAGAAATTGCTAATGAAGTTCCTATATGCAAAGAAAATTTTTACATGAACAAATTCCAGTGTTAAGGGTAACATAAAAAAAGAATGGCGTATTGTCAATGAGATTTTTAATAGATCCACTCCTACAGGGATACCTTCTAGTCTAAGATACAATAATCGGGATATTACAAATTGCTCTGATATAGCCAATAGTTTCAACTTATTCTTTAGTAATGTTGCGAGTAAAACAATAAATGATTCAGGGATCAACTCCTGTTCTAACCTATGTCCGACGAAGTGTATGAACAGGGAAATAATAGGGGCTCGAAGTTTCTTCTATGAATCTATTTCATCTTTTGAGGTTCATAAAACTATTATGTCATTAGACAACTCGAAATCGATCAGTCTCAACTCATATTCTAATGCTTTTATCAAGAGCATAGCTTTCTATATTGCTGATATTTTGGCTCATATCTTCAACAAAAGTGTCTTCTGTGGTAAATTTCCCGATAAGTTAAAAATTGCTGAAGTCATACCAATCTTTAAAAAAGGTGACCAAAAAGTGCTGAACAATTATAGGCCTATCTCTCTGCTCCCAGTCTTTTCAAAAATTTTTGAAAAACTTATCAAAACTAGAGTTGTGTCTTACCTTGAAACTATTTCCTTCCTTAGCAATAGACAGTATGGATTCAGAGCCGGTAGATCAACTGAAGATGCACTTTTAAGCTTCTGCAGCACAATATACGACAGCGTCAATAGCAATAAGTTAACTGCTGCTCTCTATATTGACATTACCAAAGCATTTGATACTGTTGACCATACCATCTTGCTTAATAAATTAAACAAAGCTGGATTCAGAGGGTTTATGCTCAAATGGTTTGAATCCTATCTCACGAACAGAAAACAAAAGGTTAAAATAGGTGAAACATTTAGTGAGAGCTGTGATATAAAAATTGGTGTTCCTCAGGGCTCTGTTCTGGGACCAATATTGTTTTTAGTATATATTAACTCTATTTTCAATCTGGATATGAAGGGTAAACTTACTGGGTTTGCTGATGACATAGGATGTTCTTATTCTACCAACTCCCTCTTAGATCTGACAGCCAATATCAACTATGACTTAGAGTTATTGAGACACTGGTTTAGTTTGCATAAATTAGTAATTAGCGATAAAACTAAAATAATGTCTTTTAGCATATCTGCTCTTAAATTACAACTTCCTGTTTTCACTTTTCATAGTTCGAGCTGCAACAAGACTTTAATAAGCTCTGCCATTTGCCATGCCTTTGACCCTCTTTCGGAAGTGACATATAATTCTAACAAAAATTGCTCCATCCATTGTTTTGCTATTGGTAATGTAGAGGTTTTTAAGTATCTGGGATTGGAAATCGACAGCAGTTTAAACTGGAGCTCTCATACATCCTCCCTAAGGAAATACTTGCAAAAAACTACTAAAATCCTATACCATTTGAGGCTATATTGCTCGAGAAAACTTTTAGAAATTGTTTATTATGGCCTGGTCCAATCCAAACTACAGTACGGGTTATCGTGTTGGGGAGGTACACACAAAAACAAAATACAACCCTTGGTGGTCGTACAAAAGCATTTAATCAGAATTATATGGAAGAGAAGACGCCAGGCACATAGTTTTCCACTTTTTATGCATTCCTCTATACTGCCTTTAAAACATCTTTACTTTTACAAAGTTTTAAAAATATTATTCTTAAGAACCGGGTATTCTTTAAATCATGTTCCGAATTCCTACGGTCTTCGTAGTTCTGTTAGCAACCTAGCTTATATTCCCCCGCACAATACTCGTCTTTTCTTAAGTTATAACTCTTGTGTAGCACCGCGTATTTTTAATAAATTACCCATTGAATTAAGGCGTTCTCAGAATATCTTGTCGTTTACCAGAAAAGTAAAAAAATGGCTGTTTAATTACGATTTAAATGAGATATATAATTTATCCAAAGTAATTATGTAGTGACTGCACTCACCTTTCAGCTAAACTCACTGCTCAAACTCTTTATATAATTTAAATACGTCCAGTTGAACTGATACTCGATGCATTCGGCACTAGTTTTTAATAACTATAGAATGTATCTAACCACTTATTGTTCTTTTTTCTATATTGTTTCACACTAAGGCCTTCTTGTAAGTTAATTAAATAATAATTAATATTGTACTAACTACCAATGGAATGAATAAACTTAATCTTAAATCTTAGTCTCGAGTTCTAACTTGCAACTGAACTAATACAAGGTACTTAACATTTTCAACTCTCAGAAGACCTTTCCTTCTAGCTGAAAGATCGCCGGCTTTCAACCAATTTATGACGAATGAGGGAAGTGCCTATCACAAAACTACCATCCAATATATTTGCCTTCTATCCAAGGTATGGAAAGTGTAATAAATGTCGAAATTTGTAAATACCTTTAGGGTAATATGGTTATATTGTTGAGCTATGTAACCGACTTATAGGCAGGCAATCGTGAGCCTTAGACTCGGGCATCCCAAAGAATCGGGTCTGTCAAAGAGCCGTTCTAGTTAAATAAGCCTCTTATGAATTACCACAACAACTCTGCGAATGGATGTACAGCTTTCGTCTTGGCAGATCAATACAAGTTGTTGTATGGTAGATGGCAAACGATTTCCTTTGATATATACTTTCAACAACTCAAAAAAAAAAAGAAAACATCAATAAAAATGTTTAAAATGGACGACCAACCCAACCATCCCAAGTAGTTATTTGCACTTTCTTGGGGTCACAGTCAATTGGGGAATAACATGGCAGTACCTCCTTATTCAATATCACTAGATCATCGTCCTCAAATTTAAAAATGTGTTAAGCTCAGGTTAGACCAGACCTCGAATATTGCTCTCAAGGAGCTCGGCCTTAAAACATTCACTTAACCTACTTGAAAGCATGAGAAGAGCAGCTGCAAGTCGACTAGGAAATCGCAATGTTAATGTTCAATCTACAATAATTGGCGCACAGAAAATTTGTCATTGAGTTGTTTTTGTTTCAAGACGACATAATTTTTCCAAAAGTCCATTGGCTAACAGGACGTTTAAACTCGCTTCCTGAGAACATTTCTACAACAGTTCTCTAGACAACAATTTAAGTGCAAAACTAACAGCTATTTGAAACGTGCTTGATAATGATGCATCAAATCGGGGTATAACCTTGAACTTAAACTGATTAAGATAGGTCAGCTTATTTACCCATTTTAGCACTGAAGTCATTTATTATCTTGGCATACCATGACGACCTCTAGGTCGGACCATGGGTAATATTTGTGTGCAGTTTGTTTTGACGCGGCTGGTAAGTAGTATTGACACATTAGCCGGTACCGCAAGCTTGAAGGATTTTGAGGTATTTAGGGATTAAAAATCCGCACTTAATTCGCTGCACAATCGAAGAAATATTAACTCATCAGGGTTTGTGCCGGTTTACGCCGCTCCTTCCTTAGACTTCAAAGGAAGTCGGTCTTAGCTAATCTGGTATGGTATATTGAAATCCTACGGTGCATAACTAATCACAGATGCTATAGCCATACCGGACTGCAACGAGATAATGCCATACTCCCTACAACGGAAGTCTTACACTACCTGTGTTGGATTAAGAGAGAGGGAGAGGGTAGGCACATGTATGACTTATACAAGCCAAAATTCGGATTTTCGTGCGTGGAGATAAATTAATCAAACTGAAGTAATAAAAAATCCCTCTCAGTCAGAAAGGCGTCTTAAATACTCGTAAAACAAATGGGCAAGGATAGCTATCTATATATAGTAGCTGAACCCCGCCGGCTTCGCAAGATCTTTTTTTCTTTTTTAAATTTTTAATTTTTTTTTATTTATTATTTTTTATTTATTTATTTTTTTTTTGTCTTTCAATTGGTCAACGTTTAATTACCGACATTTAAGTTTGTTTGTTGTAACAAAAGGAGTTTTGGAAAGATGATGTCCTCACGGTTGTCAAGTGTACTGTATGGTCATGAGCATTAGCAGCCTGTCTTGTGGGGCGCTTAAAAGTTGCATTTCGAGGGATAATGCCCTTGAGTTCCTCGGAACATCTACCATGGAAGTACCTATAGCACAAGCATAGGTCAGCGACTTGTCTTCTGTGCACCGACGGTTGCAGATTCGACGTGAGTGTAGGGTCTCCAATTAGTCGAACTGCTCGTCTCTGTATGCTGTCAAGTATAGGTTAAGTGAATGTTTTGGGGCCGAGCTCCATATATGGGAGCAATATTCGAGGTCTGGTCTAACCTGTGCTTTGTAGAGAAGGAGAAGTTGCTTGGGGCTAAAGTACCTCTTCGCTCTAAATATGTAGCTCAACTTAGCGGACGCCGATCTTGCGATATAGTATATGTGGTCCTGCCATGTCATTCCTGAATTGACTGTGACTCCTAGAAGGTGCATTGAGTCCTTGGGATGGATTGGATAGTCATCCATTTGGATCTGAGGGACTATTGATGCATTTTTCCTGGAAAATGTTGTGAGCTGTGTCTTGTTTACATTAAATACAACCAAGTTGTCTTTTCCCCACTTCAAGATTTTGTCCAGATAACCATTTTGAGAACTAATTTGTTCACATCTCTGTGTGATGTGGACGCATTCACGGCCCAGCGGTTTTTCTTCTTCACCCCATAGAAGATGTTTTTTGTATAAGAGGTATAAGATTTTGAATGTTTTTTTTTTTGGATGGGAAGTGACCGCCCCTTTATCCGATTTTGACCAATCTTCACAGGAGCACTCCGCGGCCAATACGTACGATTACCTGTAAGTTTGAGCTCAATCGATTCGGTGGTTTTCGAGATGTATCCACGATTTTGAATGTTGTTTTTTTTTTGTATGAGTGGTGCCGCGCCCCATTGTCCGATTTTGAATTTGTTTGGCCTATTGACCGATCGTAATTACCGACATTTAAAAAAAAATCAACTAAATGGTTGAAAATTACGGGCGACAGAGGGAAACATACAGTTTTTTCCACTTTATTTATATAACCCCCAGGAGTAATCCTGTAAGGATTTGTCAACATTGGACAAAGGGGCGTGGCACCTCCCATCCAAAAAAAAAAACATTGCAAACGCTATTCTTCGATAGTCATGGAAGTCCAAGTTTTTAAAATTTGTAGATAACGTTGATATTGTCCTGATAGACAAGAATATTATCTTGAAAAAAAAAAAAAAATGTTTATCACTGATTTGAATAAATTTGAAATAGATTTTTTTTAAATTTCCATTTTGCATTACGAAGTGAACGAAATAACAATCATACAATGCTGAGACCATAGTAGCGAGAATGTTCCTTAAACAATAGAATGAAACAGCTATTTTACTCGTAAATTCTGCAATTGTTGTCCCGAAACAAAGGACTAAACTTTACATTTTTAAATCACCAGCTATATGCCATGCCAACATGAGAAAATAGAGCCCTTCCTTTCAACCAACTTTGTAAATTTCACAAAGCCATTGTATCTTTTGCATCAAATTTAAATTAGAAACATGTGTGTGCGGGTGGAGAGCTTTGATATGGTTACTTACCTACTATGTATACCTATTTATTATATGTTATTGCCTGGGGGAGTACAGTTCTACTCCAGAAAAAAAAAATTAACAAACTGAATTACGACAAAATCGTAGTGAATTCGACTTTGTCAGCATATTATATAGTTCAGAGTAAACAGGACAAGCCAACCTGACGGCACGAGCGGCTGTTATCCTTGACTCATTTTCCTCCTGTTTTCACATGGCATCGTCCTTTTTATCCTTTCATTCATTCATTTAGTATCACCTTCTTGTCGTGCCGCCCGTCTCTGCCTCTGCCTCATTATAATTTCATTTCTGTACATGTCACTGTTTTTGTTTACATCACACAAGGACGACATTGAAAGGGTATAAATGGAGTGGGACAGTTGGGGAGTTCTGCGAGTGAAATCCCATCTAACAAAACAAGATTTTCGCTAAGGATAGTTATTATATGAAAAATTTAAATTATGGTTTGAGCGCAAATTGAAAGTTACCATTTTTTTTTTGCCAGAGCAGGCTGCCTAGTTTGTTCCGCATACGACGACGACGTTGCTTATTGTTCATGAGGAGCCCTTTGTAGGTGAATATCTAGTTGTGTGCTATAATTTCGATGTTGATGTTGATGACGAGGACGAGGACAAGGACGATTCATCCAGTTTTAATGTATTTTTTTTTTATTTTGCCTATTGTGCCCTAGCTGGCTGCCGTCCTGATTATAATATTCTGTTGTTGGGAGCTTTTATGATAATGTCGTCCTTTTTAGCGAGTCAGGTATCTCTTCGCAGAAATTAATATTTAAAGGACGCAGGAGTTTTTCGGTTTTTTTTTGTACATGCCTATGGTGTCTCAACAGCGACTGCCACTCGACAATGTCTGATTGTAAAAAAAGGGGGAGGTGGGTTTCTCTAATTGTCTTTCCTGTCTCATTCGAAATGTCATCGCACACTCGAGTGCTGGGGTGGCTGCTGTATCTATAGGGAATATTTCACAAAAAAAATATATTGACTGGTGTTTACTTTTCGGATGAAATTAATTCACTTGACACAAAATCGTTATTTTTATTCAACTCGGCACATCTCAAATAAATTGTATTCGCATCTGTAAAATGAATCGCAATTGATTACACACACAGGTGTGCAGAATAGGTAAGCTGTAGGCATATACGATAAGGGAATACAAAAATGAATGGTTAAATTGAACGTCAGCCGAGAGTAAGCAATAGCTGAAGTGCTGAAGCACTGAGGTAAAGCAGGCTCGAAGGACTTGTCGTACACGCATAAATTGTTGTCTGTGACTGTCGAATGGAAATTCGTTCAAGTACTGTGCGCAGAGCTCTCGTTTCATGCCGTTTTTTACCTTGTGCTGTGCACGTCCAAGGACTTAGTGATATTTAGAGCGGATAAAAACTGTATCCTGCGTGGGAATAGGAATGAGGACTATTTTTTTTTTTTGTTGAGAGAATCAAGATATATGAGCTTTTACATAACGAAATATAGGGTAAACAATTTGTGACAACAGTTTTAGGACCAATATGATTGAATAAAAAATTAAAGGAGGTAGAGTGGTTGCACTATTTTAAGGGAGAGCGTTGTATATACTAAAAATTGTATTCAATTTAGATCCACGGAAAAAAGAAAGCGGGAAAAATGTTGACGGGTTATCAAGTAATTGTAGATTGTAGTACCCGCTTTCCATAGGGGTTGTATAGATGTAGGTTTACTTAATATTACCTATACCTATTTGCTATTGGTGAATAAATGAATGAATGAATACTATGACAGGTAGCTACATTTGTAATTATTTTTAGGTAAACCTTTGTTTGTACATATTATGTATTCCATTTTAACTTTCTCGTATACCTACGTAGTATCTAAGAGAAAGATATTGTTTTCGTAAAAAATTTCGAACTCGAGATTTTGATCAATTCTGATATTACGATGATAGGGGACCTCAAAAAAGTGGGTCTCGCAATTCTGTCCGTCCGTATGTCTGTCTGTCCCACCCCTGGGGAATCTAAACGCTTGGACGGATTTGCTTCAAACTTCGTATTTAGAGTTTGTAGGCTTCCCGCTCGGAATTTTACGAAATATGACGAAATATGCCTAAATTTAGATTTTTTCGAAAACGGCTTTAACGATTTGAACCAAAATTGATAGTTGAGTTAATGTAAGCATGCTTCACGTGACTGCATACCCAGTTTTTCGCTAAAGAGTCCAGCAACGGCAGTTTTGAAAATTGGCTTTTTCTCGAAAACGGTAAAGACTATTTAAAAAAAAAAAATACGTATTTTTAAGGTACAATTGTCATTCTTAACTTGATAGCAAACTCAGTTTTTCCCTAAAAAGACTACGTCCTTTGATATCCACCCAAATCCCTTATAAAAGTATGTACTTTAAAAAACTGCTCATATCTCAAAAACGCCATTTTTGATTATATTAAAAATGTTATTTTCAGGTAATGCTTAAAGCCATAGTGATACCACTGGCTCAGTTTTGAGCTAAACAGTTGAAAAACAGTGTTTTTTTAACCATGAATGCGTCCTTCCCAATCGCTAAAACCGATACTTTAAAAACTGCTCATATCTCGAAAACGCCATTTTGATTTGGATGAAAATATATCTGCTAGGTAATGTTTATATCTTGAAGAATATGTCGTACTCAGTTTTTGATCAAAATACATATTTAAGACAACATAAGCATTCTTAACATGATCACGTACTTAGTTTTTCTCAGAAAACTCTAATATTGCCGTTTTATGAATATTTCTCAAAAATGACTACCCAAATCCCGCTCTCTACTCACACACGGTATATTTTTGTAAAGTCCAAAACTTCAGTACATAGCAATATAAATTGTGGGTGAAATTTGAAAGTAATAAAGTGTTCTAGTTAATACGTAGGTTTATGTTTATGTAGTATGTATTTAAGGTATTAATTACACCTTGAGTGGGTATGATTATTTTTAAACGTAAAATGTTTCTAAAATGACTCTGACATTCTGCGAGATTCGCAATAAACGAGAAAGTTACGTGCGACCACATTACGTAATGCACATTTTTTTTTTTGCCTGACTGAAGGGGTTTGAATATCCCTATAATGAAGTGGTCAACGCAGCCCGAGCAGTGTATTAAGTCGACGTCCTGCATGATTAATTACATCGAATCTATTTATAATGAAGCGCTTTTACAAAAAAATAAAAAAAAAAAGGTGTAAAAACTGAATATGCTGATTTTTTCAATATTGAGAAAATAGATACTTAATTTGTTTATAGTTTTTATTGTCCAAATCAATTCTTAATCGATTACTGAAAACCAGATTGATGATTACCTCCTAGTTTTTCAGAAAATGGAAAATTACTTTTATATGTTGCGCCGCTTAGAGTACAAAATTCTTAAAAAAACAAAAAACAGCACCGACCGCGGGCGAATTGCTACTTTAAAATATGTATGAGCGGCATTCTGCCCCCCTGCAACCCCCTGCTTGGGTCACTCTTGGATTATAGGATGGGTGCAAGGTTGAGTATATGCAAACTTTATTTAAATTATATTAGTTTACTCAATATCAACAACATTTTTCAGCTACAGTCTCTGGCCTTATCTGACATCTTAAAGTTTTTTCTACTGCGCCGCCTCTCGCGAACGTCTGACAAACATCCGAGAGTATGCCTGTCATGAAAAAGCTTCTCAATTGAGCCGTTCGGACTCGGCATAAAATTGTAGGTCCCTTCCATTCGTCCCAAAAATAGAAACTCACACAAAACGAATGGTTGCGAGAAGCTAGGCCTTGGGTGTCACCCGCCTGTTGCGCCACCTATTTATTTATTTATTTAGTCTCTGGCCTGAAATTGCACTTTATATACAACATTTTGCAGATTGGCATTATCTACAAGTTAAAACCATATTATTCCTGGCTTTCAAAAATGCTATAGTACTTTGTTGTTAATGTTGCCATTGTTTTTGTAATATTTTATTTTTATTTTAAGTATATTTTTTTTTTATAATTACCCTCCCGCTTAACGGAGTGAGAAAAACCCCCTCACACACTAAAAAATACTTGTATTTAAGGGGGGTCTATATAAAACCGTCATTAATTTTCATCGACAAAGTTATCGTACTCACCCCAAGTTTTGTCCTTAAATTTCAAGCTTGAAATAGTTTTTTCCAAAAACTATTAATAAGTCTTTTATTATAAGTGTTGCCATTGTTTTTTAATATATATATTTTGTTTGGAAAAATATCGTATTTACTTCATCATAATTAAATTAATTTTCCTAAATGTTAAACTACTTCTAATTTGTTAAAATCGTTTATTGTTGATTTATTATTATTTTTAATTGAATTGCCTACATTTTGAAGTTTACTCTATGAAACGTAACGTAGGAATTTACATACAATTTCTCTCTTTTTCTTGCTCTCGTAAAATACTGGTTTTGCACTTGACTGTTGTAATTGGCATTTTTTATATAAATAATTGTTATTAGAATTTATGTTTGCTTCCACCAATTCATCATCATCTATATACGCTATCATATCCTCCAGTGTCATTATCTTTGGTGGAGTGAGCTTTATAGCTTCATCACTACCTGAAGCTCTTACGTTTGTTAATTGCTTACCCTTTAACACATTTATCTCCAAATCATTGTCACGGCTATGCTGGCCGACAACCATGCCACAATATACCTTATCCTGTGGCTTAATAAACATAATTCCCCTGTCTTGCAAATTGAAAATTGCATATGCCACAGCCTCACCCTTATCTGTAGAAATTAAAACTCCAGAAATTGGACCTCTATGTGGAGCATAACTGTGAAATAAACGGTTAATTATGCCTGTGCCACGAGAATCAGTTAAAAACTCTCCTTGATAACCGATTAATCCTCTTGATGGCACTAAAAACGTTAATCTTGTCCTGCCATTACCAGAAGGTCTCATGTCAGTTACTTCACCTTTACGGAAGCTGAGTTTTTCCATGATGATTCCACTATATTCATCATCTACATCAATTACTACTTCCTCTATAGGTTCAAGTTTTTTACCGCCTTCTTCTTTAAATAACACGCGAGGGCGTGATACCGAAAGCTCAAAACCTTCTCTCCTCATATTTTCAATTAACACTCCAAGCTGTAACTCACCACGCCCACCTACTTCAAATGCTTCACCGCTTGGTGCCAAAGTCACAGTAATTGCAACATTTGTTTCTGCTTCCGCATATAAACGATCCTTTATAGCAGTTGAAGTAAGCTTTGTACCTTCTTGCCCAGCAAAAGGTGAATCATTAACGCTCAGAGTAATCGCCATTGTTGGCGGATCAACTGGAGTTGAGCTTACTGCAGTTGTAACTTCTGGTGCTGCTATAGTATCTGAAACCGAAGCTTCCTCAAGTCCTGCAATTGCAATTATGTCTCCCGCCACAGCTTGTTCTACTGGAATGCGTTTCAAGCCAAAAAATGAGAGCAACTTAGTTAATCTTCCTCGTTCAATTACTTTGCCATCGAGGTCAAGCACCTTAAGATCTGAATTGACTTTTGCAATGCCCTGATAAACCTTTCCTGTCAATATTCTGCCAAGAAACTTATCAGACTCAAGGAGAGTGACCAACATAGCAAAAGGTGCATTTTGATTATAAACAGAAGGTTTTATATAATCTATAACCGTTGAAAATAATGGGCTTAAATCGATCGATTAGATCGATCTCTCGTCCACTTGGATTTCGATCGTCAGCCTGCGCACAGCTAAGTACATACAATATACCTTAGGACAAATTTTAATTTGATGGTTTTTTTTTTGGTTTGGTTCTCTCTTGGAATCTTGGGTTGATTTCTTTTTGCTTCCCCAAGTGCTGGTCCTTCAATTGTTTATCTCGTCGTTTTTTCGTTTATTCCCCAACATATTTTTTTCATTTAAAGTATCATTTTCTTTAAATTACCCCTCCCGCATAAACGAAGCCAGATAGACCCCCAATAGTATTTAGCTATTCTACAAAAAAACCTTATCAATTTTTGGCGCCACAGTTATCGTACTCTCCCCAGTTAATATAGTCAATTCTTAAGGCACCTTCTCCTTTAATTGACTATTAAAAGGAGAATAAATTCCACATTGTGTACCATTTGTCATATGCATGAGAAGTGCTTGACAAGGCTTAAAGTTCACCACTCCAACACAGTTTCTGGAAGTTTATTGAAAATTTCCCAGAAGCGTTCAGACCAAAATTGATTTACCAAACAAGTCTCTTATAAAACAAAAGTCCATGGACTTGACATTTAACAGTAACCCGAACAAAGGAAACAACAAATAATAACAGCATGCTTTCCTCCGCATATTCTCAAAATAGTTTATCCTTCAAACTCTCAAATTAGTTTCGAACAAATAACAGAATGTCCTGTCGATGATTGGTAGTAGCTGCTGAAAGGTTAGCCAAGTAACAACAGCATACACAGCCCGAAAAACAAAATTAAACCGCAAACTGTTGACCACAACAGCAGCTACCGTAAAGCTTCATCAAAATTCGAGGCGAAAAACTGATTTCTATTTTTGTTTTCGTCCTCGTCATCACTTCATATGGTGTGTCTAGGTCTAGGAGGTCATTTCGCCCTACCAAAACAGAACAACTCATTCAGGTTTTTGTTGCGCTGTCAACAGCGTTTAATAAAGTCCAGCTTAGCAATCTGCCGGCGGCATAGGTATTAGGTAGTGTATATGCTAAAATATCCATCGTGTGTCGTATATTGCTAGCCCGAGGATATGCCACACTCAGTTGCATACATAAAGGTGCGCTCGTGACATTGTGTACGTGAATAGGTCCAGGCACGTAGCCCAGGCAATTGCGGCTGGGGACCAAGCGAAGGACCTCGATAATAATCATTTGTTTGCATGAAATGGCCCTCGGTATTAGACGGCCGTTTAATTACTTAAATACCCCATAAATCCATTTCGATACTGCAGACAGGTAATTCTTCTCCAGCTCCACACTAGATGCGAAGCCCATTTAATAGAAAGATACCGGATGGATTATATTATGGTGCAATTGGATGGACATTTTTTATGCATCTATTTGTTTTACAATTTGTATCTGTACAGCCCATCATGGAGGGCTGCGTAACGATTGTATGCAATTGACCTCTTTGCCCTCCTGTCCTGTGTACCCCAATTGACACCTGTTGTGAAAATAATTGTTGGCAATAGGTGTGGGAAAAGGTGCCTCGGTGATAAAGGACAATGCAGCAAAATAAATTAAATTGGTAGTTATTCGGAGAGCTATAGCTCGCAATAAAAATTAATTAATTTCGTTTTTTGTTGTTAAATTTCTTGTTGCAACAATTATGTAGGTTTTATGTTTTTTTTTTTTTTAAATCGAGATTATTGTTAATCCAATTGCATAGGATATTTTTTTTTACAATTTTTTATGTTTAACTTTGTGGTTTCCTTTTGGGTTGATTGGTTGCGATGTAAACTTCGTGTTTCGAATTGTTGGGAATTTGTAATGATAAAATTACTAATTAACTTATTTCAATGCACATTATAGTGGATTTAATGGGAACAATTTTCATTAAAACAAATATTCAACGGATTGTTGTGCAAAAAAGTTGCAGGAGAGAAAAAAAACTGTAATTAGGGTCGGAATTAAGAAGGAATTTATTAAATGGTGCAATAGCGATATGGATATGAGTTGAATCATAAGTACTTGTACAAAGGGCCTCTTTTATTTGGTAGTTCAATTTAAAAGCTAAATTACACTGTGTTTATAGGAATTTATTGTGAAAAATGTTCAATGACACGAGTACCGTGCGATAACATGAATATGAATACTTTTCTGTATGCAAAACACACTATTGTACTGCTCAAAACATTAATAATATCAATATTGGCACAAAATCCGGTTTTATAGGCTTACAGATGCAAAGTTACATTAAACAGTTGTAATATTAATTAGTTCAGTTCATAAATCAAATAAATAAATACAATGTTTAAAGTGACTTTTGAGTTCTGTAGTACATCTCTCTGAACTGGTTCATCAGAAAAATGTTGAGTCCTTGACCGAGAGTGGGGTAGGTATTTTTGTAGGCTAACTGTCAGTCACGGTCAACGGGATAATCATAATCATAATCATAACTCTAGTTAAACATCGCGCAAACAGTGAGTCTAGGCATATTTGGTGGTTCTTCTAGGTCTAGTCTTACCACATCGAAGCGAAACCCTTTTTGAGATAAATGCCACTAATTGAATTTTTCTTGATGTGAAACTAATCTTAGGCTTTCTGAATTTCAGATGTCCAATATGAGCCAATAAAATATTGCTAGATATAAGATATATTGTAAAATATTTTCTGATATTGCACGTAGACTATGCAGACCCTGACTACCATCCAGCAGGGTTCACCGCGATTCAAGGTGCGGTTGAATCGAACGGCCAGACTACACGAGATTACATCTGGAAATTCATTAAGGATTAGATTAGATTATAAAAGTCGGGAGAGCCTTCACCGGCTCTGGCACTGCGGCCTCCTTAAAGGGGCCTATTGTGCTTTCCCTGGTAGGGTCCTAGAGCCATCTCCGGCGGCTCCTGTCTGCAAATAAGTGCCTCCTTAGTAAGTCCACTATCGACCAAATATTCAAACTAAGAGATTGATAGACTGAGACTGGGTAGAGCCATGTCTAAAATAAGCATTTTTGCCAAACTCTTTCAGAATGGCGATAAAGGACGTTAGCTGTTACGTTAATGAGAAGCTATACAAAAAACATGGAACCAACCTACCTACATATATGCTGTCAAGAACATTTGGGACACTGAGAACATCGACGAATCGGAATCGTACAACTTTGAAATAGTTCAACAATTTGTCTGCGTGGGCTGAGCTATAAACTAAAGAAATGACAGAAAATCGAAAATCTAAAAGGACTTACATTTAGGAATTATTTTTCCATGCGCCTAATAAGGCCTTGCAAAGATAGATTAAGGGGACTCCATATAAGACCCCATCAGCTCGATAGGATCTGTGGAGCAGAAGCATGACCATGAGCAAAGGGTCTGTAAATTATTTGAAAGATTTTAAGAAAGGCGTTTTGGTTGAGACTCTTTTTTTAGCTTCACCTAAATAAATCAATAAATATGCAATATTTTCCACCACTTTTCCTATTTTCCATTTAAAATTAAGGCACTCCTGATTGGATTTAGTTAGATATCACAATTAATCAACAGAAATCTGCACTAAATTGTTGTATACATACACACCAGACACAGCGGAATGTAACATATCAAACAAAGAGAATAACTCTACAGCAAGGACTTCAATTCCACGCCATTCCCATGCTACAACCACTTCAAGGAATAAAACTTTAGCCAATTAATTGTTCTTATTCGACTTTCATTGTTGCGCATCGCGCATGCAAGTCATCTAAGACTCCAGCGCCTCGCACTATACCACAGCCCCCATCGTTGAAGCTCAGCCGAATAGCGGATACAATGAAAATGCGGTTTCTCTCACTTTAACCCTTCAACGAAAATCGCTTATGGGAAAACTTTTAACAATGTTTTGATACCCAAACCGATGGGAATGACGCAGCAGCAGTGGCGGCAAAAGGACGTTTTGGATACCTACCCCTCCTACCGATGGCTCCTGACAATCATCAACTTACAACACCACTATAGGAGAGAAAACTTTTAATTTGCTAACTAATTTTCGTAAAAATTTTCAACGGCAAAGAGGACGGCTAAAAACCACGAATTACTTCCGGGAAAACTGCACACAGCCGCACATCGTATTCAAGTATTCACAACTCCCAGCGACTTTTCGTCTGTTGTTCATAAAAAAAATTATTTCATAAGGCGAAAGAGATAGAGCTTCGACTAAAAATTGAAAGCCACCAGCACACCTACCAACTCCAAACGAAGAGATTAGGATTACGGATATTTTTACAAGAACGTAGCGCTAAAAAGGATTTGAAAAGTTTTTAATTTCCACAGTTGGGTGGTGGGCAAATTACAAACCCGACTGAGATGAGAAAATCTGCCGCCACAAGGTATGTACTTGTAATAATCTTCTGGGTTTTGTTCGCTCTCTTCATGCAGAGATTGTAGCCGGTCACTAATCGAAATGTTACAGTGCGGAATATGCAAAAGCCTTTCGGTATCCTTCCATCCCATTCTTCGTGGTATACCTACTTAATATAATTGTAAAATCAGTGGAAAAGTTTAAAGTACTTTGACTGCGTTTTTTCATCGTCCACTAGCACACAGCCGTCCGGTCCGTTTGTATAAATTGGACAGAGCAGAAAAGCGATGGCACGAAGCAACGCAATAAAGTCCTTTGTCTGTGCTTTAAGCCATCTTGTTATATTCTTTTGGTTAAAAGGGTTGTGATTATAGTAGACTTAGTATTTAATTGAATTAATTTGATGGAAATTGAATGTGGCTAGCGATGGTAATTGAGGTCTAGGAGATTAAAAGCGGCTTTTACGCAGACAAATCATTATGTTATATAGTAAGTAGACAGCGTGGTTTGGACCGATAAATTTAGTTTTTGACAGTCATTTGGATGGTATATGCTGTTGAAAGTGAAGCATTTTCAAAGTAATGCAAGTCGGAGGTAGGAATATGAACAAAGAAGCCGAACTAATCGGATAATACCTTCAGAAAAATGTAAAGCAATTCAATTGCAGATAATCTTGAAAGTGCTAGAAATACATATGTATATGATCTGAGTTTGAGGTCTATATAGCACACACCCATTTGAGTGTGCGTGAGCTTATATTTTTAGCACAAATGGGAGGATTTCTTAGGATAGTTTAATAATCGGGTAATTGTCAGGCATTCGCTGATGCGGTAGAAAAAAGATTGTTTTTTTTTTTTCTGTAATTTTGACATTTGAGCTTCGGACAATTCTTTTAAGTATGACGTACACTGAACCAAATTTGGTAGTCATATTGACAAAAAAGCAGGTAGACTTGAAGAAATGGCGATCAATATAAGGTCAACACCTCCTATCCGTTGTTTTGACAAATATTTTGTTATATTTAAGAAATATTGTCATTTTGAAAATAATTCATTAAATTTTTCGTTGTGGTGTTAAATCCACAAAAATTTGCTGTAGGGATAAAATTGCATCATTCTATCATGTTCTTCATTTTAAAAAAATATTCTTCAAATTGAAAAAACATTCTTCAATTCGACGCATCGTGCACCTTAAAATAACGAAATTTTCTTCATTTTTACGTATTATTTCTTTAAATTGAAATTCAATTGTTCATTTCAACACTTCACTTTATTCATATTGAGAAATTATACTTCAATTTTATGCATCGTTTTTCTTCAAATTAACTTACTTATTTATTCAAATTAATGATTTTTTTCCGTCATTTATCGCTTATTTTTTTTCAAATTGACAGCAAAACAAAAAAGAAACACTTTTAAAGTCAAAAACGTTTTATTTTTATTTTCTTAGCATTAGGTAAATTATAAATTTGAAATTTGTTTGTAACTTACATACATATACTATTTATAAGTGAATATACTGGAAGATGGTTTTTGTCATAACTGGAATTGATAAAAGACAGTCGGGCTAAAGGTCCTTCAAGGTCCTAGCTAAATTTGAAAAAATTATACAAATTGAAAATATTAAAGTTTTTTTATGTCATTGGGAAATACAACGAAGTTCTTACAGTTCATTTATAGTGATCATTTTCTGAATGTTCTTTTTCTTGTTGCATCTTCTCCGCACATAGCCCACGGTTATTCCAACTAGGAGAAAGCTAGCCTAGGAAAATGGGAAAAACATTAGATATAAATAAAAGTAAACTTTTTTTTTTAAACCCATTCAACTGCGATTATAGGTAAAAGGATCATAACCGAAATTATGAAAAATATTTCTATATTACTTACGTTTTTCTTATACAAATGTGTTTGAGAATGACTTCCAAGCGTTTGCACTTATTTAATTGCTTTACTTTAATTTATAAATTCTTTATCACGACTTTACTTTGGCAATTCACTTTCTAGAATAAAACTTATCACTTCGAGCGCAATAGCGAACAATAACATTTTAAAGAAACTTTTTCAAATTAATGAAAAACCCATAAAAAATTGTTGATTTGAATAACTGATTCTTCTAAAAATGAATAAAATATTTTCTCCAATATCACCTACGGGATTTAGTTCAGTCAACGATTTCAGTTTGTCAATATGACGAAATTTCATTCGTTTGAATAAAATACTAAATCGGACAGCAGTTGAAGAAGTTTATTGACTTTGAATATTAAGTTTTCAATAAAACTAAAAGTATTATGAAAAATTGTCGATTCGAATAAAAATTCTTCTAAGATTGACATATTTTCGTCAATATCACCTACGCGATTTGGTTCAGTGATAAGAGAAAAATCGCATGAAAATATGGTCTAATTTGACAATAAAGGTTCCGGTAAGGTCGTTGTTAAATTACAGACCTTCATGCGACACTTCTCCTTCGGCACACTACACAGTTGGACGAGTTTTGCAGGAAGGCGGATTTTAAAATTGATGAAAAGATGATGATGATGAGTAGAGACCGGATTATATGCAACATAAAAAGCCTAAAATATGCATGCAAATATGCATGAAAAATGCTGGAAATATGCATAAAAATTGCCAAAATATGCAAAATGAAGTGGTAAAAAAATAGTATTTTTGTTTTAGTTTACATAGTTTTTTATTTCAAATTCAGCAAAAAATAGTTGAATAACATTCTTGTTATAATTAAGAATGATTTAACACAATTGTTACTTTTGAAAACGTTAGCAATTTTTGTTGTTGGCAAAAGTTCACCAGTCCCATTAATAAATCTATTAATCCATTCTACCCACCGCTTGAAAGCCTGGGATGTTATTTAAACCTTTCTTTAAGTTTACGTGTGAATTCTGCTGTCAAATTGGAGTTCATTTGACGGATTTTATTTACCTACTAACTGAATAGATTTAGTTAATACTAAACATTGACAGCCTTACCTATAAAAGCTCTAAACTCAAAAATATATATTTAATTTTTGCTTTTAGAGTTATTATAGAGAGTGTATAAAGTTTATAAATAAGGCTGTGAGTTTCGAGCTTTCGAGAGAAAAATGAGTGCATATTCATAATACAGCAATGTTTTTTTGTTAATGTTCGAGTCGGCTAAAATTAATTGGCGAAAATATGCATCATCATTAGATTTTAGTTAGAATATGCCATTACCGGTTATACTGGGCAAAATATGCGAATGCATTATGCAATATGCAATTGCATATAATCCGGTCTCTAATGATGAGTATCGATTTTGGCTTTTTGAGTTGTTTGCAGAATCTGCCGCAGTGTAAACATTTTATCGACAATCAGTTTTATATTTTAGATTGTATTTTCTACGCTATGTTAAGAAACTGGCAGGTGCCAATTAGCAGTAAAAGATCCCACCCATCCGACGAGCTTAGAACTGGCTAAAACAAGCATGCCTGCCTTACTTAGTCGACCGGATAGCCCTTCCACCGATGTCAACTTGAGATTCCTGTATCTCTAAGGTGGAAGGGTAACATATGCTTATATGTATACCGTTACAATTCTATTCATCAAGAGTATGCATTTGTAAGACCAAATTTTTCAGTGATATCGTGCATGATCTCGGCAGGTTAACCTCATGGCCAGTAGCGAGTTTATCTTGAATATTGCTAATGCTATCTTTATTTAGTTTTCATCAAGTGGAGTAAACTTTAGTCTCCCTTCGGCTATGGATGGAACGTTCTGCCTTGAAGTCTGCAAAAGTAGTTGCTACATTCTTAACACGCACTGCAGTTCCACTAAGGCCTCCCCTTATTCTGTCTGCAGGTTTCACTATGGCATTCTATGCCCTGGCACAATCTCTTTACCTTCTGCTAAAACTTTATGTTCATTGTTCCTGAAGTGGCATCTCTCAATTCCTTTGATCGCTCACATATCGTGTTTTATCTTTTTCTTTCTGAGAGACGATGTCAATCACATGTCAATCCATTCTCTTTGCTTGTACAGCTCGCGAGTATCTCTTGTACTCTTCGCAGCGCCGCTTTATCCACCTATTGTTTTGCTGGGTTTTCTGCTCTGGAGATGTGAATTGCGTCGATCGGTATGTGGTCGATTGGCTGACAGTTTGCTTATCCATGTCCATGCCCCCTTATGAATATTGAGATGTATGGACACCTTGTTCTTGCTATAGTTATACATTTGAGCTAACCTAACCTACATTTGAGCTTGTAGAATCGGTTTTTGGTAGCATCCTACTTTTTTTTTGTAGCGGCATGAGCGCGAATTTTGTCTTGATAAGGGTTATCATAAAACTTTCGCTAAAATTCAGTTATACAGCAAATCTGTCATTTTTCCAAGCTTGTAGGTGCTTCACCACTAATTGAGTTTTTCCGTCTTAAGAAAGATACCCCGTTATCAACTCGCCGCCAATACCTTTCCAATATCCAATCCAGTCAGAATATTGGAGACCGCTATATACCTGGCAGCATATTATACGAGTAAGTAGGTTTCCACGTTTTTATCGGGCAAATGAAGCGTACACTTATAAATGTAGGCCAAAAATATGCAAAAGCAACTAACAAAGTGAAATAAAACACTTACACTTACGTTTATACCATACACACTAAAATCACTTCAACCTGCCGCAGAAGGTCAGAAAAACATTCCGCCCTATCCCCCATCCTCCTCAAAATCAATTATGGAAGGAAGAACGCCACAAAAACTAAAAGAGGACATAAGGGACCCATTCCGACACTCCACCTAATCACTTCAGCATATTTTTGGCTCACACAATCACACCCAACTAATTCAATTAGAAACTTTTTTCCCGGAATATGAAAACATTAACATTTTTATTTCATTACAACTCAACTCCTTAAGTGATCCCAAAAATGATCCCCTGGCCACCGTGTCTAACCCAATTGGCCGTCATCAACGTTCTGTCGCAACTCGCTGTGTCGTCGCCCCACCACCGCACCGGCCGCCATATACCCCCCGGGGTCATAAATTACAAAAGTAAATAAACGTAAATTATTGCAATAGATTTATCTCATTTCTTGGCACCGAACCCAGAGCTTGTTTTATTGCCCCCATTTTATTACCTACCTCGATGTCGTTCCTGGTAAGATTTCCAGGTCTACGATGAGCCACGTTGCCCTTGCATAGTCGAAGACGAGAAAAATCTTCAAAACGATCAAGGACAGAAGTAGAAATCAAAAAAAAAAAGAAAAAATGTTCATGCAAATAAAATTTGCCACTTAAATTTGTCTTCTAATTATTCATCTTTCTCCAAGAGTGTCGTCCTTTTGGTGTGCGCTCGCACACAGGATATTTCCTACAATATTTCTTCGTCGTCGTTTGTCCTATTTTTGGGCTATCTGCCATTTTTTGTGAGTGAAACAGTTTTTTTTCTTCCCAATTATTCTTGTACATTTGTTACACAATCACCGGTCGCTTGTCATGCTGCCTGAGGGCCAGCACGCAGCACCACCAATCTGAGTTCACAAATCAGAGTACGAGTTGTCGAGGCGAAAGAAAAAAATTGGCCATCGCGGCAGCGAAGAAAGTAGCAAAACAAATCGCCCTAACGGCAGTAGGGTAATTAAAAAAGGTCAACTGAAGGTCCTGGCGCTTTCTCTCCCTCTACATCAGTTGCCCCACTCAAGCATGACCTATCGTTAAAATCTTTAAAAAATACTTAGAAGGAAAAGTGTAAGGGAGCACCACACCAAGCACCGGACCTAGAGTCCTCGATTGGAGGGTTTGACGGGGAAATTACAACAAAATAATTACAAAACACGAAAGGTTACTTAGAAAGTATAGCGCGGCATACAATTTAATTCGCTTGGTGAGGGTTCTTAGTTGGTGGTGGGCGTTGGAAGTGAATTATCCAGGAGGTGGAATGCAAACATCAGCCCTCCAACAATGTCCTGAATTTCCATTCCGTGCTAATCACCTTCAAAGCGCAACAATATAATCATTAAAAGGAAACGGAACCTTGCCGCATAATTAACCCTGACGGAAGAAACTTCCATCCATACAGAGGGAGGTCATTCTCATGCTTGTATTGAACGGTGTGGTGTGGTTTAGTTGAAGCGTAACCGACTAGACCATCGGTAAAAACGTTCACAATATAGGATAGCCCCAGACAATGTTTGCTGAAATGGATTTAGGCACCCCTACCAATCGGAAGTTTGTCAATATTTTATCAAATTAATTATAGAAATTACATGGGTTCCTCCCTAATCAAATTAGGAGTGTTGCCATAGTATTGGGATTGTTGCATTTCATTGACGCTTGTGAATAAAGATGATCGATTTTTCTGACGAAAATAGTGGAAAAGCATTTTTACGCAAAGACATATTATACAATTTCAATTAAAAAAAAAGGAATTCAGTCTTAATTCACTAAAACGAGACATTGAAAATAGTTGTTTGATTTTTTTAATGTAAACAATAAACAATAAGGAGAGTTGGGATTATAAAACAGAAATGGATCGGAATTTCTTCAAACTAAAGGCAAAGCAATATGAGAAAAATGTGCAAATACAAAATATAAAATAAATTAACTTATTCGACCAAAGGGCTATTGAGAAAATCACTGTTGAATGATGGGGTGCCAATAGTTGCGTCAAAAATTGGGGGTGCCAATTATTGTAGTCGTTACTCTACCTATTGGCTAGGAAGTAGGTACCTATTTCTGATTGGTTTGGACACAGGGGCGTAACACCTCCCATACGAAACTACATTGCAAAGGCTTTTGCTGGACACCTCGGTTGATTGAGCTGAAACTTACAGAATACTATATTTGCTATGAAGTGAAAAGTACTTAAAGATTTTCTTGTTTTTTTTTATAGATGGCGATGAGTATGTACTTAAATCTTAAAATTACACCATATCTTGATATTTATGGCAGCCTTAGCATTGAAATGAAATAAATGCATGTTCAAAATTTTATACAAAAAAAAAATGCATACGATGTTTCTCGACAATTATAGGAACTAAAGTGGTAAAATCTAAAACATTGATATGCACTGATAAGTATGTAGCATCTTCCAGAAACAGCTTCTAGACTGCGTTACTTTTTTCGTCATGTTTTTGGCAATTTTTACAGCAGATTCCGTGTTAAAATTTGAATTTAAGAGCTCAACTCATAGATAGCGAAGCTGAAATCTTCAAAGCTTTGCCTAATAATAATGACTTCATATAAAGAACGTTTGCTTTTTATATGACTAATAATGGTGTAGCTTTTTTTGAACGCTTCCATTCCTTGGTGACTATAGTGCGGTCGATTTAGGATTGATTGTTGTAAATCTTTTCAATGATTACCTGTCTCCTTTGGAAAAAAGTCCATTTTGCATTCTTATTACGTCTCTATACGTCCAGTAGCTAACGATTTATAAGTCTGGTTTTCTGTACTGAAATGATTGTCCTCTCACAAAATTGCTTTCGCCTAGGTCGTTTCTAAATGACCTAGGTCATGGCTAAATCGATTCATTGATCCAGAAAAAGTGAATATACTGTTACGAAAATTAAAACTGCACTTAAATTGCAGCAAAATTTATAATCTTTATTGGCGACGAAAAAACTTAACCACGTTTCTTTTACTTCTCTTCTCTAGTCCGTTTTTGACAGATGTCATTCAGCCGGAAAAGTTGGCAGATGTATTTCAGCCGGTCAGTTTGGGAAACTGAATTTCTCAACGGGGCTTTAGATGGGATCCAAAATCATTACACAGCTCCCTTAAAGATTGACTGTCCTCAGTCATGGTGGTGGACATTTTCCTTTTGCTATACTTCAAAAGCTGGTTTCTGGATTAAATGCGTATATAGGCAGTCTTTTTTAGTGGCATTGTTGAGTTTGCCATAGTCAACGCAAAATGCAGGGACCCTTCCTTCTTACTCACGGTGGAACACCATGGACTCGTTGATTGCTGTACAATTTTTTGAGTTTTCATGTCCTCCAAAATTAACTCAGCTCCTGCTCGAGGTGCTTCATTGGAGTCATGTGTCGTGTAAGTGTAGGTGTCGTGTCTATTCGGTGCTGAATACGAACAGTCCATCCTTTATTCACGGAATGGGAAATATTTATCTTCTGCTTGGTTGGAACTTTCTTGGCTAGTACGGTGTCCTCAGAGGGTGCAGAAGTCATCAGACGAATACAACAGTCTGATAATGCGGGGATACTAACATCGCAGGAATTAGTAGCGAAAACGTGATGAGTATTTGTTTTTGTTTGGTTTAAATAAATCGTCTCTTCACCAACTTGCAAAGCGTTGTGTTTTAGACAAATTTCACACGAATGTCGTCGCAGAAAATCCATGCCTATAATGCAATTTTCAAAGATTGAGGCAACGTACATGGAATGTTGGCTGGAGAATAATCCTATCTGCACTTTAACTTCAACAATGTCTTCCACTGGTGCAGTATCACCAGTGACTGTTTGAATGGTCGCATGTGATGATTCCATCACCGGGCGGGTGACCATTTTCTCAACTACTCGTGGGTGCAGGATCGTTTGAGCGGCACCTGTGTCTACTATAGCAATGCAGGTGATCTCGTTGATTTTAATCCGGGCAACGAGATTATTTGTGCCATTAGTATAGCGGATAGATGCTACGGGGCTCTGGTTTTCCCCATACTAATTCGGCCTCCGTAGAAGTATTGGGTCGAGCACTTGTCAAAGGGGATTGAGCCGGGCGTTTGGGGACTTTAAGGTTGATAGCACGAGGACCGATTAGTGCTGCTTCCACATCGAGAGATACGGATTGGTCCTCTTGACGGAATTCGGGGTTTCGACGTAATTCGCCGCCTGGAATGTATACCACCTCGTTGTTGTCATCTCGCCGAACAAATCCATAGCCTGTCCGATGGATAAACTTTATTTTTCCCTTAACTCCTTTCTCTCGCACTGTTTTGTTCGTTTTACCTAGAGTGTTTGATGGTCGTGCTACTTTAGAAGCCTTTTGATTTATTCGCGGCAACTTCCGCTCCCTTAAGCTGCGCGATGTTCGTTTCCCGATATCAAGATAGGAGAACTATCATCGCAGTCGGAAACTATAACCTCTGCCACTCGAATTTGTCCGTGGTTTAGCCGGGTAGCTGCACGGCTGGCTTCCACACGTACAGCTAAAGAAAGTGCTCTTTCAAGCATTTCGGGAGCAGAGTCTCGCACCCTTTGCTGCAACTCAGAGTCAAAAATCCCGTCTATGAATTGTGATAGAGCAATACGGTCCTTAGCTTGTTCTGGGCAGTCTGGAAAGGCTATAGATAAACTATACGCTGAAAATCAGTGGCCAATTCGTTCAAAGTTTCTATAGATTTCTGAACTCGTCCACGTAGCTCAGAACGAGCCGTCGATTGTTCGTGCTCGTTCCCAAATCGCTGAACAAAGCTCATATCTAAGTGGTTAAAATCATCTCGCATTTCTGGTTGAAGCGTCTCGAAAAAAACTACCGCCATGACATTTTGCCATCGAACTCACGAGGATTTACCTTAATGTGCTGTGGTGCCCCAAATGTGCTGGTTTGCGCACATCCTAGTAAAGCACCTGTAGTTGCAGTTATTTGGGGGTGAACAGTTTTCGCTGTGCTTAATGGAAGTGGCAAAGATCGTGACTCATATACCAAATCTTGTCGGTTACCGGGGCTTTAGATGAGATCCAAAACCATTACAATACCTTCCTCTAGACCTAGAGAGTATAAAAAAGGATTCACAAGACGACCTGAGAAATACGAAGGCAGGCGCCACAAGTGCTTGTTTTCTCAAATTAATAAGCAAAAAGAGTTTGTTTTAAGCGAAAATACAAATCCCCAGTTTTTCTAAGACTTTAATTGATACTGATTTAATAGTGTTCGTTATAACTGCGAATTCCCTTCCCTACCGAGTACTGTTACGCATAAATTGCCTACATCTTAAAAGTACATACCTAGGCAATTTATGCGCAGCTAAATGACCTCCAACCTAAATTATGTATGTCCCTACATTTCTCTACCTAACTATACATTTACATTTACTTCAAAATCAGTGCAACCTCATTTGCAAAATTTCATATTAAAATAATTACCTTATACATTATTCCATGCCATTGGCGTTTGCAATCATTTAATATGAGTACATACCCTGAAATCGAATTTGGGAAATTAAATTGCCACCCTGTCTTCTCTCTTTCTCTCCTTGCGGTGGTGCATTGGGGGTAGTTTACCCAATGCCAAATGCAAAAGCATATCTCTACGTCCTAAATTGCCTTTCATTGTCGCCTCGTAATTGATCTTTAATGATGTTCCATTAAAGCGTAATTATTTCCATCGAATTTAATTAAACATCACAGAAAATAGCACAACAGGGCGTATTGAGGAGAGGTTGATGTTGATGGCCTTGTCTGTAAAACTGTCAAGGATAGAGTACGAGAGTCTACAATAGTTATGAATATCATCCTACCTTTCCGGGAAAACATTGCGGGCTTACATTGTTACAGATTTCGTTGTTGAATAACACCGGTAGAGTGGATGTAGAATGTGTTTACTTGTAATTCGCAGTTACAAGCAATACCCTCCCCAGGAAGGTATATTCACTTTGCCATTAGTTACATTTGCCAAGAAGGAGTAACCGGAGACCCCATAAATTCTGAATCAGAATCAAATTCTTAATCGATTTAGATTTAGCTATGTCCGTCTGTTTGCCTGTCTGTCTGTTGAAAATACGATAGCATACATACGAATCGACCTATAGGCAGTGGAGGGTAAAAAAAGCATCGGCCAGGCCGATGATAATACTCTTGATTTTATTTTGCAGTTGATGCAGTTGATTTTGGTTATATTTGTGCTTGATGTATTCGTCTACCACCACCTGGTACATGCCGTGAATCGTACCGTCCGCATCATCCTTCCCAATGTCGATAGGAATGAAGACGCCAGCTCCCCTGTTGTACCTTGACCTCAAAAGAGACCCGAATGCCTGTTTGGGGTCTAGGTCGCTATGGCTGGTGGGTGATCAGTGGCTTTCGAAAGATATGGCTGCTCCTCCTGTTATCGTAGCTTTGGTGGATGTAGATGGTTGACTACATAATGTAAGATTACTATGGCTGGTACTTCTTATAGGAACCGACTATAGTCTTCGTCCTGAAAAGCCCTTGGTATCTTGCGTAAGTGTAAACCGTTGGCTGAAATTTTGAAATATTCAATTGCCTTAGTCCAATTACAAACTGCATAAATATTGTAACAATAAATTGTTTTCTTTCTATTAAAAAATATTCTCACATTCATGCAAATTCAAGGACATGTAAGCGAACAAAAAAGCACACATAAATTGTGAGGAGGAGAACAAACAAATTGTTAAACATACAATTTTCAGAATCCTGCACATTCGCAGAGGAAATTTTGTAAACATGAAAAGGGAATTGAGTGCGCCGCAAATCGTGCAGCCCGTCTCATCGCGTGCAATGCTCTTTCTTTCGATGGTAAAGACGAAAGCTCGGAACATGGGTCATCCCAAGCGAATATTGTGCGAAACTGAAAGGTAGATCGGGGTATTCTAATTCTTTGTATCCTTTAAAATTTTGCAATTACGGAACGAGTATCATGCATACCCCCAACTTGTGAGGAATTTCCATGAGAAAAGATTGCAAATAAAGAGGAAAAGTGCGCCAACGAGTCAAAAGGTATTCTTCTCCTTTGTACTCGAATACAGTCGTCGACCTTCCAAAAACAGATGTAAGGGAGTTCCACTGAGTAAAGTGGAAAACTGTTTTCAGATGTAAATCTAATTTTCATGTGAATTGAAATAATTCATTCGTAAGCTCATTTATTCGGTAAAATAATATTTGCAATTCTAGTGAGTTGTTTTAGAACGACTTGAACAATAGCTGAGAGTCACAGAAAAGGGCATTGTGTAGTTGGAATGAAGTAGGTAGTATTTAATGATAAATTTTAGGGGAGGTAATAAATTTCTGCAATAATTATTACAAGTATTTTTTGATGGAGCAATCCTATTCAAATAAATTCAATATCACTGATAATAGCCGCTATCATTATTTTTACTAGGGATAGATGCCATGTAACTTTGTAACAGAGGTAACGATTATGAAAAATAAAGGCTTAACCCTAGAAGGGTAATCTTCCTTATTGTCCTTTAAAAAAGGCGCTTGGTCAAGTAATCATACGATACGTATAAGGAACTCACAAATTTTAAATTTTTCAGATGAAACGAAAATGTCCTACGGAGCTTATATTGTATGTTACTTAATGTATTTTTTCATTCATATTTTTTAAAAAATAATAATTTTCATCTGAAAATACCGTTTTCAAAATGAAAACATTAATTTTTGATTTATTGGAGCTACGAAGTATTCCCACTAGCTGTGCTTGGAGTTACGAAGTTTTCTACAAATCCTTTGTAAATAAATTAAAAACTAGTCTAAAATTTGACTTTGCTATTATGACTGATATGGCAATTGCATTTTCTGTCTACATCGGTCGTAAATTAACACATACCAAAATCTTAAGTTTGCTAAAATGAGGTACCTACATTTTTTGCCTTTTTGAGGTTATGGCATTAATAAATAAACCAACGCAGCGCTGCCAGAAATATATTTTCGTGTTCCGTAATCACCCCGAACTAAGCTCACAAAGTTACAGCCCTGCTAAAATGACTTGAGAAAAAACGTTGCTAGCTCTTAGTCTATAATGTCTTATTTATTATGGTGAGTTATGTTATCATAAAAATCATGAAAATCCATTGGCAATGATTTTTTTAAATCTTGCAAGTCATCGTATTGCTTTTAGTATCTTCCTCCACTTGAGTCTGCCTCCATTTAAATAGATAGATGGATTATAAGTCGGGAGAACCTTCATGTAGCTCTGGCACTACGGGCTCTTTAAAAAGGAGCCTATTGTGCCTTTCCTGGTGAGGTCCTAGAACCATCTTTTCACTCCGGAGACAGTCAGGTATAGACGATGGTCTTCTCTGGGGGTATGTTATCAAGGTTAGCTGAAGTGACGATTTTCTCTCCAAAGATTGTCTTTCTGCGGCGAAAGAGGGCCGGACATTGCATGAGTATGTGAAGAGACGATTCGTCACTTCCTAGACATATTCTACATGTAGGGTTTGGTTCAACTCCAATTCGGTGAGTACGTTCTTTATGAGTCCATGGCCGCTAATTATACTTGTGATTATCCTCAGATTATTTTTTTCTAGATTAATCAAGTATGTAATGGAATTTTCTGGAGGAGAATTTTGGGAAGAATATTCTGGTGCAGTTTTGGATTTGGTTTAGGCCAAGCATTGAATCATTTTATGTGATTCCTGAAATGTTTTTTACTGACACCACAGAATGGCCCAGGTCCGATAAATGGCATTGTCGCGCCGACTTTAGACAGTGGGTCAGCTGTTTCGTTTCCTGCAAAGCCCTTGTGGGCTGGAGCTGGAGTCCAGTGACGAATGGCTAGGTTATTTTTTGCAAGTTTGTAGATGGCCATATATGTTTCCAAGACCAGCTTCGATTTTATGACAGATGAGTCGAGGGCTTTGAGAGCTGCTTGTCTGTCTGAGAGGATAAATATAGTTTTACCACGTATATTAAAACTTAAATTTATTATAGCGGAATGGTTAATGGCAAGGACTTCAGCCTGGAATATGGACGAGCTTTTGCCAAGGCTGACTGTGTTGCGCAGATTAACCAAAACACTTCCGATCTTCTTAAGCGTTTATTATGAACTGAACTAAACTAGAATACAATTGAGTATACGAATAGGGAAGCATAACAAAATATGGTTAAGTATATATACAATGAGAGAGTAAGGAGTGCATATAATAATAATAGGTATATAATAGTTTTGAGCGTTGTTGAGAATAACAAGAATATAATAAAGAGATATAATAATGTATAAAAGTAAACAACAACACTTCCCCTCAACGCGATAACTATATATAGGTATACATATAACAGAAAACAATAATAATAATAATCTAACCAATCGTTAACTACACTAGCTAACTAATTATACCCAAAAGTTTACAAAACTTATCGTGTTTGACCTTTTGCAAATTTTTAGTGAAAATATCAGCAATCATGTTGTTGGTTTGCACATAGCTGATCTTAATTTCTCCTCTGTTGCAGACTTCTCTTATATGGTGGTATTTAATGTCGATGTGCTTACTGCGAGGATGATGGACCGGATTCTGTACGAGCTGCTGAGCACCCAAATTGTCGCCAAAGATATTAACTTCATTTCTCACAAATTCGATACCGCCAAGTTCACGCACTAGCCTCCTGAGGTAAACGGCTTCTTTTGCAGACGCCGATAGAGCCATGTAATCGGCTTCAGTACTGCTCAAAGCCACCGTTTTTTGTTTCTTCGATTCCCATGAGACGACAGCACCTCCCAGCATGAACGCGTACCCAGTATACGATTTGCGATCTTCAACATCTCCGCCCCAATCAGCATCGACGAACCCTTCTAAAGGCTTTCCTGTCTGGAAATAGCATAATTTAAAGTTAATAGTGTTATTTAAATACCTTAACACATGTTTGACCGCAGTCAGGTGTTCTTCATGTGGATCCGTATTAAACCGTGCCAGTTTGCTAACGGAATGCAAGATATCAGGTCTCGTTGATATAGCTAGGTACATCAAGGACCCGACTATGGATTGGTATTCTTCGCGGTTTGTCCTTTTACATTGTTCGTCCATACAAGCCAACTGCTGCCCAGCATTTAGCGGAGTTTGGTTTTTCTTGCAATCCGCCATGCCTGCCTCCCTCAATAAATTGATTATTAGCTGCTTTTGAGATATTGAAATCGGCCCAGTTTCACCTTCACGACTAATCTCAAAACCTAAAAAGTGATGCAGCATACCATTATCAACTATCTTGAAAGCTTGACCAATTCGAAACTTTATCTCCTCGATGGATTCTCTATCTGGTGCCGCCAAAATGAGGTCATCAACATATACCGCAATGATCTTTAAATGGCCTTCTCTTTGAACAATATAAACACACGGTTCACTGCTACATTGTCGGAAACCAATTCCCTTTAGAACCGAATCCAACTTATTGTTCCAAGCTCGCCCGGATTGTTTTAATCCATAGAGGGCTTTCTTCAATTTAAGCACTCTTGCCGGGTACTCAGGGTCAACGAAACACTCAGGTTGCTGCATGTATACATCTTCCTGTAGCTCTCCATTCAAGTACGCAGATGAAACATCTATTTGATGTAGGATCAAATTCATTTCAGCTGCCAGAGCGAGCAATATACGAATTGTAGAGTATCTGACGACCGGTGAAAAGGTTTCATTGTAGTTCACACCGAGTTTCTGTGCAAAACCTTTTGCAACAAGACGGGCCTTATACTTGTTGATTTTACCATCTTTGTCTCTCTTAACATTGAATACCCATTTGCAGCCTATATGTTTTTCACCTTTTGGAAGATCGACCAATTCCCAAGTGTTATTCGAGAGTAAACACTGGTATTCGTCGTTGATTGCTTTTTTCCATTTAGCTTTATCCGGTAGCGACAATGCTTCTTGAATTGTTCGAGGATTTTCAAAATGTTGCTCTATTCCTATGGAATGGAGAACATTGAATTCCTTTCTTGGTCGCCCCGATCTTCCGTTTCTAATAATTTTTGGTCTGCCTGCCAACCTTTTAGGTACCTGTATTTCTTCCTCGTCTTCGTCTGTACTGGATTCGGACCTTCTTCGCTTCTGGTGTCGTATTGCATCCAACATTTCCTCGGTTTGACTTATCTGCGGCTTACTCGCTCCCTGTATCTGGTCTGCTTCTTGGCCTCGGTTTCCTGCATGCTCGTGGATTTCATCTTGCGCATCCTGCATTTGGTCTTGTTGCTGTTCCTCATCTGCACCTTGGTTCTGTACGAAACTCGTTGACACTTCCCTTGGTTTCTCATGGATACGAAAATCCTGCTGTGTCTCTCTTTGAACTGCATTGTCTACTACTTTATTTTCCTCGTTATTAAGCTCCGATTCAATAAGAACACAGTCCGTTTTGCTTGGATCAAAACGCGATTCGCTGACGTCTTCAAGAAACGAAACATCTCTGCGTTCAATGATTTTCTTATTTGCTTTGTCAAAGAGGCGATATGCCTTAGAAGTGGATGAATATCCGACCATCACATATTCTTCCCCTTTAGGTTGGAATTTAGACCCACTTTTGCATTTATTTAGAGCTATACTTGTACATCCAAAAACTCTGAGGTGAGTAACAGTTGGCTTACGCCCACTCCAAACTTCTTCAGGTGTACTATTTGGAATTATTTTTGTTGGACACCTGTTCCTCAAGTACACCGCTGTATTTACCGCCTCAGCCCATAAGTACTCATCTAAACCAGATTGTATGATCATACACCTTGCCATTTCTACAATGGTTCTGTTTGCCCTTTCCGCCACCCCATTTTGCTGTGGAGTATAGCTCACTGACAACTGTCGCGCTATTCCACAATCTTCCAGGAACTTAGAAAACACATTGTTTATATATTCCGTCCCATTGTCACTGCGAATAGACCTTATGTACTTTCCAGTTTCCCGTTCAACCATCAGTTTAAATTTCTTAAATGTGTCGAAGACCTGGTCCTTAGATTTAAGCAAGTAAACAAACATTTTGCGCGATTTGTCATCAATGAAAGTGACAAAATACTTTGCACCACCTAGAGATGATTTTCTCATAGGGCCACAAACATCAGTGTGAATGAGGTCTAATATATCCTTCGAACGTGATAACGATTCTTTAGGAAAAGACTTTACGCAAATTTTCCCTTTCATGCATATTTTGCACTTGAAATCTGAAGGAACGGAACCGAGTCTTAAACCATTCACCATATTGCATGCAGACATTTGGTTTAAACTCCTCATATTCAGATGTCCATACCTCTCATGCCACTTTTGAAAATTTAGATTCGGTCTTGACACAAACAATTTCTCAGACGCGCAATAATTGAAAACAAACAGACCATCACGGTTATGGGCAAACAAAACATTCTGACCATTTCGATTTACTATTTTCGCATAATTTGCGGTAAATTGAAGTGAAAAACCACTCTCAACAGCTTTGCTAACAGATATGAAGTTAGCACATAAATTGGGTACATACAACACGTTTTGAAGTCTCAACTCACACAATTTGGTATATAAAATTACTGTACCAATTCCCGCAGCAGTAATGTAATTGTCGCCCGCTAGTTTTATTTTTTCTGTGCTCTCCCGCATATAGCTAAAGAGTGTCTTATCACAACATATGTGTGACGTTGCTCCGCTATCGATGCACCAACAGTTTGGGTAAAGTGTATTGTTGCGAGAAACAGAAAGCATAGCGAATGAGCTAACATATTTCTGCCCTTGTCCTTTGCAGTGTTGCCAGTTTGACTGTTTTCCAGTCAAATTTGACTGGATTTTTTCGGTTTTGACTGGAAAAAAAAATCAAATCCAGCCGACTGTTTTTTTGACTGGAATTTTTTTCTAAAAAATTGCACCTTCAATGTAAACCTAGCGTATATGAGATTCGCGCAGAGCGCAGTGCAATGAAATGAACACACCCATTTTCCGCAAGCCGCTGAAAGTCAAATTGAATCTAGTATTTCTTGCAGTTTGCGCAGCGTTTCTTGAGAATTTTGAATGATTTCCTTTGCATTTAATTCGGTTTGTTGTATGTTGTATGTTGTTTATGTTTTGAGTTATGACTGCTGTTTGTTCCAGATTTTAGAAACAAAAAATAAACACAACTCTATTTTGACCATTAGAAATACCTACCTAATTTTCGAGATAAAAAAAAATGTTGTATAAATTTTGAAATACTTGAAGAAGTTATACAAAAAGTTGTAAAGAATACTATAGATCAAAATATAAAGGGTGGGCCAAATACAAGTTTCTTTTTAAAAATGCAATAAAATGAACAAAATAAAATTGTTCCCATGTATTATGGCTTTATTAGTAAGAGCAAACATTCCCATTAATTACGGAATACAACGTCGTTCAAGTTGCTGCCTCGGCTGGCTTCGCAGTAGCGTATTCTGTTACTCCAATTGTCCAAGACATTGTTGGTGGTTTCGGGCTGTAGCTCACGGATTGCTTGGATGATGTTGGCCTTGAGAGCGGAGGGCGGATTGTCAAATCTCAGCTCCAAGGAGGCCAATCGACATCGCCGAGGCGGCTGATAACACGTTTTGGGAAGTTGGTGCGCAAAAGATCGATTGTGGCGTGGGCTGTGTGGCATGGCGTTCAATCCTGCATGAATCAGAGGACGTCTAAATCCATGTCTTAAATTCCAGTAAAAAAAAAGTCGGTTAACATGGCTCTGTAACGGCCGCCGTTGACCGAAACGTTGTTCTCAGCTTTGTTTTCGGAGAAAAATGATCCAAACTGTCACTGTCACACACTTCGTTACGCGCAGGTATGATACTGGCTTTCTGTAAAGATTTCGAGCTGGAAGCAGGTGTCAGTGTTGAAATTACCTATGATTTAAAAAGAAACCACGATGACCCACCTATTATTGTTTCCGAAAAAATAGCTGTTTACATTTTCGACTGTTTTTTTGACTGGAATTTTTTGTTTTTAATGTTTGACTGTTTCTTTTGACTGGATTCGGAGAGAAAAAATCCAGTCAAACAGTCAATTTTGACTGGATTTTAACATTTTCGCCTGGCAACACTGGTCCTTTGTGTGATCTCTTTTGTTCTCTACAATTAGCAGCAAAATGCCCCTTTTTCCCGCAATTATAGCATTTTCCCGTAGACCTGCCAACATGTTTAGATTTTTGTTTCGTTCGCGCCAAAAATGCCTGTGCCGTAACACCAACGTCTTCTTCACTCACAGTATTAAATTTTTCCACCCGTCGATCTCCCTCTTCTAATAGCTTAACCTTTAAAGAACACATCTTTGGTAGCTCATCACGTGATTCCATTGCTACTACAAAATTATTCATCGACTTCGGAAGGCTTGAGAGTAATATTATAACCAACAATTCCTCGTTGACATCAAACTCAATCTCCCTGAGTTTTTCTACCACACTGGAAAAACGGTTAACAAACTCCGACATACTTTCACCTTCACATAGTTTTATATGAAGCAACTGCTTAAACAATGCGATTTTCCTAGCAGGACCTCGAGGTTGGAAAACTTCTTTCAGCTTATCCCATGCTAACTTAGACGTTTGGCAATGCTTTACGTAGTTAACTAAAGACGGTTTAATATTTAATATTATCGCGGCTAACGCTTTTTCATCCCTAGACTCCCAAGCAGCTTTTTCCTGAGCTGTCATGCCCTCGTTTTTTACAAGTAGCCCACTGACATATGGCCAAAGATCGGAAAAAATTAAAACGCTTTTCATTTGAATAGCCCAACCATCATAATTTTTATCATCGAGCTTCTCGATATGATAAAGAGACGAACTCATATTTATCAAAAATTATAGGTTACCGTACCGATTCAAAATAGCTTACTTATTTTTTCTATACCCGCGTGTATCCGTCTGGGCTCATAACCTGTTGCGCAGATTAACCAAAACACTTCCGATCTTCTTAAGCGTTTATTATGAACTGAACTAAACTAGAATACAATTGAGTATACGAATAGGAGTAAGGAGTGCATATAATAATAATAGGTATATAATAGTTTTGAGCGTTGTTGAGAATAACAAGAATATAATAAAGAGATATAATAATGTATAAAAGTAAACAACAACAGACTGAATAGTTCGCCTGACTCTATTTTAGAACCGTCTGTGTACCAGACTAGGTCAATTGACTTAAGTAGAGGTCAATGTTGTTCTGTTGTTCGAATGGAACAGACGATGAATACTAAGTCTTACCTTCATTGGAATGTGTATTTGAAGTGGTAGTATATGCCTACGATGACATTCAGTGCAGTGGTCAGGACAGGATTGAGCGTAGACACCCAGTCAAGCAGTTCCTAGGCTATACGTTGGACCCGTTCTAGCTATTTAACTGTAGTGACTTCGTTAGTCTTTGTCCACCAGACCACTGCCTCATAGGTAATTGCTGGTCTAACCACAAGCGAGTATAAGCAATATATCATCCGGGGCCTAAGACCCCAATTGTTACAGCAGACTCGACCCTTTTACCCTTTTAAAAGCTAACGATATTTATTAATGATAACGATAACAAATCGACTTTGAATAGTGGAGTTAGGAGTTTTGCTAATCATGCACAAGCGTTACGAGGTAGTAGTCTTTTTGTCGGAGTTACGAGGTCTGCCAGAGAACAGAATTGCAGTGGAGTTACGAGCTACACAAAAACTTAATTTAAGCTAATTTAGAGTTTTCAGGGAGATGCGAGATTTTCTAAACTAATGCGCTACAAAAGATATCATAAGATGGCATTAAAAAGTAAATTTCCCCCAAAGGTGGAGTTACGCGGTATTCTTATGACGCCGACGATATGCTGGAAGGATAAAGTTGAGCTTTGTAAGAAATGCTCAAAATTAATTTTTTTTTGTGATATATTTTATTTTTGTTCTTAAATCAGTTAATTTTTAAGTTTTTATGATTTTATGTTATATTTTCTTATTTTTTTATTTTCTATAAAAAAAAGTATGAACTGATCTCAAAAAACAGGGGTTCCAATACATTTTTCAATATAAATGCAAAAGTTTAAAAAAAAAATTTTTTTTTGATTTTTTGCTTAAAAAAAGAAATGGTCTGTTAATATTAACTATTAAAATTAACAAACATTTTGTGCACACTTTTCGTAAAAATTGGGGTTCAATATTACTTCGTCGATTGGACGAATGATTACCTCTAATGTACTAAAAAATATGATTACCTTTCTAGGCTTAAATTAGATACAGGAGACGTATTGAAACCCTAGAAGAGTATAGTCTTACTAAACATGCAGGTAATTTATGTTCTGGCCAGAAATATAGAGATATGTATGTTTAAAAAGCTCTCTTGTTTTATTAAAGTGGTCTAAAAATGCGACGAAATACCTGGTTATTGGCAAGGATCAAAACTTAGTTTTCGGTATTTAATTTGGGGTTTTCTCCAACTCTTACATCTGGAAGTGACCGAAAGAACAATACCTATCGTTGATAGAAGCTGCAGAGATAAGATTCCTTTGTTCAATTTGATGATGTGACTTGCAGGGAACGTATAAGGAACAGTCAAATACCTACGGTACTCAATATCGAGCAGCTATACTTCTTTGAAAGCAGCAGTCCATACTTCGGTTGTTTTGGTCACGTTAAACACATGTCCCCAACTCGGATTTCAAAACCGTACTATGAAATCCCTCATATCGGTCAGGCGTCGTTGTATTTCCAAGATGAGGTTGTTAGATCAAACCAATAATCTCTCCGCAACCCTTATGGGGATTGAAGGACATGATTTAGAGTCGGTGGCGGAAGATATAGATACATGGGGGTAAACTTAAGCACCCGCGACCGAGATTTTATGCAGTAAAATTTATTTTCATTAAAAACGAGGATTGATTTCAAAAAAATGTGCTAAAAACATTTTCAGTACGCTTCTTAGACACTTAGGTTTGAAATACATAAAGACAAGCTGAAGGACTTGTAACTCAACCCATGCACCTTACTTTCATCCCCACCTTTATTCACCTCCAGGACTCAGGACTTGATTTGAAAAAAAATTAATATACCTATGTATGCAATACGTATATACTAAAAGTTATCTTTATATAAGAACAGTTTTGTTTCCTATACAGCTAACTAGACTCTCTTCTCCCTCTGTATATTTCGATGATGGGTTTTTTTTTTATTTCACGCAAAAAGGCTTTTAAGTGCAGCCACTCAAAAGATACACCGTCTCTGAAATCAAAATCCTACCAACTACTAGTACTAGGACCAAAGAAAGTACAGAAGCTCAGGTGAGAAAATTACTTGCAGCAACGTATACTTGACCAAGATTGCCCGCAGCGACAGCACCAGCCGAACAAAAGGAATCCTTATGATGCGCAAAAGAGGAAAACACCTCCTCCCCTCCTTTGGTTGTATGCCTTATATAGGATTTTAATAACATTTCTTTGTTTCGAGTCTGCCCTCGGCCCAATCTCTCCATCATATTCTCGAAAGATTGACTGGGTGCTTGCTGGTGTTTAAAACGTTAGATAAAAAAAAAAAGAAAAACCTTCTCCGAATAAATGAGAAAAACTGAAGAGCGGAAAGAAGCCAAAAAAAAGTAGTCTGCTCCTGTATAGCGAATAGACAGAAAAAACAAAAACGTTTTAATTTCCCCGTGCAATAAATTGTTCGCTAAGAGCGTATTTGAAGTGCTCTCAAGGCGTGTGCTCGCGCAAAATACATTAAACCCTGTCCGTATCTTTAGCGGGAAAGCAGCAGCCTTGGTAAAAAGAATCAGCACCATTTCATAAGACAAGTCCATAAGAACGGAAGCGGAAACTTTACGCTCTGCTCAAGAGCAATTTACTCCAGCTAGAGGTGTCCTATTTTTTCTCCATATTACAAGCGAGAGGACGTGGCTAGTAAATTGAACAAAAAAGAAAAAAATTTCAAAACGAAGCAAAAATGACTATCTCTCCATCTTATTGGGTATCTTCGTGAAATCCCCATCCCCTATATGGTCTTTGTTGGGGCACACTATTTTAATCATTTCATATAGCTAGCTCTTCCAATGGAACGAGCCAAGCGTATTTCTTTCAGAAACGAAAAGACAATGCAATGGAATCCTGCAGAAGTCCGAACAAAAGCATTTCCTTTCCATATCCTTGCCTACATCCTCAATCCCATGCGCATCCATTGTCAGTTTCATTTCTCATCTTGAGAAATTTAATGGATGGCCAGCTACGGCCCTCCTAAGCGGAATTCGAATGGAGTCTGCATTCGCACATAGTGCGGAGTCGCTTTTATTGTAAGTTAAGTCTATACAATGCTCGTGTTGGAATCGTTTGTCGATTTGCTAGTCTACTGTTGAATATCCAGGAAATGAAGGAACTTTAAAGCAAAGGACACTTGAGCAATGTCATTGAATGTGATAAGAGATGAATCGTTGGAATTCCTTTTAAACATTTCAGGTGATGTACATTTATTTGCATTGCTCTCCTGGGCAAAGAATCATGATCACGATCAAAAAAAAATTCTTCTCCGTTTGAAGGACGATTGCCATATTGTGTAGATGAAGTGTTCTAATGCGATTATTTTGTTATTGAGTAGTGAATTTGTATACGGTTTAACGAATTATGTATTTTTATTGTCATGGAAAGCGAATGGAAAATCATTTGTTGAGAGTTATCGGGGTGAGAGTACAGAGATAAAAAAAATCACAAAAAGGGTAAGATTACGCTAGATTTTATTTTCATAAAAAACTGGGGGACAAATCCACAATCTTTTAATAAAGTTACCTTAGAAGAAACAATTCCTTCAGCATCTGAGCTTTCTAATTGCACCAGCCCAAGAAAGTTAAAATTATTTTGTGGTCACTACTACTGCTAAAATAGTTAACCACCACTCCGAGTTTTTTTTGGCTGTTATCTGTCGATTCTTACCGACATGTAGTTTCATGCCGTTTACACACGTTAAATATCTATGTGAAAGCAGAAATTTTACACGGACGTTCCCTTTATGATGTATACAAGAAATAAGGAAAGATATTCTGAAATTCAATTAATTAAAGGCATACCTACCTACAAGGGGGTTCAAAGTTTGTAAGGGCCATTTTTATTTTTCATCCGATTCACTTCAAACTCGGTTTGTGTACCTACTTCATAAGAAATAAAGAAAATAAATTCCTTCAGTGTAATGTGTATTTGTTAAATAAAAATCTCTATATATATAAAACAAAGTGGAAAAAACTGTTTCCCTCTGTCGCCCGTAATTTTCAACCGATTTTATTAATTTGTTTTAAATGTCGGTAATTATGGTGATTAGGTGATAGGCTAAACAAATTCAAAATCGGATAATGGGTCGTGGCACCTCCCATACAAAGAAAACACTCAAAGTCATATACATATCTCGAAAACCAAAGAATCAATTGAGATCAAACTTACAGATAATCTTAGGTATTGGCCCTAGAGTGCTTCTGTGAAGATTTGTCAAAGTTGGATAAAGGGGTGTGGCACCTCCAATACAATAAATTAAAACATTGCCGCCGAAAATAAATAAAATAAAATAAAAAACAAGTAAAAGTGTTGTCATCGGCCTGGCCGATGCTTTGATACCCTCCACTGCATAAAAGTCATGCAAAATGTTTGCCATGCGAGTTAGTATGGTAGGTAGCAGAACTACTTTCAATACCAACCTGACGACGGTTACAAAAAGTCCTCTCACAAAATTTCATTCACCTAAGTCGATTCGTTTGGACGCTATCGTGCTTTCAACAGACACATATATATGGGTCAAATATTGGCTTTGTATGGGAGGTACCACAACTACTTGACCGACATAGCCCATTTTCAATACCAACCTGGCGACGTAAAAAGAAGTCGTCTCACAAAATTTCATTCGCCTAGGTCAATTCCTTTGGACGCTATCGTGCTTTCAACAGACAGACAGACGGACAGACAGACAGACAGACAGACAGACAGACAGACAGACAGACGGACATGGCTAAATCGATTCAGAATGTGATCCTGATTCAGAATATTATACTTTATAGGGTCTCCGGTGAATCCTTCTTGGCGTTACAAACGTAATGGCAAAGTGAATATACCTTCCTGTGGAGGGTATAATAAAAAAACAACAACAGGCCTGGCGAAGCTGGCGGGGGTTCAGCTAGTAAATTATATTTATCTTACAGGCAAGAAATATTATGCACAGTTTACAAATTAAAGCAACAATTTTAAAAACGTAACAATTTAGATATAAGATATCTACTGCTACTCCAATGATATTACAATGATAGTTTTAGTGCTGATAAAGAAAAAAAGTATACAAAAAAAATGTTTAAAAAATCGAGTTTTCGTCAAAAAAGTTTAGAAAACTCGTAGATGCATTCACACCGAACACCAACTCGTTTTCGTTTGACGTTAAGCTGTGAAACTAGCTATAAAATGTTTGTGGCGACTAGGCTGTTATTTTAGGTACTAAACTTCGCTCGTGTTGACATAATATACAAACAAAATTATTTTAGCTACTTGATAATCGTTGACTTATGGTTAAATGCATAAAATAATTAACATAAGCAACAATCAAAATCAAAACATCTAAAAAAATCATTTAGTTGTGGCAGGTAGTGCTGCCGTTCTAAAATTATAGAAAAACTGAATGATTTGCTCTTTATGGTGCAAAGATAACAAGAGATCCCACATTTGTAAACAAAAAAACTAGAAGACCCAGTTTCCGGCTTGGTGTGAATAGGGTATAAGCTCATATTATTTATACGTAGGTTATACATTTGGGAATTTCTGTTCGGTATATTACCACTTTGTTTAAAACACTCTCTTAAGATTTTAAAAACATATAAATGTCTGATTGGTAGAATTTGTAACGCTTTAAATAAACAGAAACTTTCAGCAAATCCAGCGCCAGTTTTACAATTTTTTGGGCCCTAAGCCTTTACAAAATATGGTGCCCTATTTTATATTTACTTTTACTTATTATCTGGTAAATAGTGTCTATTGACAATGGACCTTACCAATAATCATTTTTAATCATGAACTTATATATTTTGACGGCCACAATAGATAATTTTAAATGAAAATATTCACCATTGTGAATGCCTAGACACTAAAAATGATTTCATTAGTATTCGATACGTTCCACTAAATCTGGCCGTCGACTTTAAACCACAACCAGTAGCTGGGACACGTCAAATGTAACGCTTGACAAGTTTGTTGTGCAAGTGTTTTTATTTAGGATTTAAAAAATAAGTTTGTCTGCATTGCCCATTTTGAATATACTTATAAGGTGTTTCGAAGTTAAGTCTCAATACTTTGGGAAATGATTCATGGGTATAATGTAAGAAAAATAGTTCTACAGTTCAATGTGAATATAATTTGCTAAGAATTTAAGAAAAGGCTTACTTTGGTGTAGGCACCTTGACCCAAGATAACAAAAAGAGTTCAGCAGTGTATAAACAAGTGACGAATATCTCACATATTCTTCTTTACCATCAGTGGATCCCCGTAAATTTGCAAACCGTTTTCCAATTCACATAAACTTTCTATAGATGTTCGCATTTTCTTCTTTTATTATTCCCTGACGATTCCTAGATTGACATTCGCACCTAAGCCAAGCATTTAACACGATATTGGTGAGGTGTCGCTTGGGATTCTCAAATGAACTCGCCGGCGAACATAATCTTCTTCCGGGGAACTCAAAGCGAACGAAATGCGAATTGTAGTATTTTTGGGGTACAGTGATAGATTTAAAAAAAATATATATTCAGAAATTGTGGTAGATCTAGCATTTTGCGGCTAGAGTTAGACACATAAATGCATAGTCGCATAGTTTATGTCTATTTATAAAAAAAAAACAAACCAAACGAAAACTGCAAACTATGAAAAATGTATAGGTATTACTATGAATGCCTAAGACATTAATCTGTATTTAAACATTTAGAAGAATTTGGTGAAGTTTTGTTTTAACCCTTCTGTCAATTATAGCTTCTTATACCTTCCCGTCAAACACAAGGTCTGGTCAGACCTGCACAGCCACACATTTTGCATAAAAATAAAAGTGACAAAACAGAGAATATAAAAGAACTTATTTCTTTTTTAAAACCCTCGATTTCTATAAACCACGGATTCTTCATTCGCTATCCTTTCTGCAGTGTTACCAACGACATGACTGACACAAAAGAATGAGAAAAAAATGCATGCATCGAATAAAATCATAAAAAATGCATAATTTGAATGATTTGTGCGGAAGGTGCATGAATTGACAAACTCTATACTTTATCTAAGGGTTTACGGTATACCTACGGATTACCAAACCACAGAACAATACGTGTTGACTCTATCATGGAATTTCAAGAAGCCGTGGCCATTGTTTCTTAGAGAAAACTCGGTTCAAAAGTCGGAAAGGTTTGGCCAGACCTTATAGTTGACGAAAAGGGTATAATCATACGAACCTCGATCCTTGTTATGCATTCAAATACAGTTTTACACTCATAGATAAACGCTACATCGTCTGCAAATACAGTTGAGGTTTCCAGTCGTCCATCATGTGTCTCCAAATATAACAAATCGCCGCTCATCTTCTTAAGGCATTACCCTTCGCCAAACTTTAAGCACAGTTTTTAAACTGAAGACTGGAAATATTGGCATAAGCTGAAGATTGTCAATAATATAATGCCTCGTGTCAACCTACCGAGTTTTTTAAATGAAATGAATGATTTTTCAAGGTCTAGGACAATATGACATAATATTTTAATAAAAATGCATACAAACACAATTGGATGTAAGTAGGCTCCTATAGGAGACTTGTAATGTAGGTACCTACTTACCTACCTAGGTACATACATACATTTTTTTTATCAGTACATACACAAGGAAGAGTTTTCTGTTGCGACTAGTGATTCTTTATTAATCACAAAAACTGCATTAACCCAGTTTGGTTAATATTGACAATTTCCCCCATTTGCTTGTCACCCTATAGCGAAAGCTAATAATAATAACCAACTATACCAGGTCCCAACTGACCATTTCCGGCATTGGCCGTTAACATAGATTTATTTCCAAAGTGGACAATGAATGAATGAATTAAACCACAACAGCTCTAGGTACATTAGAGGGACTTAAACTCCCTGAACAATGTCAATTGCGCAGCAAGCATTGACATTTGGTGGTGGTGGACCACCTGAATGCCTTTACAATCACAACTGCCAGCTAAAACAGAGATTGACTAACCGCAGTGCATTATAGTTATGTGTATACCGAAATGTCCTCACTCTTGGGAAATAAACCAAAAACAACAAACTAGCATTATGACAGCGCAATTATTACATCATAAGCTCGATGCCGCAGTACAACGACTGTTACACCTGTTGAGGTGGTATTGACATCTCAACAATTTTTATGTAATTACAACTTGTCCATGTCCTGATTTGGATTCTGTTTTTGAAAAATGCAATTATCCCAAAACAAAGAACAAATAATTGATATGTCCAAATAACATGGTTCGGATTGTGTTAGCATTGAGGTAGATGTTGACAAATTGACGGGAAACCACAGAAATAATTATACCGATGACATTTACCTGTCCACATATTGTGTAAGGGTTACTTTAGTGACTTTTGGAAACATGTATGATGTGCACAAATAAACTAATGAATCCGGATAAAGTTTTTGTTCAAGCAGTAAGTTTGTTCTTTGGTTGTACATTGTATAAATTCGAAAAACACACAAAATACACAAACGAAAGGTTCTGAGAAGTAAAGGGTAGTGTGCCTTATACGGACCTGTTGTACCAACTTTATAACTTGATAGGCTTTCGGGCCTATTTCATCTCTGCCTCTGTGTGTTGTATTTCCACGAGGAGTTTGTTAAGGACAAGGTTGCAGAGTAGTGGAGAGAGGACCCCTCCCTGAGGAGTTCTCAGTTGTGCTTTTCTTTTGATGAAGCTACCTTCATGTTGTAACTAGCAAGGTACTATCTACCGAGCACTTAGTGAAGTAATTTGTAATTCTTGAGTTTTGAGTATGAACGTTGTTAGCCTGACCGGTCTTAGATCTTTATGAAAAAAGCGCTTGAGTTTCTCTACTTTTGGTATGAAGACCGCACCCTTACCTCAAAGCAAACACTAGTATCCATCAATATCAAATGTTATCTAGTCCTGGGGACTTCCATCGATCGAAACTGTAATTTTCTCGTTGATTAGGAGTTGTAATTATTGTCTGTGGTGCAGTGACCGGTGGAAGGGTAAGAACTAGTTGACATTCTTTGCAATTTTTCTCGCATATAGAACTATACTTAGTGAAAGTCTTATATCCAAAACCCAGATACATTGAACATTTCTCTCTCCTTTAATCCGTTCTAAAATATGCCACCTTACTGCCAAAAAATTGCAACAACCTTAAAGCTTGCCTTTGACTAAATTCTAATCCATCACCCATTTCACACTTCAATTCATTTGCCTGCTATCTATCACCATATGCAGACGAACATAAGGAATTCTGATTTTACTCCCTTTGCTATCGCTTTTCTATATAATCCACTATGGATATGGACTATGGAGTAAGTACTATCATATCATTACTCCTCTCATTGTTTTCACAGCTTGAGAAGCAAACATCGATCCCACAAAGATGAAGAAAAAAAAAACTAAAAAAGAAGCAAACATGCTTTTGCTCCTGCATTCTAGGGCTCCTGCTGAGAGTTTAACAACCACAAATGAATCCTAGAAAATATATAGATATTTCTAAAACGACTCCTGCATACGGATGCATGCGCACATATAGTAGAGTAGCCTCTTGGGGCTAAACGAAGATTTCAATAAAAATAAACCTGGCAAATGGGAAGATTACTACCCCACACCGACTGGATATGCATGTATTTAGTAGATGTGGTTTTATTTGAGGAGTCATCGTCGTATCAATGCGGGGTGGTTGCTCCTAGGAGACTCAAGATAGATTGTTGACGAAGACCGAATGTAGAAAACAATGCATGCATATTTCCCTCCACTCAAAGATCAAAGCAGAATGAAAATTTCAAGAGACTTCATTAGCATTTCCATCAACTTACTGTTGATTAATGTGGGAGCATCCTGTGGGGTTATGTTGATGCCAGGCAAACAAGCCACTCCTTGTAATCCATTTTCGTGTCGATAGAGTATGCAAGACAGACTTTTAGTTGAACGTCCGATAAAGTCGCCAACAATGCCCTGTCTAAGAGTAGATATACTTCTTTCGAATATATGGGATAAACGAAATTGTTCCACTCCATTCCTTTCAAATCCGTCAAATGTCATGGTTCAATCCTTTTTTCCTCGGGTTGCAAATGGTCAAACAATTGAATGAGGGTCTTGATTGAGAACGCCAACAAGCGTACCATCTTAAGGTTGTGCGAATAGCTTGATGGTCCGCTCTTATCGATGATGGTAATGGATTTGGTACTCCTATGTCCTGTTTTCGAGTATAGGTATGGGTATGGGTGATTTCGTTTCATTCGAAAACCTACCCCTCTTGATATTCATTCCTTTCAAGTGGCAATAATGCAGAGCCATCCAATGTCCATTGTCCACCCATACAGTGTTGTATATGTATCCGGTTTCTTTTAATATTTTCTCATTTACCTTCTTTTTGTTTTGTTTTTATAGTTGTTGTCCTTGTTCTAAGCCGTACTATACGCTCAAGGGGTGGGACTGGATGAGTTTGTGTTTATTTTTGCCCTCATAATTGTGGAATTCTCTCGTTAGAATAACATCTTTGACCATGAATTGCAGTTGCCTTGTTATTCTTGGTTGGGATTCCACTCTACCTACATGTTGTTCTTTCCCTCGAGGGGGTGTGTTTGGTGGAGAGCGGTGGCATTGTGTTCATTATGTTTGATTTATGAGAGCGAAGAAGTTTTGGACAAGACAAATTGTTGGCGCTAACAAAAGTGAAACAATTAAGCGATCCTTTTTTTTTTGTGCGTTAGCAAGGACTGATGCTGAAATGGAAATTGAAGATGTTCGAAAGGTTGACAGGGGTAGAACAGATTATTTTTCCATTGAATGGTAAGAATATGGAAAGAAAAAATGATTTATGAACGCTTGGAGGAATATATGGATTTTGGCTAAGTTATTGCTTTTCTACAAATGTGTTCTGTGTAAGAATATAGTCGGGATATAATCATCGATATATAAATGATGGAGGAGATTGCTTAGCAAATGAGATTTAAATGTTTTCGAGAAAACTGATGTATGTTTGTGACGTAACTCAGGTCAGCATCACACCAAAGACGGGGCGCAGTAGCTCAGTGTTTATTGTTCTTTACTACAGTTCGACACAACAAATGTCAAACAATAAGAGCGCATAATTGTCTCGGGCTGTCTCAAGCCTCCTGAATATAGCCTTTTGAGGGAAAGAATGTGACTATAGGTAGGCCTAAATGGTTACCTTTATTGGACTGATAAATATGTATGTGAGCACATTTAAATAAAAAAAAACATTCCACAACAAACTACATTATATCCACTACTGAAACTCATTGTATCGAATCACTCATACATGGGTTATTATTGTACTTGTGTATGAGTCTTTTACTTTAAATATGACATATGAGCCAGCTGGCGACTCTCATCTCCAAACAAGAGGTCGTCAGGCGGTCTCAGTCACAATCTGACAGTACAGTAGTACAGGCCGTATAGTCGTAAAGTCCAGTAAAGTAGAGACTAATAATCGTATAGTTAATAGTACAGTACAGAATAAAGAATTAACAATAGTCGGGTTTTTATATATTTTCCCGACTTTAAACAAAAGTCGCCGTGTTTTATTTCCGCCTTATACATTGGTCCACGTCGAGCCGGATCTTAGAATCAGTGCAATAAAAATATATATATCCTATTAAAAAGTGTAAAAAGAAATGAAACCTGCAATTCTGTGTTCGTGTACAGTGTTAGTAAAGGTTATAAAAAAGTGGTACAGAAAATAGTGCAAAGTACAGGCTCCCATCAGTAAAAAACCATAAATTATACATATATATGTGTATTCCCTTTTGAACAATAAAATGTCCAAAAGACGACGAACACGAGTGCAAAGTGCGACGTTGCCGATATTTTTGTGCGAGTTGGAGCAGGCCGCAAGTTGACACATCAGCAAAAACAACACACAAAATAACGAAAGAAAACAGTACAGGCAGTGAGTGAATCTATTTTTAGCCTCACACACAAAAAAGAAGAGTGAAGAAAAGAAAAAGGCATCGTATAGGTTTACTTGCAAAAACAAAAAAAAAAGGTACAGTACAGAAGGTATACGAAAAGTTTCCACTGGTCGCCGCGTCGACGGCAGCCAGGTGGCGAAAGAGAATACGAAAAGGAACAAAAAAAAAAAAAAACAAGCAAAAAGTACAGGGTAAGTGATATGACATCATCGTATAGGCAAGGCATTATTAGTTGTGAACTCAACGTGAGCGGTGTTAAAACAAATATCAATATCAAAATTAATTAATTTAGCTAGAAAATATCTTTTGTGCAAACAACTGGTAAGTACAGAATGTACAGAGTGTTTCATTAAATGAATTGTATAGATTGTACAGGAAATAGTTCTAGAAAGTGGTGCAAATTGTTTTAGTATAGAGTCAAAATAAAAACATGTTGTTCAAGTGAAAATACAAGAACACATCTTTTAGTGAAAATGCAAGAACATATTGTTCAGTGCAGTCAGTGAGCGTCGATGACGTTTAATGTCAATTACGTGCACAACTGCTGAGGCAGTGTGACACAGAAAATTATTGGCATGTATAGATAAAGTGTACAGTGAATTCATAGAATTTGTATAGGAATATGTGTACAGTGAGCTCAAAGAATTTGTATAGGCACATAGAAGAAATATAGTGATCACTATGAGGTAGTAGAGGAGTGTACAGTGTATAGTGTAGTGTACAGTGAAAGTTATAGGTTTGTAGAGGAATTAAAAAGCATGCTTGTCAGGTAGTCATTAAATTAAAGTGGCTAGTATAGGATGTTAGAATTCCACGCTCAATAAAGCTAGCACAAGATGCAAAAATGCTGAGTGATAGGAATAGGGTACAGGATATGACATGTCAGTATAGTTATAAGTATAGGTGTACAGGCAAAACAAACGCACAGAGTCAGAGCAAGGAATATATTCACATTGCAGTACAGGTTAAAGAATTGTGTAGACTGCACATGCGGGCTCAATCAAGATGTCCACAGCAAGTCGAAATTCGCAAGTGTACAGAAAATAATTGTAAAGAGTAAAACAATAATTTGCATCCACTAGAACGAATCAGATATTAAAGTACAGATCGTACAGTACACGCTCCAATGAGGGGTGTTCTCTCATACAAGTACAGGTTATAATGGAATTATCTTTTCTTTCTTCCCAAGCTATTTCGACGAATCGAGATGGAAGCTATTCAAGCCAAAGCGACGGCCCATACCATCAGCATGGCGCGCAAGTTTGCGGAGGAGGAAGCAGCCGCAATTTCCTATAAAAATGCGGAACTGCGCCTCAAGACGGTACAGGATGACTGGCAGAGCTTTTGCAAGCTACATGAAGTTCTGCTAGCCGAAGCGAAAGGTGATGCTGTGATCACATGCGTCGACTTCAAAGAGTCAGTAAAGGAGGACTATTTGTGGGCGTGCGCAGCGTTAGAGGACAGAATGGAGGAGCTGCGTCCTAAGGTACAGGACAACGTACAGGGTACAGGAGTACAGGAGGTACAGAGTACAGGAATAAGAGTACAGGTGGACATGCCATTCCAACAGCATGATCTAAAGAACACTTGGGGTGAGTTCGATGGGACTTACACCAAGTGGTTAGGATTCCACGATAAGTTTACTGCGGCCATTCACGACAACGACAAGGTCGCACCAGCCTATAAATTCGCGTACCTCCAGAAGTCGCTCACTGGAAGCGCCGCCAGGACCATGGGGGAGTGGCGGCTGACTGCCAATAACTACAACGAGGCTTGGGAGAGGCTCAATGAGATCTACGATCAGAAATATCTGATCGGGCGCGACCATCTGCGCCAGTTGTTACATCTTCCTAAGCTCAGTGGTCTGCCGTCAGCCAGTGACCTCCGAAGGATGGCAAATACGACGCACGAGGCTATGCGTCAGTTGAAGGCATTAGGACTGCCAGTAGAGAACTGGGACTTCTTCGTTGTACACATTTTGTGTGAGAAGCTGGACCAGGAGATGGCTCGTCAATGGGAGCTCCAGCGCGACTCCGACCAGCCAAAGTTGTCAACGATGCTGCGGTTCATTGACAAACAGGCAGCTGCGTTGACCAACGTGACAGACGCTCGTAAAGGAAGTACAGGCCGTACAGACGTAGAGGAGGCTGCTAGACAAGCTGCAGCCAGAGCAGGTCCAGCACCCAGAGGCAAAGTACAGGACAGGGCGACCACCTCCAAAGGTGCTTCTAGGAGCTCCGGTCGTCCTCCATGTGAGGTATGTGGAGAGAACCACCAGATCTGGGACTGTCCGGACTTTGCCGCTCTCTCGTTCAAAGGCAGAAAGGACTTCGTAGAGAGGCGAGCAATTTGCCCAAATTGCCTAAAACATGGGCATAAAGATAACAATTGCTTCCAGAGAGGTTGTGCCCGCTGTCCAGGGGCTCCAAAGCACAACATCTATTTGTGCCCATCAAGGGAAGTCAACAAACATGTGCTACCAGCCATACGAGTACAGGCAAAGGAAGAGGGCGAAAACCAGTACAGGGCTCCGGCACCAGCTCCAGCACCGGCTCCAGCTCAGGCTCCTACCAGGGGTAGGGCAAGGCGAGCAACCAACAGGTTGAAACAGGATTGACTAGACAGGCAACAGTATAGGCACGTACAGAGGAGCAGTTATATGGACGTACAGACAGACGATAAAGATGAAGAGGCAGCCGAGATTTTGTTTGCAGCCAAGCTGCAGACGCTGAACAGCAAAATTGGCGAGCTGAAAGTAGAGGAAGCAACGTTAAACCAGCAGTTGCAGAAATTATCAAGGAAAAGAAATGTACAGGAAGGTATAGGAGAAAGAGTCCAAAATGTAGTGCCAAGAAAATTGCGTAAAATAAATAATAAAGCATATGTACAGTCTATTGATTTCTCGAAGCAGGAGGGTTCCTTGATCCCAACTGCTATGGTAAAGGTTGCATTTGATGGCCTGATGCATGGGCCCTTTCGTGCAATGTTAGATACAGGGTCCCATCTAAACCTGATGGTGGACAAGCTGAGAAAGGAGCTAAGGATTCCTACTAAGAATGCAACTGGGAAACTAGTTGGCATTGATGGCGCTCCCTTTGCAATTACACGCAAGGCCATGGTCAAGGTCTTTCCATGGTTTGCTTCAAGCGCTACGGAACCGCATGCAATAGTACCCGTTTGGTTCATGCCAGAAGAGAGCCAATGGCAACCAATCCTGCCAACCGGCACAGTACAGATAAATAGAAACACTAAGACTTCTCTGGTCAGATATGCCGATCCGGAATATTACAAGCCGGGTCCGGTGAGCCTCTTGTTGGGGGTAGATTTCTTTGCGAAATCAGTTATAGCAGTATCACCAAGAGAGTCAGATGGTATTGCTCTGCTGGAGACATCTCTCGGTACAGTCGTTCTAGGTGCCAATAATGAAAGTTGCGACAACAAAGCCAATGCTTGCGCAGCTATCAGTTTAGCAAATGATGAGCAGTTGGACCAACTGCTGAAGAGGTTATGGCAGATGGATCAGGTGGATACGTGTTCCAGTCGTACAGAGGAAGAAGAGCTTGTAGAGCAACATTTTGTACAGACACATCATCGTGGTGAAGATGGTGTATTTGTGGTGAAGATGCCACTGAAAGAAGGGTTCGAGAAGATGGGTAGTTCAAGAGAAATCGCATTGCGCAGATTTATGTACCTGGAAAACAAGTTAGAGAAGTGCGTACAGTTGAAGGAAAACTACATCAAGAAAATGCGTGAGAGCATTCAATTAGGTCATGTACAGGTTGTGAACAGAAAAGCAAACACAGGCGCTGTGGTATATCATATACCCCACCACTGTATAGAAAAGAAGTTTCGTATAGTCTATGACGCAAGTTGTCGTACAGATAAAGGCATATCATTAAACAATGTACAGATGTTAGGTGAAAAGCTGCAGAGAGATCTGCATGAGATAATAATGCGTTTTAGAAGGCATCGCATTGCAATATGCGGGGACATAAAGAAAATGTTTAATCAAGTTAGGCTCAGTACAGATCAATGGGACCTGCAACGCATCTTTTGGAGAGAGAGCAGGCAGGATCCATTACGAGAATATTGGTTGACCGTCGTCACATTTGGTTTGACGTCGTCAGCGCATCTAGCAGTCAGATCATTGGTACAGGCGGCAAGAGAGGCACAGTCAGAATTTCCAGAAGCAGCCAATGCAATCGAAAATGACTATTACATGGACGATTGCACCACAGGCGAGTCAGACGAGACTAAGGCAATAAAATTAGCCAAAGAAATGTACAGGATATTAGAAGGTGCCGGTTTCGAATTATGCAAATGGAAGTCAAACTCCTCTAGATTCATGGAAGAGATGAATGCTGGCACTGGTGAGGCGTCAATGGTGTTTTCGGGGGAGGAGAAATCATCCATTCTAGGACTAAAATGGCTAATTAGTTCGGATCAATTCACGTATGAAGTGAAAACACCAAAGTTAGACGGCATTCTCACCAAGAGAAAGATTGTTAGCTGCATAGCTCAGCTTTACGATCCTAATGGGTATATATCCCCAGTCACGATCATAGGCAAGATCATGATCCAAGACATTTGGAGATTGAGTACAGGATGGGATGATCGCGTACCCATAGAAATAGAGTACAGGTGGAAAGAGTTATGGGAAGAGATAACTCTTTTAGAAAAATTCCGTATAGACAGATGGTTAGGTACTTCAAGAGAGTCAGACGTACAGATACATGGTTTTTGTGATGCTTCAAGCACAGCTTATGGAGCAGCCATTTACATTCGTACAGTGCATACAGATGGTACAGTTACATGCAAATTATTAGTGTCAAAGACACGTGTGGCGCCGTTGAAGACAGTATCCATTCCGAGGTTGGAATTGGCGGCTGCGGAGCTGCTGTCCAGACTACTAGTACAGGTGAGAGAATCAATGGGGTTGCAAGATGCATCCTACTTTCTATGGACCGATTCCATGGTCGTATGGTATTGGTTAAGGAGACTCCCATGTGATTTAAAAACATACGTAGCGAATCGGGTCTCGTCGATTCAGTCAAACACAGAGGTGAGATGCTGGCACTATGTCAACACGAAAGAGAATCCAGCCGATTTGCTGAGTAGAGGTGTAAAGCCGTCAGCGCTAATAAACAATAGATTATGGTTGGAAGGCCCAACATGGCTTCGATCACCACAGGCGGAGTGGCCAATAAGAAACGTAGTAAAGGGCACGTCAGTAGAGGTGCAGAGTGAGATGAAAGTGTTTGCAGTTATGACAGTTCAACCGCCGTTGTGTATAGGTGCAAGGCATTCAACCAATAGAGTATCGTTGTTCGAGTACACAAATAAATTGGAAAAGCTAGTAAACATAGTCAGCTATATGGTCCGGTTTATAAACAACTGGGCAGTCAGGCCGACCTTTAAGATAAGGGCGAGTAGAGGAGGGACAGGTGTAAAGGAGCCAACATTAGAGGAAAAGGCGTATGCAATGACATACATCCTGCGTAAATCACAGGAAGAGGTGTACAGTAGAGAGATAGCAGCATTAAAGAACAGTACAGATCTACCCGAGAGAAGCAAGCTGGAACCACTTAAACCATTGTTAGATGTTAGAGGCTTGCTGAGAGTAGGTGGAAGGCTGGACAGAAGCAACAATTCGTATGAAATGAAGCATCCAGCCATAGTTCCAGATGGATCCAGATTAGCATGGCTGATCATAGATCATGCACACCGCACAACAAAGCATGGTGCAGTACAGGTTATGATGCAGTTCGTGAGGCAGAAGTATTGGATTCCAAAACTTCGTAGCGAGGCAAGGAAATATTTGCACAAATGCGTCATTTGCGCCAGATATAACTACAAGTTAGAATATCAGCTGATGTCAGAGTTGCCAGCTGACAGAGTACAGACAGGGAAGCCGTTTCTACACTGCGGTGTTGATTATGCAGGCCCGTTAGAGATGAAAGTCATCAACAGGCAAGGAGATCAAGTCGCTAAGTCCAAATGCTGGGTCGCAATCTTCGTGTGCCTGAAGACTAGAGCAGTGCACATCGACCTAGTGACAGATTTGACATCGTTAGCTTTCATAGCTTGCTATGAACGCTTTATAGCACGTAGAGGCAGATGCGAACGCATGTATAGTGATAACGGGACTTCGTTTGTCGGAGCATACAAGGAGTTAAAGAGAGCTATAGAAAAATGGTCGGACAAGAGAGCAATGGCTCATCTTGGCAGTAAAGGTACAGAATGGCGCTTCATGATTCCAGCAGCACCCCATCAAGGAGGAATCTATGAAGCCGCAGTAAAGTCGATGAAATATCATCTAAAAAGGATAGTAGGGTTAAAGGTGCTACCATATGAGCAGCTCTTAACACTACTGGTACAGGTAGAAGCGATACTGAACTCGAGGCCAATCCATCCCTTGAGTGATGATCCAGATGACGTACAGGCACTTACCCCTGGGCATTTCCTAGTGGGCGAACCGATGATTCTTCCAATTCCGTTCGATACCAGTCAGCAACCAAGTACAGTCGGCGTGAGGCTTTGGAAAGACCGTCAGAAAATGTTAGGCCACTTTTGGGAAAGGTGGAGTACAGACTATTTGACCACTCTTCAGCAAAGGAAGAAGTGGCGTAGAGACAAGGAGCCGTTGAAGGTTGGCCAGCTGGTCACATTGGCTAACGAAGGTTTCCCACCAGCGCACTGGGCGCTTGGTAGAGTATGTGAGCTCATCACCAGCAAGGATGGGCTGGTACGATCCGTAGTTGTACAGACCGAGACAGGAAGGCTGAAACGTCCAGTACAGAAGATCTGCATAGTTCCGGTGGAAAGCTGCAGTAATCAGTAGAATGTGTAGTATAGTAATTCGAGTTTACTTATGTAAAAAATTGTAAAGAAAATTATGAATTTTGCTGGCACTGTATCGAATCACTCATACATGGGTTATTATTGTACTTGTGTATGAGTCTTTTACTTTAAATATGACATATGAGCCAGCTGGCGACTCTCATCTCCAAACAAGAGGTCGTCAGGCGGTCTCAGTCACAATCTGACAGTACAGTAGTACAGGCCGTATAGTCGTAAAGTCCAGTAAAGTAGAGACTAATAATCGTATAGTTAATAGTACAGTACAGAATAAAGAATTAACAATAGTCGGGTTTTTATATATTTTCCCGACTTTAAACAAAAGTCGCCGTGTTTTATTTCCGCCTTATACACTCATACTGCCATACGAATTTTAGGTTATCACCTCTAAACTCCACAACCGCTCCCAGATTAATCAAAATAATTCCAAAGCATGTAATTATAATATAGTCTGGAAATTTGTAGACGGCATCCACTGGATGAAATCTATTCAAGCAGACTCAACATATTATGTAAGTACCTAACTGACCTCTTATCTAGAGTTTTCATTCAATTATTTGATAAGTTCTATTCGGTTAAGGGATTTTCAGTTTTGTTTTCCCCTTTTAAGAGGTTTGTAATCTGTCTACATTCGAGTAGCTGTAGGCTAAGATTATTCTATATGAGCAGTTAAAAATATATTTACTTTTATAATGCAACTTTGTCGACATAGATTTGTTTTCGTATGTCCTTTGTAAATAAAAGTACCTAACCTACCTATAAAATTGTCTATGGCTTTCACAAATTCTGGATAATGGGCACCAATTCGTTTTTTAGAACAATAATGAAACAAAATGTGAACATTATTCGTTGCACTTACTGTAGCATGATGGCTGACGTATTGATGACATATTATAGAGCAGTCACATCGTTATGGGTTGTAAAAATGTACAAAACTTATGAACTCAAATCTAGACTAAGCAAGTTTTGTACCAAATCCCTATCAGTAACAGTGTCGTGGCCGACAGATAAAATAAATAGCAACAGCTGAACGTAGAGTCATAAAACTTTGGGGTTGTATTCAAGGGGTTTCTGAATGTGACTCACGCGCCTTTTTTAAGGGGCTCTTTATATTGTTACGAAAATTAAAACTGCACTTAAATTACAACAAAATTAATAATCTTTAACTTAACCTCGCGCAACCACGTTTCTTTTTCTTCTCTTCTCTAGTCCGTTTTTTTAGCAGATGTCATTCGGCCGGAAAAGTTGGCAGATGTAGTTCAGCCGGTCAGTTTGGGAAACTGAATTTCTCACCGGGGCTTTAGATGGGATCAAAAATCATTACAATATAAAACACTACCTCATATAAACTATAAAACGTTTTATCCTGATTGGTGATCTTTCCCCAGCCCAAAGAGCTAGGAAGTTGAACTTTTTAAACAAATGTGCCTCTTTTATAGCCAAAGTGATATACGTGATTTGTGGAAATTTGAGATCCTGGTGAGGGAATAGTGGGCCGGGGGTCAAAGTTTGTGTGGGTAGATTCTCATTTTTTATTCGATCGATTTAAAACTCGGTTTGTGTAGTCTCTAAAAGCAAAGTTTCTCTGATTTTGGAAATTTTGGTTGGAGCCCGATCTATTAGCGATTAGAAAAGGAGGATTCAGTTTTTATTTTAATACATACTTTCGTAATAGTGGGCGCAGTAGCGCAGTGTTTAGTGTGCTGGACTACTGTGCGAGGGATCCCAGGTTCGATCCCCGGAAAAACCCAAATTACATCTTAAAGTTTTTTCTACTGCGCCACCTCTCGCGAACGTCTGACAAACATCCGAGAGTATGACTGTCATGAAAAAGCTTCTCAATTTAGCCGTTCGGACTCGGCATAAAATTGTAGGTCCCTTCCATTCGTCCCAAAAATTGAAACTCACACAAAACGAATGGTTGCGAGAAGCAAGGCCTTGGGTGTCACCCGCCTGTTGCGCCATCTATTTATTTATTTATTTATTTTTTACTTCCGTAATAGGGGCGAAGTCACAGATAATTGCTATTTACTTATAAACTTAGTCGTTTTGACTTAAACGTTGACATTCTAATCCCATGAAACCCGTTTTAGGGGCAATCACATTAAGGGGTAAGTACATGGAACTCTCACCTTACCAAAACTATTGACAAAGCCAGGTTATCCTTATATGGACCAGCAAAAGTCTACTCGGTAAAAACTGGGAACTTAACCCCAAAATAACACTGTGGATATATACGGCAATAACAAGACCTATCATCACGTGCAGCCGCCGTTTGGTGGTATAAAGCAACGCAGAGGTCAGCACAGGCTAAACTCAACAAAATACAGAGATTAGCATTTGTCTGCGCAACTGGAGCGATGAAAACTGCACCAACAGCTGCACTTGAGGTTATCCTAAATATCCCATCACTTCATCTAGAACTCATGACAGAAGCAATGGTTAACGCTTATACGCTCATCACAGAAGATGAATCAAATTCCAACATAGTCCACACTGATATCCTACAAGAATTCAGACAAAATGAACTACTTGGAATAAATTTGACAGACAAATGTCTATGACGCTATAACTTCCGACACAACTTTAAGGTTACATTCCCAGACTGTCTAAACTGGGAACAGAACAAACCAACATTTGCCAACGGTTCACTTGGTATACAGATGTATCCAAAACAGATGAAGGAGTTGGAGGGAGCTGGAGTATACGGTCCGTGCACTAAAACATCCCTATTCGCTAGTATGGATATAAGCTATTCCGTATTTCAGGCCGAAATGCATGCAATATAACTCTGCATTCGAGAGAGTCTAAACAGCGCTATAACAAACAATAACATTTACATTCTCTCTGATAGCAAGGCAGCTCTAATTGCAATTGACGCCTATGAAATAATATCAAAACTGGTCTGGGACTGCCTCCAAATCCTGCAAATACTGGCCACCACAAACAAGGTCCACCTGATCTGGGTGCCATGGCATAGTGGATATGAAGGCAACGAAAAAGCAGACGAATTAACCAAAATGGGATCCGCATCCCAAATCATGATGCCAAGACCATTCTGCGGGCTACTAATCAACACCATAAAAAGTTGTGTGAAAACCTGGCTGAACGAAAAAAAGCTCCATTTCTAGAGGAAAGAAAACAGGCAAGCCAAAAACTTCATGTAAAACAGTTCTCACAGAAAAAAAAAACGAAACAACTACTACAGTTAAGCAGAAGTCCGATTCGATTGGTCACAGGCTTTCTCACAGGGCACTGTCGAATCAAAAAACACCTGATGACAATGGGTATAGCCTGAGACAACACATGGAGACCGTGCAACGAGGACGCAGAAATAGCAGAATACATACCATGTGACTGTAACTGTTTAACCAAAATACGTCAACGTTATCTAGGTAAATTCTACCTCGAAGCAGAGGACATAGCTGCCAGCACACCCAAAGAGTTAGCCGACTTTATAACAAACTGCAGCATCATGGATGAGCTATAAATGGAGGAAATCACAATAGATCCACTTGTACCACCTCCCCCCTACAATCTACCATCTACAAGGAGTAAGTACATTTATTGTTATTATTCGCATTAAAGGCCGAAATAATGGACTTAAATGCAGATTTCTTCTAACGTAAGCAGTAAAAGCTGCGTGGTTTTTGTATATCTAATGTAGCAACTAAATTCACCTTCCGCCCAAAAGTGTCTTCGATTTTCCAGGGACTGCAAATAACCTCAAATAACGCAGCTCCATTTACATGGTTGTGACTCCTTTCAATATCATAATCTCCAACTCAACGACTAATTCTTTAGTTTCTGCTTCAAAAACTACCTCACCTACTTTGTGGCAAAGTATGGGGCTAATTGACTTGTGGGTGGTTGGTTTTGCGAGAACTATTCTGGTTTACTTACTTGTGTTTGTTTATGTGGCTTTTTATCTTGTCATATTTTCCATAAGCCAATTTGTTTCTAGGTCTATTTCCAGAGAGTAAACAATTTTCGGATGGGACTCTGTATACAAAATACGAAGGCCTTCTGAAAAGTTGGCATCACAATACCTCGCAGAATATTAAGACTTTTAGATTTCATTCCATTTTGGAAAATATTCAGAACGGTTGCCAAATTACTAGAGCTAAGGTCTGTTTGACATTTTAATGTTAAATTTAAGTAGGTAATGTTGCAACGACTCCCTCCCCATTGTCAATCAGTATAGTGACACCCAACTGCATTTAGGAGTAAAGTATAAAAAAAACTTATCGCAGATACACCATTGGCCTAATGAGTACCCGAAGATCTCTTGATCTCTTATGTATGTGGTAAAGTACAAGGTGGGCCAAAAGAATTCATCCGATGTTGTTTGGCTCTCATTTTTTTTTTTTAAATGAAAAAACTTTGATTTTGTTTTTTGATTATGTTTATTTGAATCTTTAACAATAAACCAATAACGTAACCCAGGAGTTCCCTAACTGTGCGTCGCGACGCCCTGGGGCGTCGTGGGGCTATGCTAGGGGCGTCACAAGACGATACGCACAGGTCGCCTGCACACGACGTTGAGTTCGCTTGAGCTCGATTTGAAAAAAAAAAAAAAAAAAATGTCGGGTCGGGTTCGTTTGATGTTGGCCATTGTGTTTTGCCGTTCACAAGAAGTATACGAATTTTGTAGACTTCAACTTGGCGAATTTTGCGTCGAGACTTGGGCCTTTACAATTTCCAACTGAACCAGGAGCTCAAAGTTAATGATATCTACATAATGTAATGACCATAGAAAAATCATCTTTAGCGAGGAACGGGCCGCATTTTTGGATGAATGGCCAAATTGCCATATATGACATGACGCCAACCAACACGAGGTGGCAATGCATCCATAAAAAGCTGTTTGGTGCGCATTTTATACCGGCGGTAGCGTCATTGCTCCGTACTTTTTCATGACGTTGGTAAGGCCAATACCATCAACGGCTAATACCTACTTACTACAGAACGATGCTGCTAACATGTGGTTCCAGCAAGAGGTGGCTATGTGTCACTCAGCTGCAGGTAGGGTTATCTGATCTCTATTAGAGGTGACGTGAATTGGACACCAAGATCGTGCGATTTAACCTCGCTAAATTTTTCTAGCGGCGTTGCCTAAAGTCGCAGCTCAATGCGAATAAACCGCAATCGACCGATGTCCTTAAACCCAACATAACCAATGCAATCGCTCAAATTAAGCCGGATCTATGCGGCAGATTGGACCACTCGGATCCATGACAACGTGAGAAGCTGCGGCGGACATTTGGGCACACAGCTTGTTTTATTCCATATCAAGGTCGACCAATCCTCATTGAAAACTCTTTAGTGAATCTTCAGTAAGCTCAGCTCATATTCACATATCTGTGCTTTGTTCCCTTGTGTGCTTTTAGAAGGGCGTCGCAAAAATATTATAACCTATAAAGGGAGTCGCAGTATGGAAAAGTTTGGGAACCCCTGACCTAACCAATAAATAAACATAATCAAAAAACAGAATCGCATTCATTTAGAAAAAAATGAGAGCGAAACAACATCGGAAGAATTCTTTTGGCCTGCCCAGGCTTTTCTAACAAAAACATTATTACAGTCAATTATCTGAATAGTTTTTGCGCACAGTAACCGCACTTTCATTGTTCCTCTTTCGGCCACCCTTACCGAGGAAGGTAAATTGGACTGCCCGGCTTTGCCCGTGGCAACGATTTATATATTGCTAGAATACATTCTCGTCTTTTTTGTTTTGTATATGAGGTGCCACGCCCCTTTGTCCAATCATGCTCACATTTTGTAAAATACTTCCAACAGGAGTAGGTATTGGGTCGGTTTAGAATGGGAATTCGGCGCTAGAAAGAGACAGAAAATGTGCGAGAGAGATAGAGCGAGATGGAAGATTGGCTGTGGCTGGGTGCCTGTGGCTATGCGTAGGTGGTAGGTAATGAGTTGTTGATTTTGTTGGTTTTTTTTTTTGGCTGTGTAGGTTTGGTTAAGGTGGGGTGAGTCATGGCGGGCGAGTGTTGGTTTTTTTTTTGCGGAGGGAGAGGGGTTCATATGCTGGCGATAGCAATGGAACAACAGATGTTCAATGTAGGCGAAGCCAATAATCCAGCCCATGGTTGGACGACGTAGCGATAGTCTCATCTTTATCATTGTCATGGGCGAATGTAGAACAACAAACATAAATGCGTAATCAATAATGCGCCGGCTGGTGGTATATCGGTAGTTGGTGGATCTTTTTTATGTTTATGATTATTGCGAAATTAATAATGCACTGGCTGGTTGATGGATCTATTTTTAGATTTGTGAGGGTGGTCTGTTTACTTGGGAGATAAGGGAATTTATTTTGTTGCATTTAGTTGTGCGGTTAGTTATTGTTTTGGTTGAGGTTTAAGTTTGATGGTTTGTTTACGGGATGCTGACAAGGGGGAGAAAGATTCATATGCAGTGAGGTTGAGATGGCAAAATTGTTATCTTTGCGAACACATAATCCTGTCCATGGTTGGAATCATGAACGACATAGCGATAGTCTCATCTTTATCAAGGTCATGGGCGAATGTAGAACAACAAACATAAATGCGTAATCAATAATGCACTGGCTGGTGGGATCGGTAGTTGGTGGATCTTTTTTATGTTTATGATTATTGCGAAATTAATAATGCACTGGCTGGTGGGATCGGTAGTTGGTGGATATATTTTTAGATTTGTGAGGGCGATCGGTTTACTTGGGAGATAAGGGAATTTATTTTGTTGCATTTAGTTGTGCGGTTAGTTATTGTTTTGGTTGAGGTTTAAGTTTGATGGTTTGTTTACGGGATGCTGACAAGGGGGATAGAGATTCATATTTGGGAGATAAGGGAATCTATTTGATGCATTTAGTTGTACGGTTAGTTATTGTTTTGGCTGAAGTTTAAGTTTCATGGTTTGTTTGCGGTAATCTGGCAAGGGGAGAGAGATTCATATGCGGTGAGGATCGATGGTGAGGTTGAGATTTTGAGTGTTCTCTTGATTTAAATAAAACTGAAATAAGAAGGAAAAAGAGTTTACACTATAAGAAACATTTAAAAATCGATCGATGAAGTTCAGGTTTACACTAAGGCCAGTGGGGTTGTCGACTTGTCGGAGAAGGAACAATTGAATTATGTTTTGGTGTGAGATGTTAAAAGAGGGTGAAAAACTGTCTAGGTACCTACTTATGAAGTTGGTTAGACACTAATAAAATTCTCGGATGTAATGATGAATAGATCGAATTTCGAACTCTATGCCACACCTGAAGATGGATCCAAGTGTTTGGTTTTTCGTTTGAAAAATGGAGAATGTATAAGTTCTATTGCAAACTTTGCAATAAATCTTCAAGCTTTTCAACATGTTAAACTGCAGGATTTCGGTGGCGACATAAGGTGAGGTTATACAGAAAGGTAGAAGGAAAACTAATATTTTTGGTGATGTTGAAACATTAAAATTGAGAGCAAAAACCCGTGAAGAGATACTGATTTTGAATTGAAAGTCGATAGTCAAGGGATTACGTCATCAGATCAATCAATTGATAAGGATGGATAAGTAAGTTTTTCTGTATTACACATTTCCAAGTTTAAAGTTGTTAATTTATGTTTTGTTTGTTTTGTTACAGTACTTTATTTTCAGAGGAAAATGCTGCCAACTCTATGGATTATTACACTGTTTCCATTATTTCTTAATGGTCTACCGCAAATTTTAAGTCTATTAAGGAATCAGTACTTAATGCTGAAAACTCATATTGTAATATAATGAATAAAAAACGAAAGAAAACTACATTAAAATAGGGCTTTATTTATTGACATCAATTTCTTAATTCTAATTAATTTGCTTTCTACCAATATACGCAATCTTTTTGACATAGATTTGGGCTGAGTACCTATAACAAAATTGTACGTAGTACGGACCGATTGTTGATCTTGGGAAACGACCGGAACTCCTTTCGAACTCCTTCCGAACTTGTCAACACTCATTTGATATATTTTTTAGAAAGATATTAATAAATTATGTTTGATTCACGCAGTTCTTCCACAATAGAATTTATTTCATTCTGAAGATTATTATTGCCCGCTTCTTGGGATGCGATCAAAAGTCTTAGTCTATCAACTAGTTCATTGGCATTATCCCAATAGACATAATCGACGGGATTATTAGAGTACACAGAGTATGATTTTCCAACTTTCTTTGTTAGACGCTTTAGTAGAGGTTGAATAACATGCTTGTACTTGTATCCTTTATTTCCGTTGACTTGCAGAGTACTATCATGGTTTCTTAAATGAGCGTTTGTTTTTTGCAATATCCTAAGATATTCGTTCAAGTCTGAATCGGTATACCTATCTTTTTTAGGTTTCTGTCGAAAAATTAGTTCCTTAAGTCCATCCGTTTCAGAGAAAATTTCATCATCGATAACAAAATCCGCTTGTTCGTTAATTGAAAAGTTTGCACTACCTAATTTCACAGAGTTTGACTGTATATCGAAATATGGGCCATAGATTTTGTCATGATTAGAATCCGAGTATGACGATTGGTTGAATGGGGTACTTTGGTTGGTTGGTGTGCTAAATGAAACATTTTCTCCTGGTAGAGTTGATTCTGGAGATGAAAATTCCAAACTCTTTTTTACACTATGAAGTTTGTCTGAGGGACTTTGAAATTGTAATTGACGTTTGACCAGTCTCTTTTACATCTTCCACTATATCATTATTTTTATTATTGATTACCTCAGTCTTAATGCTTTCAGCAAATAAATTCAGTGGTTCAATTATGGGCTTAAAAGTATCTTCAAATTCGGTTTTTCTCATAATTTTTTCCGCCTTTAGGAGCATGTACTTTTTCTTTAAGGCCTTCTTTGTTTTTATAAGATTGTTCAATAATTTTTCATCTATATTCATATTTGAGCAGGATTCTTTGACAGGTAAACAGAACTGGTATAATCCCAAACAGGGCTGTTGTATTTTCAAACGGGCTATTACACTTTCAAAACGGGGCTGTTGCAGTTCTAAGTAGAGCGGTTACGGTTTAGGTTTTATTCGCTTAGACGGATGCTTGACGACTGAGCAGTACAATTGCTTCAAATTATTTCTTATACTTTCCTTTAGCAATACTCAAACTCATTATTCTAAATCGAATACCTTTTAAGGTATGAAGCTCACATTCTACTTCAAGAACTGCCTTGAGCTCTCCTTATGACTATTCTTTCGCAGATGTCGAGACCAATTTCTTTCATCAATATCTTCATTGCATACAATGACAAATAAACATTACCCACAACCAAACTTCTATTGCTTTTGCTTGATTTTATTTATGAATTTTCTACTCAGCGCCTACGTTATCATTTTCAGCACACTATTTAGCTTAAATATGCGAAAGGTAAAGACTGACGTTCAAACTACTTCTTCCGGTCCAAATTATGATTGCAACTAGTTGGATGGATTTTCAGGTGCAAGGTGCAGTGACGTCACCCGCTAGTACTGGTAGATGTTTGAGTTAGATAGCGCTATGTTCTTTACCTTCTACTTATCAACCACTTTCTTGGATGGAGTTTGCTTCGGAATGCTGAAAAAAGTGTATTTCCCCATACAAATTCGAACCCGAGTATCTTGTACAAGCCTCAGATAAGCCATCCACTAAGCCACCACGAGTTATTAAAGATTAGTTTCTAATATATGAATAAAACCACATTCCCTATGAGATTTGTAAAAAACAAAAGCATTGACGCTGATGTAACAAGCAGATTAACTTTGCACCGGCCGGTCGGCGCGCTTGATGACAATAATATGATCTAATAATAGAATCTAGGATGGAATCAATATGATCATATGGATTTTGGATTGAGATATGAAATATGTATACTGTTGATCAATGCAAGCTAATATTTTTTGTTGTTTTTTTTTCTGTTTTAGCTGCGACTTGTGCGATGAGTCATTGTTTGGATGGGCAAGTGAAGGTTTATTTCACTAAAGAGTGGAATGGACGAGAGTTTGTTTATATTTGCGGGATGCTGACAAAGAGGAGAGCAGGTTGTAAACCTTGCACTTTGCTGCACTTGCACTTTGTTGCTGGAGAGGGGGTCAACCATTCATGTGCGCTGGATTGGCTGTTGATTTAACTGGTACAGTTTCAAACAGAACTGATACAACTCCAAACAGAGCTGTTGCACTTTTAAATGGGGCTGTTGCACTTTCAAACGGGTCTGTTGCAGTTCCAAGTAGAGCGGTTACGGTTTAGATTCTATTCACTTAGACGGATGCTTGACACCTTAGCACTGCAATTGCTTCAAATGATTTATTATCCCTTCCTTTATCAAAACTTGAATCCTTATCAATAACCAGGAATGCATAGATATCTTTCCAGCATGTTAAACATGAGTTCTCCTCCTCCAGCAAATAAACCAACAAACAGCCAATCCAGCGCACATGAATGGTTGACCCCCTCTCCAGCAACAAAGTGCAAGTGCAGCAAAGTGCAAGGTTTACAACCTGCTCTCCTCTTTGTCAGCATCCCGCAAATATAAACAAACTCTCGTCCATTCCACTCTTTAGTGAAATAAACCTTCACTTGCCCATCCAAACAATGACTCATCGCACAAGTCGCAGCTAAAACAGAAAAAAAAACAACAAAAAATATTAGCTTGCATTGATCAACAGTATACATATTTCATATCTCAATCCAAAATCCATATGATCATATTGATTCCATCCTAGATTCTATTATTAGATCATATTATTGTCATCAAGCGCGCCGACCGGCCGGTGCAAAGTTAATCTGCTTGTTACATCAGCGTCAATGCTTTTGTTTTTTACAAATCTCATAGGGAATGTGGTTTTATTCATATATTAGAAACTAATCTTTAATAACTCGTGGTGGCTTAGTGGATGGCTTATCTGAGGCTTGTACAAGATACTCGGGTTCGAATTTGTATGGGGAAATACACTTTTTTCAGCATTCCGAAGCAAACTCCATCCAAGAAAGTGGTTGATAAGTAGAAGGTAAAGAACATAGCGCTATCTAACTCAAACATCTACCAGTACTAGCGGGTGACGTCACTGCACCTTGCACCTGAAAATCCATCCAACTAGTTGCAATCATAATTTGGACCGGAAGAAGTAGTTTGAACGTCAGTCTTTACCTTTCGCATATTTAAGCTAAATAGTGTGCTGAAAATGATAACGTAGGCGCTGAGTAGAAAATTCATAAATAAAATCAAGCAAAAGCAATAGAAGTTTGGTTGTGGGTAATGTTTATTTGTCATTGTATGCAATGAAGATATTGATGAAAGAAATTGGTCTCGACATCTGCGAAAGAATAGTCATAAGGAGAGCTCAAGGCAGTTCTTGAAGTAGAATGTGAGCTTCATACCTTAAAAGGTATTCGATTTAGAATAATGAGTTTGAGTATTGCTAAAGGAAAGTATAAGAAATAATTTGAAGCAATTGTACTGCTCAGTCGTCAAGCATCCGTCTAAGCGAATAAAACCTAAACCGTAACCGCTCTACTTAGAACTGCAACAGCCCCGTTTTGAAAGTGTAATAGCCCGTTTGAAAATACAACAGCCCTGTTTGGGATTATACCAGTTCTGTTTACCTGTCAAAGAATCCTGCTCAAATATGAATATAGATGAAAAATTATTGAACAATCTTATAAAAACAAAGAAGGCCTTAAAGAAAAAGTACATGCTCCTAAAGGCGGAAAAAATTATGAGAAAAACCGAATTTGAAGATACTTTTAAGCCCATAATTGAACCACTGAATTTATTTGCTGAAAGCATTAAGACTGAGGTAATCAATAATAAAAATAATGATATAGTGGAAGATGTAAAAGAGACTGGTCAAACGTCAATTACAATTTCAAAGTCCCTCAGACAAACTTCATAGTGTAAAAAAGAGTTTGGAATTTTCATCTCCAGAATCAACTCTACCAGGAGAAAATGTTTCATTTAGCACACCAACCAACCAAAGTACCCCATTCAACCAATCGTCATACTCGGATTCTAATCATGACAAAATCTATGGCCCATATTTCGATATACAGTCAAACTCTGTGAAATTAGGTAGTGCAAACTTTTCAATTAACGAACAAGCGGATTTTGTTATCGATGATGAAATTTTCTCTGAAACGGATGGACTTAAGGAACTAATTTTTCGACAGAAACCTAAAAAAGATAGGTATACCGATTCAGACTTGAACGAATATCTTAGGATATTGCAAAAAACAAACGCTCATTTAAGAAACCATGATAGTACTCTGCAAGTCAACGGAAATAAAGGATACAAGTACAAGCATGTTATTCAACCTCTACTAAAGCGTCTAACAAAGAAAGTTGGAAAATCATACTCTGTGTACTCTAATAATCCCGTCGATTATGTCTATTGGGATAATGCCAATGAACTAGTTGATAGACTAAGACTTTTGATCGCATCCCAAGAAGCGGGCAATAATAATCTTCAGAATGAAATAAATTCTATTGTGGAAGAACTGCGTGAATCAAACATAATTTATTAATATCTTTCTAAAAAATATATCAAATGAGTGTTGACAAGTTCGGAAGGAGTTCGAAAGGAGTTCCGGTCGTTTCCCAAGATCAACAATCGGTCCGTACTACGTACAATTTTGTTATAGGTACTCAGCCCAAATCTATGTCAAAAAGATTGCGTATATTGGTAGAAAGCAAATTAATTAGAATTAAGAAATTGATGTCAATAAATAAAGCCCTATTTTAATGTAGTTTTCTTTCGTTTTTTATTCATTATATTACAATATGAGTTTTCAGCATTAAGTACTGATTCCTTAATAGACTTAAAATTTGCGGTAGACCATTAAGAAATAATGGAAACAGTGTAATAATCCATAGAGTTGGCAGCATTTTCCTCTGAAAATAAAGTACTGTAACAAAACAAACAAAACATAAATTAACAACTTTAAACTTGGAAATGTGTAATACAGAAAAACTTACTTATCCATCCTTATCAATTGATTGATCTGATGACGTAATCCCTTGACTATCGACTTTCAATTCAAAATCAGTATCTCTTCACGGGTTTTTGCTCTCAATTTTAATGTTTCAACATCACCAAAAATATTAGTTTTCCTTCTACCTTTCTGTATAACCTCACCTTATGTCGCCACCGAAATCCTGCAGTTTAACATGTTGAAAAGCTTGAAGATTTATTGCAAAGTTTGCAATAGAACTTATACATTCTCCATTTTTCAAACGAAAAACCAAACACTTGGATCCATCTTCAGGTGTGGCATAGAGTTCGAAATTCGATCTATTCATCATTACATCCGAGAATTTTATTAGTGTCTAACCAACTTCATAAGTAGGTACCTAGACAGTTTTTCACCCTCTTTTAACATCTCACACCAAAACATAATTCAATTGTTCCTTCTCCGACAAGTCGACAACCCCACTGGCCTTAGTGTAAACCTGAACTTCATCGATCGATTTTTAAATGTTTCTTATAGTGTAAACTCTTTTTCCTTCTTATTTCAGTTTTATTTAAATCAAGAGAACACTCAAAATCTCAACCTCACCATCGATCCTCACCGCATATGAATCTCTCTCCCCTTGCCAGATTACCGCAAACAAACCATGAAACTTAAACTTCAGCCAAAACAATAACTAACCGTACAACTAAATGCATCAAATAGATAACCTTATCTCCCAAATATGAATCTCTATCCCCCTTGTCAGCATCCCGTAAACAAACCATCAAACTTAAACCTCAACCAAAACAATAACTAACTGCACAACTAAATGCAACAAAATAAATTCCCTTATCTCCCAAGTAAACCGATCGCCCTCACAAATCTAAAAATAGATCCACCAACTACCGATCCCACCAGCCAGTGCATTATTAATTTCGCAATAATCATAAACATAAAAAAGATCCACCAACTACCGATCCCACCAGCCAGTGCATTATTGATTACGCATTTATGTTTGTTGTTCTACATTCGCCCATGACCTTGATAAAGATGAGACTATCGCTATGTCGTTCATGATTCCAACCATGGACAGGATTATGTGTTCGCAAAGATAACAATTTTGCCATCTCAACCTCACTGCATATGAATCTTTCTCCCCCTTGTCAGCATCCCGTAAACAAACCATCAAACTTAAACCTCAACCAAAACAATAACTAACCGCACAACTAAATGCAACAAAATAAATTCCCTTATCTCCCAAGTAAACAGACCACCCTCACAAATCTAAAAATAGATCCATCAACCAGCCAGTGCATTATTAATTTCGCAATAATCATAAACATAAAAAAGATCCACCAACTACCGATATACCACCAGCCGGCGCATTATTGATTACGCATTTATGTTTGTTGTTCTACATTCGCCCATGACAATGATAAAGATGAGACTATCGCTACGTCGTCCAACCATGGGCTGGATTATTGGCTTCGCCTACATTGAACATCTGTTGTTCCATTGCTATCGCCAGCATATGAACCCCTCTCCCTCCGCAAAAAAAAAACCAACACTCGCCCGCCATGACTCACCCCACCTTAACCAAACCTACACAGCCAAAAAAAAAAACCAACAAAATCAACAACTCATTACCTACCACCTACGCATAGCCACAGGCACCCAGCCACAGCCAATCTTCCATCTCGCTCTATCTCTCTCGCACATTTTCTGTCTCTTTCTAGCGCCGAATTCCCATTCTAAACCGACCCAATACCTACTAACAGGTAATATACTTCCGTCTACTAAAATGCAAGTCTTAAGCTCCCGTTACTGTCAAGATTTTAAAAAGCTGTGTTTTTCAGCTATTCAGATTTCAGACTGCGTTAAAGCAGCTCATACAAATTAATTTCATTGGAAAATGTCTCACTTGTATTTCCGTATTTAAAAGATCATCTTAAAGCAAGACATATTTTCGTCTTTGTCTTTGCCTGTTTAATGCCAAAATTACCTACCACTACCCACCATTTATTTTTCTGTTAATTTATTCCGCCCTTGGCGTTTGCTAAAACTAAATTTACCCCCACAAGCGTAATTTTTAAAATCTGCATAAATCTAATCAAATAGTATGCGTTCCTACAATTTCTATCCATGCATGGAGATAAAAAAAAAAAAACAATATACTAGCTCTCAAATTAAGTTTCATGTGCTCACTCATCAGCACAAAAAAAAAAAAATATATGCCATCATGGTAAGTTTTTTGTTCAATTATTCGATCCTATGTAATTTATTTTTATAAAACAAAAAAATTAAAATTTATTTGGGAAAAAAATATTGCCAACCAAATTAAACGTTAGAAAATAAAAACATACCCAACCGCACACAATAACCAGGAAAAGAGAAAATTAGTCTATGTTCGAGGTCTGTTCATGTTCATGTAGACAGCAACAGCTGTACTTCCTGTTTTGCCAGTTCGTATCCGCATCCGCTTGCAGTATCCTGCAATCAAATGCTAAACAACGAAAATGCCAGCATATCTACACTATCACCAATGCAAATACCTATACTAGCTGTGTGTATTGCGAAGAGAAAAATAATCGATTTCGCAATCTGGATTTAACGCAAATTGCTCCCATCATCTCTTGGAATTTATGCATGCATTTGTACACAATATTTGCTTTTTCCATCGAGTTGTTAAATTTGGATTAGTTCTTAGTACGCTATGTGTATTCGTTAGATGGTGAATTTTAGAGATATTACCATACAGTGTGTTGTTAAACAAATTCTAATTAGGTAACATAATTATGGTGTGAAGTTGTATGTTAGTGTTTTATGTAAGCAAATTCTAAATAAAATATACTACAAACACTATATAGTATAACTGTTAAAAAAATGAACTTAGCTATCAGAAAAATCCATCCGTTCCGTAATAGCACGAAACAGCTTGAAAACTTAACCCCAGGATTTTATAGGAATTGAGTGGAACCTTTTTAGAAACCGACTGAGAAGTTGAACAAAAAAAGGAATAAATTCTGTTTCCAGATAGTAAGAAGGAGTATCGCCTTCGCAGCATGTAAATTATGAATTTACAATATTATTATTATTATTCTTAATTCATCTATCTACCGATATTAATGCTAACAGACTATGATATAGTCATATCATAAATTAAGGTCTATCATCACATTAGATTTACGTGATAATAGACCTAAATCAGTGCAAACAGAATTAGATAGGTAAAACATTTTATACATTTATTTATCGGTTGTATATGTATATATTGTAGGAATATATTGATTTTAAAAAAATGTGTTCCTTATTTGAAGAAAGAATCTGGTGCATAAAACTTAAAATTTTGAAGTACATCGGGTTTGAGACATCAATAGCATACAATGAACACTTCGCCTTGAATAAGACGTTATCTATTATATAAAGGATCCATTATTTCATTTGGCTTATAAGAAATATTGGAAGGAATTTTGTACCCTTTCGTATTATAGAATTTGCATTATATTGGACACCAGGCTATAGAGCAATATTCAAGGAAAGCTCATCTTAGAGACCAGATAGACTGAATTAAGAGCATATGGGTTCGAAAATTTAGCACATGTTCGCTTAAGAAATCCAAGCCTCGAGTTTGCTTTTGCAACAACATAATCAATGTGAAACGAATGAGTCTAAATTGAGAAGGACCAAAGTATACTGCTTTCTGTAAAGAGGTAATCTTCACAGGCGCACTTCAGAGCCAATAACTAATATTATCTGCAATCGATTCGGTGGTTTTCGAAATAAATGCGATTTTGAATGTTTTTTTTTTGTATGAGCGGAGCCACGCCCCTTTATCCAATTTTGACCAATCTTCACAGAAGCACTCCACAGCCAATACGCAAGATTACATGTAAGTTTGAGCTCAATCAATTTGGTGGTTTTCGAGATAAACGATTTTGAATATTTTGTTTTACAGGCTGTGCCACGCTTCTTTGTCCGATTCTTAATTTGTTTAGCCTATTGACCGATCACCGTAATTACGGACGTTTAAAAAAAATAAAAAATAAATTGGTTGAAAATTACGAGCAACAGAGGGAAACATACAGTTTTTTCCATTTTGATTTTTATATCGTCGTCGTTCCATGAAAACTCCCTAAGTCCATTTTTCTCAAAACTGAGATAAATACACCATGTATAATAAAATACAAATTATTCAAAATGAAAACTCCATAAATCAAAACATTTTGAATTTCTTGTCAGTGAAAACTCCCTAAATGGACTTAGGGAGTTTTGACTGGCAAACACTTTGCAGTTTTCTGTTGTTGAAGTTCACTTAGCCTACTATAATCGATTGTAAGACGTAATACTAAACAGAATTTCGATTATATATAGTTCTTAATGAACACTTATGAGCATTTTTTGATTTTTAATATAATCAATTACCAACTTCAAATGCAAATATCTCAAAACCAATAAAATGGACTTAGGGAGTTTTCATCGAACGACGACGATATATAAAATAGAGATCAATGCTAATTTGCCCGTCAATCTTCTATGCGTTCCAATATTATTGCTGCATTCAAACGGCTACAAACCAATCGAGTGCGCGTTGAAGTACCGTCTGAGAGGATCAAAGGATGACCAAGTCATTAGCGAAGAGCAGATGACTTATCCTCAGATCTCCCAATTCGAAACGTTCTTCGCCAAGACCGCGCTGTAACATCCAGTCCATATAAGTAATGAAAAGGAGAGGCGACAAGACGCACCCCTGGCGAAGTCCAGCGCCCACGGTGAAAGGTATTGATTTAACGCCATTTACCCGAATGTCTCTCAAGAGAGAACCGTCAACTACTCCTGTAATACGCTCCATATAGTTTACCTCGAGAGACTCGGTCATATGCTCTACGAAGCATGCGTAAACAGGTGTAGCATACTCCCAAGCCTTCTTAAGTACTATTCTGAGAGTGAAGTTGTACTTGTACTTCTGCTGGCACGAAAGCCGCTCTGCTCATCTCCTAATCGTGCCTCGACAACAGCTCTGCAGCGCGTTTCCAGCACCTTGGCAAAAAATTTTCCGGGGAGACTTAAAAGTGATATAGCCCTGTAATTGGAGCAATCCCTTTTATCCCCTTTCTTGATAAGGGTCACAATCACCCCAATTTGCCAATCGCTGGGAGTTTCGCCGCATTCCCAGTCCACTTTAATGACACGAGGGAGCCATTTAACTCCCAATTCACCTAAGGACTTGAGCATTTCTGGCGGGATATCTTCCACTCCGGCAGATTTGCCAGCTTTTAGCGATTTGATCGAAAAAGTGACTTCCTCTACCGTGGGACTATTTTCCGCCGTGCTTAAGGCGATGGTTTTGTCATCCTCAATGCCCTGGATTGGATTGAGCAATTCAGCGCTCGCTTCATCTGCGCAAGATTCCTCCTCATTAGAAAGAAGTGTACCATCTTTGGATTTGACTCCTTCAATAACGTTCCACTTCCTTCCTCTAAGACGGCGGATGGCCTGCCAAAACACCTTGCTTGCAGATCCCGTTTCTCGCCGAACTCCTTCCAAAATTGCTCTTTTGCTGCTTTAACGGCCAATTCGCAAGTTCTTCGCGCCTCAATGTAACGGTTGAGATACAATTTGCTCAACACCAGGTTGTGATCAGGTAACAGTTCAGCCCCTCTCAACAAACGAACATCACAAACCATCCTTTTAATACACGACGGTACCACAAAGAAATCTATCAGCTAATTCTACTGAAGACTTCGACGGTACAATAAGGGTATTCACTTTTCATTCATTTCATTCATTTCATTCATTTCACTCATTTCATTCATTTCATTCATTTCATTCATTTTATTCATTTCATTCATTTCATTCATTTCATTCATTTCATTCATTTCATTCATTTCATTCATTTCATTCATTTCATTCATTTCATTCATTTCATTCATTTCATTCATTTCATTCATTTCATTCATTTCATTCATTTCATTCATTTCATTCATTTCATTCATTTCATTCATTTCATTCATTTCATTCATTTTCAAAATCCCGCTTATCCATTAAGTGGGTCGCGGGTGTAGGTTGCTCAAGTAGACCCTCCATTGCACTCGATCCTCCGCCATCGACTCCAAATCATCAAGGGCAATCCCCATACGGGTAGTGGAGAGATTATGAGAGATTTTGAGAGGGTATTCACTTAAACGCGTAAAAACCTCATAAACCGCTTAAACTGCAGAAATTTGCCACCTCGATGTCAGATTTTGTATGGAGAATAGTTTATGCAGACCTTATAATTTTCCGCGACGATTTAGGCTCGGAAATCAGCCGCGGAAAGTTACACACATCACAAATGTCAAACTTTGACAGACAGTCGTATGAATTGTTTGTGTAATTACAGATTTACAGTCGATTTACGCAATGGCTTTTCCGAGGGGTGTTCACATAAAGCACCGCAGAAATGTATGCATTTACCTACACATTTTATCAGATTAAGTGAATACCCTTAATGTGTATTTATGGATATCTTTGTGTGTTCATAATGGACATTCCATTCGAACAGCAAAAGCCCAGCAACTTCTCTCCATTCGCGTTTTGATCGGGGTCACCGTTTTTCCCGATCACGCAGCCCCCTGCCGTGAAATCCACATCCTTCTGAGCATTGAAATCACCCATCAGGCTATAAGACTCCATATCTGCAACCTAGCATCAAGAGTGCATCAACTTCATCTAAGAAAGCTGCGTAGGCGTACCCCGACTACAGATTCGGTGCATACACCTGCACTAGATCTATAGTTGATCTTTCAAGATTAAGCCTTTACTTTACGTATTTAAAAGAGTTTAAATTGTCTTAAATCTGTCTTTAATCCAGCGGGCTTAATGCATGTTTTTAGTCAGGTTCAGTTAAATAAAAAAATAAATAAAATAGTTGCCGAGTCCGAACGGTTGAATTAAGAATCTTTTTCACGACAGTTATACTCTCGGATGTTTGTCAGACGTTCGCGAGAGGTGGCGCAGTGGAAAAAAACAGGATGTAATTTTGTGGGACACCTCGCACAGTAGTCCAGCACACTAACCACTGAGACACTGCGCCCACTTGAATGGAATACAATATACAAAATATGAATCCATATCTACCTCCAGCATAATAAATTGTAAACACAGAAATTTTAAAAAATAAATTCATCCAGCTGAATTTAATGTCACTTTGCAACAATAACGGGCTAGCTAGGTGCACATGTACAGAGAACGATGTTATTTTTTAAAATTTTTCTCGTTCGGTTCTCAAACATTTGCTCAATCAATTTTCCATAAATTTATTGTTTCTTTTGCGCATCGGTAGGTAGGTATACATACATACATACACCCCACATTATTCATATTCCATGGGATGCCTTTATGTCCTCTTTTTACTGTTCCGTTAATTCTTGCATATTTTATGGTAATTCGCAATTATTATTTTCAACTCGTACGCTCTCGTGAATTACACAACAAAGCGTTAAATGTGCCAAATGATACGATCGTTAGCTATAATTATGTGTATTGTATATGTCTAGGCCCCATATAGTGCTACTGCTACGCTTCAATGGCTTGTTTGCTTGCAAATGATTGCACGACTCGAAGGACATTTTTAGTAATATTTTGAATTTTTGTTCCGAATTGTTGGGCGTTACTACTAAAGTCGCTATTACACACTAGTTGGTTGTACCCGCTTCGCTGGGTATGCAAAGTAATATTGATAAACAAATTATTTTGTTTAAAAAACTTCTTTGAAAACTACATTGCGTGTGAATTGTCTCTGGTTAATAAATAATCTTTCATGCTGTGGATTAGAATCAATATAGGTACATCTTCATTTGACTTGCAACTCTTGATCGTGATAAAGCCACATACAGTTGACCGTGTGAAAATACTTCGGTCTTCAAATGCATGCCAGCGTGATCAAATGACTGGTCTTGAGCCTTGCTTATTTTATTACGTACGCTAGAATTTATCGGAAATTAAATCATTGTGATTGCATGTCGAAATAATTCTTGCTCTTTTCACATTTCGTCCAGGCTCTTCCACAATCAATCGAGTTCCATTGAAGTCCTTTTTTAAAGGCTTTTACTTAACTTCGTGAAAAATTTGTTGTGTCAAAATCTTGCAAGTCAAATTTCAACCACTTTCTCTAAACTTAGAACTTTGAAATTTTCCATACTGGTTGGGTTGTGAAGACAATGCAATATTTAGAAAGAATTTTTGGATTTTGACTTCCCCTGTCCCTCTAAGGAAGGCTTTTTCATAACACATGATCCATTAGCCGTATTAACTTGAAACTTTATATGTCAATAGATAAGTCAAAACTATTACATACCTAATTGATACTTTGTACCGATTCGTCCCATAAGGGTTGAAAAAAGGGGGTGCAAACTTTTCTTTTTCGACCTTAATACGCTCAACTTGCCATTATACTCATAAATATATGTAGGTCAACTCAAAAAATCCTTTTAATTGTTAGGCAACACTTCATCGAGTATTTTGAGCTAATATTCATCTTTCTAGTCCATCCAGAGGGCAAGATATAATAAATTGAAAATAGATCTTATTCGGCCAAATGCAAAAAAAAATTCCCATCTCGATTGCAGTTGTGCTTAGGAAGGGTAGTTTTATTAGCGTTCTAAAAATAGAATTATTGTCACTGCGGCGGGCATTCAGAAAATAATGCTCAGATGTATGGCGTAGTTGAATTTGATGTAGGGAATGGATATGGATAAAACAAACTATGTACATATGTACGTAACGTACCTACATAGAAGTTTGTGCGTAAATAGGTAGGTATGCACATACATGTACAGTACATACTTATATTTGAGATCTGCAGCTTGGAAAGTGTGTAGATAGGTACGCGTAGTAAAATCAATCAAACCATACCCGTCGCGAATTTTCATTTATGTGGAATACGTACCTACATATTATGTCCATTGACTTAGGACTTTGAAATTTTGCGTGCTGATATTTCAGTTTTGATGACAATACAATAAACTAATATGTAGTAAAAAAAAGCTTTTGTAAATATGTATGAACCTAGGTAGATACATATTAAACTGCACTAAAAAGCAAAAAATAAAATAATAGTTTAAAAAACTAAAAAAACGCTTTTAGAAGTAGGAACTGCACTAAAAGCAAAAAAATAAAAATTAACCAATATATTTTTAAGGTTTATCCTGGAAGGGGCTTAGTGTAAGCCATGTTTGTAGTTATGTACTGTATTATTTAAGTGTAAACTACACAAACATGGCTTACACTAAGCCCCTTCCAGGATAAACCTTAAAAATATATTGGTTAATTTTTATTTTTTTGCTTTTAGTGCAGTTCCTACTTCTAAAAGCGTTTTTTTAGTTTTTTAAACTATTATTTTATTAGGGTTAAAGTTTCTCAGCAAAATGATGATGACACCTTGCTTAAGCTACAGGGCATGAGGTGGCTTGCTGGATGGAGTTTGCTAATTGAGGAACTCAACAGGGAAATTTGGTGCATCATTTGGATCTTTAGTCTTCACTGACAACAGAATCGGCGCTAAAATAGATTTAGGATTTATTACCAATTAAATCGATTATATTCCTATTCATTTCTAATGTCTGCGCATTTGTCAGCGCGGCAATGACTCATTTTGGAAGTGCCTGGATTGACATTTACCACAAATCGCCAAAAATTGTCTTAATCAAGTCTCCAGTTGATATAATTTCCGTGGGAATTTCAAAAACGTCTTGCTACCTGGGCAAAGATTTATGAGTATAAATAATATTTTACTTCTTTATCAATAATACAAAGTTTTAAATTGCCAATTTCCTTTTGAAAGCACTTGCCGAGCATTAGTTTTTTTGAGTTTGAACCAAATGTATTCAAATACCCACCGCCTACTTTTATTTAAAATAAGAAAAATATGAAAAGTATGGAGCGTTACAGAATCAGTAAGGGTAAATATATATATGATTATGATTATACAATACATACAAGACAAGATACAACATAGGTACATGCAGTGTCACAGAAGCTTAGTAAGTAAATAAAAAAAACAGAGTCCTTGCAGCCGCGTTATTTATTAGACTCCTGATTGATTAGAAGTATGTATGTATAAGAGCACCGGTTTCACACGGAGAAATGTCTTCAATTACATTTTCGTTTATTAAGGCAGTTAGTTTGCGGATTATTTATTTATTTTCGGATTGAAGCTTTTGTGCAGCTGTCGTTGGTTTGTGTTTGTTTATTATTTTTTATTTTTTTTTTTTTTTGTATTTCTATTTTTGTTGTTTTGTCGATGGAGGGCGTATGCCCTGGATGAATTGGAGACATAAATATCCTTCAGGGAATTTTATTAATTGGCCATTCGCAAGTGCGGTGTAGTGGCTGCGTTTTGTTGCCAGTCAATGGTGGGGTGGTGTATACCATTGGTTATGTGACGGGGTGGATGGATCAAATCAAACTGAGTGTGAGAGTGATTTATATTATATTTTCCTGCGAAGAGGTATTGATGGACTGATTTCAATGAATGGTAGTAATTTATTTTTTTTTTTTCTCTCCCTTAGGGAGGGTCACACCGTAGTAAGAATTATGTTGGTGTCAACTAGAGGAATATGTATTGAATATTTCTTTGAGCTGTTACGAAGTCGACATTTAGTTAATAGAAATATGGGGAAGGAAATTAGGTATGTCACTAACTTTTGTTACTTTTACAATCAAGCATTAATGTGGGCGTTTTATATTATGTGTAGTTAGATCCACAGGCCATCTGCTGCCACAAAGTAGCTATTTGGAACCAATTAGACTATTAGAGTGAACAAAGTGCTAAATTTGTATGTCAAAGACATCATAATACCTATATTGTATATGCGTTGAATATTTATTAATTGTTGAAACTTTCATATAATATTTGTATGTAGGATGTAGGAAGTGTCATACATTTCCACTTTTTTTTTTGTAGAGATTATGGTACTGCTTCAAAGGGTTTTTTTTTTCATCTCTTTCGGGTCCAGTTGGTCCCTGGAGAAGATCTTCCTTCCAAAGTCGCATATACTGAATGTTGTTTCGTATTCTCCCATACATACATCATAAGCTCTCTGCTTAGTTGGCTAGCTTTATTTAGATTAGGTAGTATTGTAAGTTGTAACCTATGATGTCATCATATACACGCTTTCTGATATCATGTCTGCTATGGACATTGTTAAACCTGGCATATTCTCCCAAAATGAAACACATCTAGTATTTTCCCAGCTTTTCATTGGTAAAATTTTAGCTAATTTGGGGTATATTATAAAGGTTCCGGTCCCGTGAATGGTGTTTCTGAGCCCTCATCGCCAGGAGCCCACTATTTGATTCTGTTCCCGAGGCTAAGGAAGGTTTTAAGATTAGCTCATGAAGTCTCGAATGTCCTATCAGGAACTTGTCGGACAGATGAACTTTAGCTTTTAGTTTCAAAGGTCTCTGATAGTGATATTATAACATATAAAGTCTAGGATAGCTTATCAGGGGGTTCAAGTGGCTATTAAAGCCCTTAAGCAAATATTTTATTAAAAGTACATATCTGGAAAAAATATAGTTTCCGAGCATTTTTTCGTTGACGAGTGTAGATTCCAGCCACAACATGGATTTATTTGAATTTTAAGAAAACTAATTTCTACAGCAGTCTCTATGTGAAAAGTAGTTCAAACAATTTTATCATGAACACTAATAAATATTCATAATACATAAACACTATGACAAACAAGTTGTAAATAAATAATTGACAGACAATGATCTTAGAAACTTAGTACCTATCACAGTCACAGTGATTTTATTGCCACAATCCTTTATCTGCCGGATAGCGTGATATGTCGGATAATATTATTCTAAACTTTTTCTGGAACCTTTAAAGTTGGCCCTACGCCTTGGATGGGTGTCAAAATAGTCATAGTGTAATACTGATTTAGATCCAGTACAAGGACCTTTATTGCTGCTTGACTGTCTGGGAAGATGTGAACTGCTTTGATGCTAATTTTTTTGATGTGGTTGCTAGTTGGCTTATTGTTGAGTATAGCGTGGAGCTTTGCCTGGAATACATACACTAACGTTTTTCCCCATAGTTATTGAGCCTGTTTTTTGTTTCGTTAATTTTTTGTTTTCCTTTTGTAAAATATGTGTGGAGAACATCTGAGGTACTTTTTTGAGCCAGGCAAGGGAAAACAGGGATTTTTTTGGCACTTGCGTGGGACTTCTTATAACATAACACTGGCAGCACTGATTCATATTCGTGAAGGGGGGATACCTACAAAAAATTCTAGTATAAGTAAAACTGACAAACTGGCGTAGCACCTCCAATACAAAAATACATTGCAAAGGATTTACCTCGAAACTAAAAGTTTTTAAATTGCCAATGCTGTTTCTCGTAAGTGACAGTCAATTTGTCAGCTGACACACGACTTGTGTTTAGAATATTTTGTCATTACTTAAGCCAGAACTTCGCCGAGTCATTGCCGATAAACCGCTGCATTTTCTCGATAGATCTAACGTCACACTTAAACATAATCAGCCATAACTTTATACACTCTCTATAATAGGTCTAAGCGCAAAAATATATATGTACGTTTGTATTAGGTTTTTGCGTTTAGAGTTATCTATTATAGAGAGTGTATAAACCTAAACCATTTGCTCTACAAAGCTAAAATTTTGCACAGAGGTTTTTTTAATGATTTATACAACAATTAAGGAAGAATTTTTTTTAAATCCGACCCCTAAAGGGGTAAAACGGGGGATCAAAGTTTGTATGGGGAAATTTTATATTTCATCCGATTAACTTTGTTGACTCTCAATTAGAAATAAAGAAAATTTCTTTCTCTAATTTTGAAAATTCAACCCCTAAAGGGGTAAAAGGGGGGGCGGTCGAAGTTTGTATGGGAACATTATTATTTTTCATCCGATTGACTTCAAACTCGGTTTGTATAAGTCCCAAAATCTTTCGCTGTTGAATATGCTTATCGCTCCATCTAACTCCAGCGTACGTACTCCAAATTTAATCAAGCGGAATTCTGTATGAATGGGGTCATACTGCTAGAAAGTGGTGCATCTTTCTGGTTGAAAGAGTGTAAAAAGATCTGGGGGTGTGGAATATAATGAAGGGATAAAAGCTCCCCCTATTCTAAAGATTGTGCTTTATCATATCGCTGTATTTGTCAGCAAAGAAATACGTTTGATACGTGTGACTCAATCTGCTAAGTATAAACTGTGTTGAGCTGCCAGCGCTTCACTAAAAAATATTGATCATATAATCTTTAAACTGTTTTCTCCAATAGGGTATTAAACACATTTTTCAGAGATACTAACTTCTCCTTAGGTACTTTCTTAAATATAAAAGAGGGAACTAACTGAATGTGAAGGAATATCTGTGTACCAAATCCTGAGTACTGCGCGAGCGAATCCGCGGGCAAAAGCTAGTATTTTATAATTATAGTTATGGCATAAAATTTATTTTTAAGTTAAAGCAAAAATTTATCCATAAACTTTATATTTATGTCCTTTATTTAATTTGCAAAAGCTGTGTTTGGGTGAACGGCGTTAAATCAATGCCTTCCGCCGTGGGTGTTGAATCGTTTTCGATTAGTCGATTAAAACCATCCGGAAGAACTCTCCGAATCGGGATGCCAATCAAACAAGCAGACATATCTTATTTGAGTTTGAAGTCTATGTGTCCTTGTATCTGTTAAATTCAAGCGCAATTGCATCATCATCGTCACTACTTGATGACGAGGAAACTGATAAAGAAGATAAAATTGAATATCCATTTTAATATTATTTTTCAAATTAATTACCTACTTTTATTTATTTTCAAATGCAAAACTATCAAATGCGAAACAAAAAATTTACATTCAACGATTTTGACGTTTATAGTGTATGTATCGGTTGTCTGGTTTCGGTTCTGAATTCAAATCCAGAAGCCAATCGAGCGCTTTCAGATTCGGATTGATCCGGACGGTTCTGGACGACCAAGCGAAAACGACATTAGAGTCAATTTTGGAGAATCGCCACCTATGGAGGGCAACCTACGCCTGCAACCCACTTAATGGATAAGCGGGCAATGAATGAATTAATTTTTAATGTTGAATACCTCTTTAAAACAAAAGGCATTTAACTTTCTCTACTTCAATAACTAGCAGAAGATCAAGTGGTGGACACGATTATGAGAGATTCTCAGGAAATACACTCTCAAAATTCTACTAGAGAACTCGCGATATTCAAATACTTCGAAAATACTACTCTCAAATGTACAGCCACCAGCGAGAGTAACTCTTCTATCAACTCGATCTCATCTGAATGGAGAGATTAGTGTCAATGGCCCAGTTTATTTTGCCCTCGGTTACAATCTCTTCTGTTGTCAATTTTCTTACTGGCAATTCTCTTAGTGACAGTTTTTTTCGACAACTGCGTTGACATTAAATTAGATTAGATAATTGCATAAAAAAAATAAATATTTGGCGCAACAGGCGTGTAGACATACACCCTAGGCCTTCTCACAACCATTCGTTTGTGTGGGTTTTATTTTTGGGACGAATGGAAGGGACATACAATTTTATGCCGAGTCCGAACATCTAAATTTTTCAGGACAGTTATATTCTCGGATGTTTTTCAGACGTTCGCGAGAGGTGGCGCAGTGGCAAAAACCTTAACCCTAGAGGGGTAATCTTCGTCGAATCGACGAACATCAATTTTTTTTTCGATTTTCTCTTCGATCTTTCTCCGTGTCACACCAGCCATCTCTAAGGTCTTCTAGTTTGTGGAATTTCGTCGAAAAAACTCTTTGGGTAAGTCTTGTTTTTATCGAAAAATGGCGCCAATATTCGTCGAAACGACGAAGATTAGCTTCTACGTAACTTTTAGTGTTCGATTCGACCTAATATTAAAAAAAAATCCACCAAAATTAACTAACAAATAAGAGAGGACAACGTAGATGCAATAAATGTGAAGAAGAGGCAAAATTTGTACATATTGTCCTTAAAACAAATGGCGCTTGACCAAGTAAAGGACCATTCACATGGGAGCTAACGAACGAATTGATGAAACGCGAATAAACCACTTTTTCTGCATTTATAAATAGAAAATTCCACATTTTATTATTCCAAGATATCCTCCTCTTAGTATAAGGTTAAGTTTGAACGAATTTTTTATTCGCTACTTTGTGGAACGCGATTTAAATGATGTGGATTGTGAATAGACTGACAATTCGCGCCAGGGTGTTTTCGTTCGCGGCAAAAAATTTGGATTTCGAAATAATGTCGTTATTTAAAATGTTAATAAACTTGTTTTCTTAATAAATTTTAATTGAATAATTAATTATCCTCATCTTGGAGTAGTAAAATGTGAAATTTTCTGTTTATAAGTGCATACAAAGTGGTTTGTTCGCATTTCATCAATTCGTTCGTTCGCTCCCATATGAATAGCCTTTAATCATACGATACGTACAAAGAAATTTTATGCTTCCAGCATATGCTGGAAAAATTGAGCTTTGTAACAAATGCCCAAATGCTCAAAATGAATTTTTTTTTGCGATATATTTTATTTTTGTTCTTCAATCAGTTAACTTTTATGTTCTTATGATTTTATGTTTTATTTTATTATTTTTCTATAGTTTTTATAAAAAAAAAGTATGAACCGATCTCAAAAAACAGATGTTCCAACACATTTTTCAATATAAAGGCAAACGTTTTTAAAAAAATGTTTTTTGAATTTTTGCTTAAAAAAAGAAATGGTCTGTTAATATTGACTATTAATATTAACAAGCATTTTATAGACACTTTCGGAAAAATTGGAGTCCAATATTACTTCGATTTGACGAATGATTATCTACCTTTACTGTACTAAAAAATAGCATTACCTTTCTATGGTTAAGATGTTATTTGTGTTTTTCCGGAGATCGAACCTGGGACTTCTCGCACAGTAGTCCATCATAGTTACCACTACGCCTAATTATTTTGCTTCGTCAAATTTTAATGAACATAATTTTGAGCACTGACTTCTACCTCTTATACCAAGGGAATATTCAAATCTTGCCCTTGATGATTTAATTTAGAGTCGATGGCGGAGATTCGAGAGCTATGGAGAGTCCACTTGAGCAGCCTACACCCGCGACCCACTTAATGGGCAAGCGGATCATTGAAAATGAATGAATGAAAACTAAGTCTAAAGTATACTGAATATTTTACTTTGCTATCTTTCAAAAGTCAAATTTATACATTGTTTACAGACTGTAAACATTATTTTGCCCCTTAAATCAATGCTTCATCATAAATCTGCAACTCGTCTGATTTAAGGACAATCGAATAAATTCTCGTTCTAAATTGAGCCCTTGAAATATTTAAACACATAGATTGCACAATCTCCATCGTATTTTACATCTTTACACGCCAAACGGAAAATAGTAGATCCCATAATTTCGCAAGGATTTCAACATCCTTTCAACTACATTCTACCTGACGCTGTAGCACCTTGGAATTTGCCAGCGTTTACCTCGCTGCTCTACACCATGTCGCATTGTAAGAGAATGTTCCGTCAATCGTCATTTTAAGTGGTTCGTGTATGTAGGTACAGCACAAGTCAAGCAGACGAAGTAGACTGTGGCAACAACCTTGGCGCTCACATCACAACAAACCCAAGGAATCCCTATCCCTACAATGATATCGTGTTGTAGTAGTACCAGCTTAACACAAAACCGTTGAAAGTCCATGATTTATAGGGAATGTCGCAACTTATGAGATGACATACCTTCGTTATTTATTTATTTTCATTTCATTTGTTGTTCGCGTTTTTGTTTTTTTTTTTTTTGTCGTCTGCACTTTCAGTGTGTGGGTGTCTGTCTGTTCTATCCTTTATGACCATTCCAGCTGAGGTGTCTCTGGAGGTACATACAAATAATGTTAGGATTCCTTAGCTATCTATGTTTTATATGGGGGTTAATATTACTATTGAGACATTTTACAATTTAAGCGCCAGCCATATGTTGATAGTTGATCCTTTGTCGTGGCGAAACTCAACCGTAGGATCATAAAAACGGAAAAACTAACTAACTGCTACTGGCTGTAGCGAGTGGCAGGGCAGTAGAACAAAGAAAAGGATTATCATCTGAGTTAAGAGCTAAGGTGGACGTTTACGTATGTGACGAAAAGAAGTACGTGCAAAGGTAGTGAAATACATTTTTCGTATTTTTGTCCTTTATGCCGCTTATTATCCAATATGTATGCGATTTCGTATATCCTTTTGGGTAATTCTTTTCATTTTTTGTCCGTGTTATAAGCTTTTGTTAAATTTGAAGAAATATTATGCTCTTGGTTTTGAGCAAGGACATTCTCAAAAAAAGGTTAACCCTCACCACCCATATATAGCTGTGAGGAAAATACACGTCAGCTATTTATGAGTTTAATCCTATTTTCAGGATAACAAGCATTACGACTTGACGTTACAAGGAGAAGTACGAGAAATGTGGAGATTATCACCAGAGACACAAAGGATGAGTAGACATGGGTTTTTCTACCTTTTGCTCTCAGATGTCGTCGAGAATGGAAGCGATACATTTTTGATCAATATACGTTTGTCGACCAATCTATTATTCAAATCAAGGACAAACGCAAACGAAATTCACAAACTTACCCTTGTGTCCCCGTTTTGTTAGCTAGGTAACGCCAAGGTCAAATAGAAATGACGAAAGATTCCATTTCCAAAGGATAATAGTTTACCCAGCCAGAAAAATTGGTAGTTAACTGCGCAAACTTTGAATGGAAAGGATTTGTGTATGTGTTTTGCTGTGTATATTAAAGGATTCGCATCACGTTTTTTTTTTCTTTTTAAATTGGTGTCTATGGACGATATGGACTGGTAGGTGAAGGTCTTGGTAGAGAGAGCAAACTGCTCGATGGTTAGGAAGTGCTTACGAAGCGTGTAGTTAAAAAAGTGGAAACGAAATTAATGTCGGCGATTTGAATTGGAATTCTTCTTCCTTTTTCTGAATGTTTCCATTTGGATTGCTCTCACTGCTGGGGAGTGAGCGGAAGAAGGACTTTAAGGATATTTAGTTATTCAGTTTGCAAAGTCTGAAGGATGTGGCTTTTCCTGGTTGTTATTTCTTTTTCTGTTTTCTTTCTAGTTACATGAGGCGATTGAGTAAATTTGGGAGGTTGAGGTTAATAAATAAATCTAATTTTGTGGACAGGAATGAGTGCGGAAAGGTGGTGCTATGATAGTACATATAGCAGGAGTACCAATTGGATCGAATCTATGTCAGCAGATCTATTTTGAGGTTAAAGCAATATTTAAATGAAAAAGGTCCTTTGAATTTGAATTACACGGGTATTTTTTTCAATGTAGTAATTGGGATGATGTGGACCAGATCACACTTCGATATTTGTTGACATTAGTCTGCCAGTAGCACATAGGAAGTTACCCTTTTTTTTGCAGATAGGGTGGATTCTGTATAATGGATTCCCCCATCAATGTTTCGAATTGAAGCCGTAAAGGTACCTAGTTAACTAAATTGAACAGCAGGATATGGGGTACTCAACCTTATGGTGTGGTAAACCATCAGAAAGGATCATTGGAACAACTTTTTTCGCGAAAAAGACAAACAAGTTGCGGTTAATATGGATGGTAGTTAATACAGGCTAATAATTGAAAAATTTGTAAGGCCAAAGGTAGAAAACAATCCAGAACCGTGGTTCTAACAACCAGTGCACACAGCTTGTTCAACTATGGCTCTCATGCGGGAAATTGGGGAAATATCGCGTTTTTCTGATTCTGATTCGGCTCTTAATTTTTTTTTGCCTAAAGGGTAAGTGCATCTCAATAAGCCAAGAACCTTGCAACAGCTTAAGGTCAATATCCGAGCAAACGTGAGAGGCATGGGATCTGTGATTGTAAGAAAAATCATTAAAAATGCTCTAGAAAGAGCATTTGAGAGATATTATTTTCAAATGCCACAGTTAAATAGAATCAGAAAGAAAAAGGTTATTATTTAAATAAATCATCACGTTACATAGATCTGCGCCACCATGTATAATGCAAAGGCCAATAAAAATATGTACATAATGTAAAACGTACTTGTGCTCTCTGTTTACACTAAAGGCATTATATTCTTCTTTCTCTCTCATGTTCTGATTGCTGATTCGATAGATACCACTAACGATATATCCAATCGCGATACACCGCAATACGCCCGGAGTATTTACACCTACCAAGGATGTGTTACTAAACTCTATTAACTACATCCTTGAACGCAATTGCTACATTACTGATGTTAATTCGGCATTCGAATGACAATTCTAAATGAATGATCAGCCCAAGCAAGTGTTGCAACTTGCAAGTCTGTTCTAATGCCACCTCGAGCTATATATTTGAGGGACGCGTCGTCTGATACACTCGTCAGCTTAAACCCGAAAATTTGTTGCATGGACAAACGAGTAAATCATAAGACAACAGCGTAATACCCGCAAGGAACGTCATTGAACGACAACGAGTTTTCAACACAAGGGACGCACTGCTGCCAACTCTGAGGTAAAGTTCTGCGCTAAAATTACATGAAAAACCTACAAAAAAGCGCTAGATTTCACAAACTTGCGCTAGATATTTGTCTTGCTAAATATAGATAGAAAGATTTTTATTTCGTCATAAAATTTCAAAGGAGAGCTCATAAGGGCCCTGCACACGTTTAATGTTACTTGACAAGTATCATTGACAATTTTTTTCATGAAGTAACATTGATGATAAATCGCCTACACTACACACGTATCAATAAATATTGACAATGTTTTCGCCTGAATTATGGTCAGTCGCTTTAGATGTGCCAATGAGGATGGATAAAGGATAATAATTTGTATCTCCTTGCAGCCTATTCGTTTTGCAACTACTGGCAGAACTTTAGAATCGTTGTTCTATTGTTACAGAGGCCTGTCGTGCAATTATGGACCATTTGTGAAAATTAGACATCTTTTCAACAAGATTCAACAAGACATTAAATTACAAATGTATGACAAAAATTACAACATTGACAAGTAACATTGAAGAAAATCAAATCAGTTTTGGTTTTTACCAATGTATGAATGTTACTTGACAAGAACACTGAAGAGCATTCAAACGATCAATGTTAGGCCCGAAACACACATGCGATTTTAATCGCGCGACTGATTAGTCGCTAAAAATGAAACACACACATTTCAATATAAATGCGCGCACATAAAATCCAAAATTATTTACATTGAAATGTATGTGTTTCATTTTTGCGACTCAGCAGTCGCACGATTGAAATCGCATATGTTCGGGCCTTACTTGAATTATGGGTCATGATGGGTCTTTCAAGTAACATTGAACGTGTGTATAAACTGCGTAAACTGCAGAAATGTACCACCTCGTAAATCAACTGTCATAATTTTCCATGACGATTTAGGAAATCAACCGCGGAAAGTTACGCAAATCACAAATGTCAAATTTTGACAGACAGTCGTATAAGTTTTTTGTTTGATTCCAGATGTACAGTTGATTTATGCGATTTACGCAATGACATTTGCGAGCTGCATAAATTAAGGTTTTGTGAATACCGGGTTTGCCATTCGTCCGGGTTTTCCCGGACATGTACCTATTTTTTCTAGTCCAGGTTTTTCATTTCTCATCGTCAAGAGAAATTTTAGTAGAGTTTTTGAATCGTAACTTGTTGCTTCTGAATTCTGCAACAAAATTACTATAATTCACACTTTGGTAATCGACAAAAGAAAGGTTAGAAAACTCTGAATAAAAAAATCGTACTGAAGTCGATGTAATCATTTTAAAACCAGTAAGACAATTATCTTCGACTATGCCGAAGCTCAAATACCCGGTACTGTATTATTGTAAAAATAAAAAAAAATATTTTAGTACTAAAAAAATATATATTTGTATGGGAGGTATGGGTAGATTTTATTCGATCAAGCTCATTTTGTGTCAAAAAATTTAAAATATTAAAAACAATATGTGCAAAGTTTAAACTTGCTATCTTTATTGTAGTTATTTAAATTTAATTTTTAACATCAAAAAGCTATATAAATCCGATATTTTTGTATGGGAGGTAGTAGTAGTTTTCATCCGATCTTGCTCATCTTCGAACTTAGCCTCAGTTTGGTGGATAAAAGCTTACGTACCAAATTTCAAGTCGATAGCTCTTAAATTACGGCCGTAATCGTGCGGACGGACAGACGGACAGACGGACAGACAGACGGACATCGCTAGATCGACTAAGAAAGTGATGCTGATCAATAATATATATAGTTTGTCATACCTACAACGCCTCCTTATGTGCGTTACAAATGGAATGCCAAAGTGAATATACCCTCACCACAGTGTGGTACCGGGTATAAATATAAAATAGAATACCAGTCACTTTTATACCATTCAAAAAGGAAATGGATTTCTCTTCACCCGGCAGTGGAACGACTTCTGCTTATGTTTGTAATATGTATGAACAGGGGGGGAGGGAGGGGGGAGAAGGCGCTGAAAAGGAAAAGCCGATTTCGGAAGAAAAGACACCGATCTATGATCTATCCACGCTGGCTGCTTTATTATAACTGACTCTCCATTCTCTAAACATACATTTTTACTTAAGGTGTGGTAAATATAATGTCAGAGTTTTGCAACCTTGTAATATACATATCAGTTTGAAACTCTAGTATTTCGTAGACGTCAAAAATCCACCGAGAAAATAAAAATTAACCTCGGGTTCCAAAATCCTAGAAATTGATATTCTCAAAACACGAAATAGGTATCTACCTACCGCAATGAAAGCGGGAAAGTTAAGTTTTTGTAAGAATAGTACCTGCATTTTTGTCCTAGTTTTGTTCTGTTTTTTTAGATCCTATTTTGTCCGGGAAAATTTCATGATTAATAACTACTTTCTTCAAATTATTTCTGCCAACCCCAGAATACCCTGTTTCTTAAGTAAAAAAAAATTAAAGGTAAATATTTTTCCACATATATATGTTATGGTGATGTATGTACATTTATATACATATTTTATTAAAAAAAAAAGTATAGACACATTCAAATATTATTAAAAATTTGGAAAATCATAATTATAGCCATAATACCTACGAATTTCTGGTATATTTCATTATGCGCTAAATTTCGCGCTGTGCGCTAAATATATTTTTTACGCGCTGTCAGACCGGAAATTCCGCCAGATCTGAAGTTGGCAACAGTAAAGGGACCGGGTGGTATTACTCGCGGCATTTTCTGTTGTTTATATCGAGTAAGCTTTTTCAACCTATGCAATGTGAAGCTTTTTTTTTGTTATCAAATGTTGACAACAGTAACATTTTCGCCATTTTAAATATTCATCGATGATGATGGCAAAGATTTATTGCTAGAAGCTAAAATAAAATGCCCCTTTTTTTCTTGTCACAAAATTTTTGAAGAATGAAAGTTTGACATAATGTCGAAAGTCAAGTTTTTACGAATAATAAACAAACAATGAAAACAGTTGGTAGTCAGCAACAATCTCATAAACGGACCCAAAAACGAATCCAAAAATAAAATATTTCCCATTATTTTCGATAAAACTACCGACATTTCCCATATCGAGCAGTTGCCTTTTCGATACTTTCATTTCATGAGGGAATGATCAGGGAGGATTTGCGACGCATATGAGAAGATTCAATGTGAATACATGATGAAAGAACGTCGCGTCGTTTGACTGGTGTAGTAGACGATTTTAGCCACGAATTCGACATTGATTAAGCATGGTGCGTAGGGATTGGTACCTACTGACAGCTGTTCTGTGATGGCTTCTGACACAAAGGGTAGGGTGCAGGTGCATTCAATATAATCTCTGCAAAAAAGCTACTCACGCTAAACGTTGTCCGTGCAACAACCATGTTTTAAGCAACTCGTTGGCAAAGTCTTGAAAAGTGACGTTTTGCCGGAATAAATCAGCGACTATGAAAAAATGCTTCAGCAAAAACAGAATTCCATGATCCGCCCCTGCCTCTAATAATTTGCTTAAATGGGTTCCATTGAGACATACGCATGATTTTGAAAGAAACTATCTCTCTTACCTTATTTTGACCATAATTATCCCCACAGTCTTTAAAGTCACAAATAGAACTAGGTCAGCAGATCAAAATTACTAAGCTCTTCTGTTACATTTGTTCTCTCCGTCTCCACACTACTTGGGCCGACACAATTCCAGTACCTACCAAGCTATTATCTCTGGAAATACATGTAAACAAAGACTGCAAAACAGACAGGAAAAGCACAAACGATGCTTGCTGCACAGAATAGAATAGAAATCCTTTTGAGACACACAAAGGTAATAGCATCCTTTAGTGCTACTCACTCAGCCAAAGAAATCCAGAGAACTTTCTCCACATACACTTTAACGATCGTTTTGTTATCTTCTTCAGCTTTTTCATCTCGTTGGCTGGTTTTTTACGACTCAATTCGCTCCAAATAATATATTCAAAGGTGCCAACGCCAAGACATGCAAGCATGCATAGCATATCCATTCATATATGGCAGCTGTCATCATTGCCAACCGTGGCCATAGAAACAGACAAAACGTTACGATGATGTCAGGAAAATCATGCATGAGTGTTGGCGTTGGGTTAGGAAACGAAAGTGCTCACAGGAAATCCTTTAAATGTTTTATTTCCCGAAATTCGCTGAAAAAACGTAAATTTATTTAATGCATTGTCATAATGTTTCGTTTTATATCGTTTTTAATTTAAATCAAAAAAATAAATGCACCAAATAGATGTATGTACATTGTACGTACCCCACAGTCACCTGTATCTACTATCTAAAAGTGGTGTATGTGAAACTTACGTCAACTTAATATGATAAAGGATGCGATGGTATGATGAGAAAACGAGGCGTCAAGTTGAGTGAATTTATTTGGAAATGGTGTAGATTAGGATTAATGGGTGGTGGAGGTGGAATACATACACATTTTTTTCTTATTCGCATCCTAATCCAATCATCTAGGGGTGAAGACACGAGCATGGTATTGTCGACAATGCAGGCAGGCAGCTTTCATCTTAGAGACTTGAACGAACCATAGGAATTGAGGAATCTTCTTCAATCGAAATTGTCAGAGAATATTAGGTAGAGTAATGGGAGGTGGATTTGAGTAGGAGTCATACTTAAACCCATTTATAATCAAGGCAGCTATACTACTACATACTAGCTATACTCTTCCTTATATGGTCGTGATATTTGGATATACCGACCGAAAAAATCATCTCGAGGGTACCTACTAGCTCGGGAAATCAAATGTAAAAATTACCGACAAATGTGCAGTTACTTCTCCGAAGTTCCATTCTTCGGTTGTTTGGTCACGTTAAACGCATGTTCCCGACTGTGAGTTTTCATTGTACCAATATAAACTTCTGCGCAGCAAGGCAATGCAACTGATAGCAATTAAATGAACAGATGAAAAACCCGAGCGGTTTAAGGTCATAAATGACAGTACGAGTCGACATCGCCCGACAAATTTGTCGATGATCTCAATGGTCTACTTCGTAACCGCTATATGATAAAATGCATCCTCTCCTATACACTTAAGAACTATCTGCACGGTAGCCGATGCGTGAACGTGGACGGCGAAGACGACACAAATTCCGCTGTCAGGCAGAATGAACCATTCAACCTGGGCGATGAAAGTCAAGACTTCCGTCCACCTGACCAAAATGAGGTAAGCATATCAATATCCAAGCTGAAGTCCAACAAAGCTGCAGGACCGGACGGTTTATTGGCCGAGCTTTTTAAGGCAGCGAGGGATGACTTGGTAGAGAGCATACACCAACTCGTTTCTAAAATTTGATCAGAAAAAAGTATGCCTGATGAATGGAGCCTCAGCATTGTTTGCCCGATCCATAAGAAAGGAGGCCCTCTTAACTGCGCCAACTATAGAAGCATCAGTCTCCTTAACATAGCTTACAAAATCCTGTCTGCCGTACTGCGTGAACGCCTGAAACCATTTGTCAACGAACTGATTGGACCCTATCAGTGCGGTTTTAGCCCGGTAAGTCCACAGCCGACCAAATATTCACACTACGGCAGATCCTGGAGAAAACTCAAGAAGTCCAAATTGATACTCACCATCAATTTATCGATTTTAAAGCCGCATATGACAGCATTTATAGAGACGAGCTATACAGAGCCATGTCTAGTTTTGGTATCCCTGCCAAACTTGTCAGACTGTGCAGAATGACGATGGAGAACGCTCGCTGCTCCGTAAAGGTCGGAAACAATCTCACCGAGACCTTTGATGTCAAAAAAAGATTTAGACAAGGTGATGCGCTGTCATGTGACTTTTTCAACATCATTCTTGAGAAAATTGTGCGAAACTCGCAAGCCAACACCAGGGGCACAATTTTCCAAAAGTCTGTGCGCCATCTAAGTAAGTTTAAGTTTAAGTTTAAGTTTAAGTTTAAGTTTAAGTTTATTTATATAAGTAAGGTATACATTAAGACTTGGTCTTTTATAGTACAGCAATGGTGGAAAGAATTATGTATGTAATGCAAAAAAAAAACGAATAATTCTTCATGTTATACAAAATTAATTCATTAATACAAAAAATTTTATACAGAATAAGAGAAAAAAAAAAAATAAAAACAATGTTTAATGAAAAGTTTAGAATAATAGTATAAATTGCAAAATTAAGATAAGGAGAGAAGAGTAGAAATGAAATAGAAATGAAATTAATGAAAAGGGAGAAATTAGCTATTGTTGCAATGCGTAGAAATTTGTTAGTGCAGTTTTAAAGTTCTTCATGTTTGGTATAGTTTTGATGCGTGAAGGCAATGAGTTCCATAACTGAATTGCATGGACAAAAAATAACCGAGATGAATTCAAATAGTTATATGGATGGGTTACAATGTTGAAGGTTCTGAGGGAGCGGGCGAACTGGAGCTTGGAGTAGAGGTAAGCCGGGGACTGGGTTCTAATAATTTTATAGAGAAACATACAGTTTCTAATGTTTCGGTGCTGCTGTAAAGTACAACCTAAGACATTCTTCACGTGCATAGAGATTCGTTCATACCTGCGTATCTGGTAAATGTATCTTACAGCATCATTAAAAGCCACTTGTAACTTGTGGTATGAGAGTGAGTCCAGGTTACTATAGACTACCTCAGAGTAATCAATTATAGGTAAAATGAGCGTAAGTACTAGTCGACGCCGTGTTTCAAGCGGAGTAAAACTGGCCGAAATCCATAATTTTCGCAGGCAACCATATATTTTTCCAATAACCACGTTGATGTGATTGTAACAGGATAAACTTCGGTTTATTACAAAGCCGAGGCTTGTAGCAGTTTCGACTAATTTCATTTTCGCATCGGATAGTAAAATATCAGGCATAGAAGAGAGTTCATAACTCCTTTTAGAAATAGGTATAACTTGGCACTTTGTCGGATTTAGGACTAAGTAATAAGTAAGCTGATGCGTGGAGATAGTAGAACACAGTGGTTATTACTTTACTTTCTTAGGCGGCTCTAAAGTTCGGGGTGAACCGAGGTCTCAACTAACAAGCCTCTCCAGTTAGCCCGGTCTTTAGCGAACTGCCTCACAACTGCACTCCAAGTCGGTTGAGGTCGCCTTCCACTTGTGTGCCGCACTTAAGGCGAGGTCTTACTCAACTGCGTTGTCCCTTTGGATTTGACACGAAAACTCTACGGACCGGATCATTTGTTTCCATCCGCTCTACATGACCCAGCCGCATCTTAGACGATTGACTACTGACACGCAGCTTTTTTAACCAGGTCGATGTCGCTGTACAAGTACTGCTCGTATAGGTATAGTTCGTCGTTAAATCTTATTCTTGAAAGCCAGTCAACGCAAACGGGATCGACAATTTTATGAAGAATCTTTTTCTCGAAGCGTAGCAGGACTCTGAACGCAAATGAGCGAGTTTTTCTCGAAGAATTCTCATCGAACATCTAAAATTGGATTGGTTTTTATTTTTGTGTGTTTTTATTTTACCACAGCCACATCCTTCGACCAAGATCAATAGATCATGAAACGTTAGACCGAAAGAGACTTAAATTACCTTTATTTACATATAACTCTCAGGAAAATTAGACTTTCTGCGAATTAACCAGAGCCATTTGTAATTTCAAATATTTCGTCGAATCTTAAAAGTGCTTTCCTGAAAAATTATCAATATCGACTTTAGCGGTTTTTCCTTGTTGCCACATTGTATCGACATTCAAAAAAATTGGAACTTGGTTTCAAAATATGTACTTATTTTCATGGTCCGAAAACGCTTTCAAAATATTTGCACGAATTTTGGTCGGTGTACCATAATTCCCATAAAGGAATACAAATAGTTTCAAGGACCCAAAACTATACGAATGCCTTTCATCATCGTTAGAAAGTATTGGTAGGGCGAAGCAATGCCTGTCTATATAAATTGGTAGACGATTTAAGCAAAGAGCTTCTATTTTCGAAAGCACGCAAGTGGGAACAATTCGGAATGGGGAGAAATAAGGGAAAAGGCGAAAAAAAATCATCAGAAACAAACAAATCAAGAAAAAGAATAGCAAAGAACTTAATTTTGTAGATACATATTTTAATTTCCGGTCTGGGTTTATTTATAAATAATATACCTACATAGAATAGATAAATAATTTTGTAATTCAGTTAAAATAAAAAAAAAATATCGCAATTTCTGGAAACTGTTTTATACCTACATTCCACGAATTGAATACTTACAAAATATTGCCATAAATTTCAAAAATTGTGGATTTCCAGAATTAAAAAAGAAAACGAAATTTTGGAAAGATGGAATTTGAAATAAGTAAAAGTGTATCATCGGCCTGGCCGATGCTTTGGTGCCCTCCACTGTATGTACTGGTACCAGAACTACTTGACCGACATAAATTTTAAATCCCAACCTGACAGCGGTAAAAATAAGTCCTCTCACAAAATTTCAGTCGCCTAAGTCGATTCGTTTGGATGTTACCGTGATTTCAACAGACATGAGTCTAATAGTGGTCTTCTATGGGAATAGGAGATACCAGAACTACTTAACCGACATAGAAACATTTTAATACCACCCTGACGGTAAAAAGAAGTCTCACATTTAATTCGCCTAGGTCGACGCTATCGTGCTTTCAAAAAACAGTCAAACATGGCTAAATCGATTCAGAATGTGATCCTGATTCAGAAAATAATATAATACTTTATATAGTCTCCGGTGACACCTTCTTGGCGTTACAAATGTGGTGACAAAGTGAATAGAATATACCTTCCTGTGAGGGTATAAAAACAACATTTTAATTATACCGTATTTTTGAGAAATATTATGTACGCAGAATTTTGGTAATACAGAATTATGGCTACCTGTTTTAAACACCTATAAATACGACTGTCATTTGAACAGATTGGTAACTATTAGTTTGCCGATGAATTTGTCGGTAAACAAGTTTCTAAATGCAGAAAAAATCCTCCATCACAGAGGCTGCAGCGCATTTACATATCCACCTGTTCTGCATATTAAGCCAAAGGTACACCCCTTATTGACAGCCCAATGATTCTGAAAAGGCTTCATCGTCATCGGCCTCATCAGCTCTGTTTCTGAACCCCCTCTCCATCCACTCACTTCGGTATGCGTATATGTACTATACAATGTTCAACACAAAATTACATTTGCTTTGATCATGTAATTTAGCCATCAGTCGCATATATTGAAGCCAGATAGAGATACGTTTGGATGGACGGGTTTTGGATTCACGTGAGTAATCCAGAGGTCGATAACCGGGTAAATTACGATGGGGTTATGCTTACACCTCGTTTACCCTTTTGCGTTTGCCATTCTCTGTATTTTTATTTTCTTCTGATTTTACTCTTCATTCGCACATAACACTGATATGTACCTCCTTCGTTATCCCGCTGTGGGTGGGCACGGCTATAGGCAGTTTGTAATAGGAGAGCTCGTCTGATTTGACTACCCCACCGTGTGTCTGTCTACCTTTCGGTGGAGGGTGACTTAGGATTAGAAGCTTTGCATTTGTGTGATGGGCTATAGGTAGTTTAAAAAGCAAATCACTACCTATTCCATGCGAAAACAAAGCGAATAAAAATGTTTACCCAAAGGAAAGCGAACCAACAACGGGGCGGGAAGGGATCAATGTGTTGTAAGCCTAAAATCGATTTGTTTTGTGCTGATATCACATTTTAAATGGGAGGATGATTGGCTTATACGCTTGCCTATGAATACATTTTTGTTTTCCCTTTAGTATCATTTCACAAATACCCAGCGAAATGATTTAAGTATCAGCTACGAGAGTGCAAATGTATTGGTATTCAATCCATAATGTACATAACGTGTAATGTGACGTAGACAACGGGTCAGTATTTTAAATCTGTGTGGTATTTATTTTTAATCCATTTTGGATGGGTGCATTTAATACCGTATCAGTCAAGTGTTTATAACGGCTCTGTAGCGCATTGATAGGTGTTTATCTGTATATGTGCATAGATTACAAGATGGAAAACAGCCAAATCCACATTTTCAAATAACTAATTCGCAGAAACACTTCGATTTAAAACGGTTCAACTGTGCAAGCGGCGAAAAACGTTTACTTTTTAATTGTCATTCTTACGTTGTCAAAGAATTTGCAGTGCATTACTTGACAGTATATTTTCACAGCTATTACATAGAACTCGGCGTTCTGGCAGACAGCGCAAAGTGATGTTAATAAACTGTTTGACAGGTTTTAATGCGGTTTGAAAGTCTGACAATCTCCGAAATGGTAAAGAAGACTCAGATTCGAATATGTCAAACGCCAATACCATGCATAGTGTACATTTGTGGGTCCCACAATGAGAAACTACTTTGAGGTTGAAAAACTGACAGAATGGTTGTAAAATGGTTGTAGTCTGACAACACAGTGCCAGTGGCTTATTTTGAATGCTGGACCTGAGCGAGGTTTTCGAGTGAACTTCTCTCTAGATCCCATTCTCAGATCATATTATGTCGTCTTTTTTAATCGGATGAACAACATATACCATAGAAACAACTGTCCTGATCCAAAACCTAAGCCCCACTAACTTAGACTCTTATCTCGGGCGGACTACCATCCAATATTATCTACTTCGCGGAGCGGGCTATTCGCTTTATTTTACACCGTTGCTCTAGCTCTTGTCTGCGTCTGATTCACTTTCCTTTTGCTTTCGCCAGCCTGAACTCTGTTTGTATGTGGAATACCTATGCGCTTTGCGCTTACGATTTTACCATCACAGCTATTATTATTATCCACGTCAAATATAGTACATACATATATTAACTCACAATTCAATCTTCATTTTACTTCCATAAAACTCGAGCAATAAAATAAAGGGTCCGTCAAATAAATTTTTCTTTTTTTAAAAATGCTATAAAAAAAAACTACTAAATATTTTCTCAAATTTCTTCTTTTATTTGAAAGTACAATCCTTCCGGTTAATAATGGAAAATAATTTCATTCAAATGGCTGCCTCGGCTGGCCATGCAGTAGCCTACACGATCGGTTCAATTTTTAAGCACATTATCGATTGTGTGCACATCTCAATGAAGTCTCCGAAATGTTCAATTGTTGAGAACGACGGTGAATTGATGTTGATGGCGCTTCACGCACACTTTCTGCCACAGCAGCAATTTTCTCGGGTGTACGCACTGTTTTTGGCTTTTCACGCTTTGGTTTATCGGTAAGGATGCCAGTTTCTTTCATTTTTTTCACAAGATAACGAACATACGGAGCTGACGGTGCGTACGCAATTTTCGCACACATTCTGCAACATTACCATGATTTTCAAAGTATTCATTTTCATTCATTCATTTTGAATGGTCCGCTTGTCCATTAAGTGGGTCGCGGGTGTAGGTTGCTCAAGTGGACCCTCCATAGCTCTCGATCCTCCGCCATCGACTCCAAATCATCAAGGGCAATCCCCATACGGGTAGAGGAGAGATTATGAATTTGATCTAACCATCTCATCCTGGGTCTACCTAAGGGACGCCTGCCCGATGGTACGGATTCCATAGCACGTCGTGGAATCCTGGTCGGGGACATGCGTTTAACATGCCCAAACCACCGAAGCATGGATCGCTCCATCCGGAGAAGTAGCTGCTCGACATTGAATTCCTCACGTATTCTAGTATTTCTAATGCGATCTCTACGGGTCACACCAGCAATACAACGGAGAAATCTCATTTCGGCAGCTTGTATCCGCGATCTTATTCTTTCGGTCATTACCCAAACCTCATGACCATAGGTAAGAGTTGGAACAAACACCGAATTAAAGACTGACAACTTAGCTCTGACGCCTAGTTCAGTCCTCCTGATAACAGAATGACATAATAACATTTCAAAGTAATGTCGCAATATTTCCCAGCGTTGTTCAAGCGTATACACAACCATATTCGTTCAGCGGAAGGATAAAACTAATTATCTGTCAGATCAGACATGAGCTAAGTGTTACCATTCGCGAAATAAGCACTAGTTGAAAAAAAAAAAACGTTAGATGGCGGACCCTTTACTATAGATTACAGTGTAGCGATCGCCTTGAAAAAAATTGCTCATTCTTATTTTATTTTATGGATTTTTGACGTCAGTATCGACGTGCTATAAAGATTTTCCGTGCACTGATGGTAATGCTTTAGCCGCTGTGCAAATTCACTTCAAAATAGACACCACACTTTAGTCATTTATTCACCTTACTTCGCCCAAAGCCACGGGTATATAATGTGTGCAACCCCAATGGGTGGCCTTTTTTCTTTTTTTGGCTGGTGAAATATAAAGTGACAGTCAGTGCATCCACCGTCGATAATTATAGGTAAAACCGCGTGCTAAATCCCTAATTTACTTTAACTTAGTAATAATTTTTATCCTTTAGTGTTAAAATAAAGAAAAGGAATCAATTACAAGTGTTAAATTTCGCTTCCAATTCTATATCCATCACGACACTGAAAAAGCTACCAAGCATCTTCAGAACTAAACTAAGTTTAGCTAAGAGAGCCTGGACCAGTCTTTATGAGACAAAAATCGAAATCTTTATCATTATTATTGGAGGTAAGAGTGAATCGAATTTATCCTTAATCAGTGCAATTGTGACATATTTCCTTCGCTTTAAAATAGGCGGATTACACGTGTAATTTTAACACATAAATTGTGACCACACAATCCCACGTGGAAAATAACGAGGCAATTTTGTTCATCAATTGAATATAGATTTTAATCTGGCCCAGTGCCCAATAAAATAAAAAGAAAAATCGCCCGTTCACCCACGTAAACTACATAGAAGCTACAAACAAGAAGCTTTTATTTTCACCACGTGTACTTACTTGCTATGATAAGTTGTCTCACAGAGGCAATATCTGCAAGCAGTACACCAAAAAGCACCTAAGCGCAAGCCATCGCTTCCAAAAGATAACCTGCATGCGAAACACCCGTCCCAACCACGTGCAATCGATCGCATCGCACCATACACCGGATTTTCACCCACCCCCACGTCTCCGTCTGAGTGACAAGACCATCCACCAGTCGATTTTCAATCGCACCAATTGCTCGCCATACCAGGAGCCAAAGATAGACAAAAAATACCCCCCAGACGTCCCAGCATCCCATCGTGATCTTAATTTAGTTTAATTTTAAGTAAAGCTAAACTTGTTTTTAGTAGGTTTTTATATATGTATAGACTAGACAGGTAACAAGAACTAATCCATTCATATTCGCATGAATTCGAGGTAAGAAGCGCCAAGTGATTTTTTTTTACATTGCTCCAATCATAATTTTGATTACTCCTACAGTACCAACAGTGACCTTCAGAACCGATGTGCGCACAACGAATCTGCAGTCAACGTATTTAATCATCAAGATAGTCTTCGATCGTCTATACAGCTGCGAAATTAATTAAACATCCAGCCCCAAAGAAAAAGGAAACCGTAAGTCATTTGGCATTTCTAAATTACCTATCAAGAGTATCAAATTATTCATGCATTTCAATAAGTAAAGTGAATGATAATCAAAAAAAAAAAAAAAAAAGATTCCTAAGTAAAAATTTAAAAAACCTATACGTGAGCCTTCTGCACTCAGTAAGATCATACACATAAACTTGCTAAACATATACCTAATTTATAATCTATGAGGTTATAATTCAACAAACATACACTATTCATTTACAACATTAAGCTATTGAATTTAATTATACTAAGCTAAGATCACATATTTACATTTAAATTACCTAAATATTCGCTAACTAAATCTACAACTACCTAAACATTGAATTTACTTATACCCTAAACTTATTACCTATTAGATTAACCTATGAACATACAATTAGATTCAAACACCTACACTATCAATTGATTTACCTATTCTCAGATTTATTATATTGCATTAAGCCAAAATTTCGCTAAATTTTGTTTGTGTTATCATACACTCGTATGTATATGTACATTGCACATCATACCTATGATTATAAATGATTCTCTTAAATTTCGTTTTAAGTTCTCTTTTTAAATGAATTTTGGGCATGGATATTAACCAATGACCCCGTTACCTATACTCATACCTAATTTAATAAATGATTATAATGAATTTTGAAAATAACGATTTTTTCATTATGGATTAATTGATTTCTCTTGGCGATAAAAGGGTGATAAGAGTGAGTGACTAACAATGGGTACCTAAGTGTGAGCATCTATGTAGCATTTCTTTTAGGGACTATCATCACAAGTATACAGGCACATGATAGTCAAGGAGTCTTGACTTCGGTCATGCAATAGGGTGGGCTAGCCTGAAGGTCGCGTGTCGTATCTATCCACAACGATCACCTTCCTTATATGTCACCAACAGCTGACATCAACCATTTCTTTTCTAACTCCTTTCAGTCTCTCGTTTCCTCCCCCATAATTTTCCTATCAGTCTTGTCATCCCCTAAGGATGGCAACATCCTATCACGGCGAGCAATCAATATAACACCTATACGATCGTGTTTAAGAATGTGGCACGATTTTATTTTGTAGGTAGGTAAGTGGCAGAAAGATCCCCCCCAGCCGACGAGCTGTCGCCGTGCGACCACCAGCGTGCCACCTCTGCTACCAGGGAAAATCAACACCCAAACTACCCCCTGCCTTACAAAATTGGCGCCCAACGTGGGGCAACGAGTGTCAGTCTTGACAAATACTCACCAGTCATAAGGTTGGAACATTCTTACGTCCCAACGCTTATGCAATTCATTGTCAATGACGACTTTTCAAAACTAGCAGCTTTTACCACCTTTCACCTCGTTGCGATTACAGATGCGTTTGATTCTGTAATCGGCTGCAAAACATTAAACATCAAACATTTCATTTCATTAACCAAAACCCTTCATGTCAGACCTTAATTCAGGAGTACTGTAGGAGTCACATTTGTTCAGTACATTAGTACACATAATGTAGTTACCCTATAGGAAATTACATATTATAGAGTCGACATGCAAGGAAAGTTATTTTGGAGGGAAGTTAATCTATAAGTCCTTATGTAGCTAAATCGTTAGCAGATTTATAAGTTGCGATAGATATATGCCTTCCAAATGTTTTCCGAAGCAAACACACGTATGTATGCTAATGTAAAATATGCCATAGCATAATTGCCGTCGTCTTTCTTTTTATTTTTTTTTAATTCTACACTCACACATTACACCCATTTTTTTTTGCAAACAATTATCACCTGTACATCGCCAAACCCATTAAAACAAATTCGCCCTAACAAAAACTAAAACAAATAATTAGTAAATACTATATTCCTTTTACAACTCATTCGTAAACAAAAATTCCAATCATGAGTCTTAACAGAAGCAACAACAATGGAGCAATTCCTAAACGTTCAAATAAAGATTTAAATAATTCTGGTGTAGGTATGATCACTCGCGGAAGAAAGGGGAACTCAGCTGTTTCACACTCTTTTAGAAACAGTGAACCTGTACGTCATTCTCCTCAGAGAGATAACATAAATTTACAAAGAAACTTCCAATCACACAACAATGACATACAGTCGAATAGAAGTATGAATGAAAGCTTTAACCGATTGTTGAGTCTAGGAACCACGACAGCGGTTGGTGCAGCATCATCACTGAATGTGTTGTTTACAAATGATTCAGTTAGTTTAGTCACGACAACGACTACAACCACCACTGCTATGTCAACCGTTCCAATAATGTCAACATTCCAAAATGCATCAGCATCAGCTGGTCTGGGAGAGGCAGAGTTTGGCAATCGTTTACAGAGATCTCATGTAGTCCAGAATACCGCTCGGACAGCAGAGCATAATCAAAATCAACCTCTTTCGAACAGTTTCCTACACTCCCACATTAAGAGCGTAGTTGACGCAAGTTTGTTAGATTTACAAAATTCTCTTTTTCGGGATCTTCCCAACCTAATCAAAGAAAATGTTGAGAGCAGCGTAAGGGACATTTTGAATCACAATGCTCAGCCCAATGCAAATTGTAATCTTGCCCAAAATAATGTGCAGCAAGAGATTAGACACACACCTCAGTCAGAAAGTTTATCTGCCAACTCAGTTAATTTGTCTGCCAGTTCTCGATTTGCTGGACCAAGACAAAGAGAAACTGCAAGTGCGGCGCCGGTAAACAATGAACATTCAAATTCAAATAGACATTTTTCTAATAATGACGGTCATCGATTTTCGAACCGACGATTTGATTTAGATCGTTGGGGAATTAGGTATGACAACACCAACAAGGGAATGACGATTGAAGATTTCGTTTTTCGCGTCGAAATCCTCAAAAGCAACTACAATTGCCCTTGGAATGAAATCATACGTAACTTCCATCATTTACTGGCTGGATCAGCACAGGACTGGTACTGGCAATATCTCAGAACAAATCCTAGAGGGGATTGGTCAATGTTGCGTTCGGCCTTACTGAAACAATTTAAAGGCTATGAAAATGACTTTGAAATTCTGAGACAATTAATGGATCGACGACAAATGCCTAACGAGTCTTTCGATGAATTTTATAAATCCATCATTCACTTCAGAAGTCAACTGAGAGAGCCAATTTCGGACCACGATCTTATCAGGATAATACGAAATAATATAAACTCGCGATTAATGAACTTTATATACCCCATGCAAATTAACTCTATTGAACAGCTTCGAGACGAGTGTAGGCGTACCGAGAAAATGCTGCAATCTAGGTATGGCGCACACACTCGCTTCAATACTGCAAGAGCGGTACATGAAATTCATTATTCCGAAGATACCGAAAATGAAGTTATGTCAGAGCCGTTTGCTAACATCTCGGCAGTTCAGAGCAATAATTATCGTTCAAATTTTTCGCATCCCCCTAACAAGTCCATGAGCAGTACCATAATCTGTTTTAATTGCAAAAAGTCTGGACATATATTCACAGATTGTCGCTCACCTGTTTGTAACCTGTTCTGCTACCGTTGTGGTACAGACAATTTTACAGTATTAGACTGTCCAAAATGTAACACACCGAAGGAAAACCTGAAGTCGAACGAGAACTTTTCCGGAAGTTCCCGTTCGACTCAAACCAATCCGGAGCAATAAAAACTGATGCGTCTACTAATACCGACCTATACGATGATAAAACAGATTACACAGATACAAAATTACCTTTCCAAATAGCTACTCCTAGTACCTCGTCCGAAAGAGACGATAAACTACATAAAATTCCACAACACATGAAACCCTACCATCAAAGGCTAGTTGAGTATAATGCTATTCGAAAACGAATTTTCAACCTAGATGAATTAGTACCTAAACATAATGTTCCATTGAGATTAATAAACACCAGAAAAAGACACAGAAAACTAAAACTCTACCGAAAACTAATAAACGAATCACTTTTTGAAGACAATTTAGATACACGACCTTATGCAAATATTTTAATTGAAAAGAAAGAGTTTAAAGGACTGCTTGACAGTGGCGCTTCGATATCCTGCCTAGGATATGGTTGCATGCAGATTGTAGAGGAGCTTGGGGTTCCGATAGTTAAGTTCGATTGGTCAGTTAAGACAGCCGGTGGGAAAGATCAATGCATAGTGGGTCGGATTAATGTTCTGGTCGAGTACAATGGTATTTCGGAAAAGATGGATTTCTATCTGGTTCCAAGTCTTATACAACCACTATATCTCGGCGTTGATTTTTGGTCGAAATTTAAAATCGCTCCGCAAGTCATAAGTGAATTGTTTACACTTTCAAACGACTCTAACTTGCGAGAACACGACAGTATGAAACCGAAACCACCAATGCATGAGCTGACAATTGAACAAGAACGACAACTTCAGTGTGCAATCTCTGCTTTTCCATCTTGCACAACCCTTGGGTTGGGTAAAACCACTGTTGAACAACATATAATTGACACCAATGATGCTGAACCCGTCAAGCAGCGCCATTACCCGGTGTCACCGGCAATTCAAAAATTAGTGTACGAAGAACTGGATCGCATGCTATCTCTCGGAGTTATCGAGGAAAGTCACAGCGCGTGGAGTTCGCCTATAGTCCTTATTAGGAAACCCGGGAAAAACAGGCTGTGTCTCGACTCCCGCAAAGTGAACTCGTTAACAAAGAGAGATGCATATCCATTGCCACACATTGAGGGTTTGCTAAGCCGTCTGAAGGATACACACTACATTAGTAGTGTGGATCTGAAGGACGCGTTTTGGCAAATCCCTCTGGAGGAGAGGTCGAGGGAAAAGACAGCATTCACTGTGCCAGGGAGGCCACTTTACCAGTTCACCGTCATGCCCTTTGGACTGTGTAATGCAGCCCAAAGGATGTGTCGGTTGATGGATAGGGTGATCCCTGGTACACTTAGAGAATGCGTGTTCGTGTACCTCGACGATCTCTTAATAATCTCACCTGACTTCGAAAGACATATCTCTTTGTTAAAGGAAGTTGCAAAATGCTTAAGACAGGCAAATTTAACTATTAACGTCAGCAAATCCTATTTTTGCTTTAAAGAATTGCGTTATTTAGGGTACATTGTCGGGCAAGGTTATGTTAAGCCCGATCCTGATAAAGTAGCTGCGATACAAGATTTCCCTATTCCTGTAACACAGAAACAAGTGCGGAGATTCTTAGGACTCTGCGGATGGTATCGCAGATTTATCAGGAACTTCGCATCCATTGCAACACCTTTGACCGACACCCTCAAAAAGGCAAAGACTTTTTCAATGTCATCGGAAGCAGTTAGTTCCTTTCAAGCCCTGAAAACAGCACTAATTTCAGCCCCATTATTGAGTAACCCAGAATTTTCCAAGCCCTTTGTCATCCAATGTGACGCGTCTTCAGCTGGAATTGGTGGCGTTTTGTACCAACACGATGAAGAAGAAAATGAAAAGCCGATTGCGTTCTTTTCAGAAAAGCTCAACGCTTGCCAACGAAAATACAGCGTGACGGAGCAAGAGTGTTACGCAGCAGTCCGAGCAGTTGCGAAGTTTAGGCCCTATATTGAAGGAATGTCCTTCACGATTGTGACGGACCACGCCAGTCTTAAATGGCTTATGGGACTTAAGGACCTAAGCGGAAGGCTGGCTCGTTGGTCCCTAAAGTTACAAGGTTTCTCCTTCAATATAGAGCATCGCAAAGGATCGCAGAATACTGTGCCCGATGTGCTGTCTCGCGTACACCTTGAGCAGATCTCGGTGAACCCCAATGATTTCGTCACGATTGATTTAGATTCACCTGCATTCAAATCAAAAGATTATATCGATCTCTTGTCGAGAGTGTCGAATAATCAGGCTAATTTACCAGACCTTAGAATTGAGAACCAAAGAGTTTATAAGCGGATGTATCCATTAGATTTTCACTCGATATCTGATGAACATCAGTGGAGTTTGTGGCTACCATCTAGCCTTACCAACCTAGTAATCCAAAAAGCCCATGTACCACCTAATTGTTCACATGGAGGGATAAGAAAAACAATAGATAGAATTCGTAAATACTTCTATTGGCCCAACATTACAATTGAGGTCAGAAACTTTATCCGCAGTTGCGAAGAGTGCAAGCAAAATAAAGCACCGAACCAAATTTTAAGACCACCTATGGGTGTAAAACAGGAGATAGATCGCCCTTTTCAAAAAATCTACGTAGATTTTCTAGGACCATACGTCCGATCAAAGAAGGGTAACCTATTTCTTTTCGTAGTCCTAGATGAATTTTCAAAATTTGTCTTTTTAAAGGCAATGCGGGTCGCAACCTCAAAAACTGTGATAGAGTTTTTAGAAAAAGAAATCTTCCACAAATTTGGAGTACCAGAAACCGTTCACAGCGATAATGGGAAACAATTTGTGTCGAAGGAATTCGAAAAGTTTTTAAATAAGTATGGCACGTTTCATAGCAAAAATGCGGTATACTCTCCCCAAGCTAATTCTTCGGAACGAGTCAACCGATCCATATTGGCGGCTATAAGATCGTATATCAATGAGGATCAACGGGAATGGGATACTTACTTATCTGAGATCCAGCAATCCCTATGTACGGCTATACACCAATCTACAGGCATGTCCCCATATTTTGTTGTGTTTGGTCACAATATGATCACTCATGCAAGTCTATATAAGGTTGCTAGAGCACTTAATGCTTTACAAGATAACGAAATTGATTATCTACCGACTTCTAGCCGATTACTCCTAATACGCGAAAAGGTTAAGGAGAATCTAAAGAAAGCTACATTGCGCAATGAGAAGTCCTATAACTTGAGGTGTTCGGTTAGACAATTCAAACCAGGTGATGAAATTTACTTCAGAAACTTTGTGCTAAGTAATGCCTCAAAGAAACTAAGTTCCAAATTATGCCCGAAGTTCATTAAAGGGAGAATCGTGAAACGGATAGGCAGGTCCATGTATGAAATTGAAGATAGGCATGGCAAGTTAAAAGGCGTATACCATGCTAAGGACATACGAAAATAGATAAACAGATATGACCTAGCTCAACAGGGTCGTGGGTCGATTGTGCACTTGAGCAATTCTTTTAAGTCATTAGTTTTCATGTCTTTTGATACTGCTTGAGCGATCCAAAAGGCATGTATTGTAGCGATCGCCTTGAAAAAAATTGCTCATTCTTATTTTATTTTATGGATTTTTGACGTCAGTATCGACGTGCTATAAAGATTTTCCGTGCACTGATGGTAATGCTTTAGCCGCTGTGCAAATTCACTTCAAAATAGACACCACACTTTAGTCATTTATTCACCTTACTTCGCCCAAAGCCACGGGTATATAATGTGTGCAACCCCAATGGGTGGCCTTTTTTCTTTTTTTGGCTGGTGAAATATAAAGTGACAGTCAGTGCATCCACCGTCGATAATTATAGGTAAAACCGCGTGCTAAATCCCTAATTTACTTTAACTTAGTAATAATTTTTATCCTTTAGTGTTAAAATAAAGAAAAGGAATCAATTACAAGTGTTAAATTTCGCTTCCAATTCTATATCCATCACGACACTGAAAAAGCTACCAAGCATCTTCAGAACTAAACTAAGTTTAGCTAAGAGAGCCTGGACCAGTCTTTATGAGACAAAAATCGAAATCTTTATCATTATTATTGGAGGTAAGAGTGAATCGAATTTATCCTTAATCAGTGCAATTGTGACATATTTCCTTCGCTTTAAAATAGGCGGATTACACGTGTAATTTTAACACATAAATTGTGACCACACAATCCCACGTGGAAAATAACGAGGCAATTTTGTTCATCAATTGAATATAGATTTTAATCTGGCCCAGTGCCCAATAAAATAAAAAGAAAAATCGCCCGTTCACCCACGTAAACTACATAGAAGCTACAAACAAGAAGCTTTTATTTTCACCACGTGTACTTACTTGCTATGATAAGTTGTCTCACAGAGGCAATATCTGCAAGCAGTACACCAAAAAGCACCTAAGCGCAAGCCATCGCTTCCAAAAGATAACCTGCATGCGAAACACCCGTCCCAACCACGTGCAATCGATCGCATCGCACCATACACCGGATTTTCACCCACCCCCACGTCTCCGTCTGAGTGACAAGACCATCCACCAGTCGATTTTCAATCGCACCAATTGCTCGCCATACCAGGAGCCAAAGATAGACAAAAAATACCCCCCAGACGTCCCAGCATCCCATCGTGATCTTAATTTAGTTTAATTTTAAGTAAAGCTAAACTTGTTTTTAGTAGGTTTTTATATATGTATAGACTAGACAGGTAACAAGAACTAATCCATTCATATTCGCATGAATTCGAGGTAAGAAGCGCCAAGTGATTTTTTTTTACATTGCTCCAATCATAATTTTGATTACTCCTACAGTACCAACAGTGACCTTCAGAACCGATGTGCGCACAACGAATCTGCAGTCAACGTATTTAATCATCAAGATAGTCTTCGATCGTCTATACAGCTGCGAAATTAATTAAACATCCAGCCCCAAAGAAAAAGGAAACCGTAAGTCATTTGGCATTTCTAAATTACCTATCAAGAGTATCAAATTATTCATGCATTTCAATAAGTAAAGTGAATGATAATCAAAAAAAAAAAAAAAAAAGATTCCTAAGTAAAAATTTAAAAAACCTATACGTGAGCCTTCTGCACTCAGTAAGATCATACACATAAACTTGCTAAACATATACCTAATTTATAATCTATGAGGTTATAATTCAACAAACATACACTATTCATTTACAACATTAAGCTATTGAATTTAATTATACTAAGCTAAGATCACATATTTACATTTAAATTACCTAAATATTCGCTAACTAAATCTACAACTACCTAAACATTGAATTTACTTATACCCTAAACTTATTACCTATTAGATTAACCTATGAACATACAATTAGATTCAAACACCTACACTATCAATTGATTTACCTATTCTCAGATTTATTATATTGCATTAAGCCAAAATTTCGCTAAATTTTGTTTGTGTTATCATACACTCGTATGTATATGTACATTGCACATCATACCTATGATTATAAATGATTCTCTTAAATTTCGTTTTAAGTTCTCTTTTTAAATGAATTTTGGGCATGGATATTAACCAATGACCCCGTTACCTATACTCATACCTAATTTAATAAATGATTATAATGAATTTTGAAAATAACGATTTTTTCATTATGGATTAATTGATTTCTCTTGGCGATAAAAGGGTGATAAGAGTGAGTGACTAACAATGGGTACCTAAGTGTGAGCATCTATGTAGCATTTCTTTTAGGGACTATCATCACAAGTATACAGGCACATGATAGTCAAGGAGTCTTGACTTCGGTCATGCAATAGGGTGGGCTAGCCTGAAGGTCGCGTGTCGTATCTATCCACAACGATCACCTTCCTTATATGTCACCAACAGCTGACATCAACCATTTCTTTTCTAACTCCTTTCAGTCTCTCGTTTCCTCCCCCATAATTTTCCTATCAGTCTTGTCATCCCCTAAGGATGGCAACATCCTATCACGGCGAGCAATCAATATAACACCTATACGATCGTGTTTAAGAATGTGGCACGATTTTATTTTGTAGGTAGGTAAGTGGCAGAAAGATCCCCCCCAGCCGACGAGCTGTCGCCGTGCGACCACCAGCGTGCCACCACTGCTACCAGGGAAAATCAACACCCAAACTACCCCCTGCCTTACAACAGGTTTCGTTGCATCTCGGACATGCAGGCAGGGTCTGTCTGTCACGTCTTCTACTTATGGTTGTATCTTCGATATAAGTTTACTTGTCCATCTGCATTTCTGTAAAGTATCCCATCACAGTTTTCACTTCACCATCGAAATAGCTATCCCATGCCTTTCGATTCCCTCTACATATATGTTTTCGTCTCTTCTATCTAAAGGGATCCTGCTTACAATAACGTACGCTGCCTCTTTTAAAACTCTCCCAATCACATACAAATGTAAGTGCAGTCAGTCTAGAGATACTATACATTAGCGATCGATTGCCTCCGTCGTATTGCTTGCCTATTCGAGACTCCTCGATTCTAGCCATGGTAAAGCAGATGCAATGATCTCGTTTGCATTAGCTCTAGCTCGAACAGTGGGCCTGTGAATATGGCTACATCACACAGTCAGAGATGTGAACAAATTAGTTCTCTAAATGGTGATCTGGACAAAATCTTAAAGTGGGGAAAAGACAACTTGGTTGTTCTTAATGCAAACTAGACACAGCTCACAACATTTTCTAGGAAAAATGCATGCAACAGTTCCTCAGATCCAAACCTTCCCAAGGACTCAATGCACCTTCTAGGAGTCACAGTCAATTTAGAAATCGCATGGCAGGACCACATATCCTTTATCGCAAGATCAGCGTCCGCTAAGTTGAGCTACCTATTTAGAACAAATAGGGTACTTTAGCCCCAAGCAACTTCTCCTTCTCTACAAAGCACAGGTTAGACGAGGACTGGAATATTGCTCCCATATATGGAGCTCTGCCCCAAAACATTCACTTAACCTACTTGACAGTATACAGAGACGAGCAGTTCGACTTATTGAAGACCCTAAACTCACATCGAATCTACAACCGTCTATATTCTATTCTATAGATACCTACATGGTAGATGTTCCGAGGAACTCAAAGACATTATCCCTCGAAATTGAACTTTTGGGCACCCCACAAGACAGGCGGCTAATGCTCATAACCGTACAGTACACTTGACAACCGCGAGGACACCAATTTTCCAGGACTCTGTTCCTTCTGTTAAAGGACAAGCAAACTTTGGAACTCGCTGATTTATTTCCAGAAGACTACAATTTACAGCAATTTAAATGCAGAACTAACATACCTACAACTGCAAGCATCTCGAGGCACTGATGAAGCGTTATATGTAGAAGTATTTAGAAAAAAACTCAACTGGTTAATACCATCCATAATGGAGTTCTTAATAATTCCATTATTTTGTTATTGCTTGAGCGAAAAATACATGCAGCATCAATATCAGCACCCATCCTAGTAGTATTTCAAGTCGAGAACAATTGTATGTAAACAACCCAGAGTGTTACAAAAATAATGTCTACTTTGCACACATCCAATGACATTTTCTGAAAATAAAACAGCAAGTCCCTACACCTTTCCACATTTAACTCAGGAAATAAAGAAATCTCACATGAAAATCAGCGCTAAAGGCAAGTTATCTATTTACTACCTACGCACATCTACGGCTATAGATAAGAGACCCAGTGACAGCAGTATGCATGTCAAGTCGAACGAGAGTTTGAATATATCACACGACAATGAATGATTTAGCTTCTCCTCACGTCGTTTTATTGATGGCGTGACAGGATGTGTACCTATTGCTGTTGATCCCCCTCCATTTACAGTGGCACTGATTTGTATCTCGTATCTCATACATAACCATCGCTTGTCAAAGTGACATTTATGTCAGAAAGTGTAAAGTTATTAATAAATAAATCCTATCTATTAATGCTGGCATTAGTGAAAGGGCGGCGGCGTTGGAAAGGGAAAGAAAAAATTATCTCAGCCAAACAATGAGTCGGTCCAAACCTTTTATCTAAACGCCAAACGAACCTTGGTTGCGTATCCTCTTTCATCCGGCTGCTGTCATTCGCTCAATTCATTATCGTCATCCGAAAAGCAAAAGCTTTTAATCAATTAAATATGCTTTTTGATGAACAGATAAGAGGACGACGCGACGCACTCGTGGGAGCGATGATAACAATGCGAGGGCTATTTAGTGAGCACAATCAAAGACCTTGCGCGATATGCGGGAGACATTCAATTTTGTCCCCTCTAGTGATTTATTTGTTTCGCTTTGGATAAACAATTGACAGATGGTTAATAAAGCAACCAGTTACAATTTACAAAATTTGGGGACGCCTCCTCTGCTTGGCTGCATAATTTTGTTATGTTGACAGGATAAAAGAATATACGCTGGTGAATAATTCGCTTTATTTCTTTTGCCACAAGATATTAAAATTTTGCGTGGGCAGAAAATTCCAAGAAAACTTAGAATGAAAAGTTTAAAGACGGCTTATGAAAGGAAGACTCGAGAGACTTGTAGAGAGTGTGGCTCTTTCATGACACATGTGTCAACAGCTGAAGAGGAAAATACAAAAATATAACCTCGCTGAGAGGATCAAAACAGGACATAAAAGCAAATCATTTTATTGTCAGCGGCATTCGCACGTTTGTTAGCGTGCGCCTCCTTGTGGCAGTGATAAATCACTTTTCACAAAATCGACAACAAATCTTTTGCGAAAATGGATTTCCACTGTTCAGTTGTTGTCCTATTTTCAACAGCAATGGTGTCAAATATCCTTGCCCTTGGCTTAGAAATAGATCCCTCTCTGTTGCGCGCGAATTTGTTTGTATTTTTGGGGTCTGTTTGCTTGCTGGGATGTGTGCGATGAACTTCAATTTGCCGATTGTCAACGATTTATGACCCACATACGCACACACATGTTACTGGACCGATGATTTATCTAAGGACAGTGTTCGATTAGCGCCGAGGACTCTGTGAAATTAAATTGTTGACATTGGTGTTGGTCGCTTAGCAAAGTTGTGATTGTGACATATTGTAGGTAGTATTGTTGTTTGAGATAAACTTAAAACTTTTCGAACTCAGGACATACCTAATGAACATTTTAAGACATGTCGATGGGTTTAGTCTATCTGTCCCTAAAATAGCAAAGTATACGAAACTGAAGGACTAAACAAAACAAACAGTACTACATTATTTACTTGCCGATTGATCTGTGAACATTTTTGAGAAACATTTTTGTTGAACTAAACTCGCGTTCCGAGCAAGGAACGTGCTTATCACTAATCGTTATGGCAGGTATCGTATTCATGATTCATGCGAACATACATACTAGATTGGCGAAGGGTTCCATCATCCGAAATGAAAGCTCAGATTATTCCCACTGTATTCCCGAATCGAAACAAGATTCCCGGCGGCATCTAAAGTCTGGCAGCTAACTAACAATTTTAGGTAGGTAAGGTATACCTTCTGCACTTTTTCATGTTCGCTTATCCGTCCATTACTCGGCGTTGGCTTCCACTGACTGGTTATATTAAACGCTTAAGCATATTATTCACAATGTAAGTATACATAAAAGGTCGCGTATATATAGCTCACCTCGGTCCAATTTCATCAAAATTAACAAATGCGATAAGTGACAGGGATGATAATTTTTAAACTGAAAACTGCACAACTCTCAAATTTCTGTTTCATGAATAAGAAGACAATTTTGCAGAAATCTCGAAAAATTGTTAGTTGTGGTTTCATTAAAACAAATTTGCACGACAATAGATTGTCAGGAATTTTCAGAGAATTGTCATGAATATTATAGCAAATTTGTACTGACAATTTTTATAGGACATAACAAAATTTACATTTTTCAATTGGTAGTGAAATGACAAGTACGTTTGAAAATTCTATATAAAATTATTTCAAAAGGGTTGCCAGAAATCTTTTGAATAAAGTGAATAAAAATCGAGCATGAAAATCCTGTACTTTTTTGGACAAAATATGATCTAAAAAAGAGTACAAAACTAGGACAAAATGCGCGTACTACCTATTTGTTACAAAAATTATTTTAACTCTCTCGTTTTCATTACGCTTAGGATACATTGTTTTAAGGCCGTGTGCTAATTACACTGAATAATTATTCTCATCTGATTTTCTGACACATATGAATGTTTTGAAAAAAGAACTTCACTAAACTCAAATCTTAAAATATCTAGAGATATTTCCTTAGTTTCCTTAGGGGAAGAGATAAAAAAGAATCTATTTCAATTTCTGGGATTTTGGAAATTTTGTTTGGGAGTTTGAGTTTTTGACGACAAAATATATTCCGTATTTTACAAATACAAAGACTGTGAAATTACGTGAATTTGGCATTCACGATTTTTCAAAGTATAGGAAAAAGTTTTTTTTTCGCATTGAAAAAACCCTTCCACATTAACCAAAAATTGTATATTTCTTCGAAATATTTTTTTAAGGTTTCAAACACAAGCAAAAGTCGTTCCACTACCGTGTGAAAAGAAAGCCATCTCCTTTTCGAATGGTATAAAAGTGACTGGTATTCTATATCCATTGCCGAGCAATTCAGCAAAATATTTGATATTTTTAAACTTATTACATTGACATCGCTTCAGAATTTTTCATTCAGTGTTTTCGAACATTTCTTATGTCGATTACCAAAGTAGGTATTACAATATATAATATGTTGCAGAATTCAGAAGCAAAAAGTTAAAATTCAAAATCACTACCAAAAAGCGGGAATAAAATTGTCACTTTCAAGCTCTTTTAATTTCCAATCGCTTTTCTTTCGACAATGAAAAAATGGAAAACCCATACAATATAGAAAAACTATTCCGAACAATTGCATGCAATACGCCCCGGATGATTTAAAGAAGCGATAATAATTCATGATTTTATTAAATTGAGTAATTTTCAAAAGGCTACAATTTCTTCGTCTACAAATAAATAGTATATGTCAGAAAAAAAATTGGAAACGTCGGCAAAAATCGAAAAAAGTCTGAAATTTAATAGAAATCGTTTGAAAATAAATAGAAATCATCAGATATTGGAAACGTCTGAAATAATTTTTAAAACGTCTGAAAACAAATAGTAATCGTCTGAAAAAGGTGTTCCTTCTACCAACAATGGAGTAGAAGGAAAGAATAAGTCCATAAAACAAAAAAAAAATTGTCATTGTGTGGCTTCTTAGAAGGTTGTGACCATCAGTGAGGGCGCCAACAATCTTAGACAGCGATACTCTATCGTATCGCAGAAGTTTGTTGGTCCTCTGCATTTATTGTATTCTGGCCACATCTTCCGTGATATGTTTCAGGTGGTTAGTGTTTTCCACCTGCTGTTGGCTTTCATTCGGATCTTGTATTCCACTCGTTCTCTGAGACTGCAGATTGGTGGCTTGATCGACTGAAGTGCCTGGTCTAGGTCCATTGCAGAACCATTTCTTGCCAGTTCGTCAGCTGGGCACAGGGACATAACCGGCAATGAGAGGGTTATGTCCCTGTGCCCAGGAACCCAGCAGAGATTCGTACTATGCTGCGAGCCAAGAGCTCTTCGCGACAGCGGCGAACTAGTTTGGATTTTATCTCATTATTAGAGATTGCCTTGATAGCCGCCCGGCTGTCAATAAATATGGTAATATCATTCCGTGGTACTGCCATTATGGACACCATGCTTGCCACTTCCGCGACCACCAGTACCTCAGCTTGGAAAACACTACAGTAGTCCGGAAGCCTGATTGAACTATGTATGTTGAGTTCCTCTGAGAATAGTCCGGCGCCAGTTCCACATTCCATCTTTGATCCATCAGTGTAGATGGCTATCGATGTCGTTTCCCTGGGTTTGTTCCTGTCCCATTCTTCCCTGCTCGGAAACTCTTCACCACGACGGACTCAATGCATTTAAATTATTTGTTGGGATGTCGATAAAATAAAGTACGGTTTCCTAATTTCGGAAATATTATGGTCGATACAGGTCTTTAGTGGGCGCAGTAGCGCAGTGGTTAGTGTGTTGGACTGCTGTGCGAGGGATCCCAGGTTCAATCCCCGGAAAAAACACAAATTACATCTTAAGGTTTTTTCTACTGCGCCACCTCTCGCGAACGTCTGACAAACATCCGAGAGTATAACTGTCATGAAAAAGCTTCTCAATTTAGCCGTTCGGACTCGGCATAAAATTGTAGGTCCCTTCCATTCGTCCCAAAAATAGAAACTCACACAAAACGAATGGTTGCGAGAAGCTGGGCCTAGTGTGTCTACACGCCTGTTGCGCCACCTATTTATTTTTTTTTTTTTTACAGGTCTTTAGTGAGTATACGATTGAGAATCATATTGTTCCAGGACTCTTATCATCACTCTCGCGCACTGCTTCGACATTATCACTTAAACAGATTGTGTTTGGACAAGCAATGAGTTTAGCATCTCCAATCGATTCATTCTCATTGATTTGTTCAGTTACCTAATACTCCTCTCTTCACAGTTGATGAAGTTAAATCAATATTCTGACCATATTTTGTACAAAATTTGCGAACTGAAATTTTTGGGACACCACAACACGCCCGTATTTATAAGTAAGGAAGTCAAATATTCCTGGTTCACTATAATAGAGTGCACACCAATAGTATGAGAAGAATACTACATACTACCCACATTGGAAATGCGGCCGATATTAATTACATTTTACAATTAACATATCCCCACGCTGGTGAGGAACCTCTGCATCGTTTTCCCGATATCCAAGATACGAGACTCTCTAATCTACACCATAGAGGCATAAGTTTCCTCAACATGGCCTATATAATTATGCTATCTGCTGTACTGTGTGAACGCCTGAAACCATTCGTCAACATCGTGGTTGGTGCCCTGTCCCCACCAGTGTAATTTTAGGCCTGGTATGTCCATAACCGATCAAATATTCGCACTGGGTCAGATCCTGGAAAGAACCCCAAATCGTGAGCCAAATTTTATATAGGTAGTATAAGGAAGGAACATAGTCTACCTCAGCTCTGCTATAAACTCTGATAGCAACATCTCCAAAGAAATTAAACGAAGAATACCTCCTGCCAACCCCTGTTTCTTTGGACTGAGAAGACTGCGTATAGCACCTAGAGCCCTATCCTAAAGAACAAAGGAGATTCTGTATAAGGCCTTGATCATCCCAGTCCTACTGTATGTGGTGTTAAAGCTTGGACTAATGCTGATGAAGATATCCTTTGTCGATTCGAGAGAAAGATTCTTTTATAGATTTTCGGTATCTTTTGCGCTCTTTGGAGGAGCAAATTTAACAGCGATCAGAAAACTACGAACCAGCCCACTAATATGGCTAGAATAGACAAGGTAAATATCAAAATAAGAAAGGCCCCCGTCAGCTTTACAAGAGTATCTGCTCAAATTATTGATATCCGGGATCTATTAGCTCACATAGCCCATTCAAATATACATTATATCGTATCATCTTAAATTGATTAAGTTGGGCTTAATATCCACACTCTAATAATAAAATAGTTGTTTTTTTCTAGGGTGTTTCTTTTCAAAAACAACAATAAAAAAACGCTGAAGTAACTCACCTCAGAGTAGAAGTGATAACTTTATCACACTCCCTCCACTTTTGGGATTGCCAACCTGCTATTTAGATTTAGTATCCTTGTATAAGCAAAGTCTATTTTTGTTATTTAGCTATTTGGTTTTATTGCATAGTTCCATGCGTCACTATAAGAAATTATTATCGCCCGTGTGGCCAAGGTGATAGACATACTTCTTCCCGTCTTACGATTCTATCGAATTTTACTTTCCCAGTCAGACAAATTTCTTGAGATCTATTTTATACGACTCTTCTCCTTCGGTGTCAACCTACTTATTGATTTCTTTGTTTATTTTAGCTAACCTACTTTATTTGTATTTTATTGATGAGTATTAAGTATCTATCAGATAAAAAAACTCAGTTTATTGTGGTAGGTACCCAGTCTCAAGCACTTCATTTGAATAGCATTTCATCTACCAAAGAGAATCAGTAAAATCCATTTGATACCGTTTTTGTCTCCAAAGTGTACCTCACTTTAATATTTGCAAAGTCACAGACGAATCAAATGAGAGCTTTCAACAAGGATTGTAAGACCAATGACAATGACCATCGCATCATGGCATAGATTTTATTATGAGTTCCCTTTTTTGTATACCGTACTACTACTACTGAACGTCTCTTGCAGAAGACTAACTACATTGTTTAATGAAACTCAGTCAGACAAATACGATTGATGGCATATGGTTTCACAATAAAAGTACATTTCATGCATTAGGCACAATTGCTCTTCGATATTCTGAATCATTCAGTGAACTCAAAGCATTGGTTATCTGATGTCTTGCAGTTGAATTGATGTTTCAATAGATGGATTGCGAATTTTAAAATGTCTGTAGAGAAACCACCGAAGGGGTATTCCTTAGAAATTGGTACAGTTTTATCAGCATCATCAATATTCTGGTAAAGACAACATTTTGACGAACCATTTTGAGGTTGGCATGTGGTTTGGGTCAATTCAAGATAAAAATGATGAACAACAAAGAATTTACTTTTTGAGTAGGTGGCTTAAGGAGTTCTTATCTGGTAACAGATGTCTGTGTCTAAATATGTCAATAGGCGTATTTTTTTGGGAATCTATAGCTAGCTCACTTTTACTTTTACATGCAAAACCAAAAGTGGGTATAAAAGTGACTATAATTAATGCAGTAATAAAGTGGAGATAGAAAAGTTGCATGCATAGATGGCGGTGTTGTAAGTAAGGAGGAATTGTATGGGTTGTGTTCGTTGATTGTTGCCTTATTGGGAAATATTTTGAATTTCTCTGATTGGTTGAAATGCATTTATACTTTTTAGTACATACCTTCTAACAAGGTAGGCTTTGTTGAAAAATGGGTGTTAATGTGTAGTTAGTAGTTACTACAATTTGTTGTTAAGGTGACAAAATGCAACGTGCGCTGTTGCGACGTTACGAAAGATGTGACCTGGATAGTACCTGGATGGACGAGCACTTGGCATGCACGCACGGCCATCAATCATTTCCCCGTACCACTAACAAGGTGATGAGCGCACACTTGCTGGCAATGGCACACAACCGTTTTCCACAATCAGCACCAAAAGAACCGTGGCTTTGTCGGTGAGCCGATTGATTCGCTCCTTGAGTGGGAGCTATCGTTTTTCTCTCGCTGACAATCTAGCTGTGCGATCGGTAGGATGCAGTTAGCGAGAAGTGTGAAAAGTTTTCACTGGTTGTGTAGGCACAGGGTGGCAGGGGTCAGGTGGCGACGATGGATGATGATTTCCATGTTCCTGCTGCCTGTGCTACTGTAGAAAGTTACGAGTGCACTTTGCAGGATTTATCGTTTGATGTCTCGGTACGTAAGCGGTGAGTGGTCGGAAGGCTGCCAAAGAGTTTCTCTACACACGGAAGTGCGATGGAAGATTGGATCGCTTCGGTTTTGATACAGCGGTCGTTTGATCGATGCAGAACAGCAAGAGTGTCCGAATGCTGGCGGGTAGGAGAAATGGTAGTGAAATTATGTTTCACCCACATATGCATGCAAGAGCGAAAGCTCTTAGCTCTACCAAATTGGACGGCTTACGGGGTGACTCCCAAATAACCTCATCTCGATTTATTGGCCTGTTATAAAAAAAATGTCTCACTTGAGTATAATTACGAAGCGACAGGAATAATTTACCGCTCGACAGAAGCGTCTATGCGTCCTCTATCCAGCAAAATTTAAATCATCATCCTAGGTGTTACCATCTCTGAGATATTGCCAGACAACCGATGACACCTTTTTGAAAAATGGCGACTTTTAAAAAATGCACATGCTTGACTTGGCACCACTGGCAAATTTACGAAGCGACAGGAATAATTATACACTTTTTGCTAATTAGAGCTTACTTTTTCGTTTTTTTGGTGATTATTTAAATTCGTACGTACGCAGTAACACCCATCAGCAATAAAACATCTGCATTAGGCGTCGCCGTAAACTAATTAAGGATTCTCTTTACAGGCAGCTGCAGTTCATTCAGTTTTATTTAACGAATCTTGGCAGTCGATAAAATTTAATAACGATTTTCAGTTTCTCCAATGAGTACCTACCTATCAATTTTTTTAACATACCTTTTTCCAACTACTGTCAAGAAGCAAGGAAAACATGGCGCAAAGGTGAACAAAATATGTCAAGCTGATAACACGCGTACCAACTTCCAATTAAAAACAAAGTGAGTTAAAAGTGTTTTCGGGATGTTTTCTTGAAACTCGAAAAGTGAGTAAAAAAAAATCTCAAAAAATACATCTAATATCGTTTTTCGATCTCTTGCTGTTGCAGGAACAGTACCAACGCCCATAACAGACATCAAGGATCACCATTATTTGGAACTATAAGGTTTGAGCAACCCCTGGTTCAACACAGAATGTCAATGTCAGCAAGCGAACGCAACGAAGGAGAAGGTGTTTAAGGAATGGTAGTCGCAACAATCGAAACAAAAAAGACCTAATTTTGTCAAATGGTTGCAATCAAACTATAGAAACAGCAAAGAATATTTTTAACGAGGGAATCACTAAACGTATTGCATGTCCAAAAAGTTCGCGTGCCTTAGGGTCTATGGCAAAGGCAATAAGCAGTCCCTTCAGATACTCTTTCATTCCACTTCTAGTGAGAGAAGAGGCATCGCTAGCATCAAAACCTAAAGAAAAAGCGGATGTTAAAATTCTACTTAAATTCTATTAAAATTCAATTGGAGCCGACATCTATACCGAGGGTGGATTGGAAAATAAAATTTCGACCACGAGCAATTCAACGAATCCCTAACGAGCTGAATTGTTAAAAGTCAGCGGTACGCAAAAGTTACCAGCCATAGTACCTACTCAAAATTTGTGCACCAGAACTTGCATCTGTACTACAAATACTGTTCAAGTGTTGCCGTTCTAAAATTCAAGAAAAACTGAATATTTACGGTTTATGGTGCAAAGATAACAAGAGAATCCACAAGCCACATAATGCATGTAAATAAAAACCCATCGTTTGGTGTAATTGTGCTAGTACACGGTATGTAGCACGCCACATACATATACAGTTGCGTTCATGAAAATAGTAGTGCTGCTGTACACAAAACTTGAGCCAAATGAAACGGTACTTTATCCGTTGAAAAATATAAGGATGCAAACTTTTTGTTTATACTAGAATGCAAAGAAAAAAAAAATAAATAGGTGGCGCAACAGGCGGTAGACACCCTAGGCCTAGCTTCTCGCAACCATTCGTTTGTGTGAGTTTCTATTTTTGGGACGACTGGAAGGGACCCACAATTTTATGCCGAGTCCGAACGGCTGAATTGATAAGCTTTTTCAGGACAGTCATACTCTCGGATGTTTGTCAGACGTTTTTCAAGTATGCGTGCGTTAATGGCGCTCCTTTGATTTTGAACAGCACCAATACATGAAAAATCCTGGGCCCGCCGGCAGCTTGTAGACAAAGTCCGTTATGTGGGAGGAGTCGACGGTCTATTCTTACTGGTTTGTGATTTTAGAGAGATGCACTACTATTTTCATGAACACAGCATATGTGGATCTGACGTAATTTTGACATCAACATATGGTCCCAATGGGTACATTCATACCGTGTACAAGCTCTCTTTGTGCACTCTCTGTTGACGTCAGAGCCACATAGGTATATAGATATGTGGTGTGCTACATACCGTGTACTTGCACCTTAATAAAAATGCATTTGCTCTGATTCTACGTAAGGGTAATATTCATAATAAACCTCGAATAAGACAGCTCCTGGATCAGGCAACCAATGCTATGATTTAATTCATCTAGCAGACACGTTTAAAATGTTCAATGCAATTTCTCTCCATAAGAGTGTTACGTTATGCAGCATCGGCCCATAATAATACTGGCTGGGTTTTAAGGTATGTATGCATAAATTGGATAATGGAAGCAGCTTCGATTTGATATTGAAAAACAATTTAAAAGCAACCAGTGGAAGAGAGAATCAAGAGATTACTGCTTGAAATAAAATACAGAGAATGTCTTTTCACATTACGGTCACGAATACCGCACCTTACTAGCTGATTACTTCTACGAAACTGTGTACACAATTTGAAACGGTACTTCTTCCAGATTGATTTGGTGAATGACTATAAACTATGACACCCGCATTTTAAAAGATGGATGCAGCACTAATGTTAGGTTAATTCCGATATAGTTACCGGTGAAATATAAAATTGTGGAAGAGTTATTATCCCTATTCGGAAATGAAAAGGCACAACAACCCAGCAGAGAGATTATATTATTTACTAGCTGGACCCGTGCTCGCCTTGCCCGCTCGCACAAAATTATATTTGGTTATGTGTATGTATATATTTTCACTTCAAAAAATACATTTTGGCTAAAAATTGTTCCTTAGGACGTGGCTATAAACGACATAGCCTATAGCAGTCTCACGGTGTTAAGAAACATTTTAAAAAAAGTTTCATTGAAATCTGTCCAGTAGTTTTCGAGTTTTTAGCTGACAACGAAAATTGCTACAGTTTTATTATATTGGATGTAATGTATTGGATATATGTACCCTCTGCATCGCCCTCCCTCGCCGTATTCTTGCTACTTGTTTGTAATACTGCATTTTCTTTCCTATGGAATTCAAACAACTTTGTTTTGTTTTGTTTACACACAAACAATATAATCAAAATCAGTCCAGACGTTTAGATGAAAAAAAATAATAATAATAATAAACTTCCTGGAACCCGATTGCAGCGCCACCTATCGGGTCCAATTGTGTATCTAAACCATCCGGCGACCCACTCAAACACAACAAAATTTCAGAAAATCGGTTTTTTATCTCGCGAAGGAATAGTCCGAGCTAATTTTTTTTTTAATCAGAGCTAAATTTTTTCGGACTTACCTTGCTGATGAAGTTTAAATTCAGAAATCAATAGGTATCTATGTATTCAATTTCACTTCTAAAATCAATAACAATTCAAGTATGTATCTAACAATCGGCTTTCGTCTTTACTATGATAATATATGTATATTTCACAAACTGGCTGGACAGAAGTAAGTCACTCATACACTGTACCTATCTGTTGAAGAAAAAATGCTTTCAATGTGCGACAACAACCCCAAAGTAGAACTATGGAATCCAAACAACTACCCCAACCCTACCCTGTTACGTCATATCAGAATAAAATTCCTACTGCGTTGCGTGGCGATATGCGATAATGGATGTAATGCATTGGATATAAATATAATGTGCACCCTCTGCATCGCCCTCCCTCTCATTGATCTTGCTACTTTTCTAATATACTGCATTTCCTTTCCTTTCCTTTGCTTCCCTCTTCCTATAGAATCCAAACAGCTACCTACCCCAACCCAACACAGTTACCAATGAAATTCTGAAATGAAACCTGTTTTGTATTATACGTCTCTTCTCTTATGAAGATTATTAATATACCCCATGCCATTCTGCAGCACGCACGACTCACCCCATCCCCATCCTTCATCGGACATACAATCATAATATACATACCTACATAATATACAACTGACCATAGCACTCACTGCGAAAACAAATCAACCCTTATCGAATGTGTAGTATACGTATGCTGGTCTTGTTTTGTTTTTGTTTGACGATCGCAAAAGTACAAACATCAATTCGTAGCAAGGTATATGTGTATGTATATATTTTCACTTCAAAAAATACATATTGGCTAAAAACTGTTCCTAAGGACGTGGCTATAAACGACATAGCCTATAGCAGTCTCACAGTCTTAAGGAACATTTAAAAAAAGTTTCATCGAAATCTGTCCAGTAGTTTTCGAGTTTTTAGCTGACAAAGAAAATGCCTACAGTTTTATTATATGTAAGGATTATATAGATTAGATGGTCTATGTACAATCTCCTGCTAAGTCCTTAAACATATGCTATCGAGCTGGCGTAAACTCAATCAATCAAATCCAATGGGAATATTTCAATAAAACTCAAACCTACACTAGATATTGTTCGCCATTACAACAGCCGACAGCAACGGCCACAATAATTACATTCGAAAATCGAGCAATAAAACATGACCAGCCGCAAAATGAGAAAAAATAAATCATTCATTGGAATCATGACTTATAATTTGTGGCTGTCAGTCAAGTTTATGAGTCGTTTTCAATGCTTCCCTCATCCTTCAGTATTCTCACTCAAGGACCCAACAGGCAGTGTTAGAAGCAAAGAAAGTCGGCTGTGAGGGCGGGAGCGGAATATGGTAAAAAAAAAATCGCTCCCACTCCCAAACCGACATGCCACCGCTATTGATTTCTTCCAAACTCAAAGGTCACATCGTTTCGACACTTTGTCGAATGATTTTATTTCGCCTCCGAGGTTGCTTTTGATTTACGGCCGCATAATGAGGAAACAGATCGCAATATAAAGCCTGTGGCGCTATAAACGTGCTTATCAAGTCAATAAAACCAGCAGACTCATATAAAAAGATAATTAATTAAGGAAATTGCAACCTGTGTGAAGAAGTCCTTGTGAAAACGTATCATGCACTGACCTCTGATATCTTGCGGCTGTATTACACCATAATTACGTTTACTTATTGAGCACGTGCGCAGACTGAATTTCGAAATGTTGCCAATGAAAATGTTGCCAGAGGACCGTTGTCCTCACTTTTAATGATTGCATAATCCTTGTATCTGTACAATGTAGATCCGTGGGACATTCACGGAGCTTCGTTGAGTTTTGCTTTTGGGACAAGCGACATTTCCCCAGCAGAGAAATAGAAAACATTGTTGATATCGACTGCCAACTATCCCCAAGCCAAGAGCACATGCGAACATGTATTGATTAAAGTCCGAGGCCAGTGTTGGATTTAAAGATTGCCTCCGGGTATTTTCTACACGTCTCTGGAGTCTTTAATTCTATTATATTCGGGTTTCTACACATAATGAAGGCGATGGGTAAATATTGCAGCTGTGTTATGAATAATTTATTTGTATCGCTGTTAGGTATTTATATGGGTTTTCCTATAAGCGTTTCATCTTCTTAAATGTACCTCTTAGCAGGACGTTTGTTTCTGATGAGTTTGACCGTACAATGACCACACTTACCTAAGTTTCATGGGAGAACAGAAAAATGGCGAAATTAGCAATAATTGCCATTAGGATGATTTAATTCAGGTATAGCTAAAGTTTTCTTTCAAATTGCGAGATAAGACATGTAGATATTAAGTATGAAGTTGATGTTGCACAAATTGGGAATAACCAAAGAGTGTCGGTCCTCTACTTATTCCACAACAACCACTAGAGTTCTAACATCTGGAATTTTTCTTGAAAAATCGATTAAGGCACGTCCTGACAAATTTAAGAGTAACTATTGTATATGCAGCGACTCATTAAATTTGACCGAACACTGCCAGTGAGATCCATGGTTTTTAGTCCGCTTTTTAGGCCTTAGGCATTATCCCATGGAAATGATGACCAAATCAATTTGGAAATAACGAACGGAAATAATTTATTTTAATGAAAGTTTACAATTTATTTTTTACATTTATAGAAATATTTGAGATAAGTTTTGAAGCTGTTTCGCTTCGCTTCATTTTCAATTTTTTTTTTACTTGTAATATTTTTAATTTTCACAGAAAAGTGCATGTATTTTTATTTACTGAAAATATTATATCCACTGCTAAATAGCAACCCAAGAGTAAATATAATTAAACTTTAGCTCCAGGCGCCTGCCAGACAGTTGTTGATATACCCTAAGCGGAGCAGCCAAACGCTGCGAATAAAAATTTTAAAATCCTGTTTGCGAGTGAAGCGAGCCACCCACCCCATACTTTAAATACACCAGACTTTCTTACAGACGCCTATCTGACAGTTTTTGGTTTTGGAATGAGTCATATAAATAATATGGTTTGATTAAAAAAAAAAATTATATTTATGTCTTCAGGCCATTTTAAGCCAGACAAAATAAATGTTTGGTCAGTCTTCATAATGCAAACTCGCCCCTTAAAAAAAATCAACTAAAATGGATACACAGTTTGCCACTTTGTTTTATATACATACTAGCCATGCCTTTCTTTTCTTTTAAATAAAATTAAAATTTATTTATATCTACATTTATTTATATTCTTTCCTCATTTTAAAGCTTACAAGCTATTTTATCGCAATGACTTTTTTGTAAACTATAGGGACACATATTATTCTTTTAATGAGCGTTCTATTTTTAGAACGCAATGTAAAACTACCCCTGCCTAAGCACAACTGCAATCGAGAAAAACGTTTTTTTCGCACTTGGCAGTGGCGCAGTAGTTAGTGTGCTGGACTACTGTGCGAGAGATCCCAGGTTCCATCCCCGGAAAAACACAAATTACATCTTAAGGTTTTTTTCTACTGCGCCACCATTCGCAAACGTCTGACAAACATCCGAGAGTATGACTTTCCTAAAAAAGCTTCTCAATTCATCCGTTCGGACCGGCATAAAATTGTAGGTCTCCTCCATTCGTTCCAAAAATAGAAACTCACACAAACGAATGGTTGCGAGAAGCTAGGCATAGAATGTCTTCCGCCTGTTGCGGCACCTATTTTTTTTTTTTTTTTTTTTTCAATTTATTATATCTCACCCTCTGGATGAACCAGAAATATCAATACTCGGTGAAGTATTGCCTAACAATTGAAAGCATTTCTTGAACTGACCTACACAGATTTATGTGTATATAATGGCAAGTAGAGCTTAGTGAGGTCGAAATAGAAAAGTTTGCACCTCATTTTTTTCAACCCTTATAGGACGTATTTTGAAGAACGATGAATGATGCATGTAAAAATGTTGACTTATGTGTAAACAAACAAACTTTCAAGTTCATACGTTTAACGATTCGTGAGACCCCCCTTACTCCACGCCACCCCTTTAATCCTCTAATTTGGCTACACATCTATAAGTCAGAAAAAAAAATCATGAAAATCGGACAAATAGTTCTCGAGTTATGGATAGGGACAAGCAGACGGACGATGCATTTTATAAAGTAGTATGGCGTAAATATTGTATTTTAAAACAAAAAAATTATTGTAAAAAATTTAAGATTAAATTGATTTCTTGGAATATAGTAGCATGTATCAGCTTCAAAATACAGGGTGGGCCAAAAGAATTCATCCAATGTTGTTTGGCTCTAATTTTGTTTCTAAATGAAATACTTCGATTCAGTTTTTTGATTATGTTTATTTATTGGTTATTGGTTTTATTGGTTATTGGTTTATTGTTAAAGGTTCAAATAAACATAACAAAAAACAGAATCGAAGTTTTTCATTTAGAAAAAAAAAAGACAGCCAAACACCATCGGATGACTTCTTTTGGCCCACCTTGTAGTAACATTCCCAATTTGTAAAAATATACACAAACTATATAAAAAATACATAGATATATTGTATTATAGCACGGAAGGTACCGCTGCATGGGATACGATCATTTAAATGTTGTGTGCGTTACTTCAGTCCAAATTGAGGACTCTTCACGCCGAAGGATTGGTGTCCATTTGCCTAGCAAAAAAGGAGACCGTAGTCATATCTGACATCGAACATTGACATTGAATATGGGAGGCACTGATAAGCTGCGATGCAGTTATTTATGAATTTGCCCATTTAAGAGTGTTTCACTTACAATAGAAACTACCCCATATTTTATTAAACTTTTTATACCCTCCACATTTGTAACGCCAAGAAGAAGTCACCGGACACCCCATAAATATATACAGGTGAGCGTCAGAAGTAAGTGAACAGTGATGCTCTTTTAAAGTTTCTTTACTGTCTTGAAACATGTCTAAGAAACCAACAAAATCTAGAAGGTTTGATAGCAAAACATATTTCATTTCGACAGCATAAAATACTTTATAAATATTTAAAAGAAAATGTTTCTAAACTCCAAAGAAAAATGAAAACAGCATTGGTGTTGACTCAGTTTTGACGTTCACTGTATTTTCTGAATCAGGATCACTTTCTGAATCGATTTAGCCATATCCATCTGTCTGTTGGAAACACGATCGCGTCCAAAATAATCGATCTAGGCAAATGAAATTTTGTGAGAAGACTTCTTTCTACCGTCGTCAGGTTGGTATTGAAATTGGGCTATGTCGGTCAAGTAGTTCTGGTACCTCCCATACAAAACCACTATTAGACCGATGTGTTACTCTGTCTGTTGAAATTACGATAGCGTCCAAACGAATCGACTTGTGTGACTGAAATTTCGGGAGAGGTTTTATTTTTATGATCGTCAGGTCGGCACTAAAAATGGTCCATGTCGGTCAAGTAGTTCTGTTACCTCCCATACAAAGCCAATATTCGACCCATGTCTCTGTCTGTTGAAAACACCTTACCTTACCTTCTTTTGCAAGAGGACTTATTTTTACCGTTGTCAAGTTGCTATTAAAAATTGTCAATGTCGGTAAAGTAGTTCCCATACAAAACCAATATTATAGTGGAGGGTATCAAAGCATCGGCCAGGCCGATGATAACACTTTTACTTGTTTTTATTTGTTTTTAGACGTAGTCGGAAACTCAACACATTTTATTGAAATCCATTTTGTTTGTTAAATAAAATAAAATAAATAAATAGGTGGCAAAACAGGCGGTAGACATCCTAGGCCTAGCTTCTCGCAACCATTCGCAACCACTAACCACTGCATCCACTCCAGCTGTTATATTTCATTAAAACTTGCGACTAAAAAATTGCAACTAAATATGGGGCGTGTTCCATTTTTTTATTTAATTTTTAGATGTTTTGTGCACGTCTTCATATTGGTATGTGTGTGTGTGCTTCATTTTTGAGGAGCTACCTACTGATTTATCGCGCGATTGAAATCGCATATGTACGCCTAGCCTTAGTAATTCTTGACAATACTTTACTACTCAATTGTTTGCTAAGGTCAAAGGAATAGCGATTCGTAAGCATTATTTATTCGCTCGAGAGCCCCCTAACTACTTAATGCTCTTCCAAAACTTGTAAAAGTCTTTCCAATTTTTAAGAAAAGAAACAACGAAATAAAGAAGTACAATATATTTACATAATTACTTTTTGTTAAGTAAAATAATTATAAAGACCTTGAATGAAAATAGATTTTGGTTAGTTATATGCATTTCCCCCTTTAGTGGGAAACATACATTTTTGAAAAAAATCACCCAACATTTAGTCGGGCTTAGACATTATATAATTTTAAGGCACTATTCGTATATCAGTATTTCCACCTCAACAGTCTCAATTAGGTATAGTCATAGGTACCCCATTTCCAAGAACAACAACTTTCTATTTTACAATTCAATAAGTTCTTAGTTAATCTCAACTTTCATCTCAACTTTTCATTTTCATAGTTCATTAGGTCCCTTATCTGTTGATGCTTTTCCAACTTTTATTACTTGAAAATCACCCTCTAAATCAACTAAAGCCCTTGTTCTCGGAATAACAACCTTTCGCTGGTAAATTGAAAAACACCCAAAAGCCATTGAGAATTTTAATCCAAAAACTCTCCAATGTACAGGCCTTCTACATTGATTTCTTCGGCCATCCTCCTACAAGCAAGCCGTCAATCAAATTCAGGGTAATTAAAATCTCTTATAATCGATTTTCCAACCCACAAGCAGTCCACCACTTCTTCTCGCAACATTCAAAAGCGCCCAGCCGCACCACACCCGTTTTGTAGCACGATACCCAGCACCATCATCAGGATGGTCTGTCAAAATGTGCCATGTTGGACAGGAAAACGATTTTCGATTTTCCCATCGTATTATCCAACGTACTGTTCACATATTCCGGCGTGTGTCATACCTCGGATTGCTTGTTTCTTAATTTCGCATTTTGTCCTTTTGTAACATCCGGAGATTGTGATTTGTCAGCCATGCTTCTTCTACGTGTTGAGCATCCATCAATCAATGGTCGGTCTGTTGACGTCTCTATTAATTACTATGGAAGATATCGCATCGCAGGATGAAAAGGGTTTTTTTCCTGGCTACCGAACGATCTTGAAGATGGTGCCGCGCCGCCATTATACGACAACCGACTAGTGTCGTTGAGTTTCCCAAGCCCTGGGGGATTAATTATGAATGAATGTAAATAGACACCCATTATTATGAAAGAAAAAAGGAGGAACGGGGCGCGTAGGTTCGCGCTGGTAATTAAATCCTTTTCAGGGAACTACTTGAGTGACTTAAATAACCCAAAAGCTTTTCGGTGTATTTTGTGGCCCCTCTTGCAATGCGAGCGGAAGTGCCGGATAGTGGTGGTGAATTAGAAAGTCTATCGATTTGTTTGGGAGATAGTCTTTTCGCCTGAATAAAATATGAAAGTCGGATGGTAAGGATAGGGAGTTTTGTCTCAGTTCCATGGAAATATATCAGTGCTGAGAATTTCTTGAGCCTGATGATGAATTTCTAAGCATCTTTGAGAGTAGTTTCCACAGAGTCCAGTGACGTAGGCCACTTAATGAGATGGAAATTTCATCTGTTCTTTTGGCAAAAGGGTTTTAAAATCCTATTGGTGCGTCGTTTATTTTAACGACCACCAGTTTTGTCTGGAATTTTAATTGTTGTTTTAATACCGAATAACGTCTACTGATGCAGAGAGAATATTCCAAAGGTCAATTAACTAAATGAAGGCATGCTGTTGAAACATAACTAGGGGATTCTAAATAAGCTCAAGGGCAAACATATCAATTTGTAAATTGAGGTACATAATTGAAAGTAAATTTTTGGTTTTTTTGTGTTATTAGTATGGGAAGAAGGGGATCCCTACGTTATTCCCTTTTCCAAATCCCTTATTCGACATAATCTCTCATTTATTTTCTTCTCTTTCTCCAAAATCTCCCGGGACGAAATCCCCTATGCCAAAATCTCCCATAAGGAAACTAAAACTTGCATATATCCAACCTTGCACCTACTCCAAATCCTACAGTTACCCCGAGCAGGGTGGTCGCAGGAGGCATCATGTCCCCCTCATATGTATCTCACTTTTTAATACCATTTTTAGGTGTTGCGGTGACAGAATTAATAACACCAAATCTAAAAATGGGGGTTTTTTGTCACTGGGGATTTTCTCCTAGAGTCTTTTGGAGTAAGGGATTTCAGCACAGGGCATTTTGGAAAGATGATTTTGGCAAAGGGTTTTTGGAAAAGGAGATTTCATCACCAACCCGTCGGTTTAAGTAGATTAAAATGCATTACTACTGTAATTTATTATTTACCTGGACACTGGCATAGGATGGGAAAGAAGTGGTTTTGTGTCTCCAAGAACTCTCTCATCGCCGTAGCGTCTACAAAGTTCTTCTTCCGGAAGTCGCAATTTCCTCATGTGGCAAGCTTGATATTGCAATGCGAGATATTCCCAGAAGGATTAATTTGTTCTGAAACTATTTTAGAACCTTGTTATGCTAATTTTTTCGCTTTGCTATTGCCTCGAATGCTTTTATCTCCCGAGACCTGCAACCAGCAGCACGCAATGGTAGGTCATACTTGGTGCTGCGCTATTCCAAGAACCTTGTGCGCGGCAAAGTTTTATAAGCTTCGGTTTTATTTCTGCCTGGCTATCGAAAAAGAGGGTAATCCCCTCAGGAAGTATTACTATTACCACCCACCCAAGGGCCCAGTGTCTATGGTGGCACGAGCCAAGATAATTTACTAGGCGATTGACATTTTGCGATCTGTCAAAGTGGTATACTGTGTTGAAAGACTTCCAAGGAAAGGTTAGGTTAGGTTAGGTTGTAGAGGGGTTATTTACTACGGGAAGGGCAATAAATAATAAAAAATACTTAAAATGAAAAATAATATATTACAAGCGACGGTAACACTTTCAATAAAGTGGTATAACAGTATTGAAAGCCAAAAATCTGGCGCACTCAAATTGTAACCGTTATTATGGAAAATGTATAGGGGGCATGCTACCCCCGCCCTTGAGCAACTGTGCTTGGCGTCATTGTTGGATTTGGAGGTTTGATTTGATTTGAGATTTGCTTCTCAACCTTTTTGACATAAAACTAGCTTTTAAAGAATTTTTAAAACGTGCGTCGTTTTCATGCCGAAGTGCCTTTAAAAAATGTACCTCATCGTCATCACTCATACTCACGAATATATCTAAGAAAGTTTTTGGGTTTTTGTAGTGCTCATCAACATATGCCAATATTTCTCGTATTAAAGGACTATTTTACGCTTTAAATGCAATGCCCTTGCAATCTTTGGTTTTTTACTTCCGAAGTATGTCAGTCTTACGATTATGGTTTAATTCAAGTGAAGCATAATCGATCGAAATGATATAGCATCAGTCAAAATAAAATCCCCTCCTACACCCACTATTCAATTCCGCATGAAAAATTCGATAAATTTGACGGAAAAAAGACGATTCATCTTCATAAACATATGGTTGCTCCACTTGAGAAATCGAAAGCGTTTCATTTCATATCCAGTGTCCCCTGCCGATGATATACGCTTGTCAGACTCATCCCTTCAAGTCTGAATTTATTGAAAAAAAAAAGAGTCAACTTCATTTCGCATCTCTTAGCATTTTGTTTGTCATTCGCATCTGGTCATCAGGTGCAATCTGATATCTCCAATACAAAGTGCCATAATCCTAGGGGGGCCTTTGGAGTGTATTCGAGTTTACCCTGACTACGGCAGTTGACAATCCCTCTACTGTCAAGCTGTTGTAAATCTTTTTGTGACAAAGGGGTTTTTCACCCGAGCAAATATTATTTGGCACAATGATTGTTGGGCCACGATACGACACAAAGGATACCCTTGCCCCAAATTTGTGTTTTGACATTTCCATTGAAAATAAAATCGAAGGAGATTCATAATCCCAACAAGCGTGTATGTCTATAACTAATGATCAATGGCAACGATAAGTGGCCCTCATAGTTAACTGACATGAAACACATTTCACCCTTCTCGACGACGATGACGCAAAAAAAAAGGACGAAGGGACAAGAAATATGACTGCCACCATATGCGACACCGATTGATGGTTAATATTTCAAACGTCTTCATTGGAAGGTCAATTCATTTCGAATTTTATATAGGTATCCAAATACAAATCCAAATAAAAATTGTTCTTATCCAGCACTTACGAATATTGATAATTGATTTCTAACAGCTGCAGTTTAAGAATTCCGTTACCAAACTACAACACCACTAAAGCTGTGACGCTTTTAAGTGAAATACATTTCATTTCTTCATGGTTAGTTTTGAGTTGCTTCACAGGAAGAAAGCCCTCTCCGTCGCCGGTACTCTAGCAAGTCGATTTACATACCAAGTTAAAGCGCAAATGAACAAGCAACTTGTCTGCTTGCCAAGTTGTTAAAAGTTTTTGTATCCCCGCTCGTTGCCCATCTCCTTTGGCTCATATTTACTTCGCGAGGAGAACATACAAAGGACCTTGCCGTTCAAGAGTCGGGCAAAACTTTCTGCCAAGTGAATACCTTATCAGTTCGGTGGCAGCTTTGGAGGTACCAGGAAAACTAATAAAATGGCCTTCACACAGCACAAACGAACGACAATAAAGAAAAAAAAATGAAACCCTTTGCACAGATTTATGGCTGCTAAATGCATTTCTCTAAGAAGATCCTCCTGGAGATTCATTTTCTATTTCTTCGAAGCCTATTTTGCCCTCATTTTCTCTTCTAAGTGCACACAATTCCTTATCGAAGATTATTTTTTTTTTATTTTAATTAAAAACTTCTTCTTTCACCAGCCGGTCCAAAATAGGGCGGGTAAATTTATGGAATTTAATTTTCACTCTTCCTGGACGAAGTGGACCGTTTTTTTTTTTTTTTGTCTGCGAGTGTGTTTATGCAATCACAAGATGCTCCTATGGTGGGGGAGGGGGATGGCATGAGGATGCACCTCACAGCCTCTGTTGATCCTAACTTATGCAAAGATAAATGTAGCAAATGATGGAGATAAGGCTTCCTGTTACCAATTTTCTTTGCTTTTTTTCACAACGGCCTGGGAGGGAGGTTGTTTTCTAGGGCACAGACCTAATTTAAGGCTGCTGGGGTATGTGCGCCGTTGGTACTTAAAATTTATGTTATGCAAATTTTCTTTTTAAAGCCATTTACAATGGGGGCATAAATGCTTTCATTCTTTCTTATGGTTGAGAGGATTTTTTTTTCACATCCAAGGAGAGTGGATTTTTTATTTCGTTTGTACTAGATCTTCAAAAGTTTAATTGACATGTTTTATCGCTTAGGGGAAGGAGCTAAATAACATTGGGGAATTTATTAACTGTTTCATGGTAACAATGAAATCAGGACCATATACGAATATGTTTGAACAAGTTTCGGAAGCTGAACAGAACATTCTTATGCTAGCGGAACAACAATCAAAATTTATGTCGACTTATGACTGTCTTATGTATAGTGACTCTGGGAGGACGTTGTTATTAAATTTCTAATTCGAATACTCTCCTTTCGCTTCGAGCTTTGTTATGTCGCATAGTTTGAAGGGTTGTAGTACCTCGTATTAAAAAAACTAATTTTCTCAACTCTCGACTATCTCTTGCTAGCTCGTGATATTACAATATTTTCATCTATTCTATTATCTATTAGTCTTTCATCATTCCTTTTAAAAACACTAGAACGACTGATTCATATCCACTTACGCAACAGTATCGACAAAAAACTACTGTCAGCGGCCCAGCATGCATACTGCAGGTATGTCAGTGGAGACGGCATTACACACATTGGACTTAACAGCTTCTTTAGGAGTTTTAACTGGTCGTTATGCTGTAAAGAGGCTATTAAATTAAGGGAATTGAGTTTTCGGTCTTACAAAGCCAACCCATCTGAGGAAAACCGAAAGAAGTTTAAACGAGCCAGAAATGACTGCAATGCCCTTATAAAGCGTGTCAAATTCTCATATGACCAAAAGTTGAGGCAAAAAATACTACAATGTCCCAAGGGTAGTAAAAACTGTTGGTCATTTGTAAAAAATATTAAGAATTCGGCCTCATCAGCGATCCCAACGCTCATTTACAGTGACACTCCAGCTGTCAGCTCTTTAGACAAAGCTAATCTGTTCGCTGCACATTTCGCAGCCAGCTCGATGCTCCCAGATTGCGCTTTGTACTCGAGTGCGTCGAATTTACCATGGGACCAATCCATTTTCGCACTCGTACAGTCGCTAGAGTACTTTATGATCTGAACATAAATAAATCCGCTGGTCCAGACTGTATCTCCCCCATCGTTCTGAAGAGATGTTCTTCTACGCTGGCAAAACCACTGCGTAAGCTTTTTCATCTGTCCTATTCTTCTGGACTCTTTTCGAGTAGGTGGAAAACAGCATTTGTCCAGCCCGTTCAAGTCTGAAACTCACCATATAAATGCTGGTTTTCCCCAAGCTCCGTTCTGTTGCGGACTCTCTTTCTCATTTTTATAAATGATCTCTTGTCTGCAACTTCTAATCCAATTCATTCCTTCGCTGATGACAGCACCCTTAGCTTCTCATATTCTTTCCAAGACTCACGTCCCTGCTCTTCGGCCGTAGAACTGGAACGACAACGTATGTTAAGCTCATTAAATTCCGACCTTGACAGCATTTTAAAATGGGGTTCAGTCAATAGAGTGGAATTTAATGCTTCAAAAACACAATGCTGTCTGCTGTCTCTAAAGCGAAACCCGAACGTACAGCCATTATCCATGAATGGCACTTCCATCACCGAAACCGAAAGACTTCCCATTCTAGGTATGTGCGTCCATGACAACCTTCGTTGGAATGACCATATACACGAAGTCGCCAAGAATGCTGCGAAATGTCTAGGTTTTCTCAAACGGTGCAAGAAATATTTTACCCCTTCTGATCTGGCTACAATATACAAGGCGTTCATTCGCCCAAAACTTGAGTACAATTCTCATATCTGGCCTGGTGCGCCCAAAACCATATTGCGCTTGAACATCGCAGAAATGTGACGTGCCTCTCGCTGTTTTATCGCTTTTTTAACAAATAGTGCTCAAACGAAATTGCCAGCTGCATTCCACCCCTTCATCAATTCAACCGCAATACTCGCCATGCTAAAAATGCTCATCAGTTTACCATTCAGCCTATCTTCGGACGTACTATGAAATATAGAGATTCATTCATAAGCCGTACAGCAAGAATGTGGAATGCTTTACTCTGTTTTTCGTCCTTGTTACAATTTACAAAAAAAAAGGCGAATGGCGTTAAATCGAAAGATCTGAATGGCCAATTCTGATCACAAATATGGCCGATTACACGATTAGGAAAAGACTCATACAGTAATTGAATTGTTTCTCTGGCTGTATGGCATGTGGCACCGTCATGTTAGTCACATGTTTATCTTGTAATTATGGCAATAAAAACTTGGATATCATGTCACGGTAACGAGCACCTCATGCTCTTAGTTATTTTTTAAAATATTGCTCAAAAATGAAAATGCGTTGTTCTTTCGTATAGCGCTAAATTTTTACTAACCCCGAAAAGTCAGCTGTCACATTGTTATCTTTTTTCCCGTTGACATCACTGTACTATTAAATGGCGCAAAATTCAAAGGACACCGTTTATTTAAAGAGTTCCACCTGACCACCTGCTTAACAAGATTTGTCTGTTAATTGCAAACTAAAGTCGAAGTGGGCAGTCGTTCTTACGTCCTTAATATATTAACCCACATGTAAAGGTTTGTTTCGCAATAAAACCGATTAACCAGAAAATGTACCAAGTCTCAATGCATATTTGCGAACTAGCGAAACATAGTTTATCTTCATAAGCTCATATTATATCAATCAATTACATTGAATCTACACTCCCTATCTTTAGATCATATGGTCACAGAAAAGTTCAATATCGCTAGCTATACTCCAGAGTCCAGGGCATTTCAGTCCATACTGTACCTGAGGGATGCTCAAAGGACGTGACCTTAATAAACAATACACAATATCTATATTTTTCAAAAAAGTAGAGATGATTCTTATAGTCCGCCCCTATATCGTGAAGATGCTTCTATATCTTTGTGTTGATACAACATCCATCACAAACAATTCGGGTATCTTCGGTGGTATCTCCTATATGTTCAAGTATCTAATATTGAAAATAAAAATGGGAATTTGTCCAACAGTAGATATGGAGAGGTTTATGGAGCACGGAAGATATTTCATTTTACAAATCATTCAATAAGTCGATGAGTTGAGCGAGATTAAACAATGTGCACGAAGAGGGGAAGCATACCCAACATACGAATCATCTTGAGATGATTTCATTTCAATGATAAAAGGTCTACTCGAAAATGGGTATGTGCAGCAGGAATGAGGTAGTGTGAAAAATTTAGATAAATATATCCACCGACATTGATAATAATCGAAAGGCAATGATAAATTTGTCAGTTCCTTGACACAGTTTAGTTGTTGATTTTGTATACTAACACTAACTGCAACTGGTTTGCGGCCTTCTTGCATGAATTGTATATGTCTCTTACCCCAATCTGTGTGGCTTTTATTTTTGTTTTTGCAATATTTCCTTAGGAATCTCCTCCTTGTTGGTCATCTTGCCACTGCTGTAAGTGGACCAGTGTCTTAAGTTATTAGAGATTTGCGGAATTTTTAATAATAAAATGCGGTATGAAATATTTCTTGTTATCCCAAGAACTTCATAAAGTATGAGAATGGTAGTGGATTGGAATTTTGCAAGTCAATAAAGAAATCTCGCTATATCTTCCTGAAGCTGTTCTTGGTATATTACATCTGAGAACGCTAGACATTGCTTGTGCGAATTCCATAACTTGAAGTATTTTACAAACGTATTAGTTCATGTCATAAATCGATAAGACAATATCATCCAATTAATTTAAAAAAAAATATGCAAGATCCTATGCCCTGCTCCTTATACAACCATGCGATTGGGTGAATATGAAGGGACGTATCCAAAAATCTCAATTGAAAAATGTTGTCTGGACAACAATTATGCTCTCATCTGTCAGATGTTTGTCAGCGAAAAAACTTTTACACCCAATCAATGGACAAAAATACCAACATCTTTTGGTTGAAATCTATGCCAAATACTATGTAGATAGGTGTGTCTAAACAAAACCAAAAGTTATTCTTTCATAGTAACATTTACAATAATATACTTTAAGTATGCGAGACAATAATTATATTAAAGTTAGAACATGTTTTGAGCAGTAGGTAAGGTCTAATTAGATACATTTTCCATGCCACCAAGTTCAAATGCGATTTCACAGTTTGTATGTATAATATGATATTTTCAAATTAAGTTGGAGTCTATTAAAACCCCAATATATTTCCAATGTTGCACTGTCTCAATTTTAAAAGAGTTTGTTGAGCATTGCATAAATAAATAAATAGGTGGCGCAACCCTAGGCCTAGCTTCTTGCAACCATTCGTTTTGTGTGAGTCTCTATTTTTGGGAATGGAAGGGACCTGCAATTTTATGCCGAGTCCGAACGGCTGAATTGAGAAACTTTTTCAGGACATCAGTCATACTCTCGGATTTTTGATCGAACCCGTGATCCCTCGCACAGCAGTCCAACACACTAACCACTGCGCTACTGCGCCCACATTGCATGCTACCAATAAAATTATTCTTATGCAAATGTAAGCAGAATCTTTTACAATTATGGGAATGAAATAAAGGTTGTAAACAAACATGACATTGCCTGGTATTTTAAAGGTTATTAGTTTAGTCTTCTTAATGATGTTTAATTTATAAGTAGAGAACCAAACTCTTAAAGATTCAATATCTTTTTCAATCTGCTACCTAAATACTGAATCGGCGAAGACAACTTACAACGAAAGAGTCACTATCAAAGTAATTGGATATCCTAACGGTTCACGCGAATTCTGGTCCATGGCAAAGGCAATCAGTAGTTGCTCTTCCTTTCCACCTCTAGTAAAAGAAGACGGCACGCTAGCAACAACACCTAAAGAAAAGGCAGATGTTTTCGGTAGTATGTTTTCAGAGAATTCCACCCTAGATTCTGCACAACGGGATCCGACGGAATCCCGGCTATAGTACTCAAGATCTGTGCACCAGAACTTGCACCTGTACTATGTAAGCTGTTTAGCATGTCGTACTCACAGAAGACGTGACGTAGAAAGGAACGAAATATCTGCCACAAAACTACCGTCCAATAGCTTTACTTTCAATGCTCTCAAAAAGTCAAAAGTAATGGAAAAGGCAATAAATGTCGAAATAATCAAATATCTAGAAGGCCACCGCTTAATAAGCCAAAAGAAATACGGATTTCGGAGCCGACGTTCCACTGGGGACCTGTTAAGCTACATAACGCACTTGTGGACTAAAGTAATTGAGCAACACGGCGAATCCAGAGCCGTAGCCTTGGACATATCAAAGGCATTTGACCGAGTCGGGCATGCAGCCCTATTAGGCAAGTTAGCGTCTTATGGATTACCACAACAACTCTGCGGATGGATGCAAAATTGTCTTGTGGGAAGATCGATCCAAGTTGTCATCTAATTCGTTTGCTATAAATGCAGTAGTGCATTTATTCTCCACATCAACGATTTGCTTGGATCGACTAACAACAATATCTACAGCTTTGCTGATGGCAGCACTCTTATATCCTCCATCTCGAACAGGCCCCGTGAATGCGTTTACATCACACAGTCAGAGATGTAAACAAATTAGTTCTCTAAATGATGATCTGGACAAAATCTTGACAACTTGGTTGTATTTAATGCAAACAAGACAACATTTTCCAGGAAAAATGCATCAACAGTTCCTCAGATCCAAATGGATGACCATCCAATCCATCCCAATGACTCAATGCACCTTCTAGGAGTCACTGTCAATTCAGGAATCACATGGCAGGATATTCAATATTGCAAGATCGGCGTCCGCTAAGTTGAGCTACCTATTTAGAGCAAAGAGGTACTTTAGCCCCAAGCAACTTCTCCATGTCTACAAAGCACAGGTTGGACCAGGCCTGGAATATTGTTCCCATATATGGAGCTCGGCCCCAAAACAATCACTTAACCTACATACTTGTCAGCATACAGAGACGAGCAGTTCGACTTATTGGAGAGGAGACCCTACACTCACATCGAATCTACAACCGTTGGTACACAGAAGATAAGTCGCTGAACTTTGCTTGTTCTATAGGTACTTCCATGGTAGATGTTCCGAGGAACTCAAGGACATTATCCCTTGAAATGCAACTTTTGGGCGCCCCACAAGACAGGCTGCTAATGCTCATGACCATACAGTACACTTGACAACCGCGAGGACATCATCTTTCCAAAACCCCTTCTGTTATAGGACAACCAAACTTTGGAACTCGCTTCCTGGGGATATATTTCCAAAAGACTTCAATTTGCAGCAATTTAAGTGCAGAACTAACATACATCTGCAAGCATCTCGGTGCGCTGTTGAAGAGTTGTAGGTTTGCCTTTCCCGGGAGAAGTAGGTATTAAAAACAACAAATAAAATTAAATTTGATACTGATCAGTGAAGACGCAAAGTCAGCAAAGACATTGGTAACACCGTTCAGTCTAAGATCAAATAAATCTTTACATTTAATAAAACTGTAGAATTTTTTTGGCCGTTAAAAACTCGAAAACTACTGGACAGATTTCGATGAAACTTTTTTTAAGATGTTCCTTAGGACTGTGAGGCTGCTATAGGCTATAGCCACGTCCTTAGGAATAATTTTTAGCCAAAATGTATTTTTTGAAGTGAAAAGTGAAGTGTATATTAATAATCTTCATTTTCATAAGAGAAGAGACGTATAATACAAAACGGGTTTTATTTCAGAATTTCATTCTGATAAGTGGTATGGTAACAGTTTAGGTTTGGGTTAGGTAGTTGTTTGGATTCAATAGGAAGAGGGAAAAAAGGAAAGGAAATGCAGTATTACAATAAGTAGCATCTAGGAGAGTGAGGAATTTTTTTTCTTCCAAAAGGGCGAAAACTACTGGACACATTTCAATGAAACACTTTAAGTGTAATTTTAAATGAACCAAATATAATTTTGTGCTAGCGGGCAAGGCGAGCACGGGTCCAGCTAGTAATTAATATAAATATTAAAAATAAAAGTTAATCGAGCACTGAACCTTGCGGGATACCGGTTTTAAGAATACAACAGTCGCTGAGGGTTCGATTTATATTGATTTTCTTCTCTATTTAGTCCACACTTGTGTGTTAATGTCCCCAAGAAACTAATAAGGTGCGTAGGATAAAAAGGTGACTCTCTGTCGGGAATGGAGGTTAATGAAATGTTCGACATCCTAGCTAGAAATGGAGCATCAGTTCATATACAGAGTGCTTCTTCTTTTTATTTAGGCTATACTGCTGCTATTAAACGGTTTGATACCAATGCAATATCACAGCAACAATCCCTTGAGATGAAGCATTCGTTGATAGCATAATCGTAAATTCATCTCGCCAATGTATAAGACGGTTTTAGTTTGTTTCTACCGCTCTCATAATAATAATAAACCCCCCATTATAAATTACCATGTGTACAGATTGTGTGTAAATAAAACCCAACGACTGAAGCATTTTTTGATGGCATTTCATGGTCATAATTCAGACGGTGGCTATTAGTATTGTATATCCATGTAATTGTTAAGTGGTAAAATGAAATAGCAACTCAACAGTTTTTCTTACGTTTACTAAAATGATACATTAAAGGGCATTTGCCTCTTTAAGGCACGTTACAATGTACATAGTTAAAACAATTTAAAATAGTTTCAATATTCATATAGCAATGCCTTTATCTACTCAAAACGAAGTCAAATATATCGTGTGGTGACCATAATTCAAAACAAATGCATCAGAATCCCAAATTTTACAATCTGCATCAATCGTTCAGTTCGTGGAACCTATACAAATGACTACCTAATATTTTCCTGTTCAGTACATTTGATAAGCAGTACCTACAATAATCCATTCCATGAGGAGTTAGTATAGAATCAAAGCTATCGGGCAAATAGTCGAAGTATGTCAATTGATAAGAAATCTCTGTAACAGATGCTGCACTGTGGCGTATACGTATCTTTTTCATACTTTTCCTACATGTACAGTACATTGCTTATGCAGCCTGATGTGTTGCGATGCGATGCTTGTGGAGATATTATCCATACAATATTATTTATTTATTATTTTATCAATCTCCCTTACAAATTGCAGATTAAAGTAAATAATACTTTAAGAGGATATGCAAAACAGCATCCAAATAAATTTATCCCTGTATAATCGTAGCTCTTTTTATGGTGTATTAATTTAATTCATTCTCTCCTATGCTAAAATAATTTACTCATAGGTGAAGTTAGGGGGTTGCAACCGGATTAAGCAATAAAGAACTGCTGCCAGGATATAGCCTCCTCTACTGTGACTGTCTATTCATCAAATTGACTGAGTGCCAAGTTTATTCTAAACTGATTTCATTTTATTCATACGGCATTTGTTTTTCCATCGTCCTCTTTTATGTTGCATTCTCAATCCAATTAGTATTACGTATGTACAATCTGTATGCAAACAACCACCCTGCCAGTGTGTACATTGTGCACAGGTGTAGATGTAGATAGATCCGCGGGTAAATAGATTAAAAAGTTCCGCTTTTATTTCAAACTGCAAAATAATCAAATTTGTTCGTGAACCGGGGATACGACAGGCGTATGTTAGACAAATCGTGCCAGATTGATTACTCGGTGGTACCTTTTGCGAACTAGTCGAGACAATGGCTGATTAGGGCTTATGAGGCACAGCGAAAGAAATGAATCAATTCGGCATGAAATTGTGCCGAGTAAATGCACACTAATGGGTTGGAGGTTTGCGGAAGCTAAATTCAGTTTGGGGGAGGTACGCGAGTATCTAGCCTAATTTGACACCCGTTACACGTCATTATAAGAACCGTAGTCTACATATTATAGGGGTTTGTCGAAAGGGGTGAGCTTTTGGATCAGCATGAGGTGTGATTTAGGTTGATCGGATTACTACAACCAGCATTGAATGTAATTGAAGGGATTGAGTTTGCTGCGAAGTGGATAAGTGCAGACGGATAATCCGCAGTCTATTCTTTTCTGCCTGTAAAACTGAGCTGGATACAAATGGTATTGATTTTTAAAAATTCTCTAAAGGGAAAAGTCAACAAAATTAAGTTTCAAGTAGATACGTACTTTTACAGGCTACATAAATGTTACCGGTTGAGTGGAGCAAAAACTGAGAGTGGTGTAAACAGGTGTTCAATGTTCATGTTTGATTAAAGTGCCACAGATGTGATACTCTACATTGTTTACTCATTCATATTAAATTGGCAAACATTTAACAATCCGGCACAGAAGGATTTCACTTAAAATGCAATATAACATCCATCTTAACCTTAGGCAATATTCCAACATATACACAACATACTCCCATTCGGTCGGTACATTTTGAAATCCTTCTCTCTGTCGGAATTCTCTTAAAACTATTTATCTTTTCTCAATCTATTTGCTCACAAATAATAATATTTCCAATGAACTTATGAATTTTTATTAATCCATCTGGCTGTAATCCAAGGAAGCTATATTTTTCAATCTCTCGACCCACATTACAAGTATCGCAACCTAATATTAACCACCCAGATGTACGGCAAATGAGATATGATTTCCCCACATCATGTCGATGTGTATAGGCACACAGCAAGGATTTGTAAAATCGGTAAACTGCAAATCCCTTACAGGGTTAAAGTATTACAAGATTGAATGTTATGGTTTTATTATTATTTTTCTTTCGAAATTACTATATTGAGATCAGTTCCTATCCCAAGGCTATGTTAAGTAATCTAAATCGTTCAGTATTAGTTGAGTTCAGTTTTGTAGTAAAAAGGTTTTAGTCATACAAAAATAAACAAACTTCTATGGGACATAAGTAAATTCATCTGTGCATGTAAATAAGCTACATAAGACTTATTACTTCTAGGTGAAGGATTATTTTTGCAATAACTGCGCTCGAATTTTATGAGATCGGTGAGCCAGAGCGTCGAAAAGTAGGTGTCTAGTGGCATTTCAGACTCCATATAAAAAAAGAACTGGCATTTCACCATTTGCCCAAGAGCCACAGAACATATTGTGGAATATAATTTGTCTAAAATTCGATAAAATGTATTTTTAAACGGAAGAGAAATGTAAACAAAGCCAAATGTTAGCGGTCATTCCTCCACCCAAGTCTAGCGATCAATGGAGAGCGGCCATTGAGTCCTTTTTGGCAGCAGTTTAAGGAGCTTTGTGAAAATTACGAGAGCATTTTTGTTCAATCTAATATCGAAGTCGAAGAGTTTATTAAGCAGTGCCTATTTGACACCGTTTGCGAATGTTGCCGTTGAAAGCATGAGAGAAACCAATATGCCTTATATTTTTGTTGTTTACAAGTGCTATTCAGACCTTTAATTTACATTATATTTTATACCAGTATTGTGAGCAGCATCCATCTTCAGATGGCTCAAAAACGAAAGATGTAGCAGGCATTTTCTTATAGCAACTGAAGTGTTACTTCAGACTGACAGATTACTGCAGCGTTTTCCAGGCTCAAATCTACGTGACTAAGAAAGCCACCTATACCCACTTATCAAGGGAACTAGAAATGGAAAAACAGTCAATCAGCACTTAAATCAAATAACTCTTATCTACTAAATTCCAAATGCGTAGGTCAGTGTCTTTGGGCATTGGGAACAATAAATCATCACGCAGTCCTGCTATGGTGGTTTGCTAAATATTTGATGTGGCAGGACACGAGATAGCACAAAGCCTGACCCGAGGCGGATCTAAATTATACGTACTATTAGTTGACAGACAAGTATGTACCACCAGCTTTTAAGGCACCTAAGAGCCTTATTATGAGTATGTCATATTAAATTTGGCTAAGGAACGATGAAACAACACTTATGGTTCTACCATAACCCCCAACCGGCGACCAGAAATTGGCACTAAATGCTTAAACATCCTAAAACTATCTATTTTTTTTTTGTTAGATTAGATAAATTTATTCAAATATGTTAAATACATTTTACAAATTCATGAATAATTATAATAGACATGACAAATAAATGTCGTCTGCCAGAATCAGGTAATACCCGAGCACTGCATCAGTAAAAACATGGCCAAAGAGCTAGGCATATTATGCCTTCTGCAGAAGCTGCAGGGATGAAGATACTATCCACTTTTGCAAAAAAAATTATCCCCTTTTCATAGTTTAGTAAGGAAACGATTTAAAACAAAAGTGAGGAATCTTTATAGATACTGATGAACCGAACCAACTGCTGTGTCAGATTTCTGCAAAATAATAAAACTGATCCATCTATCTACTCGTAGGGCCCACAGCCTTAAGTGTCGTGATCATTCGTGGTTTTATCCTTTTAAATTATTGCCTATATTAAAGCAAATAGCCGAAGGCCTAGTGCTGTAAAAAATACTAAGTTAAATTGTAATTTATTTTTACTGTTTAATAAATAATAATAATAAAGCAACTTCTTCATGATATTTGTCACATCTTCCCGATCAATTTTCAGTTTTCTTTATATTATGGCGCAAAATCGATGTTATAGAGAATGATTTTTCTCCATTTAACCAAAAGGGTCTATTGTATGGAAGTCGCACGTTTGCAGTACCCTTGTTCCGGATGGAAGGCGGCGGTTGCACCGAAACGAAATGTATAGCAGGCACGAAGCATCCATATACTAAAGGGAAGCAGTGCTTCCGTAAGAATTACAAAAAAAAATCATAACAAAGAAATTACGAAAAAAAAAAATCGTTTTAATAAATCATATAATTAAAACACTTTTCTCCGCTAAACATACCCTTAACATATTCGAAAGCGTTATTGGAAATGAAGAAGATTGGGACACTGACTGAAGCTATTGTTTGATATGTTTTGAAATCAATAATTTACAGATATTTTGACATTCCAACGTTGAAAACATAACTAAAGTTGATTTTCTATGAGGAGGATTTTACGACAAAAACTGATTTTAAAAAAATATTAAGATTTTTAATCAGTACTGATTTGCATAAAAGTTTGTAAACTGGTGTTGACTTTCCCCTTGACAAAAGCATCTTTCTTGCTTCAAAAGAAAAAAGAATTAAGTACTTAATAACTTAATAACTATTTAAATGAATTCTATACATATTTCATTTATAAGTGCAATTAATACGAAATGATCTCGAGCCAAAGGATTATTATGACTAAAAATAAATAAATAGGTGGCGCAACAGGCGGGTAGACACCCTAGGCCTAGCTTCTCGCAACCATTCGTTTTGTGTGAGTTTCTATCTTTGGAACGAATGGAAGGGACCTACAATTTTATGCCAAGTCCGAACGGCTGAATTGAGAAGCTTTTTCATGACAGTCATACTCTCGGATGTTTGTCAGACGTTCGCGAGAGGTTGCGCAGTAGAAAGAAGTTTAAGATGTAATTTGTGTTTTTCCGGGGATCGAACCTGTGATCCCTCGCACAGTATAGTCCAGGGGGCCAACTATGTAATTCGATTCTACTTTCGATTCTATTCGAAAGTTGGTTTCGATTCTACTTTCAAACGGAACTATGTATGAAATTAGAATCGAATGTAAGTAATGCCAATTTTTTCCCAAACAATTTCCGACTTTCGAACGAGTCTCGCATTGTGTTTGACAGACATTTGAATAAAACGAAATAATCATTTGTTGTGATTCGTGAATAGGTGCTAAATCAACATGGACAGTGTCGCAATTTGATTTTTTACCGAAGAAAATGAGTATTGCAATGATCAAATTGAGCCAAGGCGAATTCGGGATAAATCCTTTAGATAAGTCGGGATGTATTGTCATGTATTGAACAAGAATCTCAAATTGAGATGTCTTTGTGTTTGCACATTTAGATGATTTCCTATGCATAAAGTATATTTTAATACTCTTAATAATATTTAATAAGTTATGAACAAATTTCTTACTCACATTTTTTGAGATTGCTGCCATCTACACAGCCTGTTCGCAAACACATTTGCATTAGAGTGATTATTTGCGAATTCGAATGGTTTTGGCATTTACTTTAGGATTAGGTAGTACCAAAAAAAATAGACAATTCGAGGTCCGTTCGATTTTCGAATATGATCGCATGCTATAGAGTTACAGAGTACGTATCTTCCGAATTCGAACATTTTGATTGTAGAATCGAATTACATAGTTGGCCCCCAGCACACTAACCACTAAACATGAAGAAACATCTGCAAGCCAAACTAGGCGAAGCTAAGCGGTTAATTGGTTCAGTTTGGGGTAGTTGTATCAATAACAAGCAGATATCACATAATGTTAGGTAAACAGAAAGTATTCCGCGCAACGGCGACCTCAATCCTTTTCTATGGAGCGCAAGTCTGGGGCTATAATTACATGCTGTACCTTGAGACGGAAGTTGCTCCCCTTTTCCTGGACACTCTAAAGCTCCATTTTGATTATGTAGTGCGAGTCATGAAGATGAAATTTTCTGGAAAATATTGCAACGAATAAACTGAGCACTATCTTCCAAATAAGAGGGGAACTGATTAAATTTAATTTTGTACCCCATCGCCCGGACCTACCAATTTTGTGTAGCCTTTGCAATCTTAGAGAACGAGAGGATGTATTCCACTTTATTGCGATTTGCCCTATATTAAAAGAGTTCCGGAAAATGTTCTTTGGATAGCACGTGCTTGAGCTAGAGGAAACCTTCAGAATACTAAACGGGGACCGAGGATGGGAGGTACTTTATGACTACGCTGTAAATGCCCTACGCTACGGAAAGTGTATAATCGAAGAAAACTTTTATAGAAAACAGTAAATATTTCAACACAACAAAATAAATTTTAAAATTTATTTATTATTTGTCCATCTGGTAGACGTCCTTCAGCCAAGCCATATACTTAGACTGTATCCATCTAAATGAATTGTTTTGTTTCTCAAATAAAGTCATTATTAACTAACTAACTAACCACTGCGCTAAGATAGATAATTTTCCTTAAAAAAAGTTGTATTTTATGTACAGGACTTATTAATATATTATATTGTTTTTTTGTATTATTATTTTGTTTTTAATAAATTTTAAAAGTATTTCATTTATATACCATTTTGGCCTTAAATAATTTTACTACAGGGATATTTTCTTGAATAAGGGACTTTTAATTTTAAGTTTAAAGTTAACTGCTTCCGCTTCCCAAAAAATCACGCTTCGTGCCTGATGTATAGGTATACTCTGAGACATCCATGGTCTAATATAATATTTGAGTCAAATAGAAATCTATCTGTCTCTCAACCACAACTCTTGAAATATTATACAGGCTTAGGTTTCTTTATGGACATCTTTAGTTATTACAAAATTAAAATCGTATTTATTTCCTTTTTGTCAATTTTATTTTGCTTAGTGTGTATGGCTTCTGAAATTCTTGTACATATCTAAAAATATGCTTTGTAATTGCCTTTCTTTAGGCTATGCAATAAGATCTGAGTTCAATACTGAGTTAGGTATATAAAGTGGTTCTAGATCCGCTAATTATTCTCAGCCTATTGTTTCAGTGGGCCATTTCCGTCTTCCTTTCTAACCTTTTTTAGAATATCATACCATTTTTGGTACTGTAAAGCGTTGTAGGTTCGCCTTCCCGGAAGAATTATTTAAGCAAACAAAAAATCATCCTCAAATTAATTGTTTTTGTTAATTTGTTAGAAGCGGACAAGCAACCGCTCCGAAATTTAAATACAGTTTACTTTATTACATCAAATCAAATCATCTGCAATCGGTGAAGTCAGTAATTTTGAACATAATTAGATATTGGTAGGCCCAACGTCTATCTATGGCTAACGCAAGTTGCCAAAATGTTAACAAATTTAAATAACTTTAGGGACGAAGACAACACTACTACGAGAGTGTCTTCTCTAACACAAAGGCCAGCACAAACTCAGTCAATTACAGTCAAAAAGAACACTTACGGAATTGGAAGCTGAATCTATCCAAATTAACCTTTAGCTCCTAATACCTACAACAATACCGTACGCACTATTAAGCCATAAAATCCGCAAACGCTTCACAAATATTGGCAATATTCATTTCCTAATTGCGACATAATGCCATAATGCCAGACCAAGAATCCGTTTCAATTGTTCGACTATCCTTATTATCGTCTGCAAGGCAACTATAGAACATAAATCATTTCATTATTTTCGTTGATCCCATGAAAATCGTTTCGCCCACCAAAAATGTATCCCACTTAATGCTTTTGAGTGCGTCTGCATGATATCCTTTACGGGTATCACCTACGCATATAATAGACCACATGCGGACTGTCGAAATCCGATACCGATGATGCCGATGTATTTGGTTTTGGTAACAACTAAGCCATGCGTCCATGTAGTGTATACGAATTAACTTTCAACAGATGACGCTAATCGTTTAAGTTATTGGTGTCGTTGTAGTTGTTCCACTTCACACAATGCCACTCTGTCCCTCCGGCAAGGATATACTAGGAGCAAATTGGATATTACAAGCATTCACCACAAGCCGATGACATTAGGGGATTACGCATAGGATTTCCAGTGTGATTTCAATCGAATTACATATTATAATACATGTTTAGGCGTAGCTATACATTAAGAAGCTTCAAGCTCCTTAACCGTTCCTCCCAAATGATTTAAATGAAAAAACAATATTTACCGAAGATCGCAAGAAATTTCTACTCACCACCTTGCATCCGCTGGCTGATGGTGTCTATTGGAATCGTTGGAGAAGATACCCCTGGCTCCTTGTCAAAGGATGTAAATTGCATTAAAATGTACTTTTTATTCTTTTCAGCGATTACCCATCGAATGGGATGTGAATGCGGGGAAGCGGGATCTGGTTTCTGTTTGATGTCTTTTATTCTTCCCTTCGAGCAAGGATGGCACCGAATCGTTACGTTATTATCTACAGCACTGAGAGTGTGTTTTCTCTGCAACAGAGTTGTATGTAAGTCGTTGTGCTCTGGACGCATGAAAGGGCTTCTCAGCAACTAAGTTTGCGACAAATATTTGAACATAGCAATTATTTTCAACTTTTGCGACTAAAATTGTTTCTTTGGCTGTAGTACGCCTTGTAGTACATATAGCGATTCGAGTTCCATTCTGTCTTTTAGCCGAAGCAAATATTTTCTATTTGTTCTTCTTTCTGCGCAGTATAGTTGCGACTGCCTTTGAAATATAACATTAAGAAAAATTGTAACTCCGTTAATAAGGCCCTCGGAATGGAACTGTTTATGACTTTCTATTTTGGGAATGCTTCAGGACGATTTAATTAGTTTAGTTATTCGTTTTGTATTATGGTATGAAAGGACTTCCAACCCAGGGCACATATCTGTGGCCACAAACAAAAACAACTAAAGTCGAGTTTAGACGAAATTGAGTTTTTGATGCCATTAGATTCAGCATGTCCAAATCTATAAGCCGTTTTTTTTTTAGATTTTTATCTTCAAATTTGAAGGTACAATGTCCCGAAAACAAAACAACTAAAGTCAGATTTGTACATCCCCGTTAAGGCAAAACAACTTAACTCAAAAAGAAAAACTAAAAATGTAATTTCATTATCTTAAGTCGACTTAAGAGAACGCAATTCTATTTTATCACAAGTAATAACAGCTAAAGTTGAGTTTGGTTGTTTTTCCGCGTGATATTTATCACCTTTCTTTGAAGAAAAATTCGCTAAAGTCGAGTTTGGTTGTTTTTCCACGACAGTATATTTGTGTTTCCTTTATTTAATAGTTAAGGAATAACGACTTAACTCAAGTTAGGCTGTTATTCCAAAAGCGAGAAATAAAATTTAGTTATCTTAAATTGAGTTAAGTTGTTATTCCAAATGTGAAATGTGTTCACGAAAAGACTTAACCCAAGTTTAGTCTTTATTCCGTGTCAGTGAGTCAGTTTGTAGAAGTCTTTTCTCGAGTTTAGTGGTTATTCCAAAACTAAGTTAGAAACGAATATTGACAAAGTTAACTTTAGTTGTTTTTCCATGTCGATTAAAAATAAATAAAGTAACAAAGTGTGGTCATAACTAGACTTTAGTGTATTTGATTATATGAGAGCTTATTATCAAGGTGTTTTTAGTGTTGTGAAAAGTGTGTTATTATGTCATCACGGTCGCAAAGGCTTTTGGCATTAGCCAGAATGTTAAAAGAACGAGCAGAAAAAGAAGGTAAGAAATAGTTAAATTTTAATTTTTGTCTGTCCGTCCGTCAGTCTGTCTGTATGCTTATCTTTCTGTCTGTCTTCCTGCCAGTCTGTCCGTCTGTACTATCTCCATTTTACACACCTACCTAGAACAGTTTGAATGGAATTGTTCCATCGAGGAATATTTTGCGTTTTTTACATTTGTAGGTAATATGTAATTTTTCCTTATATATTATTTCAACTACAATTTACTCAATACTTATGTGGGTGCAGTAGCTTAGTGGTTAGTGTGCGAGGGGTCTCAGGTGGTCCATTGAGCCACCTTTCGCGAGTCTGACAAACATCCGAAAGAATAAATGTCATGGAAAAGCTTCAGCCGCTTGGTTCGCCCCAAAAAATAAAATATCACACAAACGAATGGTTGTAAGAAGCTAGGGCTAGGGTGCCTATAAGGACCTGTTGTGCCATCTATTTGTTTGTTTTATTCTAATATACTCCTACCTATATTAAAAAGCAAACTCGATATAAGGACAGCATTTAAATACATATACTTTTAAACTGGTCTACGAACAATTTCATATTGCAAATGCTAGAATTTCTCCTATTCCTGGACATTTTTTTTAGGTCAATAGGTGCTCTCAGGATGGAGATGAGCCAGATAGGGTGCCTAGTTTAATGTGATGATTTCACACCCTACACAACCTAACCTAATAGGTACTGCTACAGATTTCATATTAGAGTGATTTTAAGAAAATAAATGAGGCCTCAATTACGCTGTTCTAACTCTTTTTCAATTTAAATTTTTTCATAACTTCACAATATGAGTTGATTTTTGAGCGACCAAGTATTATTCAAACCGAGTTATTATTTATTTTACAGAAAAGCCCACTTGTTCGAACAATTTTGTAATGACAAGAATTTTAACACAGGAAAAAAATACTAATATTGGTAAGAGCCGTGGCAGGGTTCATTTTTCTTTAAAATCAATTTCTTTAATTACTGATCCCAGGTAACATCAAAAATAATGAATCATGCTCTCTTCTGATTCCGACTGACGTGCCAGATAACAAAAGATCATTATATCAATGGCAACACAAACTGGCGTCATATGATTATTCAAATTCGAATGAAACAGCAACTGATGCAGCAGTTAGTTTTCTTCAACCGATTCCTAATGAAACCAAATCATCAATGAATGGATTTGATTTTGATACTAGTATATTCAAAAGTAAGAAACGTTTTTCTACGCATTATCAAGAAAGGTACTATTATTATAAGCAAAACATGTTTTTTCAGACCAAGACTCAGAAACGCGAATTTGTAGCGAAGATAGAAACACATTTACATTTAACAATAGCGCTTGCCATGATTTACCAGAATGGGAAAATTCTGATGATTCGATAAAGGACCCCGACTTTCATATTGCTCCTTTTGATTCAGATTCAGACTCACAATCAAGCAAAGAAATAGAAATTGTCAGTGCTATGGAGCCCATAGTGACACAAAAGCGGGAAAACAAGAAAAAAAATCGTCAAACATCTAGAAATAAAGGAGAGTCTTATGAAACCATTTCTGGAAAAGTAAGGAACGCCAGAACTTCTCAACCGTTTGGTACATGTCGGAATAAGTGCCAAGAAAAGGTTCCACTTGAGAAAATTCAAACTTTATTTAAACATTATTGGTCTCTGGGATCCTATGATCAAAGAATTCTTTATATTGGTAATCTCTTGGTAATTGACCAGAAAAAATGCAATACCCTTGCAAATTCAAGTGAACGAAAACGAACTCGAGAAAATACTGTGAAATATTTCTTGGAATATGATGGGAATCGAATTAGCGTCTGTCGAACACATTTCACCCAGTGTTTTTCTGAAACAGAAAGCTTCATAAGAAATGTTATTTCAAAGAAGATTTCATGTCCCCTTTTGCCATTTAAAAACTGCCGCGGGAAAAAAACTCCTGTCAATAAAATAAGTTTAGACAGAACAGAAGAAGTCAGAAAGCATATTAACAGATTCCCTGCGTATGAGAGTCACTACAGCCGACGAAATACATCCAAAAAATATCTTCACGCTAGCTTGAACTTAGCAACTATGCATCGAATGTACAAGGAAGAAGTAGATAATCCTGTAGGATTAACAAAGTATTCCGAAATATTTCAAGACATGAATCTGAAGTTTAAAGCACCAAATTTGGATACTTGTGCAACTTGCGACACATTACTCTCCAAAATTAAAATTGCTCAAAACGACGAAGAAAGAAATATGTTGAGCGAGGAAAAAAGAGTTCATTTAGAGAAAGCTGAGTTCGGCTATGACCAAAAAAGGGTCGACAAACAAAATGCGAAGGAAAATAGACACATGAGAGCGTTTGCGTTTGATTTACAGCAGTGTCTACCAACTCCGTTTCTCAGGAACTCTGTAAGTTTTTACAAAAGACAGCTGTGGACATTTAATCTAACAATTCATGATCTTGAAACAAATTCGTCTGGTTGCTTCATGTGGCACGAATGTATTGCGCGGCGAGGTGGCAATGAAATTGCATCATGCGTTTATAAGCATCTAAAATCGTTGCCTTCAACAGTAAGTCAAATAACATTCTACAGTGACTCATGCTCGGGTCAAAATAAGAATTCTTATGTGGCTGCAATGTTTCTGCTTTTCCTAATAAGCAATCCATCTGTCGAATACATTGACCATAAGTTTTTGGAGCCCGGACATACTCATATGGAGTGCGACACCGATCATGCACTTATCGAAAGAAAAAAGAAAAGGTCAAACGTTGAAATATGTGTGCCTAGAGACTGGTATCAATTTATCGACGGTATAAATTCTAAAATAAAAGTCTTCGAAATGAAACCCACTGATTTTTTCAACTTTTGTGACCTATCGAAAAACAACATGAATTGGAAACGATGCAACTTAGAAGGCGAAAAATTTACATGGAACGCCGTAAGATGGATTCGTTATGGGAGTAATTTTACACAAATTTTATATAAAACTTCATTGAACCCTGAAGAACCGTTTAAGATATTACCATTGACCAAAAGAGGAGCTTCGACGTTCTCAACTGATGATCTCAAGATTATCGAGGATTTACCAAATATATCCGTTGAAAAAAAGAAAGATATAATGGACCTAATGCAGTATATAAATCCTGATTTCCACGGATTCTATAAACGCCTTCGTACAGCTCCAAACGAACCAAATACACACCCTGATTTAGAAAGCGAAAATGATGAAATTTAATATGTATTGCTTTGTTTCATTCTTATTTGCATGTCTGATAGAGATCCTTAACTAATATTTATTATTATTACTATTATTATTATTTTTTTGTCAAAATTAATGAATTAATTTACATACATATAATATTTTAACTTTGTTTTAGTCTTTTTGCAACACTCTTTAAAAGTTGAAGTCAACTTCTTTTGTATTGTTACTTTAAAATAATTTTTCTAAAACAAAACTTAATCGCTTTTTTTAATGTATTATTAATTATGTATTAACCTTTTAACTGAATGATAATATTTTCCTGTTTTTAGTTTTTATTATAATACAATTACTATTAATATTAATACTAATATAATTAATGTAATAAAACTATTTATTTGTCTCTTTCCGTCGCAATTATTTTTCTTGAAGGGTATTAAAAAATGTACAAACTAATTTTATATTATTGTTTTTTATTTTTTTTCATTCTTCTTATCTTTTCTTTTTACCATGAAAATGTCTAAAATCATTATGTTTTTACTGAATGCGTCCAATTGATTTTGGAATAACAGCTTAAGTCAAGATAAGTATAAAATATTCCCCCTAAAGCCCAAGGAATATCAACTAAAGTATACTTTGTCCAATAATATTGCTATTCTTCAACGAGCAATAAGAGCTAAACTCGACTTAAGATTTTTTTACCTTAAAGTCGTGCTAGGCCATAACAGCTAAAGTGTTTATTTTGCTTACCACGGTCGAAATAGGAATGATAAATTGATTATGAAACGTTAGACCGAAAGACACTTAAATTACCTTTATTTACATATAACTTTCATTAAGATCAGACTATCCGCGGATTAACCAGAGCGATTTGTAATTTCAAACTTTTCGCCGAATCTTAAAAGTGCCCTCCTGAAAAGTTATCAAAATCGACTTTAGCGGTTTTTCCTCGTTGCCACAGATATTTTTAGCTGACTAATTAGTTCCATCTGTGAGCCTTATTCGTTTCTGTTGGCAAGGGGTTGTTTTGCATCTAGTAAGAATAAAAAGTTCTTCCAAATTCAACTAGCAATCATGAGGCTATCATCGAAAGGTAGCTATGAGATGCTATATGCCATGCAGTGTATTTATACATCACCACACTATATCTACTTCTTTCAAAATAAAAGTTAAAATATATCTATCACCCCAGCACATCAACGGCAACTTTCCCATATTACTTATGGTTATCGGCAGCAACAGAAATGTCACTTTTCAGTGCACTCTCATCTATAGTCCACGACTTGACTCCGCATAAACAATGACCACGGCGCGGCAGCAAGCGGACAAAAAAAAAACACCCTCTTTCAACATTCATGATAACTGCATAAACTTCCGTCATGCAGGTTGGTGCACCGTTTCCGGTACCTTGCTATAGCAAAACTTTTTGAATTAACAACATCTTTAGAACATCACTCAACAGCGAATAGACCAACTCGACTCCATGCACGGCTATGTGTAGATGCCCCCATTAAGCGGAACACAAATGAACCTCATACAACCCGGTCGACACCGCGCTGTAGAAAAACAAGACCATGCTACAACAACACAACTATGCTTGGAGAGTGTAAGTAGCATAATTTACTTTTATGTTTTCATTTCATATGAAGAAGCGCACAACTTCCTGCCTGCTCCACTCCGTTTCGTCTCTAGCAGTCTTTATCCTTTATCGTTTTATTCCATCATCAACTAAGGCTCCATATACTTGTTATGCGGGTCTTGTGTGAGTGTGCGGCGCTCATAATTGTCTATGGAATAATACAAAATGAGGCATTCGAATGCCATTAAATGCCTGACCTGAATGGCATAACCAGGGCCCGCCATTACTGCGATGATAAACGGTGAATGCTTATGTCCTGAAAGAGTGCTGGGGCTATGAGATTGGGTGTTAGGGGTAGTAGAGAGCGCCAACCTAGATCAATGTGCGCTGCGGACGGATAGGTTTGGGTATCTGTGTGATTATGAGGAGACCGGACTGATTCGATTCGACATAACGACACAGCGCAGCGGGGCGAGAGGGTTCTCACGACATGGTGATGGGTTGTGTTGGCAAGCTTTGATGGGATACTCTTACTGGCGAAGGATAACATTTGCACGTATTGGGTATAACATCGCATAAAATTCTATTTGAGTGCTTTTTGTGTGTTCGTTGTTAGGTTATTCTTTATTTGTTTGGGGTAGTTTTTAATGCGATTTACTTGTCAGATTTACTCCTCTGGTAAGTAGTAGGAGGTAGCTATGTTCAATAGCTAGCTTTTTGTAGATGTATGACCCTATGGGAGTATGTTATTTAAGCACTGACTACATTTCGTTTTCCATATTGACAGATGTTGTCAAAATAGACGGAAGTCGCGTTGAGGATAAAATAATCACTAACAAAGTTATTGTATGTACCTGCTAATGCTTCACGCTCCTTCGTCCTAGTAGAATACATCGGAGCTTAGTCTTCTAATGGCCACTAACGCCAAGAAAAAGTCACCGGAGACCCTATAAAGTGTATATCAATTTAGCCTGCCTAGATTTAGTCTGTCTGTCTGTTCAAACGAATCAACTTAGATTAATAAAATTGGCCGCGTTCCATTGACCACTAGATGACCAGCGGCATGATGACAGCACACCGCTTATATCCCCCATCTCGAACAGTGGGCTTGTGAATGCGGCTACATCCCACAGTCAGAGATGTGAACAAATTAATTATCTAAATGATGATCTGGACAAAATCTTGAAGTGGAGAAAAAACAACTTGGTTGTATTTAATGCAAACAAGACTCAGCACACAACATTTTCTAGTAAAAATGTATCAACAGTTCCCCTGATCCAAATGGATGACCATCTAATCCATCCCAGCATACTTATTGGAGACGCTACACTCACATCGAATCTACAACCGTTGGTGCACAGAAGACAAGTCACTGACCTTTGCTTGTTTTATAGGTACTTCCTTGGTAGATACTCCGAGGACCTCAAAGACATTATCCCTCGAAATGCAACTTTTGGCCACCCCACAAGACAGGCAACTAATGCTCATGACCATACAGTACACTTGACAACCGCGAGGACATCAATTTTCCAAAACTCCTTCTGTTACAGGACAAGCAAACATTGGAACTCACTTCCTGGGGATATATTTCCAGAAGACTACAATTTGCAGCAATTTAAGTGCAGAACTTGATTGATATCCACTTACGCAACAGTATCGATAAAAAACTACTGTCAGCGGCCCAGCATGCATACTGCAAAGGTAAATCAGTGGAGACGGCATTACACACTTTAGTACGTAATATCGAATACTCCCTGTTCCACAAGGAGTATACGATGGTTGCCTTCCTTGACATAGAAGGTGCTTTTAACAACGTCAACACATCAGCGATAGCAGATTCGCTTTCAGCACTGAACGTCGACATCTCACTTGGCGAACTGATTAATCTACAGCTCAAAGGTCGGATTATTAACTCAAAGCTGGGAGTGGTGTCCGCGAGAAGATCTGTTAGCAGAGGCACTCCGCAAGGTGGTGTTCTGTCCCTCCTTCTTTGGAATTTGGTGGTCAATGAACTACTGATAATCCTGGAAGGTGAAGGATGCACGGTGATCGCTTATGCAGATGATGTTGCTATAGCCGTCTCAGGAAAGCACTTAAATACCCTTAAAGAACTCCTACAAAATGCTTTAAATAAGCTAGCCAGTTGGGCGAGTCGTTGTGGCTTAGGTGTGAACCCCCACAAAACTGATCTGGTGCTCTTCACCAGGAAATATAAGATTCCGGCAGTCGACCCTCCCTAACTCAATGGTACTAACCTAACTTTCTCTGACAAAGCTAAATATTTGGGGCTTATCCTGGATAAGAAGCTTAGTTGGAAACTTAATATCCAAGAAAGAGTCAAGAAGGCTACAGTAGCACTCTTTCTCTTGTAAAAAAGCTATTGGGAATAAATGGGGTCTACAACCTCGAGTAACCCATTGGCTCTATATCTCAGTTATAACACCGATACTCACCTATGGGACAGCCTTGGAGAAGGCCGCATACCGCGACCATATAAGCAAGGTCCAACGCACAGTTTGTATGTGCATAAGCGGTGCATTACGCACAACACCCTCTGCGGCACTAGACATATTGTTCCATCTATTACCCCTTGACATATTCAGCAAGCAAATGGCAGCGAGTGCAGCCATTCGCCTTAAAGCCATCTCAAAACGGTCAAGCAAAGATTTTGGCCACGCCTCTATTCTGAAAAAATTCGAGATCTCAACAGAAAACACTGACTATACCACCCCATCTCTAAACTTTGACAAGAATTTTCTCGTCACTATCCCATCCAGAGCAACCTGGGATGAAGATACCTTCCCGGAAGATAATTCATTTCACTTCTATACTGACGGCTCAAAAACCAAAGATGTGGTTGGTGGGGGTGTTTTCTCCGAAAGTCTTAATCTCAAGCTCTCCTTCCGTCTACCAAATTACTGTAGCGTGTTCCAGGCGGAAAGTATGGCGATTAAAGAAGTCTTATCTTGGCTCAAGAAAAACGTCATATCTGTTAAGGATATCTACATATTTTCGGACAGCCAAGCAGCCATCAAATCCTTGGACTCGATCTCTATAACTTCTCTAGCAGCCCTCGACTGCCGATCGTCTCTTACGGAGATGGCCGAACAGTTGAACATTCACCTAATCTGGGTGCCGGGGCATAGAGACATTCCAGGGAATTGTAAGGCCAATGAACTCGCTAGAATAGGAACAACTCAACCCCTTCAGCCGAATAAAGGCACTCTAGGGATACCAATCGTTACTTGCAAACAAAAATTGAAGCTAAATTCTATCGAGAGTACAAATCTTAGGTGGACAAGTTTAACCACTTGTCTAGCGACAAAACAAATTTGGCCTAAGCTGGGTTTGAAACGCTCTAAGAAATTGATCTCTCTCAACAGCTTGCATATCGGCACTACAATAGGTGTCATCACTGGACACTGCCTGATAAGCAAACATTCCGCAAGGCTGGGCCTTTTCTCAAACGACTTTTGTAGAAGCTGCATGGATGAGGAGGAAGAGGAAACTATCCCTCACCTTCTTTGTTCCTGCCCAGCTCTCTCCCGCAGAAGGAAGCTTCACTTAGGAGGCTCAGAAGCCTCTTACGCTTTATAAAGAGCTCAAAATGGTTCAACTAGTAGGGAGATCTTAGATCCTTATTCGTGGCATCACAATGAACCTAAACTGGTCTAAGTGTGTTGGCGTTTTTAGCTGACGGCCACTTTCAACCAACCAACCAACAAACCAAGTGCAGAACTAACATACATCTGCAAGCATCTCGGGGCGCTGTTGAAGCGTTATAGGTTCGCCTTTCCCGGGAGAAGTATTTCTAAAAAAAAGCTAATTTTACTAGACCTCAAATATTTTCAATTTGAAGTTCTTATAATTTTATCTGATTTATTTAAAGTTTTAATGTGCTGTCGCCTTGAACCAGGCCTTAGCCGGGTTTTGCGCCTTATCTCACTAGCATATAGCTACAAAAAAACACGAAAGATTTCAAATGTACAGATATCACTTCTTCTGTCTTTTGCAATTAAAGTAAAAATGTAAAGATGTTCACACTGGGTTTAGGTGGCACTCCTTCAGTGTTTTTTTTTTCGGCATAGATATTATTACGTTTCCAACATATTGAAGACATAGATGGTCGTTTGAAATGGAATGTGGTACTCTGACTTTCATTTGATTCAAATACATACAAAATAAAAACTCAGTTGAAGTACATATTAAGAACACTAAAGTTCAGCCTAAGCGTAAAACTAATATCCAACTATGCTATCAGGCAATGGTAAAAAACGGTTGCATTCTTTGAACTTCCCAACCACACAAAACCCAATACTTATACTCGTAGGCCACCTCCATACCTACGAACACGAACTGTTTCAATCTTATTTATCATTATGACTATAACCGCAAGTACGGGCATCCAGACACCCCTAGCATATTCAAAACTTTGTGGAAAAAAAAAAATAACTTTCCAACTTTCTCGGAAAGGGTGCTCGCTCACAAGACAACGCCAAGGGTTTCGTACTCCTCCCGTCGGCCTTTTCAATTCAATTAATGTGCATACGTGATGGAAAAACTTGTATGCCTCATCCGCCTATATTTCATCTTAAGTGGCCCGTTGGTCCCGCCTAAGTGTACGTGCGGCCGTCGTCGTCGTCGTCGTCAGTGTGTCTCTGCAAACGATTATTTGAGGTTATGCGTATTTAACAAAAAATAAAAATACACTCATTATAAGGATGTGTACGAGCCGAGTCCTAATGCGACGGGGCATAGCGAAATAAGTTTCCATCGTGAGCATCCCCACACCGCGCACCATCATCTTGACAGGATAATAGACCAAATGATATTTCAGGACGACGCGTACGCACACACTAAGTTACAGCTAGCTAGCAACGTACGAGTAAAACAGAGACGGAGAAAGTAACTCGCCTTCAAAAGCTATGTCGATGAGAAGTAGGGATCCTTAAGTACTTTATTATGCAGCATTTACGACTAGCAAGGATATTATGGAAATTAAGTCAGGCATTAATAATTTCCTACTCTTTGTTTAGCTATTCTATTAAAGTTATTATTGTTTTAGCTTATGCTGTTCCAAAATGCCACTTAGAGCGAGGCCATAGGAGGTGCAGGACCTGCGAGGGGGCTTACAATTGCCATGGCCTCGCACATTGATAGCGGATAATCAGGATCATTATTATGGGAATCATCATTTCGGACGAAGTCGTTTGTTTTTTCTCTCCGTTTTTATGTGCTGTTTGGTGATTTTTTGTTTTCTATTTTTCTTGGGAAACGGTAAAAGTCCAGAACGTGACTAACGCGAGTATTGTCGTGAACCACAGTAGGTAAACCAGTATATAGAATATAGGCGTCTCTATTGTGCTGTTCTAATCAATAGATCGGGGGTGCTTGTTGAGCCTCAGCAATTTCATTTGGAAAACAATTTCCAATTTTGATTTATTTATAAATTCAGTCAATGGCTGCTGATGGTTCCTGGAATCGGATGGGCAATAACAGAGGATATGAATTAATTCTCTTTGCGAGTAAGGTGGGGGAAAATTTAAATTTTCTGCAATTGTAACGAGTTTAATTAGGGCACTTGTACGCCCTAAAGATGAAGATGAATTCGAAATGAGCAAATTTAATATGAATTGTATGAATTTGTAAAAATGTTCATATTTTGGTACTTTAAAGCTTATAAAAAAAAAATGTGTGTATATACAATTTGTGTAGGTATACTTCGGTGAAGTTCAGGAGCTGAGGTCAGTAATAATTTCTCAGGACTAGTCAGGGTGCTGAAACAGAGATGGTGGCGGAAGAACCCTTGGCAGCTTTTACATCCGCGAAGTGGGTTACGGACAGCAGAATATCCGGCCTGCTAGGGTCAAACATGGGCCGGGCCCTTCAGGTAGGGGGTTGTGCGTGGGGCTAACTACCCAACCACGTAAAAAATATTCGATTACGAAACAACCAAGGGGAAAAAGATGATGCTACCAAAGACTGTTTTAACGAGCTCCTATAAACTAAACGTATGAGCAATATCCTAAGTACGCCAATAAAGTCATCGTTAGTGGGTATATATCCTGTATAGCGTACTGTGTGAACGTTTGAAGCTATTTGTTAACGAACTGCTAACGAACCACAGGCCAACACGCAAGGCACAATCTTTCAAAAGTCCGTCCAATTGCTTGCATACCTGCGCAGCTGTAGAATACAGCAAGCTTTGTCACTTGTGCATTTGCAAGTTTAGAAACGGAGAATGCAAAAATTGTTTAGCGGTTAACAAAGCCAAAACCAAGTACCTTACATTCTGCCATCCCAGAAGGGATAACAATCGACAGCTATAACTTTGAGTTAGTAAAGGGTGTTTTTTTTTTTTAGATGTGTAGAGCTTTAAGTTGGCAACACTATTTTAACTGGGAGCCATTTCGTCAGCTGGTAGGTATGTAGGTAATTGGGTGCTCTAGTGGCGGTTGCCACAGCTTCAGGTAGACCATCAGTTGGGTCCATTGTGTCCAGTCACGGGAACCATCCATTTCATACTTGTTGGAGACAAAGAATATACTGTTTTTATTGAGTTGTAACGTGACCCTTTCGTCACCTCAGGATCGTTGAGTCTCAAGTCTCCTCAGCAACACCCAATCCGATGATTGAGAAAAGAAACAACGCAGCTTTGTTCCACTCTCTGCCGCTTTCTGTGCTGTTCGAAAACTGCAGCAGACGCTGAACAGGCAGTAAAACAAATGAATAAGAGAAAAAAAAATTGTCTCCTCGAAAAGAAATAAAAAAAATTGACACTTTTGAATTTTAATTAAAGCTCTTATCTTTATTATAATAAAATTAATCTTAGCCTTAAAAATTAACAAACAAAATAAAAGTAAGAAAATTAAGAAAAAAGAAAATCAAAATGTAATTCAAAAAGTAATAAGCAGTGAAGTATTAAAACAAAAAAATATTAAAGAAAAGTAAGTAAAAATGAAAATCAAAAGCAAGAGCAAAAAAATGAGGAGCAAAATATAAATCAAGCAAAAAAAATCGTGTCGATCAAGTGTGGACGCTTAGAGACAGTGGAAAAAATAAAACCCGACTGTCGTAAGAAGCGCGCAAACAAGAGGCTAGTCAAAGTGTGGTATTTTTCCTGTATAGTGGAGGAACCCGACTATCGCTTGCGAAATACCAAACTCGAGTGAGTTGCATTTGAAATAAGCTCGGCTTATATACTCTTCTGCTTTGAGCTTTTCAATAGAAAACTTTTTTTTTCAAAGATCATAGTTGAGCTTTTCAATAGTAAAAGCTTTTCATCGAGTATAGCTGATCTAAGGAAAACTTTTGCTTGTGCTTTTGTTTTGTTTTCTTTTAGGGTTGCCAAGTTACAATACATTTTTTTTGTGTGAAAAGTTACATTGTTTAAAGAATTAAAAAAAATAAATATAGAAGAATTTTACATTAATATTACATTAAATAAGTATTACAATTTTCATTTGACATGTTACAATTTTACATTTTATATTTACGGGCTACAATTTAACATTTAATATTGACGTGTTACAGAGTCAGCTAGATTTGGTATTAATCACAGGCATTCACAAGCTCTTGTATCCAGATTTCCAGCCTGTCCTAAGAGTAACCGAAGGATGTGGAGTTTGTTGAACCACTGTAACCACCCCGATTTGAGTATGAATCTCAGGAGTTCCTTAAGATCAACATTCTCCAGATCTTCTAGTTCATCGAAGAAGAAGCTGTTGAGAATCTTTTGTCTACTGTTTTTAAGGGCTGGGCATTCGCAAAGCAGATGACAAACAGATTCTATTTCTTCAGCGTCTCTGCAGCTTCTGCAAAAGTCATTATGGAGTATGCCCAGCCTTCCCGCGTGTACGCCTATCACATAGTGTCCAGTAATGACCCCCGTGAGTATGCGAATATTCTTGCGGCTCAGTCCGATCATGAATTTGGATCTCTTTTTGCTCACTTCTGGCCACAATTCTTTTGCATGCCTGCAGGTGTTGAGATTGTTCCAGCGTATGTTTGTTCTACTCAAGGATTCAATGTCAACCGTCCTAGCAAGCGTGCTTAGCAGAGTTCTTACAGATTCTAGGGCCATTGATGTATGCATTTTTGACCCGTTTCTTGCAATCTCATCCGCCTGTTCATTGCCTGGAATATCCATATGCCCTGGTACCCAGCATAGGGTCATCGTATTGGCTCGTGATAGCTCGTTCAGGTGTTTCTTGTAATGACTTACTGCCCTCGACTTCACCACGACTGACTCCATGGCTTTTATGGTCGCTTGGCTGTCGGAGTTATATAGTGATTTGTTTGTCGACGATGTGTTGTCTCTTTAGGTCCTTTGCCGCTAGGGTTATAGCAGCAATTTCCGCTGAAATAATTGGTCCGTACTTCTTTAAAAACGATGCTGGCCACAACGTTACGGTCAATGGTGACCACTATAGAGCCATGATTACTGACTTTTTCGTTCATCAATTGAACAACCGCATGATGTGCAGGAGCTGTGGCTCGTTCCACAATTGATTTATTGAAGTAAACGTTTGGTAACCGCATATAGTTTCATGTTGCGGACCCGTGAATTGGCCTCCAAGATCGTGCGATTTAACGCCGCTTGACTATTTTCTGTGGGGATATGTGAAGACGCTAGTCTACTCAGACACGATTGACCTCTTGGAGGACAACATTCGCCGTGTTATTGCCGTAATAAGACCACAAATGTTGAAAAAAGTCATCGTAAATTGGACCTCCAGATTAGACTACGTCCGAGCCATCTACGGCGGTCATATGACAAAACATATTTAAGTTATAATGCCAGAAGATTATCTTTCGAATAAAGTAAATTGCATGTCAATTTAAAAAAATCATCTTTGTTTTATTCCATTTCAAAGTTCTATACCCCTAAAACAAGCACCCTTTATAAGAGACTACCTCGGCTCTGTTAATAATTCTGATTACAACATCACAGAAGAAATTAACCCACAGAAGAATAACACTTGCCAATCCATGTTTCTTTGGACTGCGAAGGCTGAGATTCTGTACAATACTTTGATCATTTCTGTCCTGCTGTATGGTATTGAAGCTGATGAAGATATCCTTGGTCGCTTCGAGAAAAAGATTCTTCGTAGGATTTTCGGTCCCATTTCCGTTAACTGTATGAGCTGTACAGCGACGTGGACTTGGTCATGTACAGCGAATGAACAATAGCGCTCGGGCCCGAATAGTCTGCATTTGCAATCCGTAGAAACAACGCAGTAGAGGAAGACCTCTCCTTAAGATGCGCGCACAAGTCGAAGGGGACCCCAAGCCTCTCCAACTTGGAGTGCACAATTGAAGGCAGTTAACCACAGACCGAGCTAACTGGAGAGGCGTACTGGGCCCTGTTTCATAAAAATTGACAATGCGACAGGTGACAGGTGACAATTTGTAAACTGACAATCCGACAATTGTCAAATTTCTGTTTCATAAATAATTAGACAATTTTGTAGAATTGTCGCAAAATAGCCGACAATTGTCAAGTTTTGGTTTCATAAAAAAATTGTCATGACAATAAATTGTCAAGGATTTTTCAAGAATTGTCATGAATTCTCTGACAAATTTGCCAATTTTTTTATGGGACAGATAAAATCATACAATTGACAATTTTGTCAGTATGTAATTGACAATTCCGACAGACGTTTGAGTCTCGGTCAAGAATTGAGAGTGAAGTGACAAGTGTACGATTTAAAATGCTTAGGTAATATTTTTTCTTGAAATGAAGGTGATGAAGAATCTAATGCGTTTCGTCAAATGTGAACACTCAGTAATAGCTGCATATATGCGACAAATTTGTCGTGACAATTAGGACAATGACAAAAAAGTCATGACAAATTTGCGTGGTATTTAACTAAAAATTATGTCACCTGTCTATATTTTATGAAATGAAAATTTGTCAGACAAGTGCGACAAATTTGTAGAATTGTCACCTGTCAATGTTTATACAATAGGGCTCTCCCGACCTAAGTGAGTATAAGTAATTACATCGTTGAAGTAAGTACTTATAGGTAAAAAAACACACGGCCATAGAAGAAATTTGTGCAATGTGGACATTTAAACCGATGACGAGTACTTCATAAAAACTTTAACGTAATGCAAAAATATGTATAGTTGTAGGTACCTATTAAGGAAATGATATCTCTCTGAAAAGGTAATAAGAGCAATTCACAAACTTTCGGGGACTGAATTAAACCCCTATATTTGTACATATGCCAGGTATTGGGTCGTTCCATTAGAGAGAGGGACCACATGAGTTCTTACTGAAATTAAGTAGCATAGCAAAATAGCAAAGCAGTAAAATATTTGTTCCTGTTTTTTTTTATCTACGAAATCCTTAATTTGTTGAGAACATTTTGCTCAACAACATCTAGAGATTGAAATCGAAACGATTTGTTATACCTATACGTAGATCGGTATTTTTTATTGTCTTTGCAGGCAAACTGAAACACAAACCTAAGAATTTATTATCCAAATTACATTAGCTGTCATGTTGTGCTAAATCCTTCATCAAGACAAGAAACATCTTCCGAAGTAACTTTTCCCCATAAATGTACGTACATAGTAGAAAAATATTTTAGGAAAACCTCACAGAAACGTTCGAATTACATTACCCTCATGTATGGTGGGTTTGGGTACATTCCTGCACGTGGCGAGACGGAAATAATTCCCTTTGCCATAAATCATCAACACATCATCATCATCGTCTTTGTTGTCCTGCCTCGATGGATATTCTTCCGGTTCACACGAACCGAACGCCACCCACACCAATTTGTTTGTACCGCATACAATCAGCCTAGCGTTATAAATTTTCGTAAGAAACCGTTCCTCATATTTCTCCGGCCATAGAATATGGGATGAAAATTTCAGCCTAATGGAGTTCACCGCCACCATTAACACATGTACCACCCGATTAATTCACCCCTAGGGATTGTTCCGTCATCTCGCATCCACTAATGCGTCGCATTAAGGAGGTACCCCAAGAGATGTGTTATTTTAATGCTGTGCTACTACTTTGGAACTTGGCCCCCATCAGCAATTGTTGTTGTTATGAATAATTGAGTAGCAATTAGCAGGGCACATATGAAAAAACAAAACGAAAAACTCCCCCGTTTTGAAAGTAGGACGACAGAAAAGTTTCAAAATTTCTTATACTAACGGCTTCGCTGTGCTTGTGATTATGCGAATAGCGACAAGGACTCAAAATATGAAAGAAAACAAAAAAGCAGAATCATTCAAAAGTTTTCGCTACTTTGCTCTTCGCTTTTGTGGACCTGTCGGCTGGATAGAGCAATTTGTCTCCATCTTGCAGAGGATGTAGATAATTTTCTTGCCTAAGAGAGTGCCTGTCTGTCATGTCATCATTAGAATGTGTCATGTAATCACTTTTGCAAAACAATACACTTGAAGCGATGGTTGGTGACGCCCGCCGCTCCATCGTCGCCTTAATGAGTCTTTCCCCGCTTCTTGGCCGAACAGATTCCTTTTGACTGGCGCTGACAGCGAAAGAATTACCCCCGAGCCCGACACATACTCGTGTATTAATATTTTTCGCTTTTAATTAAATGTTCTCGAAGGAATATGTCAAAGCGCCTTAGCAGTCCTTAATTACTGCGATTACTTTTGTTATGGCGTGCATATTTTGAAACGTTGCCCAAATGAGAGCACTTCTTGCTGGCAAACTTTTGAAGAAGATTGCGGCACCGAGGCTTGATCGCTGTCTGAAAAGTGGGCCGTGTAATTTATTTAGAAACGAAATTTCAGGAGCAATTAAAACCGAATGTCTGTATGATTTCTGGATCGGGTCCAAGCATGTTGGGCATTACAGCCAACGTTTTTGTTTTTTTTTTTGCCAAATTTTATTGTTTAATTTGAACTCAGCAAATAGTTGCTCCTATGGGATAGTTTTCGGCTTTGTTCAAGGATTTAATTGATGTTTGTTCTGAGTGTCAGTGAAAATGGTCCTCGGAGGGTTGTCGCCTGCATAATGGCATGGGAGGCATGCTTTATTGTCGCACAGGCAGAGGGTTAAAGAACGACTGGAACTAAATTAATTAGGTGAATTATGTCCAGAAACCGGTGTTGGTCCAATTGAAACTCCGTTCTTTTTTTCCAAAAAGCTTTAAGTCGATTAAACGTTGTACAATTTTGGGGATAATTTGTGCATGTATCGTCAGTCTAGCATAGATGTAGAGTGTTTGTAAAAATGTTGGCCAATTGATTTATCCTGATATTCAAATGGGGGCCGGTTGATTTTAAGTGCATTCTTGGCAAGACGTAGATGTTATCTGCCTAAGAAGTTTGTTCCTAGAGCTCTGGTATCCAATAGACATGAGTTCTCCAAACGTATGAGATTAGTCTTCCTGTTCTGTCTCTCTGCTTCTTTTCGAAATTAGTTCGGACTTAAAATAAGAATTCTGGTTTAAAACCAGACACGATTACAAGTCGGAAAGAAGTAAGATAACAGGGCAGGGCACCTTCATATTCTGAGACACTATAGTGCGCACCTCTTCTGCGATCATTTTGTTATAAACCTTTTTAGCCATAATAGTGGTACCAAAACGACACGCTCCGTCTGATTTTGGGCCCAAGTATAACTGGTAATCGTTTGGATTCTTCTTCTTGCACCAATAAATTTCTATGAGCTCCTAAAAAAATTAAGTAAAGTTAAGTTAATTCCACATAGGATCCTAGGCCATATTTCTCACAAATATTCGTTTTTTTTTTCAATTTTGGTACGAATTTGGGCCTTTAGTCTGACATTTGAATCTTCCATTAATGGACGGAAAAATTCATATTTTCAAAGCTCCTTGTAGAAATAAAATTTAAGTCGATGTTTCTCAAAATGTGCATCCATCACTTGGCAATTAACTTTTATAGTGACCTAGTGCATATTACATACCATGCCAGGGGCACTGTAAAAGTTCAGTTTTACCTTTGAACTGGTTAAACTTTTATTTATTTCATTTTAACCGCGCCATCTACTCCTACATTATATCATCAGCTTACAAGGCCTGATGTCCATATACATTTATTGTGAAAGTATAGTATCCGGTGAGGCCGATTGGGTTTCCTACACATAAATCAAACACACTTTCCCCGCCTCGCCATTCAGTTTCACTACTTAATTTAATAGTAAACAGTAATTTCCTGGCATTTTGCTAGAATTGTAAATGAAATTGAAAATTAATACGCCACATTGTAGACAAGGCGGCCGTTGGCGCGTGCCACCAGGTTACTGTCAGACAGTAGGTCCGCAACCGTGTGCGATGCAGTTTATGGAGTCCTCACCACAGATAATCAGATCATACAAATAATTATTTTAAAATTTAACAATTACAAGTTAATTGGAATGGAATGCCCCGAATACAAAGTCAATTACAAGAGGATGCTCAGTGGCAGCCATAGTGCTGGGATGATGATAGGGATGGTGAAGGCATGTTGGTGGTGACAACGAACGAAAATGGTGGATGCAGCACTGATTGTTTATTTAATCGGCTATCCGGTGTACTTTCTCGTTTATTTATTTGAATATATTTTTTCTTGGTCGTTTGTTCATGGATGATGGGTTTTTAATTTGGTTGTTGGGTGTATAGTGTATACATTTATAAGGGTGATTTTCAATCAGGCTACAAAAATTACATGCGGCTCCGCAGTCACTGCTTGCAGAGTTGGATTTTATTTTAATTTTGAAATATACAGCGCAGTAGATTTAACAGAAGCTAAAGGCGATGCAGAAGTATAATATTTATATCCCTTTTTCATCGAGCTATACCTTAACAATATCGTGTATTGGTTCTGGGTTCAGGACTACGAACATCTAACTGACTAACGCATTTCAGACTTCATAGTAATCGACTAGACTACGGTTTTACTTAATGATTTAATTATGTTGGGCTTTAGTGACACAATCATCCACGATGATAGTACGGGGTATGCTCGTTAGTTTTTTATTATTGTATTTATTTACAGTTCGTCCCACTATATAAAATGCAACATCTCTCTGTTTATCTGTTGCTTCATAATACTCAAAAAGCATTTTATACGAATTTCACGATTTTTTAAGTTATATGCACTTCTTACCGAAGTTAATGAAAAATTGGCACTGTAAAGACTTACGCCAAAACTTCGCCATAACAAACACCAAAAGAAGGAAAGAGACTTCGGAAATTCCATGCAATATCATTGTTTGTTGAAATTCTTAAAATTTCTCCTTTCCCATTGCTAAAGAGATACGCGAAGAGTTCTCTCGAACTGCTTGATCGATTTTTAAAATTTGTCTTGCGTGGTCAGGTCATGGTGACATCTTGCGGAAAGGCAAAAGGCTAGTATGCTGTCTTTAAAAGTTATTTCAGAGTTGTAATGGTGCCACTATAACTTACTTAAGGTTGGGTGGCGGAGATTTAACAAAGGGGCGTGGCACCTCATATACAAAAAATTCAATAGGTACATATCTCGAAAATTACCAAAACGATTGGGCTCAAATTTTAATTACAGTCGTGTCTGGATATAGTGAACTATTTTTTGCAAGGCCTGTTCACAGTATCCAGGTCGTTCACTGTAACAGGGTTGACATATTTTTTAATTATTTTATTTGCTCAAAGGATAATACATAGAAATATACTTATGTATGTTTATTGCAAAATTCGGGAATAAATGTTTGCTTCTTGCGTTCAGAAATTGACTTTTTGACCGCTTTTTCGCGTAGTATGCCAGCCCCAGCATAATCAGTGGTGTTGGCCTCAGTCCATGCGATAGCTTTATCGAAACTTTCAATAGCTTCAGTATTTTTTTCAAAATTTGTGATTTGTGTTTAGTCTTGGTCGTCATCATCAGATTGCTGTCACACGACACAAAAGCTATTGACTGCACACAAACGCACCCGACAATAACAAACAAACCTCAAGTAACAACCGCTTTTTAAGCCATCAATGAGTTATCCCCTTAAAAGCACAATTTAAGGGGAATATCCGCTTTATATGTGATTCTCTTATGTGTTTTTTTCGACGTTTTTTTTGTCGTTTTTAACTTCAAGTTGCTGCAAAAATGTTGTTCACTATTTAGAGTACTCCATGTAAAATTATACCTGTTCACTATATCGGATGTTCACTATATTCAGACACGACTGTAAATCAGAGGTATTGGCCGCGAGGATCACACTTTTAAGTTTGGTCGAAACATTGTAAATGCTCATTTTCCTCGTCTAAGAAGTGAAAAGAACTCGTAAAATTTTCAAGTTTTCCAATAGATGGCGCCGAATACACTATCTTGGCATTTACAGCAGTTTTAGCCTTAAAATTTGGTAAGCTGACGTTTATTGCCTGTTAGTAGCATTTACTAAATATCGGAAGGATTAAACAAAGGGGTTTGATACTTTCCATACCAACAAAAGCATTGTGAACGTTATTTCTCGACACTCATGGGAACTAAATTTGTAATATCTTGTGTATAAGCCACGACCATTAAACCGAACTTTGGGTCTTAAAAAGTTACTATCCTATTTGTCAATAAGTTATTCTCCTTTAAATAATTCGAAATGATTATTAATTTTTTTTCCATAAAATAGTCTTGACTATTGAACCCCCTTGTCTCAGCAACAAAAAAAAACAGTTAACTACCCGCCCGTCATTATTTGCAATTAACAATGGATCTCAACGCCAGACAACCCTTTACCTCTCGAATATAAGGCATTTAATTATTCAGAGGATTTCGGAATTATATTGTTTCGTTCCCATTTCAACGACAAAATTGCCCATCATTAAAATGGAAACAATAATCCTTAAGGTAGCTCACGACAGGCCCCCTCACACCGCAGAAGTTACATAGTTGTTGAAGAAAATTGATTTTCGCTGACACGCGAGTTTTTCTCGGAATTTAAACTAGGGGAATACTTTGCTGGGAATACAATAATGAATCAAATGGTCCTTACCCAAGAATAAGCTGATTAATTATTTATTTGAATTGACACACACATGGTTTCCATTTGATTCGCACAAATATATAAATAGTCCTGCCGGGATATTATTACGAATGCAATACCCACTCTCTAGTAGACAGATATATTTAAATAGCTAATGGAGAATGTAACCACTCGACCATTATGTTAACTTTGCACAGATTTGCTGTTGTTTGTAAAATGAATCAAGGGCTATACAAGGGTATTTAATAGCTTTCGATGTTTATTATGTATTATGTTTTGTTATGACCTCGTCCTTGACAGGGTGTATGCAATTATAGCAGAGCCCAACTGTGCGTTATGTACTTGTCGGAATTTTAAACATTTTTCATTGCAAATGCATTTGAATGGGGCAACTTCCGTACTTCGCCCCCTCTCACGCGCATTATCCTTTTTTACTGAATAATTATTCGTGCTGCTGTTGAGGCAGGTGGCTTAGCGATTTTATTCTGAAGTAAGCCGTTAGCTGCAATGTGATTAGATTACTCAGCTGCTGTACGACTATTGCTGTTGAGTAGGCTTGAGTAGGTTGCAGGAGATGGAGAAGTAGGTAAATCTTGTCGAATGCATTTTCTCAGCACCTGCTATCCAGTTGGCCATTAATCTCAATTATAACACACCACTTTGCGTCTTTTCATTTCCTGTAAAGTAATCTAAGCCAGGTAGGCAATCTTAGATACTTTGCACGGTGGCACGTATGCGATTAAGGCGAGTTGCATTAGGTCCCTCTCAAGGACTAAGTTTATTTTAAATGGAATTCCTGGATATGTGTAGCAGAAATATGCATTCATTAATCACGGGTATTGTGGTGCTTCTTACTTATCACAGCTAATGCCGCTGGACTTTATGCGACTTTTGAGGCCAGTCTGAATGTTTGTTTAATTGTGGGTTTTCCTGGGCGCAAACCTTATCTGATCACATTGCACGGCAGAATAGTTGTCCGAGACAACTACCCAACCAGGTTTTATTGTGTGTGTATTTCCACACTATGTGGGCAGGGCCGCCAATAGTGTACCCTCTGATCTTTAAAACAGGTACATTATTTATAAAAATGTCGCTTTGCATGTTTACGCTCTTTGCTTCTGGCAACTCCCTATAATTAGAATGAGAGTTTCACTCAAACTACGTCTGCATACCATGGGGTATCCAGTATCTATCCCGTGCAAATCTACATACCTTTAGCTTTTGCCGCAAGTATGCCATATAATGCCCCAAAGGTCTAATCAATGCGTCTTCCAATCGAAGTCTTACATCGCCATCACCCGCATACGATATGCTCAATTAACTAGTGAACCCAACATCGTTCCCATCACATCCAGTGTATGAGTATCCCGGTGTTTTTACTGGGAATTAATCAACCGAACTCCCGAAAACATTCACAGCCTCGCAGGGATACTAACAAAGAGCAACAACAATAACAACAACAGTAAAAAAAATAACACAAAAGCAATAACTAACAGAAAAAGAAACTAGTATCGAACTACCCCCTCCTTCCGATAGTAGTTTTCGATTATAGCAAATTGTATTTATTCCAATGATTGTTCGGTATCGTTTTTTGCCTGGTGCGCTCAATTGAGTTTCGATATTTTCCCTCTTCCAGTTTTTGTGTACCTACCGTAAGCAATTCCCCTGGAAATAGGACACAAGTTTCTCATTGATTAGTTCCTAGTCCATCGTTTTCTTTTGCAAATAATCAAAATAGAAAATTACAATTAAAACACAAAAACGGCAAATGCCAGATCGAGCTATCGGGCCAGGGTTAGGGGATGGGTATGCAAAACTGCAAACTGTTTCCAATCATTTCATCCTTCGGTGATTAGAAGTGGGTGGAAAGCGAGTACAACATACAAGGATGCTGGACGGTCAAAATGAGCGAGAAAAAAAAAACTAACCAAATTGGTATTGGTTCGTTAGGCTTGATGTTTGTATCAGTTCTTGACTGATTTTTGTTTCCTTTTTTGTGATGGCAAAAAATTGTTACGTCTGATTGTTCTGATTGGCTTTAATCTTTGCAATATTGGCAGACGTTTTATGTATGTACAAGTTTGGTGATTTCTTTTGATCGCAAATGGCTAAAGTTTTGACAAGAGAAATTCGAATTTGAAGTGGTATTGTAATAATGAGGAAACTATTTCATTGGAACTACAAAATTTAGGCCAACGCATTTCTTTAATAGAACGAAGGACTATTGATTTTATATATGTACATTTCTGACGACCATTAAAAATAAAACAATAATTTCAGTACAGTATACAGTAGAAAACGTTTTTTTAAATAATAGCTTTTAGACGAGATAGTAATTAATATGAGGCATCAAAAACATATATCGAGCTTATTTTAAATTTTTAAAACTAAAAGCCACGTTCAGTCCACTAATCCAACATCGGCTATGTAAAGGACACGTGTTTGTTATTAATTGCTATTCACATACACACAGGATATACGAATTGACAACACGCAATCGAAAAGGGATAGCCAAAGATGGCTGTAGTAATTAAGCAAATCACTCTGTCGGTGAACAACAACTTAAACTTGAAAGCAATGGCAATGTCGGAATAATGTCGTAGTATAAACTAAAAACCACTTTGCTAAAGTAGGTTTCATTAATTGCAGTGGTATACTCGTGACCAGTTTTCAAATTTTACAAATATCTAAATATTAGCTTGCATTAAGATAAAGTATACGCTGCCAACAAGAAAGGATACCCAACACCGACGCCTCGGACAGAATATCACTATAGGCAGATATAAGTTTGAGGTGGTTAAGGACTTTGTCTACCTAGGATCCGCTGACCGCTATGAACACTCTAAGGTTAGGTTAGGTTAGATAAGATGGCTGTCCTACAGGGGACACACTTAGACTATAATTATTTGGTCCAATGTGAAGTGGGGTGGAAATGGCCAGAAAGATTCGATGTGCCAGACATTACCTTGGGAATTCTATTGCTACTTACAAATTTGGGTGTCCCACCTCGTTGAGAGGTTTTAATGCTGACTGAGGTAGACTAATCTTATATGAGTTTGCACCTCCTGGTTGCAGCTTAGTCTTCGGGTCAGGGTTGAGTGTGACCGTAACAGTCTACCCCCTGCCTATTGCCTCTGACAGACCATCAGTAAGGAGGGAGACTGGTTCGTGCCTATGCTGCTTGATCAAAAGTCGGTGGATGGATTGTCTGTTGAAAAAGGATAGGGGAACCGTAGAAGTCTGCCTATCGTTTACTTTCTTTTGACGATCAGTCCACATGACAGAGACTGGTGCTGAGCAGAAAAGCTTAATTGAAGCACTCCGTGCTACTATTAGTACCGTCTGTTGTCTCTAACGGGGTCCTCGAGGTATCGAGATGAGGTTGATTGATGTAGTCAGCTCCACAAGTTGGCGGTTGGTCTTCGGGGAGAGAGGTTGCCTTTGACAGTTGCCTCTGATAGTCCGTTAGTAAGAAGGGTGGTGGTACAGATCAGGGAAGACTGCGACAGGAGAGAACGATGAAGTGTGACCGAAATAGTCTATCCTTTCTGACGGAGTCTGAAAGTTCGACGAGTGAAGTTGAAATTGACTGACGTAGTCAGCTCTTCCTGTTGACGGTTAGTCTTCAGAAACAGACAAAGGGTGACCGAAACACTCTAACCCCTCACCTGTAGCTTCGGTCCGTTCGCGTTCAGGAAGTGTGGCTGGTACGTAACGGAGCCGAATCTGCTCTACTGTTTGACGTCGGTAAGGGTGTCAATTTGTCTTCATGAAAAAGACGGAGGGTAACCATAAGAGTATACCCCCGCCTGTTGCCTTTGATAGTTAGTAGCTTAATTTAGTTTAGACTCTAATTGTCCCTGTCTTTCTCTACGGCCGGCGCAGAGGCATGGACATATACTCAATCAAAATCGGTTACCCTTAGTTGTATCGAAAGGAAAATTCTTCGAGTAATTTTCGGTCCTAAACCTCATGGTCATGACTGTCGATTTACAATTCAGCAGTGGGGCGATTAATACTGCCGTCAGTGTGAAAAATTCTGTGATATTGATATCAATTTTGACTTATAAACATTTAAATAAAAAAAATCTTTCTCAAAGTTTGACAGTGTTGAACGAAGAGCCCCTGTAGTATCTATGAACCTTATCGAGTTTGGTTTTATTATAGACTTTTCTTTTAGAGTCGTCAGTCGACCACCATACTTGATCATATGTACGGTAAATTTTGGTTGCAGGCTCCATCTTTTGCGAAGGTTGCATTAAAGTCAAAGAAAGATATACTACAGTGTTACGTTGTATGTCTTTGCTGACTTCAGTTCGGGCCCTAAAGCCCTGACGTGTCCTTTTATCTTTTAATACAAATTTGAGCCTCATTCCTGATGTGAATCTCCTGCTCACCGTTTCCGGTGTCTGAAATAATGGAAAAGCCTCGTAGTTTGTGTATTTCTGAACACAGTTTCTTCTTGCCGAAATTTTATTTTCAGACGATACACTTCGTACTTGTATAAAAGTTCGCGCTATGTCCTTATAATTGAGAATAAGTAGTGCCGAATTGAGGATTGCCGATGAAAATCCATTGGTGGATTAGTAAATATTAGTAGGTAGGTATATTATATAGTATCGAAAAGGAAAAACAAGCGCCTCTGAATCCTGAATTTATTGGTTATTATTGGCAGTTCAGATACCAAAATGCTGGTAGAGGGGTGGTACGGGTATCTCTGTACCTATTACGCCGATTTTAAAAATTCTTTCAGCGTAAGGCATCGCGCCAAAACTTTTCAATAAAAGAAAACAAAAAAATGAAAGAGACTTCGGAAATTCAATTCAATATCGTTCGTTGTTGAAATTTTAAATTGTTCAAGTGATTTAGGTATGGTGTGCAATTAGAAGAAGTGAGGCAAAACTGGAGTTGCAATAGAAATGACTATTAATGGGAGATATCTATTGATGACAACTTATTAGTAGCTGCGGTGATTAAGTACCTACATTCACTAATTTGTTGCCCGTCTAAAGAAACGTATTACAAACATTAGCGGGCTGAATTGCGGGTCAACTGCTAGTTAAAAATAATAATTAAGACCGAAACTAATCCTTTTAGTTTATTCGTAATTTATACCATTTTATTTGCCCATCACGTGCAATAATTAAAACACCCCAAAGAAAACGCGCCCGCCAATCCAACTTCTTTTTTTTTCTCAGAACACTGTTTGTGGTCAGTGAGTACAACACAATATCTACATACTTTAGTGTCTATCGTGGCACCACAATTCACCGGCAGGTTCACGCATCCCCAGCGGAAAACTTTATGACGCTTTAGCAGCTGTAAAAGGCTTATTAAGATTTTTATCGCCCCGCACACATAGAGCTATGCCAGCACGTCCGTATGTTCGGCTGAAAAGTGTGCGGTTTTATTATAGTCCCTTCTAGACACAGCAGTAGTTGTAGGATTTGCTGTCATGTGTTATCCATTTGTGCCTTATTACAACACTTTGGATGGTTATTTGAGTCCAAATGGATGATTGGATAACAATTTATTTTTATAGTTCACCACTGTGATGTGTGCCCGCTTTATGGTCAACTAGTGTGCAACAGCTTTACGGATTATGTATACTGCATGTAGGTACATTGAACATACAAAGCTATAGGATGTAGGTATGTACTTATCATTTATCTGAATGGTTAGGAAGCCGCAGTAATATATCATTTGTTTGCAAGTGGTACTGACTGTATTATATTGTGGGTAATTAAAAACAGTTTGGGATTCAATTGTGAAAATTAATAATTGCACGTTAGGTGGTTGAGTGTGTTCGAATCAGGCGGGAATTGATTTTCATTAATTTGGAAATGTCCAGTGTTTTAACTTTCTCATATACATCAATTGTGCTTATTTTACCCCCCGTGGTAACCACCGGGTACTGGTCTCGCCCACCCGGGATTGACTTGCTTAACTTATAACCGCGAGTGTTGCATACGAAGAAAATAGCAACAATATAATGCTCTGTCGGAATTGACTGTCTGCTCGAGTCTCAGAAGTCTAACATGAGAATCGAGCACCTCAGAATGAGGACGTGCGGCGGATGAATTTAAATAAGTAAATTAACGGTGGCGTCAACTTGGCGGATACCCTAATGGGCTACTTCGACTTATTTGGAGCTAAAGTCATTACGGCTTTTCATCATCAGTCAGGGTGTTGAAATAGAGATGGTGGCGGATGAGCCCTTTATGGGATAACGCCAGCGCTCATATTCTCGAAGCGGGTTACTGACTACGGGAAATCCGGCCCCTTTTGTGCAAGGGGCTCAGCAAATGATCTGGCCTTCCAAGTTGGGGGTTGTGCGTTGGGGTAACTTCCCTAACCACGGAAAAACCAGGCAGTTCAGAAACAAATACAAGCCTCGGATATGGATGATCCAAATTTTGACGACCCCAGCAAACGAAATAAGGACAACGAACTTCGGATCTGCACGCGTGGAATGTCCGGACCGCATAAATAGGACTGCGTGCAGCCGAACAACTTGTGGAAACCCTGTACAAAGACGACATTACGACCATCCAGGAAGTGCGATGGGATGGAGAAGGCACAAGAAGGATGAAAAACTATGACATCTACTGCGGCGAGTGCCGCAGAGAGCAGAATCAGCTCTTATTTGGATGTGGATTTGTGATTAGACTTAGGCAAGAAGTCTTTTCGCAATGTTAGCGATCGCCTAGTTACAATCCGTATCAGGGCCAAATTTATAAACATCACGCTGATCTGTTCTCACGCCAGACACAGAGCAGACAGGCGACACAGCCAAAGAAGCTCGAAGTACGACGTCAAGATAGTTCTTGGCGACTTTAACGCCAAAATCGGAAAGGAGGCATCTTTGGCTCCGTAGCCTGCACTACAACACCTCCGGAAACGGACTCAGGCTAATCGACTTTGCGGCGGGGCGAAATGTCATCATTGCCAGCACACGATTCCCACACCTCAACATACACAAGGGGACTTGGCGGTCTTCAGATCAACAAACCGTCAACCAAATTGATCATGTTGCGATCGACGCCAGACATGCCTCCAGTATCTTGGATGTGCGAATATTCCGAGCGGCCAACATAAGCCCGGACCATTACTTGGTAGTATCCAAAGTAAGGATGCGGATATCCAATACTCCACAACACCGAGCGGATACTGTAAAAAGATTTGACGTTGCAAAGCAACTATCGGAAGAGGCCTACAATTAATGCTGCAGACAAGAACCAGAGCGGCTGAGAAAGCTGCCAGCGAGCTCTACGGGTAAAAAAGTTGGGAGGAACACCGACTTCTCAGAAGGAAAAAGAAAGAGGACGAAAAGCGGGCGGTCTAATCACATAGGCAATTTTCGAAAGTTCTACTAAAGGATAAAACGATCCAACCAAGGATACAAGGCCCGAACAGAAGCCTGCAGAGATGAGCATGGGAATTCAGTAGTAGATTCCCAGTCGGTGCTGAGGATCTGGAAAGAAAACTTCTGCAGACCAGAGTGACCGCTGTGAGACTAAAGTTGCAATTTGGCACTTTTTTTACTACCTTGACACAATGAGACCACTTTTCTAATATTGTATGATTTTGGTGAGGTGGGCCTTTTTAATGAGCTTGGTAAATATTTGAAGTTTGAAGTTTTTGGGTTAATTGGTTCCGATTAGAGGAAGGTCGAAAACAGCCTGAGTTTGTTCCTGTAAGAAGAGTAAGTGCATTTACTAGAGAACTTGGCTGGGGTACTACCGAGACCTTTGATCTGGCGAAGTCCATTCCTTCAACGAGCAATGGGGCGCCTCCAATTTCAGAATCGGGGTCAGAGCGGTCGGAGTATGATTCAGAAGATTTTGAATTAGAACCTGCACCGCTTAATGAATTGATTTGTTATGTTATTGAAATGATATTACGTTGAATGTATTTTTTTATGGTATGTTTTAATTGTCAGAATATTTATAGTTTTAAAATTAGAACATTACCAGTACAATATCTCGTGTGTTTATTTACTTTTGATTTGAAGTTATTACTTTAAATGACACTTTTTTTCTCCGTTGCCCTTTTTCTTGCGACTTTTCAAAATTTATCAACGGTAACGCTGCTGCAGACTGTTAAACGGCGGAGACAGCCAACAACCAAAGCAGCGGGAGATAGCTTAGTAAGGAGCATGCACCAACTCATCTGTAAGATTTTGTCGGAGGAAAGCATGCCTGGCGAATGGAAACTCAGCATCGTGTCCCCATCCACAAGAAAGGAGATACTCTGAACTGCGCCAACTACAGAGGAATAAGTCTCCTGAATGTCCCGTATAACATCTTGTCGGCTGTATTGTGTGAACGCTTAAAACCTTTCGGCAACAACCTGATCGGCCCATATCAGTGTGGTTTTAGACAACCATATCGACCAAATTTTCACACTCCGACAGATCTTGGAAATAAACTATCTATCTATTTATCGACTTCAAAGTCGCCTATGATATCGTATAAAGGGACGAATTATACAAAGCGATGTCAAGTTTTGGCTTTCCCCCCAAACTCGTCCGTCTGTGCAGGATGACGATTGAGAAATCTCGCTGCTCCGTCAAAGTCGGCAAGAACACCACCGAGCCATTTGATGTCAAAAAAGGTTTGAGACAAGGCGACGCGCTATCATGTACTCTCTTTAACATCGTTCTTGAAGCAATTGTACGAAACTCACAAGCCAAGACCAGAGGTACAATTTTTCAAAAGTCCGTTCAACTACTTGCATATGCAGATCATATTGACATTATTGGGAGAACGCGGCGAGCCTGTCAGTGGCGCATTTGCAAGCATCGAAACGGAGGCGGCGAAGATTTGTCTTCTTGTTAATGAGGACAAAAGGAAGTATAAGCTGTCAACGAGAAAGGACACTCAACATCGGCGACTCGGACAAAACGTCACGATAAACAGATACAACTTCGAAGTAGTTAAAGGCTTTGTCTACCTGGGCTCCACTATCACCTCGCAAAATGACATCAGCGCAGAGATCAAACGAAGAATCACTCTTGCCAATCGCTGTTTCTAAATGTGTGGGGTATAATCGGTCCGTAAGTCTAGCTTTTCACAACCATTCGTTTTGTATGAGTTTTAACAAAAATGCCTCGCACCTTTGTGACATATTCCGCAGTTTTATCATGTCATTTTGCAATATGCATGCAGTAGAAAAATTTGATTATCATTATAGGGGTTTATGACTCCCATACACTATGGAAACCTATGAAAAACTAACGAGTTGGTAAACCATACCGGGGCATTTAAAAACTTAAGTAGGTAGGTCTGTCAAGGACCTGTTGGAATGTTCTCGAAAAGCAAATAGCAAGGATTTATAGAGTAGGTATGCCCACATGTTCCCAATTATGATGACAGAGTAATCGAACTTACTCAGTCTTGTACTCGAAGACCCTTCGGGCGGTGATGTCCATTCGCTCAACATGCCTCACCCATCTTAGTTGACCAGGTCGATGTGTGTAAAGATCCTTCACCAAATCCCAATAACGCCATCGGGATCGAAAATCACTTGAATCATTTTGCTTTCAAAACGAACAATGACATCTTCATCCGTGTTCAGTAATGTCCACGCTCCTGCGCCATATAGCATATAATGTTCCTTGACAAGGCCTTACTATTCTTAGACCCAAAAAACAGAGATGGACAAGCGTAGTTCTTCACTTGATTTCTGAGAAGATATCATTTTTTGAGTGTAGCAAAGCCGAGGTAGATAAAATCAATAACTACCCTAAAGTCATATCTGTCTATATGAGCTTGAGCATCCGTCTGATTAGTCGATGTTTTGTTTTTCTTCTCTGACAACATACTTATATATTTCGTGTTGCCCTGGTTCATGGCGAGTTTTTCAGGAATGCTAAAACTATGCATGACTCTATATATAAATGAGGTCAGATTTGACCTTCAAATTGGTAAAAATATGTTGGGTATCGATCTGCACTTCTGCTAATATCAGAAATTTATAAAAAAAAGATATCGCTTACAGATGAGGATATATCCGTGTCCTGTCAGACAAAAAAATTGCCACAACAACAACTACTGTCTCCCTGGCATCTCTGTATTGACTTCTTTTTCCAATGTAATCATAAGCAATGATACAGAAGAATATGCTCAGCGACAAACCAATAAAATTTGATTTGATTTAAAAACCTTAGTTTCATTTTCAATAATCAAAATCCACTCCACTGTAATAAACTTTGATTTGATTCCTATTTCTTGCTCTATACTTGTCCTCGGAAATAAAACATTGCATTCCCTCTGCCAGCATCAATATTAAGCCAACGAAATAAATTGTAATCCTTGAATTGTGCAAAAACTAAGATGGATTGTTTTTTTGACTTTTTCTTTTTGGATTTCAAGCAAAGAGAAAAGGCGAGTTTTCTCTCAAATGCATTCCATGACAATTTCAATTCGCTTGTGTCCTTGCTTACCCTCTGTGTGTGCCAATTCAAACATCACCCCCCCTTGAGGGAAAAATAAAAAAGAAGCAAGATGAAAAAAACATCCATCGCTAAACCGATTGAAATTGAATATTCCCGTCCCGTTAATTCCGGGCTAAGGACAAACACTAAAAAGTAATCCATTTGAATTCTCAAAGGAACCCAATGGAATTGCGAAAGTTTTATTAGGTTTTTCACTTCCTTCCAATTCTGGCAATAATAGCAAGCTCCTGATCGTAGACGGTCCCCTTTGTTTTACACCCGCCCGACCTTCCTATTCGACTTTGATGTTCAGTATGAAATAATGATTATTCAACTTCATTGCTCCTCTGCAACAGAGTCCTTCTGCCGCTGCTGGTAGAAAAAAACACTCGGGTTCAAAAGCGAAAAGGGAATTATTTTGTGTCATTTGGGTGAAGCAGCGGCGACGACGGTCTCCTACCTCACACTGACTTTAAAGAGACCTGCCTTAGACTGCTGAAGATGGCAATAGTTCGGCGGAAAGCGAATAGTTTATGAATTTAAAATTACACATAGCAGAGGGTGTTCTAAATTTTCGAGGAGGGATCCCGAAGCCCCCATCACGAACTTTATTTGGCGGGTAACAAATTAACAACCCCTAAGGAACCACAATAAGGTGCACTCTTTTCGCCGCCGCCACCGCGGCCTGACTATGGGAGAAGTTTGACATGATATTCTCACGCGCGAAAGATAGAGAAACGATACTTAAATGGTATGCGGGCACATTTGTTCTCCCCGACGCGACGAAGGAAGAATTTTTTGCATCTTAATAGTGTGTCGGAGTTATAACTCAAAATGTTGAAGTAACAGTTAAAAGTTTCTCAATGAAAAACTTGAACTTCTTTCGGTGAAATTTGATAAAATACTAGAACACCGGAGCCGGACGAGCAACCAGCCGCAAGAAAAAAAAAAATGAAATGCCCTACAGCCATCCAAACACCATGTCCAAGAAAGGCTACGACTACCTACTATGCCAACGTCTGTTACCAGTAACGCCAGTTCAAATGTCAAGTACCTGGACCTAATACTCGTACCTTCATAGCTAGCTGCGGTGTCCTTCCTTGGTTCTTCGTACTCCTTGTCCCCGATGTAATATAAGTGTACTCCTTGTGTGCGGCGCACCACTTTAGAATGCTTCATTTAAGTTTCTGAGTGCGAATTTTTATTTTGTTTACCTCTTCCTGGGTATCCAGCAACATTTACGATTTTTTTTCTTCCCTTGCTCTGATTTGACAATGACTGATATGATAGGTTCTTGTCGTATTTTTCAACTTACCCTTATTGAGGCTACCACTTGAGTGAGTTTTTATTAAATTTTGTACGACAAAGGAAATCTTTTGGCGAGGGCGGTTCTTTCCGAAATCTATTAGCCGAACTATGTCGAGGACGTGCCACTTTGAGGTGATCTCTTGACGGGTTGTGCGATGGTGGTTGGCGAGATATTAAATGAAAAGACAATATTGTCCAGGTAATGAAGTCCCAAGTTTAAGTACTGCAAGTAAACTTGGAAATTATAGAAAAATATTTACCACTGACACTTCCCTATAGAGAATAAACTTTTTTATTTTATTTTCGCTGGAGATGGTTAGGTGAAAAAGTCAGAAAGTGGTTTGAGCCAACCCTATGGCGGCACAACATTTTATAAATTTAATTTTTAATTTCAAATGCAAATTTTTAAATAAATTAAAAAAAAAAGGTTTCAATTGGTCTTACGCTTCAATACCGGATAATTTCTAAATGCATTCAGCTGTTCTTAAGTCTAAGCTGGATATCGATTTTTTTAAAACTAGCATATTGCGTTTTCTAATCGCATCGGGGTCTCAAATTTTTGGAAGAATAAAAGATTGAGATTGTTCGGTGAATTTACGGAATAATGTTGATTTATTCTTAACTTATCGCTGGAAATTATCTTAGTCTATGGAATGACTGCGGCTAGGAACGTAGCACGATCACGATGTGGTTAACTCAATTTCCTTTAGTTTGACCGTCTTTTCTACCTGTAAACGTTATTTTTAACTTTCTCGTATACGTAGTAAGAGAAAGATATTGTTTTCGTACAAAATTTCGAACTCGAGATTTTGATCAATTCTGATATTACGATGATAGGAGAACTCAAAAAAGTGGGTCTCGCAATTCTGTCCGTCCGTATGTCTGTCTGTCCCACCCCTGGGGAATCTAAACGCTTGGACGGATTTGCTTCAAACTTCGTATTTAGAGTTTGTAGGCTTCCCGCTCGGAATTTTACGAAATATGACGAAATATGCCTAAATTTAGATTTTTTCGAAAACGGCTCCAACGATTTGAACCAAAATTGATAGTTGAGTTAATGTAAGCATGCTAAACATACTCAGTTTTTCGCTAAAAAGTCCAGCAACGGCAGTTTTGAAAATTGGATTTTTCTCGAAAACGGTAAAAACGATTTTTTAAAAAAAAATATTTTTAAGGTACTATTATCATTCTTAACTTGATAGTAAACTGAGTTTTTCTCTAAAAAGACTGCGTCCTTTGATATCCACCCAAATACTTAATAATATTACTTTAAAAAAAACTGCTCATATCTCTAAAACGCCATTTTCGATTATGATAAAAATGTTACTGTCAGGTAATGCTTAAATGCATAGTAATACCATTTGCTCAGTTTTGAGCTAAACAGTTGAAAAATAGTGTTTTTTGAACCATGAATGCGTGCTTCGATTTCCACCCCAATCGCTAAAAACGGTACTTTAAAAACTACACATATCTCGAAAACGCCATTTTTGATTTGGTTAAAAATGTAACTGCTAGGTAATGTTTATATCCTGAAGAATACGTCGTACTCAGTTTTCAGCTGAACGGTTTAATATTAATATTAAATTTGCTTTTCGAATCCAAATTGTAACATTTGTCAGCATAATTTTACAAAAAACTCTAACGATTTTGATCAAAATACATATTTAAGACAACATAAAGATTCTTAACATGATCACGTACTTAGTTTTTCTCAGAAAACTCAAATATTCCCGTTTTTTGAATATTACTACCCAGATCCCGACCATTGAAACCACTTTTTTAAAATAATCAAAAATTGGAAATTCGAAATTCATCCCCTCCTTTAAGTGTCAGTTGTTCGGGGTGAATTTTGAAAGTAAGTAATAAAGTGTTGTATGTTTATGTAGTATGTGTTTGTGTTACTTAGATACTTTTTATTTAATTAACAAGGATTCAGTTACTAAACCTGAGGACATCTTAATTGGGTAAGAGGATTTTAAATTTGCTAAAATGACTCTGAGATTCTGCGAAATTCGCAATAAACGAGAAAGTTTCGTGCGACCCAGTCATGCACATTTTTTAAATTATTTTTAGCAGCATTTTTATGCGGAAAAGAGACTTAGCCACAAAGGTCTGTCTATATCTTCAAGACATAGGGTTTAGTCAAGACTGGGGTTTAGTTGGTCATTAAAATCAACTATTTTTCTATTCTGATTTTAAAAAGCTTTACGCGTCATCTGCTTTGGTCAAGATAAATTTTCGTGCGTCAAATTGGACGGAAACTTAAATTTACTTACATGGACAGTATCTACCGGGGTAGATACACAAAATCTCACGCATTCTGTATAAGCTTTTTTCCACTGGGTTATAGTTTTTCTTTCAATATTATCCTGCATTCATTCTCTTTATTTTTTAACTTTCTCGTTTATACGTTTGATTGTGCTTATTTTCCAGATAACAGCTTTTCTTTCAAGCAGAGTGCTTCCTTTTATCGAGCAACGATATCGGTGAGGCGCTCCAAAGCAATTTCGCAATAAATCGTATTTCATTATTTTATTTGCTACGCATATTTGTATGTCTCATACATACAATAATATACTTAAGTTTACTTTTAAGCTCTACTTGGTGCACACATGAATTTTTGTGTCGACATTTTGCATGCAAATTCAACGAATATCTACTTGGGTAGATACAGTCCATGTAAGTAAAAAAAAAAAACAAAATAGTAAGAAAGGGCATTTTCACAGCACTTTTTTCATAATTATCTTCAACTAGCAATGCCCACGGCTTCGCCCGCCTGCTTCTTTTCTTTTAAATTAAATTAAAATGTATTCAAGTTATCATATAAATGCACGTTTGTTTATATTTTGTCAAGTAGGTATAAACAAATTACGCCTACAGCTCACACGCGAACATGCAATATATAGCTGTTCATGTGAAAACCGTGGCTGTCGGAGGTCAACTCCGGCAATGGCCAAGTGGTTCCGAAGATAGCCCCTATACTCCCGTTTCTTATTGCCCCATCAGCACCCTAACGTATACTGATCCAGTTGAACGAATTTTTAAAATCGCCCAAATAGTTCCAAAGTTAGTCCCTACCCCCTTTACCCATCCCCCGTCACCAACTTAGTTCTTACGTAACCTGTACTGATCCTAAAGTCCTAAGTCAATGTACATAAGATTTCGCAGCAATAAAAACTTGTCACAGGTATGATCATTATTTATACTACGCGATCATATCGTAACACTTTCCATAGCTGCAGATCTCAATTATATGTATGTATCTACGATTGTGTAGATATATCTACTTACGCATCACAAACTTCTTTATGTACTACGTAGACGTACATTATATACATGTAGTTTGTTTTATGCATATCCATTCCCTACATCAACGCCATACATGAGCATGTCAATGTGCATTCTAAATGCCAGTCGTGCGAGTAATAGATAATATTTTATTTTTGGAACGCAATATAAAACTACCCCTAAGCACAAGTGCAATCGAGAAAACATTTTTTTCGCACTTGACCGAATAAGATATATTTTCAATTTATTATATCTCAACCTCTGGATGGACCCGAAAGGTGAATGTTGCCTCAAAATACTCGGTGAAGTATTGCCTAACAATTAAAAGCATATATTGAATTGGCATACATAGATTTATGAGTATAATGGCAAGTTAAGCGCAGTAAGGTCAAATTTGAAAGGTTGTTCAACCCTTATTGGACGAATTTTGAAAAACGATAAATGAGATATGTAATAATTGTGACTTATCTATTAAACATACAAACTTTTAAGTTCATACGGCTAACGGTTCATGAGACCCCTCTTATTCCCTGCGATCCCTTTACTCCCTGCGTAATAGTTGATAATTGACATTCCATTTGTAACACAAGGAGGCGTTGTAGGTATGACAAACTATATTCATATATTATTGATTAGCATCCATTTCTTAGCCGATCTAGCGATGTCCGTCTGTCCGCACGATTACGGAAATTTGGTACGTAAGCTTTTATCCACCAAACTGAGGCTAAGTTCGAATATGAGCAAGATCGGATGAAAACTACTAGATACTACCTCCCATATAAAAATATCGGATTTATATAGCTTTTTGATGTTAAAAAAAAAAATTAAATTTAAGTAGCTTACATATATGATAGCAAGTTCAAACTTTGCGCATATTGTTTTTATAATATGTATTTAAAATTTTTTGACAAAAAATGAGCTTGGTCGAATAAAAACTACCCATACCTCCCATACAAATATATAATTTTTTAATATTAAATTCTTTTATTATTTTTACAATAATATAGTACCTACCGGGTATTTGAGCTTCGGCATAGTCGAAGATATACCCGTCACTGTTTTTTTTTAACGATGAACGTTTGCTTTATAATGTTTTTAATATGAATGGCAAATAATTTAATTTTTTTTTTCTCAAAACAAAAACTAACTGAAATAATTCTAGTAACAGTATAATTTCCAAAGTGCTTATGAATGTTCGGACGGACGGAAAGAGCACAATCAAGTTAATCGTTACAAATTACAGCTTTTAAAAGCAAACCTAAAGTCTATATAAGTAGGTATCAGAATTTAGTTAAACCCTTTATGATAAACATGCTGTGACGGGTATATTCTGAACGTTTATGGACCCTATGCAGCAGCTATTTAGCTATTTTTGAAGTCAGATTATTTTTCTTCATAATTGCAGATTTGTTTAAGAAATGTGTGTACAGTACACGGCAATTATCAACCACAATCCACACTAATATTATTAATGACCAAGAAATAAATGTAATTCTCTCTCTCTCTCTCTCTCTCACTCTGTTTGAATGAGGAGCATCTACCCAGAAATCAAGCAATAGACAATAGTGCCACGTTTTCCAATTCGTTGCCCTAGATGAGAAGCTATACTGCTGATTGAAATAATGTTGGCTCTGTTAAAAATTCTTTGTAAGATTTTAATTTGAATCTGATATTGGCTCACTTCAACTTATTCAAAGTTGATTTTCATTCATAAATCTTGAACTCTGAGAAAAGCTTTTGGTACACAAAAAGTATCCACACATAGTCTGTCATATACTTGTATTTATACACTTAACAGATTCATACCTGCTTCAATGAAATAAGTTGAAAAAAAAGTCTCTTAAGGCAATAAATTAACTCACGGTGGTTTGAAATATAGTACCGAATAGAATCTATTACCTGTTCAGCATAAAAAGCAGGATTGAACGTATGTTTTTTCCTATCAATTACACATAGAGTTATGAAGGTGAAATAATCAAATAAAGGAATCCTATTCTCCATACCACAAGAGAACCTATCAAAGTCGTCGCTAGTGTTGAGCTTGGCTACAATCAGTATACTTGACTTCTTACAATTTGTATGACAACACAAGGTATTACATAAATCCCTATTTCGGATATCAAACTCCACAATAGTATTCCCTTATACTTGTGCAAAATGGATCATAGCCTTGACTAATGAAGCAAAAGCTACATCATAACACCATGCAAATAATTCTGCCTAACTATACTGCAGACCAAATCGTTACCTGCCAGAAAATACAATTAAGGAAATGTCATGCACAACTAATCCTGTCCCACATTTGGGCGCACCCACTAACGAAGCAAATCTCACATATGGCAAGCATCTTAAAACGACCCTAAGTAGATTTTGACAAATGAAAATCACTCCAAATAGATACACATGCTCGCATATAAGTACACATTTACACATGTACAACGTACGATGCAGCAGATCAATCCTAAATGTCTAACAAATTTCCACCCGCTTACACCCAAACTCTCAATTATGCACGGAACTCAACAGTTTACTCAAAACTTAGAGTTAAATCACCTGGAAAATGCTTCTGTTAAACAATCATTAGGGCCAGTGTAAATAGAACCCTACTACATCGATGTAATCCTTCTTCCGTTTCTCTGGTACACATTGTGCACGGCTGAAGGCTGAGACAGGACTAGGTACTGACAACGTTCAATAATTAAATACGTATCTGTTATTCGTAAAAGGCGAAGCAAAATAATCCTCAGAATGTAACCACAGGATAATACCATCTCCTGGGGGGCCGTTGGTACCATCATTTCCTGGTGGTTCTCTCAGAAACGGATTGTTCTTGTGTATTTTGCTATAGGATAACAGATGAACTCGTTGCATTTGTATAGCAGAAGAAACAGCAACAATCAGCTGATGTTCTCCTTTTTCAATATCTTGCTGGAAGCAGAAGCACACATCGATGCTGGGAGTACTTGATACTGAAGTGAAACGAGGACCTCCTGCTATTGCTGCTACTTCTTGTTATTCCTCCCAGATAATGATCGAAAGAATATGGATTTGATAGTAAGGACATCTCTGGGATTTGCGTTGAGAGAAAAGTTGCTGTATGTTTGCTGATGCCACCCCTGGCCTCCCATGTGAATAGTGGCACGGAGTGCTGGGGAAAATATTGTTTATTGAGGTCACGTCTTTATTGTATCGGATGTAATAATGAATGGCCCGAGGCAAGCGAGAAATGATTCCTCTTAACATGTTCAAGTCAATACTCGTACATGTGGCTATGTGTGTGATTATCCTTGTACGTTTGGAGTTAAAATCTCAACTTTATATGGATTAAGTTGGTCGAAATTTATGTGGAATCTCTTTTTGATATATGTGGTTTTGGGCTGTTTCTGCTGTTAATGATGATGACGATGGTGATGGTACGAATGGGGGTCGGAGCTCGGAGATCAAGTATTGGATTTGAACTTTATGAACTTTATTGTGTGAAAGTTTCATTAGTTTCATTGTGCATACATTTACTAAATGCTATACACGGAGTCATTTCTATTGTGCGAGAGGGATAAAGTTTTCCATTGAAACAGATACCGGCCCTCTATAAGGTAATGTAAACTTCGGCACAAATGTCTTTTTTAGGGTTGGAACTTTGTAAGGTCTTGGAGATATTGTTATATACTTTGAAGTGGTAACTTGCTGATGCAGTTAAATAGTTTGTTTCAATTGGAATTTTGAATGACATCCAATATGTGATTCAGTCAATAATACCTACCTTCGTGTGTAATCATACCAATAAAAATATTATTTGTATTCTTCATACTTCTTACCTTTGGCGATACAATAATAATAAAAGAACATAGCCCAAAACTAGTTAGTAGGCTGACTGACTGGAACTATTTCATACAGAAGTTGGAAGAAAGTATTCAACTATCATCAGCTATTCAAACAAAAGCTCAACTAGAAAAAGCAGTCAAAATATTAGCACTCAATATACAAAAAGCTACGTGGGCTGCAAATTCCACAATAACAACAAAAAAAATATAAACAAAACTCTTATCCTCGTGAAATATGTGAAATTATTACAGAAAAGAGGAAAGCTAGAAAACGTTGGCATCAGACAAGGCCGCCATGCGACAAAACTACACTGAACAACTTTAATAACAAGCTTAGAAAATCTATTAGAGAATTCAATAACGAATAATTAAAAACGTAGCTCACCAGCCTTACAAATGGTGCTAGTACTGACTACTCACTCTGGAAGGCAACAAAGAGGGTGAACAGGCCAATAGCTCATATTCCCTCAGTAAAAACTAGAGAAGGTAACTGGACGAAAAGCAACCAAGAAAAGGCAAACACTTTTGCAGAGTATCTTGAAGACGTATTTAAACCTTATGAAGATAAAGGTCATCAAGGACTCGAAGTAAGTTGCGAGGAAGATAGACCTATTCAGGCGGTAATAGCTTAAGAACTTGCCAAAGAAATCAAAGAAGGCATAAAATATAAAAAAGGCCCCATGGTTTGATTTGATTACAGGGGAAATTTTGAAATAATTTCCACGAACATGTCTGGAAAAACTAGCGCAGATTATAAATGCTGCATTTAAGTTGAGATATTTTCCAAGCATGTGGAAAGAAGCGGATGTAATAATGATACCAAAACCAGGCTAACCACCTAACGAGGTAACCTCATATCGCCCAATATCTATACTACCAATGTTGTCAAAGTCGTTCGAGAAAATACTTGTAAAACGCCTGCAAAAAATAATTGACGAAAAATCGTCAGTCTCAAATCACCAATTTGGATTTACAAATAAACACTCTACATCTACAATCGAGCAGGTGCATAGAATCATCAATAAAATCGAAAAAGCATTTGAAGAGAAAACAAGTAAAAGTGTTATCATCGGCCTGGCCGATGCTTTGATACCCTCCACTGCATAAAAGTCATGCAAAATGTTTGCCATGCGAGTTAGTATGTGTCTAATGTTAGTTTTGTATGGTAGGTAGCAGAACTACTTTACCGACATAGACAATTTCCAATACCGACCTGACGAAGAAAGTCGTCTCACAAAATTTCATTCACCTAAGTCGATTCGTTTGGACGCGATCGTGCTTTCAACAGACAGAGATGAATGGGTCAAATATTGGCTTTGTATGGGAGGTAACACAACTACTTGACCGACATGAACCATTTTTAATACAAACTTGAAGGCCATACATATAAGACCTCTCATAAAATTTCAGTTGCCTAAGTCTATTCGTTCGGACGCTATCCTGATTTTAACAGACAGAGAGAGACGTGGGTCTAATAGTGGTTTTGTATGGGAGGTACCAGAACTACTTTACCGACATAGCCCATTTTCAATACCAACCTGGCGACGGTAAAAAGAAGTCGTCTCACAAAATTTCATTCGCCTAGGTCAATTCCTTTGGACGCTATCGTGCTTTCAACAGACAGACAGACAGACAGACAGACAGACAGACGGACATGGCTAAATCGATTCAGAATGTGATCCTGATTCAGAATATATATACTTTATAGGGTCTCCGGTGAATCCTTCTTGGCGTTACAAACGTAATGGCAAAGTGAATATACCTTCCTGTGGAGGGTATAAAAACAGCAAAAATAAATGATGATTTGCGTCTTTTTGAGCACATACGAGTAATATCTCGATTATGGACTTGATCCAACCATCTCATCCTGTCTCCCTAGACGACGACTTCCTTATGGTACGGATTCCGTAGCACATCTTGGAATAATGCTAAACGCATGTCCCCGACAGCTCCGTCCGGAAAAGTAACTGTTCGACGTTGAGTCCCTCATTTATGCTGGTGTTCCTTCTACGATCTCTGTGAGTCCAACCAGCAAAACAACTCATTTCGGCAGCTTGTATGCGCGATCTTATTTTTTCGGTCATTACCCAAACCATATGAACATAATATACAGGTAAGAGTTGGAACAAACACCGAATTAAAGACTACTTAGCTTTGACACCAAGTTCAGTCCTCCTAATAACAGAATCGCAGAGCTGTCGGAACTAAGACCCAACTAAGAATGAACAAAGTCCCAATATAAGAATGAATAAAAACCCAAAAGTAGGACTTTGCTCTTTATGAACTATGTCCCAAATGACCTTACTCCCAACCTCCAAATCCACTGTGCCTACGGAAATTGATCTGCCATTTGATCTCCCATTAGGCACAGCGGAATACGTATGGGATCACTACGATCACACCCCCTGATTGCGATTACTACTGGATTTGGATGAAGTGCGAGGTTGGATGTATGTAAGATTTATTTTTTCGTCAAAACAAGTTCAATGAACTAACTCCCACTTCTCTCAAATTGGTATACTTAATTCATTGGGAATTTGTTCATAATGAACTACGAACTATCTTTCAAACATATGAACTAAATCCCACTGCATATTTGGTTGCACTTAGTTCATTTGGCTAGTGGGAGTTAGTTCCAGTTGGGACTTAGCTCGTAGGGCCGCAGAGTTCATTGAATAGCCGTTTTGGAGACGATCACCAACTCAGATTTGTTCATGTTTGCTTTCATCTCAGTTAAGTCCCAATCCGTTTCTAGAAAATGATTATAAATATTTTGAAAGTTCATTTTTCATTATTTTCTTGTGTAGTGATCAGTTTGGGCTTATTGGTCTTTATTTTTGAATTGGAATAGGTATTAAAACAACTATTCCATTTTTCCACCCTACGATTCATTGGTAGGTATTTCCCAACATCATCAGTGGCATCGGTTTTTTTTATTGAAGATAAATAAAAGTAAATAAATTAAGACAATAAATAAATAAATAAACACTACTGGAACTTAAACATACAACTTAAAACATATCTATAGCACAGAAATATCGCACAATACTGTAGATTAAAATTTTTTTATTCAATAAGAAGTTTTGCCTTTATCACACAGGCATTATCTGTTGCTAATCCTACAATATTTTTAAGAAGAATATTCCTATTTACGAAAAACCACTTCAAGTTAGAAAATATTTGTTCTGAATCTGCGTTCTGAAGTTGCCTAAGGTTAGGTTAGGTTAAAAAGGGGTATGAGATGTCTCATACAACACTAGGCACCATAAGGGCCCATCGCGATCCCTAGGGGGAGCCAATTGCAGTGACCAATTGAGTTTGAGGATTTCCCTAGATCTTTTACGGTCGTATTGCGGCCAAAGTGCCTTAGATACTGCGTGACCAGTGAGTACCTCCCACCTCCGGTCGGCTTCCTTATTTATTTTATTTCTAATATCGCTTTTTATGATACAAGGAGGTGGTTTAATATCCACATCTCCTCCGTCTTGCAATTCCCCGCCTATCCTCGCAAGCTCATCCGCTTGCTCATTTCCAGCTATACCGCAGTGTCCTGGTACCCAGCACAGTCTCACTCGGTTCTGACTGCATAATGCCTTAAGCATTGTGCGACAGGTCCTGACTAATTCAGAATTGATGTTAGTAGATTCCAGTGCCTTGAGTGCAGCCTGGCTATCGATGTAGATGGCTATATCCTTTCCAGATATAGATCTCATCCGCATTAGCTCTGCCGCTTTCGAACAGCCAGAACTTCTGATTGGAAGACACTGCTTGTATCCGGTAGTCGTATAGACACTTTTAGATCTGGATCTAGGCAATAGATTCCAGCACCCGTACCTTCCGCTGTTTTTGAGCCGTCCGTGTAGACCGCTATTTCGCAGTGCTTAATTACTTTATCCCTTTGCCATTCATATCTTTCCGGGTATGACACTTCGTACGGAGTGTCGAAGTCGACCAAAGGGTGTATTTCATCAGTTTGCACCTGTACATCCGGGAGTAACTCCGCTAGTATTGTACAGTGTCCAAAACTGCCCTCTCTAAAGTAGCCCAAGGTTGTGAGCCGTAGCGCACTATTCCCCGCAAGTTGCTTTATGTGCAACTCAAGTGGCGTAAGGTGTAGAAAGGTGTCCAGCGCTGCCGTAGGGGTGCTGCGAAGTGCACCCGTTATTGCTACATTGGACGCTCTCTGCACCGACGCTAGTTTGCCGATTGTTGTTTTCTTCTTTGTCGCCGTCCACCATACTAGTGCGCAATATGTAAGTATGGGTCTAACCACTACTGTATATAGCCAGTGCACCATAGCTGGTTTTAGGCCCCAAGTCCTGCCTACTATTTTCTTACAAATGAAAAGAGCGTTATACGCCCTTCTAATTCTTTCCTCTACATTTGCATTCCAGTTCAGTTTCCTGTCCAGAATAACCCCAAGATACTTTGCCTCTGAAGTTGCCTAAGTAGGAAGCCTATTTTGACGAATTTAAACCAGGAAAACTCAGTTTCCCAAATCCGCCTGTATTTCTGTTTGTATTTTACTATTTTGGATTTGGCTTCATCATTTACGCTTTTAAAAAAATGCATTAGATTTAATTTGGTGGCAGTAGATTTAAATTAGTTTGAAAAAAAATGCAGTAGATCTACTGCAATTGCAGCAAAGTGGTAACGCTGTTTACGAATTCAGTCAAAAATTCAGAATTAAAAGTGAATCACTTGAATACCTATTTGTTGCAACGAATCCCCTAACCAAAGACTACTTACTTACCGCACTTCTCTGGTTAGGAAGCGGATGTCACAAATTATCCTGTGATTCGGGTACGTAAAAATCTTGGTAGTTGGCGTGGAAATCAATTTACCCAGTCACAATAAGAAGAAACTTTTTCATATTTCTTTTTTATTGTAAATGCCACCTAGTGCATTATTGGAATATGTACTCACGTTAGGTTTGAATACAGAATAAAATCATTTTGGTAGGTAGGTATTTCAAGTTTCGCTGCAAGGCGAGTTAAACTACGGACAGAGTGCATGCGAAGGCAGGTAAAAGCTAATAAATTGCACCCATAGATAGGAAGCTAAGATACGTCATCGTCAGTGGAACTTAGCGCTAAAAGCTAATAAACTCTTCTGCCCAGTTTTTTAGCAAGAAGTTCAAGCTAAAACACAACCAATAGCTTTGGGTTATATAATCAAATGCTTTTTATGACATTCTAAACTTCGCAAATTTTTGGAATTGTTTTAGGATGGTTTTCGAAAAGGTAATGTAATCCGCCATTTGCAATAGGTATATACATTCGTAATTTGTTAATCTCGTGAACGGATTGCATTTTTTTTTTCTTTTTTTTTCAAAAAATTAACACCGGAGAAATTAATCATTTCATAAAAAGTCCTCTTACTTAGGGCGAATCCATTTCCATAACTCAAAATTTTGTTTTATTTTGATTCAATTTTTAAACGGTATCTAATGTTAGCGCTCATTACGAACACCATTCACTTTGCTTTTAGCTTGGAATCTTTAGCTTTAAATTTCGCTTTGCTTTTTGCGTTCACTGCGACCGTAGTCTGAAAGTTCAATTTTAGCAAATTATAGCGTTTTAACGAATTTCTCAATTTTCGAAATTGTATACAAAAACTTCCGCTAAGCTATAATTGTGGAACACAACGAAGTACATACATACTGTTATGTATACCACTTTAACAAGATTTCATAGCATTCCGAAAATATAAGGAAAGCTTCCAAGTACATTATAACAGTTAGCTGAATGTTAATATATTGGGAAATTCTGGAAAATGCTTCAACTGCCCTCTAGTTCTAAAAATGTTTCATAATTTCGTAAAAGCTCCGAACCATTTAAAAGCTTTAGAAATATTTGTGTAGCTACTAACAGGTACAATCCGTGGGAAGAGTAAGAGTCCTTTTCCCAGTTTAGGCGTGTTTTATTGAACATCTATCTTAGGAAAGTTGAATCTTTAGCACGCAATTATAACACTGCGTATAGAGTAATTGCGTGTTGACTGAGATAAATGTTCAATAAAACACCCTTACGTTTATCAGGTTCTTACCTACATTAAATCAGTTTCTCCGCTAAAACTCGTCTCTATCAATACTGTGTTGAAATTTATAAAGATATAGTAGACTCATAGGGCACCGATCGATCTGAATTCTTGAGTTTTATCCAGTATCTGCCGTTTTGTGAAGTGTGACCTAAACCCGCAATGGCAGGGGCCAATCAATTCATTGGCAAATGGCCTCAGGGCTTTCACACAGTACAGTATACTGCATGTAGGATATTGTTAACGATGTGAAAGAAAATAAAGCCTCTACAGTTGACGCAGCTTAGAAGGTCTCCTTTATTTTGTCTTTGGCTGCCTTCAATAGTTCGACCCGTAAGTCATCTGGTCAAGTAGCCTTGTTGAATTGAATTGTGACATTGTGATATTGAAGGGAGGTACATTTTGTTAGGGTGAACGGAAATCTTGGTTTTCAACGTCCAGTCCAGATTGATATGTGACGGGTGTTGCGAGAGAATTGTTGAAGGGGCGGAATGCAGTTAGCTATTTAAATCTTCATCAGACCATCGGTGGTGAAAATATCGATAAAATAAGGAAAGGCAAGAAACATTTCTGCGATGTTCGAGCGGATCAATTGACTCCGCTTATGTTTTTATCACCTGCTATAAGTTTTATTTCGTGCTTCTGAATTCTATCTAGTAGGTGTAATTAAGTTTTTGGTGCACCTGACCAGATATGAGCGTTATACTAAAGCTTAGACCGAATAAAGGCCTTGTATATTGAAGCTAAGTCAGAGGGTGTAGAGTACTTCTTACATCGATTTAAGAAACCTAGACATTTCGCACCGTTTTTGGCGACTTCATATATGTGGAGTTTGTCGTTGACAGACGATATACCAATTATGGAAAGTCGTTCGGTTTCATAATGGGTGAGGTTTCAGGTTTCGCTTTAATGATAGAAGGCAGCATTGTGTTTTGGAAGCATTAAATTCCACTCTATTGGTTGAAACCGCCCAACACAACTTGAATTGAACGGCCAGAAAGGTAGGTTCTGATCCATTGAAGAAGAGACACGTCGATCCCATAGGCACACATTTTCGACAAAAGAGCTTGGTGCCAAACTCTCTCAAATGCTTTAGAAATATCAAGCGCAACAATCTTCGCTGCTTCCAAATCGTACGTGGAATTCTATAGACAAAAACTATACATATTCCAATTCATTCATTTTTATTAGTTTTTAAATCGTATGTAGGTACTTTAACGAACTTATACTAAAGAAGTTATAGCTCAAAGGTAAGGCTTGTCACATATATCAAGCAATTTCAAAACTGCGTCCTCACTCGACGATATTTTTTCGCACCAAAGAATGTTCTCAGCTTTTACATCTGACAACGAAATTGCATTATCAAAGTAACATGTTAGCTTTTCCATTTCGTTCACTCGCTCAACTGCAGCAAAACCTAGGAGAAGGGCTTGAAACGATGGTAAAACGTTTTCGTTGACCATGAATCTGTCCGTAAGATTTTGTAATGAATCTATGCAAGGAATCAGTACAGCCGCTCTAAAATATGCTTCTGTAGAAGTGGTTTCTGGATTGGAACGCGTTGTTTCTTTCAAGCAGGCTTTTAGAGCTCTTAATTCAACTTCAAATAAGTCCTCGGTAAGTAAAGTAGGGATGCCGATTGAAAAGCCTCTCTGAAAAATTCTTCGACATTTTCTCGGATGTTTTTAATTCAGAATTTCTTTTGTGCGGTCGATTGCAGAAACGAAATCTAAGGATTTATTCCATAGGAAGACTTCTAAGGGCAGCGTTAAACTGTAAAAACTGTCATGCTCAAGTCCCCCCCCCCCCTGACTACATGCCTGCCGCAATATGTAATATCTGATAATGAATTAGTGTTGATCTAAATAACAACAACAGCAACAACAACTAATTGCGAGGTAGTTAAGGAGTTCACCTACGACCTACCTCGGAGTAAACATGAATTCCACGAATGACACCCTAGTTGAGATCAGGCAAAGAATTACCCTAGGAAACCGTTGCTACTTCGGTTTGGTTCAATACTCCTAACTCGGGTGACGAAAAATGTGCTCTACAAAACCCTTATCCCACCAGTTCTGCTTTATGGCGCCGAGTGCTGGACGATAAGCAAGAAGGGAGAGTTGATACTGGGCTCGTTCTAAAGAAAAATGCTTTGGCGGATTTTTGGTTCTATCTGCGAGGAAGGCGGATTGAGGAAAAGATACAACCACGAACTTTATGAGCTGTACCAAGATGTGGATGTAGTGCAAAAAGGAAAAAAAACGCCGACTACATTATGTCGGCCACATCGAGCGAATGGACAATAATGCTCCAGCCAAGAAGATCTTCGAATCCCAGCCTCCAGGCTTGAAAAGACAAGGAAGGCCGAACCTCCGTTTCAAAGACCAACCCAAGATGCCAGAGCGCATCGACAAGTGGAAGCAGTGTGCCCGGGATCGTAGAGAATGAAAGGCTGCAGTGTCTCAGGCAGAGTCTCTACACGGGTCGGGAGCCCGATAAGTAAGTATAAGTATGTGCTAAAAAACTTTAATTCTAACCGAAGTATTTGTTTAGAAATTTGCGTTTCTCCCAAAAGAGTTCAACAATGCAACTATGTATATGTTATGTACTTCCCATAGGTAGGTTAGGTACATATAGGTAGGTATTGGATTGGTTTCGTTAAATTTATTTATAACTCTGTATCTTGAAAGAGTAAAGTCGAATCCGCTCATTTCAGTTTCCAAAATGACGTTCTTATGTTCTTATATGTATAATTTATCATTACTGCTTGTATGTATGAAGACTTTTCTAATATACCTACCATATAAACTTTATTTTCTGTCAATGTATATCGGAAATAAAAATTAAAGACAATTCTTTTATTCTAAACGATAAAGAGCCACACTAATGTATTCTACTTGCGTATAGAGGCATGTTTGCGACAGCTGCCCAATTTAATTGAAGTGCCCAAACAGTGAAATGGCAACTTGTCTAGTCGAAAGCCATTGCGTGTTTGCTTTTGACATGCATTTGAGTCAAACTGTCATTAGTTTTCAGCCCCATAGAAGTCCATCACTACCTAAAACTATCCAAAGTAGTATATGTACCTACTCGTAGTAGGTCCCCTCATCTGAAAGTTATCGCAGATTTACATTCCCGTAAGAGTGCACATTACACACTCGTCGCCATTTTTGGTGGACTCTGCACAGCAGACAGATACTCGGGCAGATATGATTACACTTTAAAGTCCGGCAGCCTGTAATGGACCAAATCACGTGGCGTGCACTTTAGGCAGAGAGTACGGGTGAAAAATGGTCAAACGGCAAAACATGTTGGCAATGTTTACGTTAACTAAATGTGCTATACGTTCGATTGCGTAAAGCGGATGCAATGTCCCCATCTGACTAAATTTCAATTTGTTTCGTATATTTGAAATTGAATAGCATTGCATTTGCGATGGTGTGAGATAAAACGTGAGTAGGTACTCGATATGTGTCTACTCGAAATAAATTCAATCTGAGTAACATAAGTATAGGTAGGTCTAATTACTACTACTACTAATTACATTTTAACTGTGGCTGCCTACGGACATCATTCAAATCGAAACTATTGTATACTTTGGGATTGTTTGGTGAAATTTGAGTAAGTTTAGATATCCTCTGGCGTTACAAACAATGATAGAGGCATAATTTTGGTTTTGTATAGGTTGGTATTATATTTGATACTGAACTCAAAAATCTACTGTTTCACGCCACAATCTGCGCCTTTTAAATATTTTCGAATATCTAAATGTAGGAATGTTTGTTTCTAACCCCAACCAATTAAGCTTCAATTTGCAACACTTAGTCGGCCATATTGTTCTAAATGTTTCTGTGATTTCAATAATGCAAAGCATCTATAATATGCATTTAAGGAAGAAAGCATTCCCGCGGACTAGACTATCAGCTCCATGTGTATTATACTACCTACCTACAAATATGGCCATGGTTTCTTCTGCAAGAACTATCTAAACGACCGTGGTGTTCGCCAATCTCTTTATATTCTTCGATTAAGGGCGAGCTGATCCCGGTTGTGTTCGTTGACCGATTGCCAATGGATGCGAGTTGTATTTTACAATATTGATTAACCATTATGTTCAAACATGGAAACATTGGAAACACTACGATTTTCCGTTCAACTTCGTATCCATATATTTCTTGTATAATATTCCTTCAGTATGTAATAATATTGATTTCTAAAATGTTTTCTCTTGGAAAAGTTGTTTTAACGCATTTACAACAGGGCGAGTAATTGAACATATTCACTTTTCAGCGCAATAATGATGGTTACAAGGGGTCGATTTTCGTTCTGTGACTGGTGAAGTGATAAATAATTTAATTTAATTTGCAATTTTTGAGGTTTTTAATGTAGAATACTTTTCATTACGATTAAATACATATTTCGGGTTTCTGAATCCCTTTGTCCGCGCTAATTTTTCGTTTCCATTGTGAGTCATAGCGCCTTGTCTATGTTTTTCGCATTCTTTACAAATGATAAAAAAAAAGACATTTGTTTTCATTTTTTATAGACCGAGAATCGAATTCAGCGCGAACTTGTGAAAACGCTTTTCACTTCACAGTATAATAGAACGAGAATCGACCACCAGTTGAGTGTATTGCGTCGTATAGTCGTACTTGACTTAAAACTCAAATAATATGGAGGTTATTTTCCATATTTCACTACGATTTAGCTCCAAACACTACGTTTTCTTCGTCTCGGCACTACGCTTTCGTAAATTTGAAGTGGGAACTCTGGTTGTGCGCTTCCCAATGCCATATACTGTAAACAGTAACGCAACAATTTGAATTTCAACCGTTTTACCTGACTTTGACTTTTAAATTTATTTTTATTAATTCATTTTTTAAACTTACTTACTACCTAGACAAAAATGACTAAATCTAATTTAAAACTTGCTTGTATCTTAATCTGGCTTATCCTTATAACTATTGCTTTTCGGCCTTAAATCTATCTTTTTGTATAAATTGCACTCATTCATGTTGACGAGCCCGGCCCCTCCCAAAGACCCCCTAAAATACACCTAACTAACTTACAAACTAGCTTAAAACTAAGGAGGATGTTACATAGGTAACGCACCGACCCGGGAGAGCGTGTCTGCCCTCACCTCTTCCTCAAGCCACCAAAATTCGGTGAACTGCTTCAAAGTATCAACCGTGTCCCTATCCGCAATTGCGGTATTAAAACGGAGGAGCTCCTGACCATTGGCGGCGTACCCGTCGTGGATGAGCCGCTTATCCCTCGCGCCGCGGTGGCTGTGGTACAATACCGGCACACCATCTTTATTCTGGACTAACCCTTTCATGTCTGCATGAAGAAATGCCTCAGGCGGGACAAAGCCAGACCGGAGCGTACTCTCGTGGTACATTAAATTCGGGTAATAACCACCCGAGATCAGATTGTTAGCGTTGGCCATCGCCCTTGCAACGTGCCTTCGAATCACCTTAATTAGGAAATTGTCAATCCTGTTCAATCGAGCCCCATCGTATAGGGTCTTGTTGGGATAATATTTTATGTACTCAGACTCGGGAGTTCTAAACAATCCTAGGCAGGTCCTGAGACACTGTCTCTCAAACACCCGAATCTTTTCCATATAGGAAGGCGCTATATTGAACCAAATGGGACAGCCATAAGCGATGATCGGCCTTATAAGGGCCACGTAGCATATGACCTTTACTCTGGAAACAAGTTGACTGCTGCGAAACAGTCTCCTTGTCAGAGCATAAGCCCTCTTGGCCCCAGCAAGACAAGCATCTCTATGTTTGTCAAAATATAGATACTGGTCGAGCCAGATGCCAAGGTATCTGACTACGCTTCGCACCGCCAATGGGTGTCCATTTTGTCCAATAATGGCTAATTTTCGCCAGTTTTTTCTGGTATCCCTAGAGGCCCTAGCCAATGGAGTTCTGAACAGGATTGTTTCCGACTTTTGGAAATTGATTTTCAATTTCCAATCATCGCAAACCGTTTTACCTGAAACCAACTTCCAATTCCAATTTGGAAACGATTAAGGGAACAAGAACACGCATTATGAATGAGAATGGAGAAAGGAGTGTATTTTATACCTATGGTAATTTTGTAAAATATTAACTTTTAGGCAAAGCAGTCTTCGGCACATATATAGCTACAAATATGATCTACAAAATAGGAATATATGCATGCATGTTTTTTGTTTGTAAATCAATAAATAAACAGTTTTTTGTGCAAATAAAAATATTTTTTTCGCCAAATTGATAATTACCTACTCCAAAACCAACTGATGTATTGTTACCATTACCATACCGGGTGGAGTCCGCCGGCTTAGAACTATCCGACCACAAGACTGAGGCTGTCTTGATAACCAGCCGAAAGTCTGTGGAATTTGCAAATTTTGGTAATCAAACCATCAGGTCTAAGGAGTCTCTAATGTACCTAGGAGTAATCCTCTACAACAGGCTAAACTTTAAACGCCGGCAGGAAGGCCTCACAAATGCAAGCAGCTCTTTCCCGAATGCTTTCAAATATCGGTGGACCTGTATATATCAGAAGGATTCTACTATCCAGAGTTGTCAGCTCAATACTTCTATACGCTGCACCGGTCTGGGCGGGGGCTCTAAAAACACACAAAACAAGGAGAAAGCTCTCGTCAGCATAAAGGGAAACATCGACGGCACTATGGCAAGCCAGGTGGGATAACACGGCAAAAGGCAGATGGACCCACAAACTGATCCCCTCCATCGAGGTCTGGACAAAAAGAACAAACATGGACAGCAACTACCACCTTACGCAGTTCTTATTGGGGCACGGCGGCTATCGGAAATACCTTTACAGATTTGGTCACTATAGCTCGCCTTTCTGTTTCGAATGCCCAGACGAAGAAGAAGATACGGAGCACGCAATGTTTCATTGTAGGCGCTTTGCAGGGGGAAGAGCGAACTTACCAAACCCATAAAGTCTAATAAGCCCCATATGTACACGAAGAATTAAGGAGACTTGAAAGACTTAGAAGAGCTGAATTGGCGGACCCGGAGGATGTAGCATGAGTTGCTTACCAGCCCCGCGAAGTAATACCTAACGGCAGTCCCGCGGGGAGAGTGGTTGAAGGAAATAGGGTGTGGATTAGTACGTCAGGCGCACTCCTGGCATCAATTATTCGGGTTTGCGAATCGTGCATGTTGGTAGCACGGGCTACCGCATCTTTAGAAGATTACCAGATCCAATGGCGCAACAAAAAAAAATAAAGCAATACACCACCAAACATAATATAGACAAATGTTTAAGTCTTTAGGCTTAGAAGGGAATTCTAATAAATAAGGCTGAAAATGTTTAAGTTTCGCCTAGATGTACAATTTACAATAAAATGAAAGCCATTAGCAACAGATAAGCTTTTCTGTGTTATTATTATTATCTTTAAGCTTATTATTGTTATGCTGGGTATACGAAGAATACTCAATAAAATTGTGGATATATTTTGATATAATTTCATATTCTTACCTCACATGTACTGTAAACAAATTTCGAGTTAAAGGCTAATTTATTATAAAAGATACTTAACATAAGAAAGGATGAATATGAATATTTCTTATTGAAAATTCGTTGTGTTCGGAAAATGCGCACATTAAATAATGTTAATTCGCCTTTTTCAAAGTTCTGCTGCTTAAATAATATTTAAAGATATGATATTAGATGGGTAAATACATAGATTACAAAAAAATGGGAGGCAAAGGCTTTTATTGAAAAAGCTTCTCAATTCAGCCGTTCGGACTCGGCATAAGAATTGTAGGTCCCTTCCATTCGTCCCAAAAATAGAAACTCACACAAACGAATGGTTGCGATAAGCTAGGCCTAGAGTGTCTACCGCCTGTTGCGCTATGTATTTGTAAAGGCTTTTATTATATAGAGGTGTAGGTTGAAATGGAGACAACATTTCTCGACTTCTACATTTTTTGTTAACTTTGACAGTACCTACACATTTTAGCCACTTTGACTCTGCTATGAGATACTACTAGGTGGAATTAAAATAAAATTATTTAGAATAATATAAGATACGGGGATTATGTAGTTTTTTTTGTTTGAATGCTTGTTTGGAACTTATATGACCCTATTATCAAGCTTGTAGAAATTGGCTCCGCACAATATTTATTTAGCGCTTATGACCTCGCCTATGCCTAGCTTCTCGCAACCATTCGTTTGTGTGAGTTTCTATTTTTTGGGACGAATTTTGTATGCCGAGTCCGAACGGCTGAATTGAGAAGCTTTTTCAGGACAGTCATACTCTCGGATGTTTGTCAGACGTTCGCGAGAGGTGGCGCAATAGAAAAAAACTAATTTGTTCGACTTTATTGCAATCTGACGACACCCCTAGCTATACTTTGTCCTGGCCCTATTCATCAATCGAACCCTTTGTTTTATCAGAAAGAGTATTGTTGGTGCGTATATGGTGAAATATTCACTTTGACATTTGTAACGCCAAAAAGGAATCACCGAAGGCTCCGTAAAATATGTATATTCTGAATCAGTATCAAATTCTGAATCGATAGATTCGTCTATATGTCTGTTGAAAACACGATAGTGACCAAACGAATCGACCTAGGCGAATGTACATTTGTGAGGGGACTTTTTTCACCGTCGACAGGGTGGTTGACGATATTGACGATATTGACGATATCGGTCGTGTAGTTTTGGTAGCTTCCATATAAAAGCAATATTAGACCCATGTGTTGTGTATACGTTTCATGCCTAACGCTTTGCACAAAATTCGCCACCTGTTGGAAGCCTTGCAAGACCAGGCCAAACAGATTTATATGTAAATAGGAATCCCCCAATTGGCAATGGCAGCACATATGATCAGCTGTGGCAAAAAATGTGCAAGCAATACGGTGAAAAATGTAATATCTACTATGATGCATGCTCATTTGCAAATGTTTTCGGCATTAAAACTACTGCAACCCGTCGCGTCGTGTGATACCATGCGAAGATGCTTGATGCGGCAAGAGCGGCCGCAGCAGCGGCTGATGCAGCTATTGTTGAACCATGATGCCATGATGCCAAAACACCATTCTGCTTTAGGTACCAACTCAAGCAGCGACGAGCCATTGCTGGATTTACCATCGATATAATATGCTTAGGGCAGCAACATTGACCATTCCACTGTGCCAAGTTTAAGGTCTTGCCTATCATGGCTGATCGTTTTTCATGTTAAGCATAAAAGCAGGGGGGCTGCTTAAGTTGATTCTATCACATGATATTTTCCTGCCTTTGGTCAGATCATGAATTGATGAGTACTACCATTGAGTTTATATACATAGAGGAATCAAGAATGTTTCAATTTTACCTCACAAGATGTCGCCTGCATGTCCAATTGCGAAAAAACACTCTAAGTGAACAAAACGCTCAAGTAGAAAAAGGGAATATAGGAAAGGGAGAAATTTACTCAATCTTTTTGTCTTTTTATCCTCTTTATTTAAAATGAAGAAGTGTGACAACTGACAAGAAGTAGCCTCACATCAAATACACAATATTAGGCAATTTTACATTTGTATTGAAAAAGAATCGTAAGTTCTTTAATATACCTACTTTGGTATTTGCAATGATATTTCCTTTGGGGTCGTTGTAATAATTTTATTTTGATTTGGTGTGGTGTGTTTAAGGAAATATACATTGATTAGATTAGATTAAAAAAATCGCGAGAGCCTTTATCGGCCCAGGCACTGCGGCCTCTCTAGAGGAGCCTGTTGTGCCTTCCCTGGTGGGGTCCTAGAGCCATTTTTTGACTCCGGAGACAGTCAGGAAGATAAGAATCTTCTCTGGCGGTAGGTCAGTAAGTTTTGCTGTAGTGCCGATTTCTTCGCCAATGACTTTCTTTTTGAGACGGAAGAGAGCCGGACATTCCATGAGAATGTGAAGAGAGGATTCTTCACTCTCAAGGCACAGTCTACATGTGGGGTCCGGTAAGACTCCAATTCGGTGAAGGTGTTTTTTCATTGACCATGTCCAGTAATAATTCCTGTCAGGATTCTTAGGTTGTTTTTGTCCAGATTAGTAAAAATATAGGATTTTCTGGGGGAGAGTTTTGTGAAAGCTGTTTGGTGCAGTTCTGCCCAGGTGTACTAAGCTAATGTATTCCCTGAAGCATCCCTTACTGACACCACAGAAAGGCTCAGGTCTGACAAGTTGCGCCGACTTTAGCCAGTGAGTCAGCTGTTTCGTTTCCAGTAAATCCCCTGTGGGCTGGAATCCAGTGAATCCAGTGACTAGGTTTTTCTTTGCAAGTTCGTGGATGACCAAAACCGGGTTCGATTTTATAACAGATGAGTGGTTGTCAACTACGAATGGAGATAGGGAATTAACAAATTCATTAACAGAAGAAAATGATGGAATATTTTCTTCTATAAAGGATTCTGTTAATCCCGGCGAGCAGGATGTGTTTATATAATTTTGTTTTACACTTTTTTTCCTTTCATATGTTTGTCTTGTCACATTTATAGATTTTTTTAAAAGTTCTTTACAAATATCGTCCATACGATAGCCATTGCAGGAACAAGATCCAGGAAGGGGAAGGGGTTAGGAATTTGGTAGCAAACACTTTTTTGTGCCTTTTACAGAAATGTTTGATGCTGGAAAATATTTTTCGCAAAATTTAACTACACCTTTACCATTGTGCAGTGAAACATTTCCAGAATGCTTTATCCAAACAAATCTGGCACTACTAAAGGGAAATCCAAAAAAAGATTTAGAGCACCCTGGCGTATATATATTAAAACAGTTCCTGTAAGAACAGAACTCATTTTTAAATTAATCAAAAAGCTTAAACGATTGCAACACTCCACGCGAGGTAAATTTGAAACTTACTTTTAAAAATGATGATTCCTCTATGTATAAATACTCAATGGTACTACCTAAACCTATAAGTTCCTCATCGGTCATCGTTCAAGTGCTTTATCGAAAATCCCCCGAAACTCGAAGAGATAATACCTACCTATAATTCCATGGAAATATTCTGGGAGCTATAAACCAGGACACGTGGCTAGCCATCCCCAACACCAACGGTTAACCCCCATTTAAAAGGGCCATCACAAGGATCAAGGTGTGGTACGGCAGGGTTTACCCGTAAGCCTAACTTAAGCTAAAACCAGCATTTTAAAACAATACGAAAGGAGTCGATTTTTATGCAAAGTTTAAATGTTAAAATAATATCTACGACTTTTTAGTTGTTAATAGGCAAATTTGTCTAAGACGAATATAAGTATTTGATGAAAAACGGTAAAAAAAAGCAACAAGAACACTTCGTCAAAACAGAAAGTAAGCGTTAGTTTGAAAAACTCACTAACACAAGACAACGCAAGGGTGCAGCTGAAGTATGCCTCATCATCCAGTGTAATCCAGTAAAAGTAAGACAGTGAAGTTCAAGCAGAAGCAAATCAAAATATTTTAATGGAAATTCACTCTGTTTACTCCTGCCTTGGGCTATTGACCTCCTTTTGGATATTTTAATTTCTTGACTGCCCTTATTACAGTAAACAAACTTGTCAACATGAGGCTGATCCAAAATTCATCATAAATACTATACAGACTTGGTCAACAATTTCCCATTTTCCCCATTTAGTTCAGCTACCCCCAATCAAAGCGACCCACTGTTCATTGATTCACTGCGCATATGCCAAAAAGTTTCAGATACACCATCCAATGTTCACTGCTAGAGAGGTAGGTCATAGTCCTAAATGCTTCACTGCCACTTCAACGAGCTGATATGACGCGACTTATGGTCTGCCATTTGATGAACCAGTCGTCAGTCATTGCGTTCGCATCTGTCAACCGTCACTATTGTCTAAAACTGCTTTAATTTCCCAGCCAGTTGTCTCTCTGTCATTCAACTTCAACCTTCTGCTGTAAAGTCTGACTTTTCCTGCCATTGATACCACCTCATTTATCCACTGCTTTATATACTGCATATCACCCGCACTGACCGTTATCCCTTTTTCGCATGCCTACCCCTTGATCTTGCATTGGCCAACCACAATGGCATCCTAGTCTAACAATCACCTTCGCCGGCATACATATAAACACTATTACAGCAAAAACCCTCAGACGTGCCAGGCAGGAAATAAGAGGCAACGATGTTAGAACGGATATGCCATTAAAATGTCGCTATGCAACAAGCATTCCATTGTGTACTTGCGGGGGCACTGCATAAAATGTGTCAAGTGATACACCATTGAGGTGTGGAAAGAACCGTTTGTGTGTATGCAGGCCGCATAAGTGTTAAAAATATCCTTGATGGAACAGCGCCTAAGGAAGTGCACTAGGGCGATGTGAACCATGCTACGACGTCCTTGACTTAAAAGACCATTTCTATGGCGAGGTGTCCTTTCAGCTTTTACACATGCGAAAGGATAAATTGTAACACGCCGAAGGACAAAGTTGCCCGCAAATCAGACTTCGTTTTTGTTTTGTCCACAAAATTTATTACTCTGTTCCGGCGGTATGTCGCGTTTGGTTGTCGTTGTCGGGTATTTTTACGACACACTTACACATAAAAACACGTGTGTGTTGAATTATTTGTCGATTTTATACGTTGACTGTTCCCTCCCAGCATCTAACACCACCGCAACATATCTCTCCTTCATTGACAGGAGTTTGCCATTCGCTTTGTCGCTCCGCTTGTTTTTTTTATGACTTTTAATGTGCATTCCGTGAGCTCATTCCCATAGTCAGCACTGGGAAGGAAGGAAGCAAGGAAACAAGGAAGCATCGCACATCCTTGTCACATCCGCGACTTGTACATACATAGAGCGAATTCATAAGAAGATTGTCAGGGATATGGATATGGAATGCAATTCTGGAGTCTTGACTCTGCAAAGAACATTTTACGCGCATCGAACATTGTTGTAAGTTAGCAAGAGCGCATCCCTGTCGCATGGAAGGATGCATTTTTACAAGACAGACATTCGCACTCTATGTGACACGGAGAATTTAGTCATCGGTGGTGCTGCTGGCGACAGTAATTTAATGACAGTTGAAAGTTGATTGTTACACTCTGAACTGTCATAAATGTCATATTTGAGTGTACGTGCTTGCTGGGGCAGGGTATACAGTACAGACTGCCAATTCGTTTTTAAAATGGCTGTAAACCGGAACTCAATTCATAGTTCCGTTCGCAAATTGGATGCTCCTTGCCTTCATTCGTTTTGTGTGTACATATATACACCAGCGGCTGCCTGTGGATGTGGGTATAATAAACTTTTCCATTTTGTTGACATTTTGGTTGTTTTATTTGTTTGCTTTCGAAAATATAACTGAATTAAAATTTCTTTTTTTGTTTAGCAAACATAAAGCACATTGATACCGCTGTTGAGGTTTTGACATGTTATTAGGTTATTCCAACGGTTTTCGCAATAAAACGTTGTTTCGCTTTGGCGGGCTTTGCTGGCATAGTGAGTGGTTTATGGTTTCGACTTTAACTGAACTGGAAAATTAAATCAATATAGCGATACATATATGATTTCAAGTTGTCTGGACTAACGAAAATCATTTAATTGAATGAGTAGCTAGGTATTCGACAGTTTCTCTAGCTGCAGGATTTTATGACATTTGTTGGTCCTTTTTTTAGGACCAAAATTACAATAGTGCCGTCAATCGATGGAGGTAAGCCTCAGCAACACCAACAGGCTATAACTGATTTAAGAGCGAAGTATGTTAGATTATTCACAAGTTTGTTTGGAGTGAAATGAAGAATGCGAGGAGTAACAATGTTTCTCGCTTAAATTGGGGATCAGTCCCTGACCAATTTCTGTTAGGAAATTTTGTCGAGTTTGGAGTTTATCATTTTTTAGCAAACAATTTGATTGTAATTATTGTCTCTCCTATCAGAAAGTGAACCTGCACTTGAATTCAGCATCAATTATCCAAGAGACTACCTACGCGCCAATTGAGCGTTGAGAAATAGCCCACCAATTATTGAATACAACAGATAGGTTAACACCGAATGATAACCTATACCTACACAAAATAAAGTACCCTTCCCAGTACGTACAATATTTTACCTAGCTCTCCCCAAAAGTTGCTCCTGATGAGATTATTGAAAAATAGAACCCTAAATGAAATATTTAGTAGTTACGCAGCGATCACTTCTCAGATGAACCACTTTTCTACCTTAAGCGTGTCCCCTTTGGGACAGCCACCTTACCTAACCTAACCTAACCTACATAATTCACATTTTACTACCAATATATTCTCTAGATATATGTGAAAGAACGCACGATCCAATCGTGCCCTCGATTACTTTTTTGTTAGGTACCTATGCAAATGCAGCTTAATTTGCCATTAACTATTTCTATGACTTGCATTCTTTTATTTCTTTGTTTCGGTGTCTTGTTGCTTTCTTGGATATTGAACTAGCTTTTAACTACACATCCTGTCTCCAATAATAGGAAGATGGACTATGGCAATGCTCAATAAAAGAGTAATTCAGACCCGCATTGATGATGTGGAACTTTCGGCGTTAACAACAAGAGGGTGTCCACAAGGGGGGTCCTTTCGCATCTCTTGTGGTTCCTAGTCGTTGACGAACTACTCCAATCCCTGTCTAATCAAGGGATCTCTATTCCTACCATAGAGGTCACCTTTCCCTAATATAATATGGCTTCCATAAAAACTTTTCTATCATCATCCCTCCAAGATAATACTGGGAAAAATAGAAACCTACTCCATCGCGACTTGATCTAGTCTGGTATTATAGATGGTCCAAGATGGATACAGGGACTACGATCTGACATTTATTAAGAATCGCCTCAAGCGAACTTTTCAGTCAGCCTAGGCAAATACTCGTCCATATTCCCCACATGTAGACTATGTCTGGAGAGCGACGAAACCTCTCTTCATATTCTCACGGAATGTCCGGCTCTCTTTCGCCTTAGAAAGAATGTCCTTGGCGAAGAAAACTTTAACTCAGCAAATCTTACTGAAATACCCCCAGAAAAGATACATATACTTGTCTTCCTGACTGTCTCCGGAGTAAGAAGATTGCTCTAGGACCCACAATAGGCCCCTTTAGAGAGACCGCAGTGCCAGAGCCCAATGAAGGCTCTCCCGACTTAATATCTAATCTAATCTAACAAGTCCTTTCGCCACGAGACAAAAATCTAAATGAAAGCACAGATATCGTATTTAATGCTTCGTCATTTGTCATTTGCGTAGAAAAATGGCATGGCAATAATTTCGAGCCTTGCCATTTTTTGGAGGCTGCTATTTAAATGACGCTGTTGACGCCACACCGGTTTAGCAATCGAACACACTCAAAACCAAAAGTCACTGTCACAAATGACAGCTCGACCCACGCGTTTGAGTCTCCCGCTTTTTCATTTTTCATTCGCGCTTTTCAACTCGAACTAGCAAGTCGACTTCTTTTGTAACTTAAATATTCTTTAGTCTTTGTTATTCGTTAAATACAAATTATAAAAACCAAGTACGCCTTTTATTGGTACATACGCAACATTTCTGGTCCTTCGAGCCGGATAATATAAATAACACCGCGTATATTCTAATTTCACTTTCATTCTCACGCATTGCTTTTGTTCACCGCGAAATGTCTACCACCAGACGAGATGTTCTGAGAAACGCGCTCAAGCGTCTCATGAACTCAAGCAAGAAAGCAGAATGTTACGACGAAGCGGACATTGAATCCTTCCTGAAACTTTTGAACTACCAGTGGGAGCAATTCAGCAAGGCACAGGGTGAGGTTGAAGACGCGTGTGGCGAGACTGCGTTGCCAACAGAGGAGGCTCAACGTGAACAGGGCGATGAGTGGTACCGAATCGCATTCTCCAACTTCGCGAGAGCAGAGCTAAGATAAAGGCTAACTCCAACAACATTAGCACCCAAAAATCCAGCCAGCACGTGGACGTCAAGCTGCCGAGAATGGATTTGCCACATTTCTCTGGAGTGCCATCCGAGTGGAAGCAGTTTTACGACGCATTTTCGTCTCTCATTCATAATGAGGCATCGCTAACTGGTTCGCAAAAGCTGCATTACCTTCGATGTAGTCTGCAAGGAAATGCGCTTAATGTCATCAAATCCTTCAAGATAACAGATAGCAACTACAAGGAAGCATGGGAATTGCTGTCTAAAAGGTACAATGTAGAGTGCATCATAGTTGATGCTCATTTCAGAACTCTTTTTTCACTACCAAAGCTTTCTTCGGAGTCATCCACAGGTATCAGATCTTTACTTGACAGCATCCAGGAAAATTATAGATCGTTGAAGTCGCTGGGTAGACCAGTTACCAACTGGGATGACTGGCTCGTGCATCTTACTGTGAGCAAGCTGGATCAAGAAAGCCATCGCCAATGGGAGCTTTCGCAAAAAGACGACAAGGTAGCCACCTTCACAGAGCTTGTCGATTTTCTCGAAACCAGGTGTCACTCATTGGATGCTGTCAATTCACACAACCCCGTCGACGCACAGCATGGTTCCAAGTCCAGAATGAAGTCTACAACAGCTTTCACATGCCAAAAGAAAAATTCTGGGTGCTATTTTTGCGGTGGAAAACACAGGATTTTCGGATGCGAGCAATTCAGGGCTCTGCCAGCTTCTCGCAGAATTATCGCCGCACAAGAAAAATCCTTGTGCAAAAATTGTCTGTCAAATGTCCACCGTGAAAATGCGTGTCGCAGTACAAATACTTGCAGGACATGTCAGGCTCATCATCATACGCTGCTTCACCAGGAAGAGCCCCCGCAACCAGTCGCAAGTGTTTCATCGGCTAATGTGGTCAACACCGATCAGCAAATCCTCTTAGGCACCGCTCTCGCCAAAGTCAGGGACAGTTCCGGACGGTTTCAACCAGTGAGAATATTGTTTGACAACGCATCGCATCTCACCTTTATCGCTAAAGCATGCGTTGAACGACTGCAACTCCGTATTATGCCTTCTACGACAACAATCGAAGGTATATGTGCCGTTACCGCTGGTCGCTCTAGAGGAACCGTCCAACTCGCGTTATCTTCGATAGATGACAGTTTTGCTGAAACCATTCAAGCGAACATATTGCCAAAGCTAACAAACGCTCTCCCACCATCTCGCATTGACAAAGGATCATGGCAACACATTCATGGTCTAAGTTTGGCCGACCCCAACTTCAACGTGCCCGCAGCAGTTGATATTTTATTAGGCTGTGATCAGATAGGAAGTTTTCTTCTTGAAGGGTTAATTCGCGGACCTAAAGACTCCCCTATTGCGCAGCAGTCAACTCTGGGATGGGTATTGTTCGGAAAAGTGGCAGCCACAGACACCGCCTACGCATTTTCAACCATGGTTAGTAGTCGTTCGGACGCCGCACTCACGAAAGCAGTAACCAAGTTTTGGCATTTAGAAGAGCTGCCCGATTCGAAATTCCTTACCGACGAAGAACATTTATGCGAAGAAATCTTCATCCATACGCACTATCGCCAATCTGATGGACGCTATGTGGTCAAATTGCCCTTCAAGTCTGAAGTTATTCTCGGAGATTCTCGGGATGCAGCAGTTCGGGCCTTACATCGCATGGAAAGGATTTTCGCTAAAGATGAACCGCTTCACTCACAGTACGCAGAATTTATGCAGGAGTTCATCGACTTAGGGCATATGGAGGAAGTTTGCGACACACCAGCTCCGGGCAAACACTTTTACATGCCACATAGGGCAGTTGTGAAGGAATCCAGCACGACAACGAAGCTGAGAGTTGTCTTCAATGCTTCCGCTAAAACGACGTCTGGATTTTCGCTAAATGATGCGCAACTAGTAGGTCCTCAGCTGCAGCCTGACCTCTTCTCCACATTACTCCGATTTCGATGTCATCGATTCGCATTAATCGGTGATGTCGAGAAGATGTATCGCCAAGTGCGGGTCCACCAAGACCACATCGACTTCCAGCGCATCGTTTGGCGCCGTTCACCAACAGATCCAGTCAAGGATTATCGCCTATTGACGGTGACATATGGCGTTGCATCGGCGTCTTATCTGGCAGTGAAAGCATTACAGCAAACAGCCGTCGATGAAAGCCACGATTTTCCCGCAGCAGCTGAATCTGTTCAACGCGATTTTTATATGGACGACCTCCTCACTGGGTCTTACAGCGAAGTGGAACTCCAACAGCTACAGAGTGGATTGGCTACCATGCTTAATCGTGGTGGTTTCCATTTAAGGAAATGGTCATCGAATTCCACTGTCGTCCTTAATTCGATACCAGCTGAGCAGCGCCAAGTGAAGACAACGTTCGATCTAATGGATATATCAGATTCCGAAAGCGTAAAAACATTGGGACTCCAGTGGCATCCATCCACAGATGCCTTTGCGTATAGCGTCCAGGTTTATGAGTTAAGTACTAATGTTCTCACTAAACGTATTTTACTTGCAGATGCTGCGAAGCTGTTCGATCCTCTAGGGCTACTAGCTCCAACCACAGTCATTCCAAAAATGATGTTCCAACGCCTTTGGAGAACCAAAATCAATTGGGATGAAGAAGTTCCAGTAACTGTTAGGCAAAAGTGGTTGGACTATCGCGCAAATCTTCCTAGTTTGGCCGCAATAAGAATACCAAGGTGGATAGGTTGTGGCCGCCCAAATGTAACAACGGATTTGCATGGCTTTGCTGACGCATCGGAAGCTGCGTACGCTGCCGTTGTATATGCCAGGACTATGGACTCAAATGGTGTCGTCGTCCGTCTCATCGCAGCCAAGACCAGAGTGGCCCCCATCAAGCAGATATCCCTGCCTCGTCTGGAGCTGTGCGCAGCTGCTCTGTTGGCGCAACTAATGGTACACGCTAAGAAAGCGCTTGGTCAACGGGTTCGCCATGTTTTTGGATGGACAGATTCATCTGTTGTATTAGCCTGGCTTCATCAACATCCAAGCAGGTGGTGCACATTTGTTGCAAACCGTGTTTCCCGAGTGCAGGATGTCATCCCTTCAGAGAACTGGTTGCATGTTCCTTCCGCTTTTAATCCCGCAGACTGCGCATCGCGTGGGTTAGCACCAGAGAAACTCAAGGACTTCACGCTTTGGTGGAATGGACCGCCGTGGTTGAGCCAGTCTAGAGAAGCCTGGCCCTCGCAAGAACTCTTTACAACTGCAGTCGACCAAAAATCAAACACCGACATCTCCCTGGTTGCCACTGCTCAAACGCATCAAGTCTGGAATATCATCGATAAGTATTCTTCAATTTTAAAACTAAAACGTGTTACCGCATTTATATTCAGATTTATCAACAACATCCGTTGCCGCATCGCAAGTCGAAAAACTGGTAAAACGATACCGCAGCATGGCAGTAATTATCTCAGCTTGAGAGAGCTCAACGACGCGTTAACCTTTTGGCTAAAGGACACACAAAGATCTTTCTTCGCAGATGATATTTATAGACTACAAAGTGGTAACAGTCTTGGACGGCAGAGCAAGCTGAGCAAGTTACACCCATTTCTGGATCCATCGGCGATTCTTCGAGTTGGTGGAAGACTGAGAAATGCACCAATGCACACGGACAAAAAACACCCTATTCTTTTGCCAGCCAGAGCAAGGCTTACTGAGATGATTTGTCAAGATGTTCATCGCATGTCGCTTCACGCAGGTCCATCAACCATGCTTGCTATCCTACGAGGGCGCTTTTGGGTTATAAACGCACGTAATCTACTACGAAAGACATTCAGATCATGTGTAAAGTGTCGAAGATACCGGAACATCGTTCAACAGCAGCTTATGAGTGACTTGCCCAGACCCAGGGTAGAATTTTGTCGACCGTTTCTTCGTAGCGGTGTGGATTTTGCCGGCCCAGTTCTGCTTCGACTTTCAAAGGGGCGTGGAACTAAAGATGTCAAGGGATATATAAGCATCTTCATATGTATGTCAACAGGTGCCATGCATTTGGAGCTAGCGAGTGACCTGTCATCTGGTACCTTCATTGCAGTCTTGAAGCGGTTTGTGTCTCGTCGAGGTCGTTGCGCGGATTTGTACAGTGACAATGGGACGAATTTTGTCGGTGCTGAAAAAGAGCTTAGGCAATTCTTGGCTGAAGCAACCCGGAACGAGCAGTTGGCAAAATACTTAAGGGACGATGGCATGGTTTGGCATTTTAATCCACCAGCAGCCCCTCACATGGGTGGATACTGGGAGGCTGCTGTTAAGCGCATGAAGTTTCATCTGCGACGAACACTCGATGGCCGTCTTCTTACGTTCGAAGAATTTTCGACGCTGCTAGCAGAAATCGAAGCCTGCGTTAATTCGAGACCACTGTGCCCAGCAACAACTGATGTCGATGATCTACAAGCTCTGACACCTGGGCATTTCTTGGTAGGGGAGCCGCTTATAACCATCCCGGAACCTGATATGATCGATCTCAAAATGGATCTAGTTCACCGTTGGCGCCTGATCACACAACTGCGTCAGCATTTCTGGAGAAGGTGGCACACCGAATATCTGCAACAACTTCAGCAACGAGCTAAATGGACGAAGTCATACCCTAATTTTACCGTGGGAGATCTCGTTGTTCTTAGAGACGACAACATCCGCCCTAGTAAATGGAGGATGGGAAGAGTGACGGCGGTTCATACTGGAGCTGATGGCAGAGTTCGGGTCGTGACACTCAAGACCGCAGATGGAGTGCTGGTCCGCCCAATCGTCAAGATATCACCGCTTTTGACCTTCAAAGACGACGTCGATGTGCTTGATGATTCAACTAACCCTCCAGGTAGTTCAAGGCCGGCGGAATGTTGACGCCACACCGGTTTAGCAATCGAACACACTCAAAACCAAAAGTCACTGTCACAAATGACAGCTCGACCCACGCGTTTGAGTCTCCCGCTTTTTCATTTTTCATTCGCGCTTTTCAACTCGAACTAGCAAGTCGACTTCTTTTGTAACTTAAATATTCTTTAGTCTTTGTTATTCGTTAAATACAAATTATAAAAACCAAGTACGCCTTTTATTGGTACATACGCAACAGACGCAACAGCTAAAAAGTTTAGTCATTTTTCCTAGACGTCATTGAAGAGCGATCACACGGCCATTTTTTTCCGCCATTTAAATGGTACTAAATTCATGCAATTTGGTCCGCCATTTTCCTAGTCATTTAAATTACGCCGAAAATGTTATCCCAAAAATGGCGGTCACACAGAACGACATTTATATGACTGCTTTGTGACACGATTTTTACGTCAGAGCGTCATTTAAATGACTCGAAAAAATGGCCATGTAATCGTAGCTTTAAACGGTTAAACAGAATCGAATAAACCATAAAAGCAAACTACAAATAATCGACATTTTGAAGGAGATATGCAGCCTTGCCGCTACATTTGGATGAGCTCGTAAGCTTTAATGAATTAAATAGATATACATACCATCAACGTCTGCCATCTTGTTATTTTTCATCGAAGTCTCATCTTGACTTCGGTGATTGCCACTGGCGAATAGTCAGCTTTCAATCGTACCAAAATGCTCGTTCAATACTTCAAGCCGGTTCTCATCCGAAATAAGCAACGAACAGTCTAACCATTTATGATGCTGTCAATAAAAGTAATTTTACTTCAGGCAACAAGTTAGATTTACTCATGTGTGTACCCCACTATACTCAGGTAAACGTCATTGAAGCGCTAATCCAAAATGCTTCTCCAACAGCAGGATGGTTTGGGGTAGCCCATACAACCAATTCGTATTGTTCATTTCGTGTCCTGCTGCTGGTATTAAATAGTATTACCAGAGAAACTATTCTCTTTTCACGTTTCACGTGTACCAACTCGTATTCGTAATGCAAACATTTTGAAATAGGTAGACCAGCATATTACCTGTTGGGAGCTTGTTCTAAATTTGACTGCCAAGATATTGCACATGCAAAAAAGTTAAATTGCTAAAGTCAACAAGGCAAAAACAACTTCGAATATACCAAACGAACTATACCAACCAACCATCCTACTCGCATCGTAATCCAAAAATTCAGGGAGATGTGGAGGGGGACGACGACTATGATGATGGCGTTCTCTGGATATGACGACCGCAATTTTCAGCAATCATCTGTTTGCAGTTTCATATCTCAAAATTGAATTTGGCCCAAAAGTTGCTATGTGCAATATTTGCTTTGGTATTGTGCATATGACAGGCGAGAAGATGGGTGGCAATGAAATAATAAATAGAAAGCCAGGAAACTCGATGTTGGCTTTTTAATGAGGAGGATGTGCAGTGCATTTGGGTCTAATGCAATCTCGTTACCAAATCAATATGTACTTGCACACTGGGGGTAACTTTTAAATTTAACTTAAGTGTAGAGATTTCCAATTAGTGTTTATAAAGGGCTATGTCGCATTCGATGCACTCGTGCCGGACAAGTTGTTTACAAAATGCTTTGTATGGCGAAGGGCTTGCTATGCCTCTGAGTTTGTATGACATTGGGGTTAAGATGTGTCGACTTGCTTCCAGTTATTGGCGTTTTATCAATTTTGTATAGTCCTTGATTTATTTCTTTTTTAATTCACTGTAACTACATGTTGGTGGTTGGGTGTGTATAAATCGGGTAGGCGCTGATTGGCATCAACTTGGCGGTGCCCAGCTGTTGTAACTTTTTCATACACATCAATTGTGCTTATTTTACCTCCGCGTGGTAACCACCGGATACTGGTCTCGCTCAACCGGGCTTGGCTTGCTAAACTTATAAGCGCGAGTGTTGAACACGAAGAAAATAGCAACACTATAATGCTCTGTCGGAATGACTGACTGAACGAGTCTCAGAGGTCTTACATGAGCCCCTCAGAAAGAGGACATACAGCGGATGAATACACAAGATTGAATCAACGGTGTTGTCAACAGTCGAGATGGCAGATACCTTGCGTGAGCTTCTCTGACATATTTGGAGCAAAGGTCTGTAAGGATTTTCAGCACTAGTCAGGGTGCTGAAATAGAGATGGTGGCGGATGAACCCTTTATGGGCCAACGGCAGCACTCATATCCCCGATGTGGGTTACTGACAACGGAGTATCCGACCCGCTGTCCTAGGGTTATCTTAGGGCCTGGTCCTCCAGGTTGGGGGTTGTGCGTGGGGCTAACTACCCAACCACGGAAAAAATAATGGTTACGAAGCAACCAAGAGCCTCGGATACGGATGGATTCACTGTTGACGACCCTGACAATGACGTTCGGGTCTGCACGTGAAATGTTCGAACCCTGAACAGACCGCGTGCAGCCGAACAATTAGCGGAGGCTTTAGACTGTTACAAGGCAGATATCACCGCCATTCAGGAGGTGCGGTGGGATGGGCCAGGCAAAAGAAGGATGAAAACCTGTGACATCTACTACGGTGATTGCTACAGAGAGCAGAAGCAGAGTCTATTTGGATGCGGATTCGTTGTAAGCGGCAGACTCAGGCAAGAAGTCTTGAGCTTTCGACACGTAAGTGAGCGCCTTGCAACTATCCGCATCAAGGCTAAATTCGCCAACATCAGCCTGATATGCGCTCACGCCCCCACAGAAGATAAAGACGACGCTACCAAAGAATGTTTCTATGAGCTCCTCGACAAAACATATGATGTCCTAAATACGACGTTAAAATTGTCTTAGGTGATTTTAACGCCAAAATAGGAAAGGAGGACATCTTTGGTAGCACAATCGGAAAGCACAGCCTACACGACACCACGTCTGGAAACGGACTTAGGCTAATTGACTTTGCTGCGGGACGTAATGTTACTATAGCAAGCACACGGTTTCCACACCTCAACATTCACAAAGGAACATGGCGGTCACCAGTCCATCAAACGGTCAATCAAATTGACCATGTTGCGATCGACGCAAGGCACTCCTCCAGTATTCTAGATGTCCGAACTTTCCGAGCGGCCAACATAGACTCGGATCACTACCTTGTTGTAGCCAAGGTACGTATGCGGATATCCCAGACACCACAACAACGAGGAAATACTGTGAGGAGATTCAACGTTGAACGGCTACAAACGCAACAAACCGCCAGAACTTTTGCCGATCGCGTCTCCCTCAACCTCTCGAGAATTGCTGTACAGCCAGCATCAAGTGCTGAAGACCAGTGGCATCGATGCCAAGAAGCCATCAGAAAAGCCGCAACTGATGTGCTAGGTTTCACCCGACCACCACCGCGAAACCCCTGGTTTGATGAAGAGTGCCGGCAAGCACATGCAGCAAAGCAACTGGCCTACAAAGCGGCGCTGCATAGAAGGACGAGAGCAGCTCGTGAGCTCTACGAGCAAAAAAGGAGGGAAGAACACCGGCTTCTCCGGAGGAAAAAGAAAGAGCATGAGAAGCGCGCGATCGAGGAAATAGAGAGGTGCTACTCCAGGAACAATGTTCGGAAGTTTTACCAAAAGGTAAAAAGAACGTGTCACGGGAACAAGACCCGAACAGAGACCTGTAGAGACGAACAAGGAAACCTTGTAGTAGAGTCACAGTCGGTGCGGAGGACATGGAAAAACCATTTCTGTAGACTGTTAAACGGCGAAGACGACACAAATTCCGCTGTTAGGCAGAATGAACCATTCAACCTTGGCGATGAAAGTCAAGACTTCCGCCCACCTGACCAAAATGCGGTACGGATAGCAATATCCAAGCTAAAGTCCAACAAAGCTGCAGGACCGGACGGTTTATCGGCCGAGCTTTTTAAGGCAGCGGGGGATGACTTGGTAGAGAGCATACACCAACTCGTTTCTAAAATTTGGTCAGAGGAAAGTATGCCTGAAGAATGGAGCCTCAGCATTGTTTGCCCGATCCATAAGAAAGGAGACCCTCTAAACTGCGCCAACTATAGAGGCATCAGTCTCCTTAACATCGCTTACAAAATCCTGTCTTCCGTACTGTGTGAACGCCTGAAACCATTTGTCAACGAACTGATTGGACCCTATCAGTGCGGTTTTAGGCCCGGTAAGTCCACAACCGACCAAATATTCACACTACGGCAGATCCTGGAGAAAACCCAAGAAGTCCAAATCGATACTCATCACCTATTTATCGATTTTAAAGCCGCATATGACAGCATTTATAGAGACGAGCTATACAGAGCCATGTCTAGTTTTGGCATCCCTGCCAAACTTGTCAGATTGTGCAGAATGACGATGGAGAACGCTCGCTGCTCCGTAAAGGTCGGAAACAGTCTCACCGAGACCTTTGATGTCAAAAAAGGATTTAGACAAGGTGATGCGCTGTCATGTGACTTTTTCAACATCATTCTTGAGAAAATTGTGCGAAACTCGCAAGCCAACACCAGGGGCACAATTTTCCAAAAGTCTGTGCAACTACTTGCATACGCTGACGACATCGACATCATTGGCAGAACACAGCGAGCTGTCAATGGTGCGTTTGCAAGTATCAGTACAGAGGCGGCAAAAATGGGTTTAGTGGTGAATGAGGGCAAAACAAAATATATGCTGTCAACGAGAAGGGACACACAACATCGACGAATCGGACAGAACGTCACGATAGATAGCTATAACTTTGAGGTAGTTCGGGACTTTGTCTACCTCGGCTCTGCTATTAATTCTGAAAATGACATCACATCAGAAATCAAGCGAAGAATTACACTTGCCAACCGCTGTTACTCTGGCCTAAGAAGGCAATTGATTAGTAAGGCCTTGTCGAGAAACACCAAGGAGACTCTATATAAGACCCTCATCATCCCAGTCCTGCTTTATGGCGCAGAATCATGGACGTTGTCAAAAGCGGATGAAGATCTCCTTGGTCGCTTCGAACGCAAAATTCTTCGAGTGATTTTCGGTCCCGTTTGCGTTGACGGGCTTTGGAGGAGGAGATTTAACAGCGAACTCTACGAGCTGAACAGCGACATCGACCTTGTCAGAAAAGTACGTAACAGTCGACTAAGATGGCTAGGACATGTAGAGCGAATGAACACCAACGCTCCGGCCCGAAGAGTCTTCGATTCCAACCCGGAGGGACAACGCAGTAGAGGAAGACCTCGCCTTAGGTGGCGCGCACAAGTGGAAGGGGACCTCAACCAACTTGGAGTGCGCAACTGGAGGCAGTTAGCCAAAGATCGTGCTAACTGGAGAGGCGTGTTGGTTGAGGCCCAGGTCCACCCCGGACTGTAGCGCCATCTAAGTAAGTAAGTAAGTAACTACATGTTGTAGATACTGCTTAGCTTATAGAGTTCGTCTGGGTATCTACGTACCTACGTCAGCGTCAGGGCCGGACCAACCATATGTGCAAGATGTGCAAATGCACAGGGCGCCAAGTTCTGGGGGCGCATTGCAAGATAAAATTAATTTTTCTTAAGCCTACTGTCCACGTAGCTGCGCTTCATACGCACGATTTTCGTCATTTGCAGCTTGTTGTACGCTTGCTTGCAGATTGCATATAAACCAACGAAGCTCTGTCCACGGAGCGGCGAAGTCGCATGTGCGACTAAGAAATGAAGGGCAGCTACGCGGACAGTAACAGTAAGCCTAAGAAAAATTAATTTTATCTTGCGCGAACTAAAACTGTCATTTGCATTTTAAACAAAAAGCTTGTTAAAAAAATTTAAAATTTCAAAATAACAACATCCACCGACCACCACACCTGTGCTCAATTATTTCTTGCACATTAACTCACATTACTTGCAATGTTGCAACTTCAGGGAGAATCTAACTCAAAATATAGCAAAATAAAAAATCCCACTAAACCTATACAAGTTCATTTCTTACCTACCTTATCTCAAAATATTCCACCCAGTTCGTGTAAATATATTTCTTGCACATCCACTTACATTTTACAAAAAAACCTAGTTCAAAAATCTCAAAACAAAAAAAGTTCCACCCCGTATGTGCAGGTTTTATTTCTTGCACAGTCACTCGCAAAATTTTCATAGGAAAATATTTCAAACAAAAAAATTCATTCTAGGGAATTGTTTGTGTAGAACGTGCAGGTTTTTGATTCTGCACATATGGATCAGCGTTGCCGAAGTGGCACAATTGTGCCATTTTGGCACCCTACAGTCCGATTGGCACCTTGGCACCTTCAGTTCTCATTTGGCACCTTAAGAGCTTGATACATTTTAATACATAATATTAAAAAAAAGGCTTTTCTTAAAATGTTTAAAATTGATTGAGAGTGCAAGTCATTTTCTCTTTCATCTGCGAACACTTATTTGTTATTTCATATTCACTGAACTGAATCATTTTTAACAACATAGAACGCAGCCCTTGTGTATGAAATCTATAGCATTCTCGAAAACGAGGTAAGATGTCAGCGCTTTAGTCAGCGGCTGGCCACCTAACTCTTATAGCCAATTCACAATGCTGCTTTGCTGCGTGCGTGCGTTGACAGATAGAGTAGAACCAATGCTTTCATATGGTGCAAGCCAAAATGCGGCTTCATGCTTCGGGTCGCGTTTAGTTCATACATATCGTGTGTGTGTGTGTACGAATTCATACACAAATATATCTCTGCCGTCGAACGGCTGGTGGCACCCAGTTGGCACCTTTGGTTACCGTCAATGGCACCTAAGAAAATTTGTTTGCGGCAACGCTGATATGGATGGGATTTCTCATCTACGAAAAAGAGTAACAAATTTCTCTTACAAGTAGCTTTGCAATTTTGCATATGATATGAATTATGAAAATTTAGTATTCTCTTCTCTTCCACTTCAGACTCTCAGCAGCGTTGCCATTTTGACTGCTTTCCAGACAGATCTGACTGGATTAATATGCGTTTAGCTGGAACATTTTAAAATCCAGGCAGCTTTTTTTTTTAGCTAGATACGAATTTTGTTTGACTGTTTTTAAATGTTTCGTGTAATTTCTTTTCTATAAGTATACATTTTTAAATTAAAAGTGGCAATAGAAAAAAAATAAAAAGAAGACCAAATATGGCTTGAATCTAATTTTTTTTAAAGTTCATTTATGAGTTAATACATTTTGTATACTCACTTTCATTACATTTGTAACGTCAGGAAGGAGTCACCGGATTTGATCAGGATCAAATTCCGAATAAATACTGCCATGTCCGTCTGTCTCTCTTTCTGTTGAAAACACGATGGCGTCCAAACAAATCGACGTAGGCGAATGAAATTTTGTGAGATGACTTATTTTTACGGTCGTCAGGTTGGTATTGAAAATGCTCAATATCGGTAAAGTAGTTTGGTTACCTCCCACTCCCATACAAAGCCAACATTAGATACCTCAATAAAAAAACGAATTGTAAGTCTACTTCCTGAGTGATGTGAAAAAGACTTATGTATGCATGTGTGCATATAAGAAAAAAGGGCGCTTTCTGTAAATCTTGCACAGGGCGCTAGTTTGGCTGGGGCCGGGCCTGGTCAGCGTTAGTTGTATCTGAGTATGGAATAATTAAATAAAATATTGCAAATATTCAGCTAAACTTGTATTACTGCAGATGATTATTCTGAGAATTATAAGCGAATTATAAAAGTATTTTAAATAGTTTCTCCTGTATTGGTAGGGTGTCGAGTTAAGAACCACAGCCAGCATTTTCTGTTAACTATCTAGCAGTCCGCGTTTTTGTCATCTTCCATTCAAAGAGGCAAGCCTACCGAGTATAACAGGGGCTTCGCTTTAGAACGAAATAAAAGGTGCTTTTTTTTAGAGGTATAGAACTTTGAAATCGAATAAAACAAAGATGATTTCTTTAAATTGACACGGAATTTAATTTATTCGGAAGACAATCTTCTGGCATTATAACTTAAGTTTGATTTCTGGCATATGACCGCCACGGCTGGCTCGGACATTATCTAATCTGGAGATCCAATTTTCGATTTCTTTTTTCAACATTTGTGGCCGTATATCGGCAATAACACGGCGAATGTTGTCCTCCAAGTGGTCAATCGTTTCGGGCTTATCTGCGTAGACTAGCGAATTCACATATCGCCACAGAAAATAATCAAGCGGCGTTAAATAACTCAATTTTGGAGGCCAATTCACGGGTCCGCAACTATGCGGTTACCAAACGTTTACTTCAATAAATCAATTGTGGAACGAGCCGTGTGACATGTTGCGCCATCTTGTTGAAACCACAGCTCCTGCACATCATGCGGTTGTTCAATTGATGAACGAAAAAGTCAGTAATCATGGCTCTATAGTGGTCACCATTGACCGTAACGTTCTGGCCAGCATCGTTTTTAAAGAAGTCCGGACGAATTATTCCAGCGGAAGTTGCTGCTATAACCCTAGCGGCAAAGGACCTAAAGAAACAACACATTGTCGACAAACAAATCACTATATACTCTGACACCCAAGCGGCCATAAAAGCTATAGAGTCAGTCGTGGTGAAGTCGAGGGCAGTAAGTCATTACAAGAAACACCTGAACGAGCTATCACGAGCCAATACGGTGACCCTATGCTGGGTACCAGGGCATATGGATATTCCAGGATGAGATTGCAAGAAACGGGTCAAAAATGCATACATCAATGGCCCTAGAATCTGTAAGAACTCCGCTAAGCACGCTTCCTAGGAAGGTTGACATTGAATCCTTGAGTAGAACAAATCTACGGTGGAACAATCTCAAAACCTACAGGCATGCAAAAGAATTGTGGCAGGCTGCAAATCTGGATACAAGAGCTGTGAATGCCTGTGATTAATACCAAATCTAGGTGACTCAATAAAAGCAGTATATTATTTGTCTCCAACAGGTATGAAATGGAAGGTTTCCGTGACTGGACACAATGGACCCAACTGATGGTCTACGTGAAGCTGTGGCAACCGCCACTAAAGCACCAAATTACCTACCTAAAAAATAAATAGGTGGCGCAACAGGCGGGTAGACACCCTAGGCCTAGCTTCTCGCAACCATTCGTTTTGTGTGAGTTTCTTCTTTTGGGACGAATGGAAAGGACCTACAATTTTATGCCGAGTCCGAACGGCTGAATTGAGAAGCTTTTTCATGACAGTCATACTCTCGGATGTTTGTCAGACGTTCGCGAGAGGTGGCGCAGTAGAAAAAACTTTAGATTTAAATTACCTACCTACCTACCTAATTATTCCACCAACCCATAAAGCACACCAAACAGTCCATTTTTGTGGATGTAACGGTGTCTCAACACACACTTGAGGATTATCATGACTCCAAATTCGGAAGTTTTGTTAATTGACGAATCCATTCAACCAAAAAGTGAATACGTATTTCGAACAGAACCATTATTTTCAAAATAAATTTTCACAATTTGGCAGTGTTGTTCAGGCGTCAGTCTATTCATTTTGAAATGCCAAACACAACTTAAAATATATCACTTGACAGCTGACAAAATGGCCACCAGTTAAAATAGTGTTGCCAACTTAAATTTCTACACCTCTAAAAAAAAAACACCCTTTACATCAACCACAATGATTTATGATTTATAATAGATAAATGTTCTGGGTTTCACCGGCCCTTCCTATACGCTGAACCTAAGACAGACATTGTGGTTGTTTTTCGGTGAATTTTAAATTTGAGATTAAGTCCAAAGATCATTCATGGCTCGAAACCGAATCCAACAATTTTAAAGCCTTTTTTCAGATGGCGCATTGAAAAAACTGAAAGATGTAATTTTTAATTTTTCAAAGCTTGAACCACAACTATACTCCTTCTTAAAACTATTTTGTATGATAACATTTACGCCTTTGTCTGTGAACGTTGATTGTGAACGGTAGGTTGTTTATCCGAGTGCTGAAGTTTTATATTGAAATCTTTTTTCATGTAACTAGTCTTAAATTTCCAGCCTTAAAAAAAGCAAACGAAGACAATGACTTTTATTGGAATTTGATCTGTATAGCATTAGTGGTTCTCAACATACAGGACTTCAAAAATCACAAAAATCGTAACTGACTGACTCACTTAGATGATGATAATCAAAAATTAAGCACTTCCTGCCATCCTAGAATCGTGAAATTTTGCAGAATGCTGGATCCTGTGGTCCATACACTGGGAAAAGTCGAAAACTTTCCATTCAGGAGGCGTGGTATACACCCACTTTTGAAAATCGGTTATTATTTATTTGAGCCACTTGCCGTATAATGTTCAAATTTGGTAGAGCAGTAGAACTTTCACTGCAAGTTTTTTATATCTAGCATTTAAACTTCTTAAACTAAGAACTTGGGGTACATTTAGATCGCATTACTTTTCGTGGCTGACTAGTTATCTACACACTTTTTTTCTAAAGGGTGGTTAAATTTCAAGAGCCGATGTTGAATGTGAACCACACCTAAACGTCAAGTTTTTTTTTGCCGTCCACCTCAACTCGTCGTGGTGTTCGCTATCGTGAGATGATAGCGAACATTTTATGGCCCGAATTGGAAGATATGGATGTGGACGATATGTGGTTTTAACAGGATGGTGCCACTTGCCACACAGGTAACGAAACAATGGCTCTTTTGCGGGAGAAATTCAATGGCTGTGTTATCAAACGTCGTGGCGATGTTAATTGACCGCCACGATCATGCGATTTGACACCTTTGGACTTCTTTCTTTGGGGTTATTTGAAAGAAAAGGTGTACGTCGATAAGCCAGCAAAAATTCAAGTGCTAAACAATGAGATAATTCGGCACATTAACGGCATAGAACCTCAATTATGCCTCAGCGTCATCGAAAATTTGGACCATCGCATCGCCGCCGAAGACGCGGCGTCCATCTGGCCGATATTTTGTTCCATACATAATTGAACCATACCAATATTATCATAATAAAAAGAAGTGACAATAATTTCCTAAATAATTTGTGTTTTATTCAAAATCAACATCGGCGCTTAAAACTTACCACCCTTAAGAACATGGTTGATTTTTTACATTTATGTTTTTGGAGTGATTCCTGCAGAGTATGCCTGCAAATGTAATAGTGAAGTCAAATACAAACATGTACAATATACATATGTATATAATAATAAGTGTATTACCTCTCTTTACATTGTACAGACAATAAAGTCAGTTCAGCGTTACCGGATTTAGCAGTTTCCTGCGATTTTAGCAGGATTTGATCACAAATTTCACATGCAGCAGATTTTTTAGCATTTTTGTAAATATCAGCAGTTTTTAGCAGTTTTTAAAAATATTCATAAAACATTTTGAAAAAAGCACTTTAGTCAACATTTAGCACCATTTCATACATTAGCTACCTCTATAAAAAATTGATAAAACAATTTCAAGACATGAATGAAGCTTTTTAAAATGCAGCAATGTGTTGTGGAATAACAGAAATCACCTCAAATTACATTCGGGGTATCCGTTTTCGAAAAAGAATAATTTAAATGCGATAACGCATTGATATGATATGACATGATAGATTAGGGTTTTAAAAGGTAAATTTGCTAAGAACTAACCGTAATAGATTTATTATAATGAAAATGTTGCATTAATTTTGCAAGTACCTACTGCAGGCGTTTCTGTAAGTGGAAGCTGTTACAACTTTATTCCAACAAATAAAATGTTGCCTTTAATAAATTCGAATGTTCTTTATAAAGATTCAGAATAATTGCATTTTTATTAATTTTGTAGGTAGGTAATACATTTAAATGCAGAAAATATAATCTTTTACATGATGACTATAAATATCGTTATCGTTATAACAATAACGTTAATAACAAAAAATTTAGTCGAACTTCCATAAGTCCAACTGTCAAAATGACAGAAAATTAACTCGAGTTATAGAAACTTCGAGTAATGAAGGCCAAAAGTTGAAAACGAAACGTTTAATTTGGAAGTTTGACGTACACAAATACGAATTTTTTGTAAATGTAAAATAATTTACTAGAATGTACATTAAAAAGTAAAAAATTCAACTATTATTCGTGGAAAAATCGGTCGCAGTTTATTCAGCATTTTTTAGAATTTTGTTTAGCAGTTTTTGCAGTTTTCCGCCCCCGCTTTAGCATTTTTGGAAAAAATAATCTGGTAACGCTGAGTCAGTTGGAAACTAGAACTCGACAGACGTGTTTGATTTCTAAACATCCGGATACACTACATGGTGGCAGCGGTGGGATCCACCTATACTCCGCTGTTTGAGAAGTTTTTTTTTCGCATTCGGGCCGATCTACCATTCGCGTTTGAATTAAAGTGACATTGGCGTCAATAAACTGAGATCGTGAATCGTTTGCCCTATAATGACCGACACTAACAGCAGTAGCTTTATGGTACGGGCACCAGAACCCTTCACGTTCAGTAATCCCTCGGAATGGCCTAAATGGAAACGTCGGTTTGATAGGTTTTACATAGCGTCTAAATTAAATAAAAGCACCGAGGAGGAACAGGTAAACACCCTTATCTATCTGATGGGAGATCAGGCTGACAATATATTCCTATCATTCACCCTGACAAATGAAGAGAAAAAGAAATATGACAAGGTAATGGAAGCTTTTTCAAATCATTTTATTGTTAAAACGAATGTTATTTATGAGCGCGCCAAATTCAATTTACGTCATCAACTGGAAGGGGAATTGATAGAAGATTTCATAACTGATCTCTATTTACTTTCTGAGAACTGCAATTACGGAACTCTAAGAGAGGAGATGATTCGGGATAGAATAGTTGTTGGTGTTAGAGATAGAAAACTTTCTGAGAAATTACAGCTTGAGAGCGGACTGACATTAGACAAAGCGATCACCGAAGTAAGACAGCACTACGCGGTTAGAAAACAACAACAAGAACTATCCTCGACATCAATATACAAAATATCCACAAACACGCAACGGAAGACGAGAGACATTTCAGGAGAGGACAGTTATCATAAACGAGATAACGACAGTCAAAACTATAAGAGCAAGTGTATGTGATGCGGCTCCAATAACAAACACAAACCAGCCAACTGTCCTGCGAAAGGGAAAAGGTGTAACAAGTGTGGCAAGCTAAATCACTTTGCAAGCGTTTGTTTATCAGCAGTGAGTAGAAATAAGAGCAATGTAAATCAATTAGCATATGACTGTGATGAAACGTCATCATCTTTCTCTGAAGAAAATTTTTTGGGAATGCTGACAGTAAATAGTGTTCATATTCCGGCATACTGGACAGTTAATGTGCGTGTGAATAAGAGGGACGTCAAATTTATGATCGATACCGGTTCTCCAGTAGATGTCATTTCCAATGAGATTTACAGAGACATATTTCAAGACATTAAGTTGAAGCCGGCTGATAGAGTCATATGCGGCCCTGATGGTTCTAAGCTCAGTATGTTAGGGATGTTTTCGGTACAAATAGAACATAAGTCAAAGAAAATTTTCACAACGATCTATGTCATAAACAAGTTGAAAATGCCTTTGCTTAGTCTTTCTTCCAGTGAAAAATTGGAGCTCATCACTAAAAGTGCTTTGAGTAATATAAACTCGGATACCATTAAATGCTCAACAGTACAAATAGATAAAGAATTTCCAAAATGATTCCAAGGACTCGGTTGTGTGAAAAACTTTGAGTGCGAAATTAGAATTAAAGCAAACGCTGAACCTTTCAAAATTTTTTCCGCTCGCCGCGTACCAATACCACAAATAAATATATTAAAAGCGAAGCTTGATGAAATGGTGAAACTCAATGTCATAAAAAAAGTGGATGAGCCAACGCAATGGTGTTCTCCACTAGTTATTGTGACCAAGGCAAATGGAGATATTCGACCGTGCGTAGATTTGACAAAACTAAACCTCTCTGTAGAGAGAGAAATTCATCCAATGCCGGTTGCTGACTATACGCTGGCACAACTGTCAGGAGCTAAGTTCTTCTCGAAGTTAGATGCTAATTCTGGATTCTGGCAGGTAAAATTAGCTAAAAGCTCACAACCATTAACTACATTCCTAACACCATTCGGAAGGTACTGTTTTTTACGTTTACCATTTGGTATATCTTCTGCACCAGAAATATATCAAAAATGCATGCAAAATATCTTACAAGATATTTCAGGAGTAGTGTGTCAGGCAGATGATATATTAGTATTTAGTTCTACAGTAGAAATGCATGATCGTATTCTGAGACAAGTATTAGCAAAATTGCATGAGCATGGTATTACTTTAAATAAAGATAAATGCGAAATAGGTATCCAATCAATTAAGTTCTTGGGTCATCGCATTGATGCAAATGGAATCCAACCTTGCAACTCAAAAGTAAAGGCCATCGAGTGCTATCCACAGCCTACTAATACGACCGAACTGAAGCGTTTCTTGGGGATGGTCAACTTCCTGGGTAAATTTATCCCCTATCTGGCAGAACGTTGCAAGCCATTGAACGAGTTATTACGAGACAACGTCGAGTATCACTGGGATACACAACAAAAGGTTGCATTTGAAGAATTAAAGGCGATGTTAGCTGAGGCACCCATATTAAAATTGTACAACCCTAAACACAAAACAATTCTTTCTTCGGATGCCTCATCCTATGGGCTAGGATCGGTACTTTTGCAAGTGGATGATGAGGGGAATCTGCGGCCGGTTGCCTACGCTTCGAGAACGCTCACTGAGTCTGAGAAAGGGTACGCCCAAATAGAAAAGGAGGCTTTAGCACTTACATGGGCTGCATTCGAGAAATTTCCAGACCTACTTACAGGTATTCATTTTTATATAGAAACGGATCACAAGCCGTTGGTACCCATTTTTTCAAGTAAAAACGTAAATGATTTAACTCCCCGCTTGCAAAGATTTAGGATGATAATGATGAAATTTACGTATGAAATTTACTATACTGCCGGTAAATTTTTAGTAGCCGCAGATGCGCTTTCGCGTCAACCATTGCCCAGCAATGAGCAAAGAGATGTCGGCAACATGGATAAGGAGCTGGAAATCTTCTTAAACCAAACGGTTTCTAGTCTACCAGTAACACAGACCAAACTCCAAAAAATCATCGAGGCTCAAAAGTCAGATAAAAATCTACAACTTGTCTCATGGTACTGTTTAAAGGGATGGCCAGACCAATATAAACTTCAACCAGAGCTGCGTCTATACTACAACGATAGATATAATTTGTCCACCAATAATAACTTACTTATGTATTGTGACCGCATTGTTATTCCTGAGAAATTACGACCCGACATACTAGAGAAAATCCATGCAGGGCACTTAGGTATAGTTAAATGCAAAGCACGAGCAAGACAATCCGTTTGGTGGCCTGGATACTCACAACATATAGAGGAGTATATAAAGAAATGTTCTATTTGTATTCAACAGGTCATCCCACGACATGAGAGGTTCATCGGAAGTGAATTGCCAGAACGCCCTTGGCAGATTGTAGGAGTCGACCTTTTTTACTACGGTTCGAAATGCTACTTATTGGTCAGCGACTATTTTTCTAGATACCCGGAGTTAGCTTTGTTAGAAAATCAAACATCTAATGCTATTATTAATAATATGAAATCCATATTTTGCAGACATGGTGTTCCAGATGTTGTACGGTCTGACAACGGGCCACAATTCCAAAAGTTGAATCTTTCTGCTTTTGCAAAATTTGCGCAAGAATGGGGGTTCCAGCATGAAACCTCTTCGCCGAGGTACGCGCAGTCGAATGGATTCATCGAGTCTTCCGTGAAGGTGGTAAAGTAAAGTCACTATTAAAGAAGAACATAGATCCGTACCTGGCTTTGATGGAGTATCGAGCAACACCCCTTTCTAACGGATTTTCTCCTGCCGAGATGCTAATGGGAAGACAAATTAGAACAACTCTGCCAATCAATGAGAACAAATTGCGTACAAACTATAATTTGGAACCGGTTAGGGAAAGGGAACACATCCTAAGGAAACAACAGACTGATAATTATAACAAACGAAAGGGCGTCGTCTCCAGAGAAGGATTTCAAGTCGGCGAGATAGTCTGGATTCGCGACATTGGGGAATGGGGAAGAATACAGCAATTAGCGGGGACTCCTAGGTCGTACATTATCAGCACAGATAGGGGCATATTTCGACGAAATTCACACCATTTGATTCATGCTAAAAGTAAAGAAATTCCTTACGTTCCAGGTGAAGTAAAACTGTCGGCGGGGGACCAAACACAGCCAAACACACCAACAGTAGTACCGGAGAATGCAGAGTCCAGTTTAGACGCTAGTAAACAAACAGAGATACCAGTGACTGTCCCTCAAACACTTCCTGAAGCGTATGTCACAACAACCAAATCCGGACGAATCGTTAAAAAACCAGACAGATACACATCATCCTGAATTGTATAGAATAATTGTACATGACGTTAACAAAATCTTGAATTTTTGTATTTAAAATTTATTTAATTTTGAATGGTTTGAATTTGTTTCTCATATTAATTTAGTTAAACATTTTTTTTATATTATTAATTAAATTTTTGGGGAATTTGTTTAATGTAAGAGTTCTTTGTGGCATTACATAATAAAAATGCAAGTTGTTTACTTAAAGAGGGGGATGCAGAGTATGCCTGCAAATGTAATAGTGAAGTCAAATACAAACATGTACAATATACATATGTATATAATAATAAGTGTATTACCTCTCTTTACATTGTACAGACAATAAAGTCAGTTGGAAACTAGAACTCGACAGACGTGTTTGATTTCTAAACATCCGGATACACTACAATTCCTATAACGTGAAGTGTGATGGTTTATTCCCAAAACCACGAGAGATCGCTTTTCACAGCGGATTGTATTTTTGAATTCACAAAACTGATTCACTCCATTCCTACCAATAAATCGATAGCTATTTAGGTGACGGATTTTTGACATTTTTTCTTCCTCGCCAACCCGTTTGAATAGCAAAACTAAAATTCACATTTCAGTCAAACATGTTACATATAAAAGGATATTATCAGCCTTATTTTAGTGATATGTATTTATTTCCGACTTATTTTAAAAATGTCATATACATACTTAACTTACATTCATATAAAACAAAGCTCTTGAAAATTATTGACCTCGTCCCATTTTCAACCAATAATTAGAAAATCGGATAAATCTCAATGCCTTTATAACATCGTTCTTCATTAAATATTGACTTTTAACCGCAAGGAATATTCGATTTAATCTCTAATAATAAGCTCATTAAAATGACTACCTACTTATTATATTCTTTGGAAAGTTCCATTTCCAGTTTCATCACAAATATAAATTTCAACGCAAATGGAACCGACAAAGTTACTTAAGTCTTCTTTTTTTCACGCTTATACGGATGCTCAATGTGACGTCACCCGAAAAAATAACTTTGGAGTCCTTTGCTGAGAACAAACAGTATTATATTCAATTCAACTATCCGCATACAAGTCCATAGACATAGCAGCAGCTATCTTTTGCATTTTGTCGAAAATTTGTCGTTTTGTTTGATTTGTAGAGAGATACGAGTACGGGTAGGTATACTATTTCAAACGATAGAGAATCAATTGAAAAAGTTAAATTTGTTGTCAGTGAGAAGTTAGAACTTTAGCGAACAGAACTATTCAGTGGCATAAAAGTTAGAAAAGGAACTTTTTAAGAGCGAGTGGAAAATAGTGTAGTGGAAATAAAATAAAGCAAATTAGGGGATAAAATACTTGGAACTCTATGTGACACTTAGAGGCATAAAGAGCACAGTTGGTATCCTAAAGCTAAAGGGTTTAAAGTGGTTTAATGCACTATGGTTTGATTTAGAATATAAGAATTTAAAATTATATAGAAATTTAAACTATATAGGTACAAAAACGTGTAATAATGTTGGTATGTTTAATTGAGAGCGAGGTAACAGATTGGTATGCGCTGACATGTAACTTCTTCAAAATCATACTTGAAAGAAATCACCCCTATCGTGGAATCTGCCGGGGGAATCATTCACGGAAAAAAATATTTCGGTATCGTCAAATCCGCAAGGTGAACAGTTCCCCGGTTTCACATCACTGCATCGTTGAAAACGTTCAAATCGAATTTTTCCCTAACAAAATGACATTTCTTATCTGCATCATTGCGGATTTCATAGGTTTACTTGCTTGCTGCACGTTCTGAGAATTTTTGTTAAAAAAATTTACATACAAGATACAAAACAGCTGCTTCATTGAGCCGAACATTTGTAATAAATCTATTGCACAGATTGAACTTTATTAAAATTAAAAAATAAACATTCTAAAACACATTTCGTCTGGAAGTTCCGTGAAACCACTCATTGCTCAGTTTAACCTGTCTATTCTTCTCTAAAAACTCATTTCGTTATTCCTCTTATTATTCCAAGAAGAGAGCTACCGTATACATTATTACATAATAAACCCTATTTTTTATTTAAATCACTTTTGAAACAAACTTTTCATATACCTCCGACGAATGCAGCTACACAGATTTGTATTAACAAATGAAATACAGCCGTTTCCGTTTGACAGTGTAACTATCTTTCCCAAAAACGTGTCGATAAGGAAACTTTTCCGGCGGATTCAACGATAGCAGTAGAAGGTGAAAGGGAATCGAATAGACGGATTCCACGATAGGGGTGAATATCATTTAAAAGTCCACCGAATTACATATGACATAATGCCGATGATATTGACGTAATGTAATTGGTAGAACACAGCGAGCTCTGGTGCGTTTGCTATAATAGTACTAGTACATTATTGAGAAGTTAAAATAAGATTATCTATTAAGGAAAAATGAAGGCAAAAGTATCTATATATAAGACCTTATTCCAGTCCTGTTTTATGCCGCTGAAGCTTGAACTTTGTATCTAAAGCGGATAAAGATATCCTTGATCACTTCAGGAGAAAGATTTTTCCTAAGCTTTTCGGTATTTAGAGTGCCCAACTGAAGCTGAAGTCAGCTAGACAAAGACTGATTTTGTTTTAGCTCGATCGAGAGGCGTATACAATTATACATATAGGCTCACGCTCAAGCTCAGGTCGGTGGTGGAGAGGGAGACTACTACATAGTAATCTCTTACAATTACTCACTTTAGAATCATTTCGCTGTGGAGCAAAGTAGTATAGTAGGTACCTACGGCAAAACGAAAAGGAAAATTAAAGTTTTTGTTCGTGATTTTGTAAGTGATTTTTCGGTTTTTTTCAACAGTAGCCAACTAGGCTTAAGTTTAATTTCCGACTTTGCTTTCTGCTATTTTTGTTATCAGACAAATTAACCGATTCGGAGCACTTTTTGAAAAAGATTTGCAAAATGCAAATACAATTCCGAGCGGCGCGAGTTTAAAAAAAAATATGTAGGTACTTTCTTTCGAACATTATTATTTTGTATTGTATTTATTTTGTACATCCACAATCCACACCAATGTGAAAGATACCTATTGTTTTCGTACAAAATTTTGAACTCAAGATTTTGATAATTCTGATATTACTATGATAGTGGAATTTAAAATATTCTGTCTCGCAATTCTGTCCGTCCGTATGTCTGTCTGTCTCTTAAATCCTTAAATCCATAGTACATAATACCTTTTGCTTAGTTTTGAGCTAAACAGTTGCAAAACAATGTTTTTTGAACCATGAATGAATCCTTCGATTTCCACCCCAATCGCTAAAAATTGTACTTTAAAAACTACTCATATCTCGAAAACACAATTATGGATTTGGATGAAAATGTAACTGCTATGTAATGTTTATATCCTAAAGAATACTTCGTACTCAGTTTTCAGTTAAACAGTTCAGTAACAGTGCTTTTCGAATCCAAATTTTTAACATTTGTCAGCATAATTTTACAAAAAACCGCTCTAACGATTTTGGTCAAAATACATACTTAAGACAACATAAGCCTTCTAAACATGATCACGTACTTAGTTCTTCTCAGAAAACTCAAATATAGCCGTTTTATGAATATTTCTCAAAAATGACTACCCAAACCCCGACCATTGAGACCACTTTTTTTTAAATAATAATCAAAAATGAGAATTCGAAATTCATCATGTACTTGCTTGCCTTTAAATGTCAGTTGTTCGGTGTGAAATTTGAAAGTAAGTACCTAATAAAGTGTTGTAGTTAATACGTATGTTTATGTAGTATGTATTAGATACTTTTTATTTAATTAACAAGGGTTCAGTTACTAACACATTTTTTCGAGTCATTTAAATGGCGCTCTGGTGTAAAAATCGAGTCACAAAGCAGTCATTTAAATGTCGTTCTGTGTAATCGCCATTTTTGGGATAACATTTTCGGCGTCATTTAAATGACTAGAAAATTGTCGGACCAAATGACATGTATTCGGTGCCATTTAGATAGCCATGTGATCGCTCTTCAATGACGCCTAGGACAAACGACCAAAACTTTTTGGCTGTTGCATCATTTAAATGACATACATCCCAACGGAAATTTCTATTTGACTCGCAGTGTCCGTCATTTGATTTTGGGACACAAATGATGATGATAGTCATTTCGTGTGATTTTTCCAATGACGAATCGTAGCTTAAATGTCGCTCTACTGCGACATTTTTTCCTGACGTCACAGCGCCATTTAAATGACTCAAAAAAATGGTCGTGTAATCGTAGCTTTAGTTTTTTAAACATCGGCGTTCACTTACTCTTAAGGCTCACTGTTATTTGATCTATTTAACCTATATCTATTTCAAACCAAATTTAATGCAACGAATGCCGCCCAGCATTAGCTAGTAAATACATACTTATGAAAAAAATCTCAATTCGAAGTTTCAAACGTAAAGCAATTATTATTTATGATATTTTTAATAGTGCTCTAGGTATTAACATTTTAGTGTACCTGTACATATTTCGGACAGATACATTTTTATGGATCTTACTGTATGAGTCAACAATAAAAATGGTCAGCATATTTCTGGGCGCTCATTATGGGAAAATAAAAAAAGTAAATTGCATCGGCCGGGAATCGAACCCGGGCCGCCCGCGTGGCAGGCGAGCATTCTACCACTGAACCACCGATGCGTGTAAAAATAGTTAGCCCAATCATGAATTCGATCATAATCGAAAAACGAACCTCGAAAATGCTGAGTGGAGAAGCGAGGAGTAACAACGATTCTCGCTTGTTTGGGATAGACCCTGACAATTTCTGTTGGGAAATTATGTCGAATTTCAGTCTCTGAATTATTGTTTGAGAGAATTACATTAACAACAACTCGTAGACACAGTCACTTTGGTAGGAATGACAGCTATTTCGAACTACACCACTAATTCATCATCAGACTCCTTTTTAAGTGATTGTTTGAATAGTTTTGAATTCTGACAGTCAATTCTCCGTATATATCCACTTGGGAAGACACTTCTGTTTTCCCCTGTCAGGATGTGAACAATGCGTCATGAAATTATTCGTAGTGGAAAATCTGCTACGAATTTCGAACTTAGTGAAATTAACCTATTTTTCTACGACAAGGGACAAGGGATTTGTGTCGGGAACGTTGGGAAAAACGATGTTTGCACAGCAATAGATCGAGTTTTGCATATAAAAAGTAAGTAGGTACATATCAACCAATTCTTTTAGTTCTTATTAATGTTTGTTGCTTTAATTGCCCACCATAATAATTATTGAAACCGAAAGCACACCCGGGTCATTTACTTATTTCTTTGAAGCCTATTCTATTATTATTTTTAAAATATAAATCGAAATCACTTCATACGTTGGCTCACCTAAGTCAAAGGGATTACAAGCGCCTTGAACTATGTATATTTCTCTGAATTTTCAGATTTTGCTTTCGGCTGGAGGTCTTTGTTCGACCAGCAATTATTAAGAAACCAATTCAACCCATTTTTAAACAATTTATATAATTTGTTGTTTAACATACATAATTTTTAAAATAATTTTCAGTAATGAAAATTTCATAAATAAAATTTATTTAAATTTATTTCATAATAAAAATTTATTTAGTAAACATTTTGAGAAAAAAGCATTTTAAGTAAAAAAATGTAGATAATAAAAATTTTTCAAAATTTTTAGTTTTTACATAGGTAAACTTTTTTGTAGCTGCACAGAAGTATAATACCCAAAGTGCTTATAGGACTTGTATTCGCTACTAAATTGTTTTTATACCCGGTACCACACTGTGGCGAGGGTATATTCACTTTGGCATTCCATTTGTAACGCACGTAAGGAGGGGTTGTAGGTATGACAAACTATATATATTATTGATCAGCATCACTTTCTTAGTCGATCTAGCGATGTCCGTCTGTCTGTCCGTCTGTCCGTCTGTCCGTCTGTCCGTCCGCACGATTACGGCCGTAATTTAAGAGCTATCGACTTGAAATTTGGTACGTAAGCTTTTATCAACCAAACTGAGGCTAAGTTCGAAGATGAGCAAGATCGGATGAAAACTACTACTACCTCCCATACAAAAATATCGGATTTATATAGCTTTTTGATGTTAAAAATTAAATTTAAATAGCTACAATAAAGATAGCAAGTTTAAACTTTGCACATATTGTTTTAATAATATTTAAAATTTTTTGACAAAAAATGAGCTTGGTCGAATAAAAACTACCCATACCTCCTATACAAATATATATATTTTTAGTACTAAAATATTATTTTTTATTTTTACAATAATACAGTACCGGGTATTTGAGCTTCGGCATAGTCGAAGATAATTGTCTTACTGGTTTTAGTACTAAAATATTATTTTTTTATTTTTACAATAATACAGTACCGGGTATTTGAGCTTCGGCATAGTCGAAGATAATTGTCTTACTGGCTTTTTTTATTTTTTTTTCCAAAATGTACAACAAAACAATTTTTGTATCTACCTATAATAGTTTAGAAGTTATAGCGAATTCGACGATACCAAAATATTCTTTTCCGTGAATAATTCCCCCCGGCGGCGGATTCCACGATAAGGGTGATTATTGTTTATGTGTGAACCCTTAAAATATGTATATGTGTAATATTTTGAGGACGTCTAAAATCCACCGACAATATAAAATTTATTTGTTCGATTGTTTAATGCGGCAGGGTTTCTTTCAATGAGAAAAACTTTTTCCAATATTCAAATACTTTATAAAACAATCTTTTTGTTTGTAAAATATGAAATATATTTTGTCGCCAATAATTCGGGCCCAAAGCAAAATTTTCAAAAATCCCAGAAAATTATTTTATTTATCTTTATCATATCTGACTAGAGAAATATCTCTATTTTAAGATTTGAGTTTAGTGAATTTCTTTTTCCAACAATTTCATATGTGTAAGAAAATCAGCCGCGAGAATACAGTGATAGTCTTAGTGAACTTAGTTTAGTGATATTCAGGGAAACTGATGAAACAAGAATTATAAAGACATGTATGTATATTGTATATACAATGTTTTTTACAATCTAAAAATTATCTTTAATGATTTTGCAGTGAATGTAGTTTGCTAAAAAGTTATATCCACCTCATTGTCAGATCTTACAATCACCCCTATTGTCGTTGTCGTTTACGGCTCTAAAAAAAAAAACGACACGACTGTTTGGTATTGGCGACTAAAAATAAACGACTTTTGTCGTGACGAAGATCGACAAATGGGAGGTAATAGAACTACTTGACCGATATGGACGATTTTTAATACAAACTTGAAGGCCATAAATATAAGACCTCTCATAAAATTTCAGTTGCCTAAGTTGATTCGTTCGGACGCTATCGTGATTTCAACAGACAGAGAGAGACGTGGGTCAATAGTGGTTTTGTATGGGAGGTACCAGAACTGCTTGACCGACATAGCCTCACAAAATTTCATTCGCCTAGGTCAATTCCTTTGGACGCTATCGTGCTTTCAACAGACGGACAGACAGACGGACATGGCTAAATCGATTCATAATGTGATCCTGATTCAGAATATATATATGTACTTTATAGGGTCTCCGGTGAATCCTTCTTGGCGTTACAAACGTAATGGCAAAGTGAATATACCTTCCTGTGGAGGGTATACAAAATGTGGATTGTATTTTTCGACGACGATTCGTCGCATAGTTGCAAAAAGGCTTACTATTGTACTGAATTCAGTACAATTTGACTTTCCCGAGTACGCAAGTACCACTTCTCAATTTTCAGTACTATTTTTAATTTTTGAAAGTTTATTTTTATATCTTTCAAATCAGACATATATAAGGATTAAACAAAAATAAGCTGAACGCACTCCTTTGTTTTAAAATTCTGAGTTTTGTGCTGAAATAGGCCTTGTGCAAAATGAATGCAACGAGTTCATATTTTCAAATCCTACACCGCATTGTCCAGGGTGCTTTTTGTATTTCTTCTTATTCTTCCGCAAACGCTTAAAGAATGTGTTCTTATCAAAAAAAAAAAGACTAAAAATCGAATGCAGGCGCAATGTCTGCACTATTAGAACCCAAACATCATATTAAAAATTAAGGCTGCCACAGCTCTATGAATAAAACAGATCTTTACAAAATAAACTTGGAAATGAAGAACTTGTATAGTAGATTGTTATCTGAATGTAGTACAGTCGTGTTCAAATCACTTGGACAATGGTAGATTTTCTGTACAAAGTCTAGGTACAGTTTACTCAATCGACCGTTGGACAAGTGATTTTGAACACGACTATACAAAGATTAGTCTTAATCTGTTTATATGTATGTACATGGACTAAAGTTCCTATCCGGCGTCTATAATAGATACTTATATTACCTTGAGCTTGGTACGCTGCTCGTGCTAAATTTTAGGTCACATACAAAATTGTCCATTTAGCAGAGCGGTGTGCTGTTTCAGCTAAAAAATTAAATTTTTATTTCAGACTGTACTGCATGTATATGTCACAATTTACCGCGCCCATTAATGGTTCGGCACATTATTTCCAGCTAAATTTTTACAGATAAAGTTTTTTTTTCTATTCTTTTGTGTTGCGGAAAAGTAAATAAGTGTAAGGTTTTTCAATGAATACCTTCCTCCTACCTATCTACCTTCTTTCAAAGTGATAAATTTGATATCAAGGAATAGCAAAAAAGAAAGTGCAATGAAAATATAACACATTTTCGCGTCGATGAGTTTTTGAAGGAAGTTATTTTCAACGAACAGCTGTTTTCTGTGACACACACATTGACAACATTTAGCTAAGATTTTATTTAATGTTTGGAGGGAAAAATTGGAGAGCAGCTAAAAATTAGATTCGCTCGAACTGCGTACTAAGCTTTAGATTCAATTAAATGCGCCTTTATAACACCCTCCACTGGAAGGTATAAGTATTTACTTACATTTCTAACACCAAGAAGAAGTCACCCTATATAATACCCTATAAGCCATAAATATTCTGAATCAGGATGCAATTCTTTAACGATTTAGCCATGTGCGTCTATCCGCCCGTACGTCGGTCTATCTGTCTTTTAAAAACACAACAGAGTCCAACCAAAGGAATCGACCTAGGCGAATGAAATTTTGTAAAAGGACTTCTTTGTTCCGGTATCTCCCTGCACGCCCAACATTATTATAATAATTCCTTAACATTTTGCAAGACTTGAATGCTGGGGAGGTTATAAAAACCGGCCGATGATAACACTGATAGGTACCTACTACTCGTTCTTTTTTTTTTAATAAAATATTCATTTTTTATGTTTTCCTTTGGTTTTATAAATTTAAGAAATTTGAGTACTATTCGGTACAATTTTGTATCAGTTTTCAGTACAATTATTATTGAGAAAAGTTGATTTTCATCACTGATTCGTCGGTATTGCGTGAGTCGTTTTGTGATGACGTTTGTCTGTCGTCGACTGTGTGATAATGTGTTACAAAAAAGTGTATGATCTTAATTTTTAATTAATTAAAAGACAATTATAGTTATTTTGCAGAATGGAGATAATAAATAAAAGACAATTTTTACATTTAATGAACGAAAAATATTCCTTTGGCAACATCATAGCATAGACCACAGTTGCAAAAAGGCTTACTATTGTACTGAATTCAGTACAATTTGACTTTCCCGAGTACGCAAGTACCACTTCTCAATTTTCAGTACTATTTTTAATTTTTGAAAGTTTATTTTTATATCTGTTGAAATTAACAACATTTAATTTATATAAAGTTATATGTTTAAAGCTTAATTATATATTTGTCTGAACTTTAATCTATAATCTACTACTTTGTCAGTATAACATTTTGTACTTAACATTTTATGAATTGATTGTCAATATGACACTTGCTAACTTTATACTTTCTTATTAAACCTGAAGTCAAACCAAAAGGACACGTTTTTTCGTTTTAATTCAATCTCTCTTTTTTATTAGCATCCTCAGTAATTTTAACAATATCTTTCAAATCAGACATTATTAAGGATTAAACAAAAATAAGCTGAACGCACTCCTTTGTTTTAAAATTCTGAATGCATTCATTGCTCACCGTACTTCGTTAAAAATAATTTTTTGAAATTTGCTGCATTTCTCGAGGATGTGGAAAAACGATTTGATTTCGGAGACATTATTTTGAACTCATTGCAAAATTTTTCACAAAGTTCCATTTGGACGATCAAGAGTAAATTTAATCTTAAGGTTTTTTTAATCATGAATATCTGACTACGATAGAAATAGGTACATACTTCTATTTCTGAGTTTTGGGCTGAAATAGGCCTTATGCAAATGAATGCAACGAGTTCATATTTTCAGATCCTACACCGCATTGTTCAGGGTGCTTTTTCTATTTTTTCTTATTCTTCCGCAAACATTTAAATAATGTTTTCTTATGAAAATAGCTATTATAAAAAAAAAAGGTAAAGAATCGAATGCAGGCGTAATGTCTGCACTATTAGAACCTAAACATCTTATTACAAATTAAAGCTACCACATACAGCTCTTTGAATAAAACAGATCTTTACAAAATAATCTTGAAAATGAAGAATTTGTATAGTAGATTGTTATCTGAATGTGGTACGGTCGTGTTCAAATCACTTGGACAATGGTAGATCTTATGTACAAAGTCTACAGTTTACTCAATCGACGGTTGGACAAGTGATTTTGAACACGACTATACAAAGATTAGTCTTAATCTGTTTATATGTATGTACATGGACTAAAGTTCCTATCCGGCGTCTATAAGACTTATATTACCTTGAGGTTGGTACGCTGCTCGTGCTAAATTTTAGCTCACATTATAAAATTTTCTCCAAAATTTAGCTGAGCTGGTTCGGCATATTTTTTTTAGCTAAATTTTTACAGATAATGTTTTTTTTTCTTCTGTTCTTTTGTGTTGCGGAAAAGTAAATAAGGAAAAGATTTTTCACTGAATACCTTCCTCCTACGTACCTACTTTCTTTCAAAGTGATAAATTTAATATCAAGGAATAGCAAAAAAGAAAGTGCAACGAAAATATAACACATTTTCGCGTCGGTGCATTTTTGAAGGAAGTTATTTTCAAAGGACAGCTGTTTTCTGTGACACTTATATTCACAGCGCACTCTATTCCAAAATTTAGCTAGGATTTTATTTAATGTTTGGACAGAAAAATTAGAGAGCAGCTAAAATTTAGATTCGCTCGAACTGCGTACTAAGCTTTAGATTCAATTAAATGCGCCTTTATAACACCCTCCAATGGAAGGTTATAAGTACTTACTTTTATAACACCAAGAAGAAGTCACCCTACACCCTATAAGCCATAAATATTCTGAATCAGGATGCAATCCTGAAATGATTTAGCCATGTACGTCTATCCGCCCGTCGGTCTATCTGTTTTTTAAAAACACAACAGAGTCCAACCAAAGGAATCGTCCTAGGCGAATGAAATTTTGTAAAAGGACTTCTTTGTTACGGTACCTCCCTGCACGCCCAACATCATTATAATAATTCCTTAACATTTTGCAAGACTTGAATGCTGGGGAGGTTATAAAAACTGGCCGATGATAACACTGATAGGTACCTACTCGTTCTTTTTTTTTATAAAATATTCATTTTTATACCCTCCACAGGAAGGTATATTCACTTTGCCATTACGTTTGTAACGCCAAGAAGGATTCACCGGAGACCCTATAAAGTATATATATTCTGAATCAGGATCACATTCTGAATCGATTTAGCCATGTCCGTCTGTCTGTCTGTCTGTCTGTTGAAAGCACGATAGCGTCCAAACGAATTGACCTGGGCGACTGAAATTGAATGACAGGTCTTATTTTTACGGTTGTTAGGTTGGTATTAAAAATGATCCATGTCGGTCAAGTAGTTCTGCTACCTCCCATACAAAGCCAATATTCGACTCATGTATCTCTCTGTCTGTTGAAAACACCTTAGCGTCCAAACGAATCGACTTAGGTGAATGAAATTTTGTGAGAGGACTTTTTTTAACCGTCGTCAGGTTGGTATTGAAAATTGTCTATGTCGGTAAAGTAGTTCTGCTACCTACCATACAAAACTAATATTAGACACATACTAACTCGCATGGCAAACATTTTGCATGACTTTTATGCAGTGGAGGGTATCAAAGCATCGGCCAGGCCGATGATAACACTTTTACTTGTTTATGTTTTCCTTTGGTTTTATAAATTTAGGAAATTTGAGTACTATTCAGTACAATTTGGTTTCAGTTTTCAGTACAATTGAGAAAAGTCGATTTTCATCACTGCCATAGACATAGCCTTATCTCTGAATCGTCTTGGACGCGCACAAGTAATGAGTTATTACACGACGACCATAGGCCATAAAATATGATGAAAATATTATGATGAAAAACCCAGAAAGCGGAAGGGTATCGTATTTTGTATCCCTGCGGGAAAAAAGAGCTGGAACTATATCAATAGTTTGCATTAAGTTTTAACAACAACTGCGTGATCAAGTGTTAAAGAAAAGTACATAATGTGTATTTAATATTTAAATAACGAAACAATAGTTACTTTATTCCTTAAAATTAAAATCACAAATAAAAGAAAGAAATAGTGAAAGAAATGGAGAAAAATATTCCATTGGCAAAATCGTCCACAAAGGGCCTAGCAAAAAGTGATGTTAATCGGCAATGGGGCGACATAGCCACATTTCAAATCTGAAAATAATTATTGTTATTAAAACAATGATTGAAATTTAAATTATTTCTACCACTCACTTAACGTCGCTTCGGGCAAATCAAAGCGATTGGATTTGGTTCGAATTTCCGTTCATAACTTTAAAATAAATAAATAGGTAGACAAGCGGTAGACACCCTAGCCTAGCTTCTCGCAAGCATTCGTTTGTGTTAGTTTCTATTTTTGAGACGAATCGAAGGGACCTACAATTTTCATAACTTTACCAGCTCTTTTTTCTGGTTTTCTTCTTCGTCACTGCTTTCAAAAAACATCTCAACACTCTTCATTTTTGATTTGTTTTATTAAATAATTAACCAACTCACAAACAAAACACCAGACCAAATATAAATTCGTCGACTGAAATGTCAAACCGCATGTGTTATAGTTTGTGGAATGTATGTGGAATGTGAGAGTTCAGAGAGTCGAGTCGTTTCAGTTACGCAATACCAAATTCCAAACAACTCGACACGACTGTCATAAAAGCCGATATGTGCGCGCTGTGCTACATTCCGTGCACTAGCACATTTTTATGTATAGCCACTACGCTACATACGAATAACGAAATGTGTGCTATATGTGTAGACTTTCTGGTGACGTCAGAGCCACATTTATATGTGGCGTGCTACATATCGTGTACTAGCACCTTAAGATTGTTTCCCATTTTATTTGAATGTCACCTCCACGTAACATTCAAATTCTATTCATCCTCAGTAGCAATAGTTTAGTATTAGGTACACAAGATGAACCTGAAAACACACTATCGTGATCCATTATCTTCTTTGCTTTTCATTTCAAAATAAAAAAAAAATACTTAAGTTGTTCAAATACTTACTTTATTAAGCAATTAGTACACTCTCATGGAACATTTTAACCTTAATTACATTTTATTTATAAATGCTATAATACGTTCTAATTAGAGTCAACTCATGTCAATGCATTTAAAAAAGTACAGATCATTTCAGTCAAGTGATTTATCATTACTCAGTAAAAGCATTAAGCATTTAGTAAACCTGAGCTGGAGCATACGTTTTAAAGTCTTTCAAAAACCCTTCCTGCTACTCGTAACTCGTAGGTATATCCAATTTTGGGTAAAAATCCTGTTAAATTAGTAGAAACATTCTTCAAGATTATCCAAGGCCACGCCACGCAGTTTGAAATTATCCTGTTTTGAATTTCCGTTTAGAAAATGCAATTTCCAAATCATAATCCAACACTCCAACACTAAGCCCATAATGCTTAACTATACCAAACCCAGATACCGACTTCCGCAGTCCGCACTACAAAGAGGCACAATTTCACCGTTTCTTCCGCTTCTTATACTTCGAACTTTAAATACAATTTTCTACTCGTTGATTGTCCTGCCCTCGAAGTTATAGTTGGTGTTTGCATTTCCATTTCTGCAGCTCAGCACCTCAGCACCTCAGTGTCAGTTCAGTACATTTCCCTGCCTCGCCGAACAGCCGAATCCACTCTAAACTTATTATTAGCTTTAATCTTTGATAAATTCCCATCCGTTTCCTCTTCCTTATTTGCGCGCTCGCTACATGGATTTCATCGTTTTTGCCCATTTTCCCGATAACTAACTTCCTAACCAACTGTGACAACACTGACACTGTCTCGGTCCTCCAGCAGTCAGCCAGCGTTCATCTCTCACTCACAGGTTGAATGTTGTATAAAAATATGATTTCCTCGTTTGCGATCAAGAAGGGCATTGCAAGGAAGAATTACACCTCTTCCTTCGCATTCGCATCCATACACCCACTCTTTGCTCGCTAAGTCACCAAGTTTCCGCAAAGTAATTCAAAACTTTTAATACTCGTACCTTAGAGAAGGTACAAAATTGTCCTCTTTCTGCCGCGCTGATAATGATGAAAATGCGACAGCGAATGGTGGAAGGAAGAGTTCGAAATTTCAGGGAACGGAACTACAGGAATATGACTATATACCTCCACATCAGAAGAAAGCATTAAGGACATCGCATCAACGTCATGGTTACTGGTGGCAACAACAAAGGAAATGAAATGAACAAAGATAACAAAGGATGCAGTTGTCAATCGGATCTCAGAGGAAGCATTAACCCCCGGAGATTGCTCCTTTTTTGGATTTTTTTCTTGTTCACCATAATAATTTCTTCGTGTTTCTGCAGCTAAATGTCAGCATTCAATATAGGTACCTATGTAGTTACAGTATTCGTCTTTAATTATTTTTTTGCACAGTGAAAATAACAGTGGCATGCTTTTAAATGGGCAAAAAGGAAGTAACGACAAATAAGGCGGGTTAAACGAAAGTCAAACTGGGGAGGTAATTTCGGATAGGAACAAAAACTTCTCTCAGCTTGATGATGGTTGCCTGGGAGCTATTTAATTATTTTTTTACCCAGCAAAGAGCATGTAACGGTGCTAGTACACGGTATGTAGCACGCCACATATATACTATGTAGCTCTGATGTCAATAGAGAGTGCGCAAAGAGATCTTGTACACGCCATGTACGTACATGTACCCATTAGGACCATTCGCTGATGTAAAAATGACGTCAGTGGTACATATATATGTGACGTGCTACATACCGTGTACTAGCACCATAATAATTATTAAAGTTACTCTTACGAACGAACCACTCTGGTGTTATGGTCAGATAGAAGTAGAGGACTTTACATGCAATTCAACTGGACATGGAGTCTGCCTCAAAATTATTTGCCTAACACAATTCTGGCCACGGAAGCCTACTATCCAAAAAGCCTTCTCAATTCAGTTATTCGACATAAAATTTAGTTTTTTTGGGTATTAAACTTCTCTAAGTCTATTGAGTTTGAGTATTTTAACTGATTTAGGTATTTCAGTTTTCAATAGCACTGAATTTTATACTCGTATAAGATGAGATAACCCGGATAATTGTGGGGGCTATTATTGATTTAAATTATTTCGAAAAGCACATACATACCTATTCTATCATAAGTAGATGACATGTCATATCAGAAATAAGTATTCATTAAAAAAGAAAAAAATAGATACCTACAATTTCCATGTTTAGAAAACGTGAGGTTAAATTTAGCTCCCATACAAAATTCTCTCCAAAATGTTGCTAAGCTAAGTTTGAGGATGAGTTTCTTCCATGAAAACTTCGATAAGAAATCCTTTGGATGGGCAGTGGAACGACCTTTGCTTATTTTTTAAACCCTAAAAGACGTTAAAAATCCACCGAAAATATAAAATTTTCTTTTTTGGGTTGTTTAATCCGGGTTTCAGGGTTTCTTTCAATGAGAAAAATTTCTTCCAATATTTTGAAAATTCGTGAATGCCAAAATTCACGTAGGTAGGTACTTAATTTATAACACAATATATTATTTGTTTGTAAAATACGAAATTTTTTTTTTCGCCAATACTCGGGTCACAAGCAAAATTTCCAAAATCACAGAAATTGATTTTCGTGAATTCTTCCCCCTTTCCCTTTGGAAAAATATGAAGTATCTCACTAAGGATATTTTGAGTTGAGTTTAGTGAACTTATTTTTTCAACACTTTTATATGTGCCAGAAAATCAGCCGAGAATAATTATTCAGCGCAATTGACACACGGCCCTAAAACCTAAAACATGAAGTACATACCTACAGCAAAGAAAACGAGAAAGTTAAAATCTTTTTGTAACAAATTGTACGCGCATTTTGGTCCTAGTTTTGTACTCTTTTTTAGATCCGTATTTTGTCCGGGAATGTCCGGGATTTTCATGCTCGATAACAATTTTTTTCAATGATTTCTGGCAACACTACTCAATTACGAGTTTTGAACCTGGGACATCTTTAATTCCCAATGACACTCATTTATATCACCAGTAAGTCTGAGCTCAGCAAACGAATTTTAAATTTAGTGTAACAAACAGCTTGAAACGAAGAATTTACAATTTTATATAAAATACGGTATTTTATTTGGAAAACAATTAATTGGTGTAGTATGTATACGTATGCCCGTGTTTTAAACAACCAGTACAACTACATCCAAACTACCGAGTTGATGTTGAAGTATTGCTATTAATTATTGTCAAAATGTAGGTATTATTGTTTACCCTGATTTGGTTGTAGTTGTCTTCCATAATACTGTCTATACGAACCTCAGTACTATTCCGTAAATTTTAGGACGACAGTCGTCCAAATGTTAGTAGTCTTGTTATAGTTATTGCGCGGTACCTACTCATAACCATTTTTAGTGTTCAGGTTAATTTTTATGAACTCTCAATGGCGAACATTTCCATATAAAATGATCTATTGTGATAGTCCGAATTTTTAAGTTGAAGGTTAAAAATGGTAAGGCCCATTGATTATTTTACAAAGTTTTAGAATTTCCGGTATCTATTGGGCGAAAATCAGCCCAAAAGTATTCAATTATTTATGTACTATTATAAAATGAAGCATTGGTTTGTGCATGAGGTAGAAATAATCTGAAAACATTCAGTCACCTAGTAGTACATCACATATAGCTTACCTGATCGATAATGGTATTCTATTTTATTTTTATTGTATTTTATTCTCATCTTTTCCCTACATTTGGAAATGTCACAATTTTTAAGCTGAGGTAGGCTGCAGTTATAGCTATCAGTAAAATGCATCCGTAAAAAATTGTTTCACTTTTTTGGAGCACTTAAACTTAATCGTTGAACTCAATCTTGGTCTTAATTCTTAAATAGTTGCTTTTGAATTATAAAACTAATTCGTCAAAAAAAATTAAGCAATTGATCTTTAAATTTTCTAAAAACAGAATTTCTTTATTTTTCCGTACGAAAAACTTTTTCTGTTCAACTTCTCAACCAGTTTCACGAAGTATTCCACTGAATTCCTATGATATGCTATGGTTGAATGTTTCAGTTTTGTTCTGTTGCGTGTTTTTACGGATGGACTTTTCTGATAGCTATAACTGCAGCCGTACTTAGAATCTAATAGAATCTAATATTTAAAGATTGTATCCATCTTTAAATAAATAAATACGGACGGAATATGCAAATTATGTATACTGTATAGTCATATAGTGTATGTATGTGATTACCCACAAGATCTTACTCATTTATTACTAACAAAATTGAAAATGTATATAGCTGTTGCGTATATTATTTTGAATCATGCAAAAATCTGAAGTCAATATTGTTCACTTTAAAATGCATGTAAAAAATGGAAATTGTTTGCAAAATATACAAATTAATGCAAGGCCATACCTTACCTAATAAGCCATATCGTGCAAACGATAGATATTCCAGACGACAGGGATTTTCAATGTAATATGTATCAAGTGTATCGTCACCCGCCAGGCGATTATTGATTAACAGAATCAAAAACGAATTATTTATGAAATATTGGTAGATATGCATGCATGTGCTACCCGTAAGACCGTCTCCTGATCACAAAACAAAATGTCCACCTGTACTGTAAGATATATAAAGTCAACTGGATCTAAAAGAAACACCGCCACATTTTACATATATGAAAATATACTTATATTAAACATAAAAGAACTATGCTACCAAATACATAAAAATGAGTTCATTCGTCTTAATTTAATTAAATAAATGAAAATTATTTTAAATTTTATATGTAGGTAGGTTAATTTATTTTTTGTTTTTTAAATAAGTATTGAGAATGTTTATAAAAAAAAAGTGAATATACATAGTTATAGATATACACATCTAGATATATAATCTAATTTAATTTAAGTTTTAATCAAAATTTATAAAATAGATATACTTATTTTTTATCGTCTGCTTTTTAATAAAAAAAATTAGGGACTTATCTTCAGGTGCAGTGGATACATAGCTATGATGCAAACTGGTTCTTCTCTCGACTGATATTTCAGTGCAACTTTATTCAAATGAACCGCAATAGCTATAACAAATATGCGCACTCAATACCCTCACTTCACACTATAATCACACAGATAATAGCCATTCTTTTAAAATTAAAGTCCTTAGTACAGTAAAAAAAAATGTTTTAGTTCCATAGTTAAATTCTCTACCGATACGGTACATTATGGATTATTATATTAGAGTCTCATCAAATTATTAAACATTGCTACAGGCAATCACGTTCAATAAGATCCAATAGCTCTAGCAATTCATCTTCGTCCATATCCTCTGTACCTACGTTCTCAATCTTCTCCTCGATAGGATCAACGTAACTTATCTCTAAGCTACCATATTTCTTAATCAAACACACATTACGATTATCAAGAAAGTTGCGACCCAACACCATTGGATACTGCTGCACACTGTCGTCGACAATCGTAATATTCGTTAACATCTCCACATCGCCTACAGTAACATTCTTTACCACCTTTCCGATCGATTTGGTCCTTACAGTACCAAAACCTTGTAACTGCAAATCACAAATTTCAATCGTCCAGTGGTGTTTATTGGCTTCACTCAATTGCATTGTCGTACAGTCACTTCCCAAGTTCACAAATGCTGTCATAGAAACACCACCCACTAACACGGATTTCAATAAATCACTGCAATCATCGATTGGAATTTGTTTCGCACCTGTGGAAGCCATCTTCTTCCTGGCTGGCTCTTCATTACTGGTACTTGTAGCACGTCTCTTGAAGTTATCGTTTTCAAACTGTTTACATTGTCGCGCAAAGTGCCCAGGCTGCCTGCACCTAAAGCAAATACGTCTACCCGTGGAATTGGCTGGATCTGTCTCGGTACGTCGCTCTGGGTTGGATCGATCTTTTTGGAGTCTCGCACGTTCAAGACGATTTCGTAAATCCTGCTGATTTTGAACTACAATATACGCATTAATTCGAGCGAGCAGCTCAGGAATGCTGTTGATTGTACATGAAATTAAATGATTTCTCAAGCCACTGTCTCGCAAGCCTGAGATCACATAGCTGATTGTGGTTTTCAAATTGAAATTACAGCATCTGGCAATGCGTTCCACATCGTAAGCATAGGCCTCAAAACTCTCGTTCTCTTCCTTACGACGGGATAACAGCTGCTCGAAAACGGATGCTCTCTCCATAGGCGGGAACTGACGAACTAATTTGACTTTAAACTGTTGCCACCCGCACAAATTTGCATTGTACCACTTTTTGGCAGCCTCTTCAAGGCGAAATGTTGCGTACAAAAGCGTAACGCGATCGTCCCATCTGTAAATTGATCGCAAATTTTCGATCTTTTCGATCCACTGTTCAGCACTTAACCCTGATGACGATGACGGGTTGAACATCGGAATAAGATCTTTTACTTCTTCAAGGCTAAGCCTAACTGCACCACCACGTGGAGTGTTCTCCATTTTTCTTTTCACTTCACTAACAATTAATTGTTTAATAAAATTCTGACGTTGCACAGAGTTGTTCATTATTACGCGGGTATGATTATGAACAATACAAAAATTCTTTCCACACAACCGAGAGGATCGCAATAAAGAAATAACTGCGCCGCTAAATTCAACAGACTGACTGAACAGACACCGAAATCGACTGCGACCACACACCACACTCAAACTCAACACTCTAGCATTCATACTCATACATATAAAATTTACTGCTTCACTCACCAAATGTACATAATCTACACAACACAAACACATATTTGTGGAGAAGAATATACATATGTATAGCTATAATCCAAGAAAACCAAAACAAGGGATTCCTTTTGTTAGGTATATGAGTATATGACAAAAACAAGATCAGTAGGGTTACCGTACGCCGCCGATGAAGACAATTGCTTTTTAATGTCATCTTTTAAAACGCTAATTTATGTTAAAGTTTTGATGTTTTTTTTAATAAGACGGGATAGGTTCTGCTAAAAGAAAAATTGTTTTCTAAATATTTTCACTTACTTATAGGTTACTTATTTAGCATTTTCATTTATTTTATTGTAAGCTGCTTTAACACTATGTAACTACGCAAATGTTTTATATATCATTGGAAAGCTATTGAGCAAAGGAAGAGCACAATATATGGCGTATTTTTTTGGGAAGTGAGTATAACAAAATCAAAAGTGAGTATAACAATTTTGCACGTAAAACCAAAAGTGAGTATAACAAAACCAAAAGTGAGTATAAAAGTTTTGCATGTAAAAGTAAAAGTGAGCTAGCTATAGATTCTCAAAAAAAATACGCATATAGTTTTTACATATTATACTTTTACATTATGTACTTTGAATGATGTTAATTGCTTACGAAATTTTGACATAAATTATTTATTTATTTGCTATTATGAGGAAAAGTTGGGTGTTTCGAAATACGGGCAAAAGAGAAACCAAAAGGGTCTGGTGGCAATATTTTGTAGGAATATTTGGAAATGGTATCTTGAAACAATAAAAGTGCAAAGAAATCACAAAAAAAAAAAAGTGTGGCAGCGATTAAAACACAAGAACAGTAAAACAAAGGCAATTAAAAATGAAAATTTGTTTGCTGTCGATTTGGAGGTCACATTTTGATCAGCAACAGCGTACTAGACTCGAAAACGCATAGCATAGCATATCTAATCTCATAATAAAGCAGTTTATCCTGACTGAATGGTGATCGGTGATCAACGTGATCATCTCAAACGGAAAGACCTAAGAAGCTGAAATTTTAAAACAAATTTCATTTTATAGCTTAAGTGAGGACTAAGAAGCGATTTAGGAAACCTCGAATTAAAAGTGTGAGAAAGAGGGAGTCAAAGTTGCTATTGGAGTACCTACTCTTTATATGAAATAACGAACATATATTTCTTCGACTTTGGAAATTTTACTTGGGGACCGAGACCGAGTTATATTGGCGACGGATAAATGGGTCTCCAGTTTGTATAGGGAATTCTTTTTTTTTTTTTTCTTGCAGCTTCTGTGACGAGATCGAAGCTGAGTTTTAATGTTTACATATACATAAATCAGTTAGTTTTATATTTATATAGCTGTACCCGGCCTTGCCCGTGCTCAGGAATTATAATGCACATCAATGTTCAAAGTTTTATAAATTTAGCTCCCATAAGTGTTGAGTTTTTGTATGGGAGGTGCAACTCCCCTTTCTTCAATATTGACCGAACTTCACAGAAACCACCTCGGGCGAATGTCTGCCAAATATTGTTTGATAATTTGAGCTTAATCGGTGCGAGTTTCTAAAGCTTAACTTAACAATTTTGTATAAAATATAAAGTAGAATTTCGATCACCCATCAATCAAAATGAACTGAAAAAGTACCAGAAATAATGAAAACATTACCTAACACCCCGACTCCACAGGAGATAATTTCTCTCATATTGCTTATCATGAGATAAAATATCTTGTGGAGTAACTATATTTAATCGTGGTTGTCGTCGTATGATTGATCGTCAGCGATCTCTCTCTGCGACATGGATGTCTGACATGAATTCGTCAGAAATTTGTTTTTTATTGCTTTGCGTCTGAAAATGTAATTTTTTGTCGCATTTTAGTCTCAACAAAAAATATATTACGCACTTAAAATTTGTCAACAAAACAAACAGAGGAATAGTCTTTTTTTTGACAACACAAAAAGTCACCTACAACCTTTCTTGCCCTTGCGATACGAAATGAAATGTCATGGCATGATTTTTCCAGCGCAGAAATAAGAAAGTGTATGAGATAGATGTCAGACATTTAGTTGGAGAAACAGACCTCTAATGAGTTGGCGTGTAAAAGATGTAGTAGTTTAAAAATAAAAAATAATGCATGGTAACCATGAAGCAAGTAAATGCTACAGACACAGAGTTGAATGCCACCGGCCTGCGTCAGGCAATCGTTGTCAAAACAACAAGAGACAGAACGAGAGAGACGAAAAGGAGACCAAAAAACATGCAGCAGAAAACACTCACTCAACGATCTAAGTTGTTTTTTTTTTTTTTTTGAATCCGATTCCCGCCAGACCATAGTGAATGTGTGTATCTATGTACTATCTGTGGTAAAAAAAAACTATTCATGCCACGTTGTGCATATGCCATACCAAAGCCGGTCGCTTCTTACATGGATGTTAATGTCTGTGCCTTATAAATTGGTGATCGTGAGTTGTTGATGACGCTGAAGGGTGATCTGACATCTGAGATATAACTATACATGGAGGATGTAAGTATAGGTACCCTGAAAACACAATTTAATATAACAGATGAAATTATATGAGTGTATACAAATTAGCAAAACAAAAAATATTGCTCACCGCATAAACATAATGCATAAAATACGATAATGATGTAGCAAAGTAAGCGCTACGAACAAACAGAAAAAAAAAAGTATCTACATAAAATGTGGATCGGTTATTTTGTTTATTTTTCCGTGGAGTACGAGTAGGTCCGAAAAAATAAAACGGTTTCAGGGGTAATAATGTGATTTCCAATATAAATCACGACTACTACTCGGCTAGGTAGCTAGGTAGGTACATTATCTACATATAGGTTAGAGGCATTTATTGTCGCATTCAAATACCTTCACACATACAGTGGGTGATCAAATTTTACGGCCACTGGAAAAAATATAACTTTTTGAACAAAGACCAACAACTTTTCTGTTTTATGTTTTTTAAGCTTTATTTATTTTTTGATCATAGAAGCCACTTATAAACTAATAAAATAATATAGGTAGTTTAATTGAAAAGAGAACGGCTAAAATGAAGAAAAAATTAATATTTTGTAACATTGCCTTTTGCAGCTATAACAGCAGCAACCCTTATTGCCATACTTTGAATGCATTTTAAGCATTAATTTTACTATTTTCGCACCTTTGCCACACTCTATCAATGCTCTCTTGTTTGTAATTTTTTCTTTCCCAATTTCTCTCTTCATAAGTTTGCAAAGATTTTCAATGGGGTTAAGGGCACGAGTACGATACTTAGGCACCAAAAATTGATAACGGTACTTTGTAGAGGGGTCTATCTCGATCGTTTAAGCGGGAGGGGTAATTTAAGAAAAATAATCATTAAAATAAAAAAAAAATATATGATGATTTATATGATTTTTTATATGATTTTTTTTAATTAACCCCCCCCCCCCCTAAATGAAGCGAGATAGACCCCCATCCCATAGTAAAAGAAAATGCTTGTATTTAACCCCTCTACGTAAATCCGTCTTTATATTTAAAAACAGATTCCTGGCTTACAAAAATGCCAAAATCCTTTACTGTAAGTGTTGCCATTATTTTGTAATATTGTTTTTTTTTAATTGTAAATATTATCATTTTTAAATTACCCCTCCCGCCTAAACGAAGCGAGATAGACCCCCCCCCTCACATAGTAAAAAATGCTTGTATTTAACCCCTCTACAAAATACCGTTATCAATTTTTGGCGCCTAAGTTATCGTACCTACCTACTCTCCCCGGGTTAAGGTCTGGGGAGTTTCCCGGCAATTCCAAATTCCTGCAAAATGGCAGTCAATCTTTTTGCCTTGTAAGTGTGACAAGGTGCAGAGTCATGCGAGAATACTTTACTTTGATACTTCAGTTTTAACTTTTAAACCCTTTTTTTAGTGGAATTGCAAACCACCAAAATTAGTTTAGCGCATTTTAAATCACTATGGAGGAGTGTCCCGCTTAGATTGAGAGAGTCAATCTGTTCTGTAGGTATACATACTAGGTATCTCCAGAAGTGTTAATTCGCACCGATCTTAGAGGCGTTAAGGTATAGCATACCTAACTAGGTAGGGTATATAGGTATAGGTATAGAATTTGCTCATTTATCCACAATTAAAATTTATAATTGTATATTGTAGGTATAATTACCCATTTTAGGTAGGTAGGTACCTACTTTGCACCCGTTTTCAGTTATTTTATACCTACCTTTCCAAGAAAACCTCAAAATATTTATGTACTTATTTTGATGTAGATAGCAGGTAGGCTACATTACATACCACTACCTACACTGTACATATTACATGTAAGATCTTAATTTCGGGAGAATTGGATTACCTATCAAATGGAATTATGAAGGGTAGGTAAGTTACATAATATAATCATTCATTCGCGATACGTAACGTAGGGCAGTTGACTAACAACATCAACATCTATGTATGTATTTACTCGTAACTTTCGGAAGTAGCTAATCAAATTTAGATAGCTTAGGAACCTAATTAATGAAACAATAATTGACTTGCTCCGAATCAGCCTACAGGTATGCAAGCTTAAACATTGATAAAGAAGAACGCAAGTGAACAATTTAGTTTTTAAAGTTACACCTACTCTTTTGATGAATTCGAGGAATTCAGGTCGTGTCTTCAGTAGTCGAACACTTAGACGGGTTTGCGAAATGAAGGGTTTACAACAACTGTAATCGATGCATTGAACGTAGAAATGTGATGTAAAACCTGCTTGTATTGGTATCTCAAAAATATTTTATAAATTTTTTGAATTAGTTTACTAAATTTATGTATAACCAATTATTTGTAAAAAAATAAAAATAAAAAAAAAACTCCAAATTATTCGCTATGAAAGTTAACAAGTAAACATAGTTTAAAGCAGAATGCAGATTATTTGCACGAATAAATAATAAAAAAAAAAAACTGTTGTCAAATATGCCTGCCTAGCACATAGATATCCCGACGGGAGCAACGAAGTTATATGAGCAGGACCTTCGACATGCGATAAGAGAGTTTAAGTCATTTAATCACATAAAGCGGGCCACTTAGATACCTACTGTTTAATAAAATAATTACTAGTCGCCTGTTTCACTACTTGAACCTGTATGGAGTTTTTACTGCTGGAGATTGCAGTTTGGAAACTTGGGCTTTGGGATTTTTGTCTTATAAAAGCAAAACAAACTTTAAACTGTTTATAATCATGATCTGAATATAATACAAAATAAAAAAAACACGTGAACACCGTGAATACGTGAATACCAAATCAAAAATATAACTTGTTACGAGCTAACAATTTTCTATTCATCAGTTAGAATTGTGCAACAATTTAACAATCAATTTTAACAATTGTTGTTTTGTGGTACAGAAACTGGGAATTCATCAAATTTCCCACTTATTAGAGTTTGGTGTTAACACTTGTTAAGGAGATTGTTTAATTATGTTTTGGTGGTACAGAAAATATTGTTAATTGTTCAAATTTGCCCGTTTAACTAAACTTGTTGTTTTGTGGTGCAGGCCCCAGGTCTGTTCACTATATCGAAATTGTTCACTATTTCAAGCGGGGGTTTTTAAAAGTTAACAAAGTCTTAATATATGTAAAATATAAATAAATAATTTTTTTTTATACTAAATTTTTTTATTATTTCAACAGTTAAAACCAAAAAAAAACATATAAGTTTTTATTCCGAAACCCTTAAATAACAAAAAAAAATGTATCGATCTTGAAAAAGCACAGAAATAAACACAGGAACACAGATATAAATATAATTTTTTCAATAATGAAAGAATTAAATTTTTTAAAAATAATTTGTTACTTTCATTTGTGTCTTCTTTAAATTTTATAACTAAAATATCAGAAAAACATGCAGGCGCATTGCAAAACTGAAACATTTTTCGTTAAATTTTGCGAAAAAAAGTCTAAATTCATTATATCGAGATTTCCATAGTTCACTATTTTTATTCATAATAATTAAATCTGAGAAGAAATAATGTATGGAATTTAAAATTCATTACTCATTCTGAAGCCTCTGAGACCGATAACCTTTCAAGTTTCAACACCATTAAAAATGCGACTGGGGTCATCTAAAACATCTCTGGCGTTCATATCTTTTAGGTAATTTTCTAAGTCGAGGATCCATTTCCGAATACCCTCTTCTGTAACAACAGCTCGGGCCTTACTTAAAGACTCAGAAGTGCGCGTAAGGAGTTTTTCTTTTTGTAATATTTTTTGCATAACATCAAATCAAAGAGTTCGTTAGGCTTTAGGGGTAATCCGCATTTGGCCATCTTAATGGGCCACTCCACAAGCTTTAATTCCTCACTTTCTGTGAGCACAGGGGTAGGACCCATTCTTTTGAGCTCATCTCCAACCTTACCTTCAATTCTGTCGGTCGTGAAGGGAAGCTATAAGAACTCTAAATTTCATACTCGCTTTCCGAAAGCTCATAACAACGCTACGGATCCCCTGTAAAGCACCCGCTAATGAGGTTTCACTGTATTTTTGATACCTTCGCTTCATTCTGTCTAAAACAAGTAGTTTCCCTTATCTGAACACGGCCAAAATTGCACAAAAAAACAAACTTAAAAAAATCGTATATCTTGAAAACCACCGAAACGATTGAACTCAAATTTTCCGACATTCCTAGAAAATTGGTCAAAATTAAGCAAAAGTATGTGGCACGTGGCATTGCCCATACAAAAAAATAAATTTCTAATCATATTTGTCGGCACTAATGTGGGATCTAAAGTTATGAAATAAATTGTTTTTTTCTTTGAACAAAAGAAAATATTTGCAGTTCATAATCGAATTTTCACCACTAGGATGTGGGTACATGTACAATACGTATAGATCCATTTATTGAATGAAAACTCTTCTTATTTTAAATGTGATTCTTCAAATCCCCTAGTTCAATCTTTGTATCAACAATAAAATTATAATACTACAGAAGATTGGAAAAATGTACTCTGCACAATTCTCTCTCCCACCACACAATCAGCAATAGAAACGACAGAATTAGCTTTTCAACTAAACTTAGTTTGGCTTTGAATCAGTTTAAAGCATACCGCAATAATATTCATTTGTTTTGTGAGTGCGCGCTAGAGATTCCCATATTTTCAGTATTACCAACGCAAAATGGAATCAAATCGCCTTGTAGAAATTCCTGTTGCCGACTGGCCAGAACTTCGTGATCTCTATGTAACTCGAAAATATGAAAGTGTCTCCTACAATTTAATTCAAAATTATATAAATTGGCTGGACAAAGACCCATCAATCGATTTTGCTAAATTCTATTCACTCAACGGAGATTGGAGTGATGGAACATTTCTGCTTATTGTGAGTAATTTGATTGTTTCCACTCAATTGCAAATGAATATTCGTACATAATCCATGCATATATATAGTAGGTAGCTATATAATAGCGCGGAGTGTGCACTTTTAATACTTTGTAAACGAAAGATAAAACGCACTGATTAGACACGTTCAGTATTGACAGTATAACTTTGTAAATTGTTAATCTTAGATAATCCCAATCTCCCCGTTGTTGAAATAATAGGAAAAGAGAATATGATAATATTTTTTTTGTAGGTATAGAACACTAAAGAAAGTGTTTATACAATACATAAGAATGATAACAATGATAATAGGGAATATTGTGTTAGCTAGTTGAAAAAAAAGAAACTTTGAGAGAGGATGTTATCAATTTCTTAATACTACCTAGACCTACCTATATACCTATTATCTTTAATAACGTAGGTAGGTAGGTATATAGTATTTCGTCTCACCACTCAACTTAGTAAATTCTCCAAAATTTGTTCCTTCATTTTTTCATTTTTCCCTATCCTGTTTTTTTAACTTTCTCGTATATGTAGTAAGAGAAAGATATTGTTTTCGTACAAAATTTCGAACTCGAGATTTTAATCAATTCTGATATTACGATGATAGGGGAATTCAAAAAAGTGGGCCTCACAATTAGGGATGCCAGACGTCCTCCTTTTTCATACAAAAACGCTGTTTGTCCCCCCTAATACAAACCATCGTCCCCCTTATTAAGTCAAAATTCAATAAAAGAAAATAACTTTAATAAAATGATTCTCATTCGTTTTTAGTAAATTGTTCTTTATTTTGTTGTTTTTGTTTCATTTAATTTTTTTTTTAGTTGAATGCTTATTAATTACTTTTTATTTTCTTTTGTTTCTTTTAAATAAAGTATGTACATAAATAATGTTTATGCTTTTTCTGGTATTCAAAAATAAAAGAAAATGTTGTTCCCCTTTTGAACACTTGTTCCCCCTAGAAAACTCACGATGCTCCCCTTTTCGTAGCTTTTAATTCGGCAACCCTACTCACAATTCTGTCCGCCCGTGTCTGTCTGTCTGCCCCCTCCCCCCTTGGGAATCTAAAACGCTTGGACGGATTTGTTTCAAACTTCGTATTTAAAGTTTATGGGCTTCCCGCTAAGGGGTGTATTTTTTTTATGCTATAACCTTAATATTAACGGTACTTCCAATAAAACCATTTTACGAAATATTACACAATTTAGATTTTTCCGAAAACGGCTCTAATGATTTGAACCAAAATTGATAGTTGAGTTAATTTAGACATGCTTAACATGACTGCATTGTTACAGTTTTTCGCTAAAAAGTCCAGTAACGGCACTTTTGAAAATGGGCTTTTTCTCGAAAACGGTAAAAATGATTTTAACAAAAACTTTTTTTAAGAAACTATCATCATTCTTAACATGAAAGCAAATTCAGTTTTTCTCTAAAAAAGACTGCTTTGATATCCTCCCAAATCCCTAATATTAGTAGGTACCTACTTTAAAAAAAACTGGTCAAATCTTAAAAACGCCATTTTCGATTATGATAAAAATGTAACTGGCAGGTAATATCTTTTGCTCAGTTTTGAGCTAAACAGTTGCAAAACAGTATTTTTTAACCATGAGTAACCTACTCGATTTCCACCCCAATCGCTCAAAATGGTACCTACTTTAAAAACTCCTCATATCGAATTGACTTACGCAACTGAAATCTTATGAGAGGTCTTATATGTATGCCCTTCAGGTTTATATTAAAAATGGTCCATGTCGGTCAAGTAGTTCTGTTACCTCCCATACAAAGCCAATATTTAACCCATATATCTCTGTCTGTTGAAAGCACGATAGCTTCCCAACGACTTAGGTGAATGCAATTTTGTGAGAGGACTTTTTTTAACCGTCGTCAGGTTGGTATTGAACATTGTCTATGTCGGTAAAGTAGTTCTGCTACCTACCATACAAAACTAATATTAGACACAATCATACTAACTCGCATGGCAAACATTTTGCATGACTTTTTTGCAGTGGAGGGTATCAAAGTATCGGCCAGGCCGATGATAACACTTTTACTTGTTTTTGTTAGAAACTATAGGCATTAACTCTAATCTCTTCCTATTCTTGTACCAACCCGCCCGTTTCTCAGACTCCCTCTCCGAACCCTGATTCCCCGTTACCCGTTGCAACCATGGTAGTCCCAGATACCTACTACCATCAATAGTTGTAAGACCTAATTAGTATCTCGAAAATAAAACTTAATCCTGGGCTTAGCTAAGCGTGTATGGCATTGTAAACCATTTATCATGAATATACAATCCTGGTGACTGTATGCGAATGTGTGTGCGAACTAAAACTACGAGTGTGCGTGCAAGCGAAGCATGTCGATGTTGTTGTTGTTGCATGCTCAGTGTTAGAGAGTATTTCCACCAATAACGAAGAGATAATAAGACATTTCTCTTGAACAGCATTGCCAAACATAATTAAATGGTTGCTTATTAGGTTTTCTTCAGAGTATTTTGGGATAAATATTATCCTATTGCACTTGGCAATTATGTATTTTCTGGATTGATACTTAAGCCACGGAATAGTGTGGTTTAACTTTATGCATTATTTAACTGAAGTTTTTCGTTAAACCTGCACTGTGGAAACCAAGTTTGTAGTTTGTAGTGTTTGTGATTCCATATAGTCTCGGTAAACATCGAGTAAACAGTGCGTCTAAGAAGATGTGGTGGTTCGTCTACTGATGAGCCCACCTACCACATCGGGGCGAAACGCATTCGGAGTTAAGGCCACTTAAATGTTTCAATTATAATTATTATCATTGTGATCGTTTTGAATTTAAGGTGCTAGTACACGGCATGCAGCACGCCACATACGTATTTTTTTTTTTTTGTTAAATACTTCTCCCGGAAGAGGCCAACCTATAACGTTTCATCAGCGCCCCAGGATGATTGCAGATGTATGTTAGTTCTGTACTTAAATTGCTGCAAATTGTTAGTCTTCTAGAAATATATTTCCAGGAAGCGAGTTCGAAAGATTGGTTGTCCTGTAACAGAAGGAGTTTTGGAAAATTGATGTCCTCGCGGTTGTCAAGTGTACTGTATGGTCATGTCATGATCATGAGCATTAGCTGCCTGTCTTGTGGGGCGCCCAAAAGTTGCATTTCGAGGGATAATGTCTTTGAGTTCCTCGGAACATCAACCATGGAAGTACCTATAGAACAAGCAAAGGTCAGCGACTTGTCTTCTGACGTAAGTTTTGACATCAGTGTATGGTACACATAAGGTACACATATGTATCTATGTGTACGATATGAGGCACTCGTGACAAATACGCATACGTTCCTTTCGACATTCCGCGTACACTACTCTAGCACATAGGATTTGTGACACAACGCTACATAATGTCGAGTGGTTACCTGCACGGTTCAGTTTCAGTTAGTGTTTTGTACCAACAGCATGGTGCCTATTTAGTTTTTTGTACGTCATTAAAGTAGTTAACACGATGTTGGATAGGTGATCTAATAATTGTAATTCTTGGAATACAAATTGTTTCAATTTAACTATTGTATTTTGGAAAATTCGCATTTCTTTCTAAGAAATAGATATTTTAAAAATTCACGTATTAAAGGAAAATGTTGGAAAAATAAAGTTGTTCCTTTGTTAATTTGAAATTCCCAGACAATTTGTAGATATGTATTTTTATTTGTCGGCGAACGCGACACAACAACTTAAATGCACCCAAACAATTAAAGTACCTAGTGCAAGACTGCAAATTAGCAACAGCAACATTAGCACATTATATGCACAAGCACTGATGCACAGCACACAGAGCAATAACACTGCGAATAACCAACAGCCAATCGATATGTGTGCGCTGTGCTAGATGCCGTGTACTAGCACAATTTGCTCGTATGTAGCCACTGCGCTACATGCGATATGTGTACACTATCTGGTGACGTCAGAGCTACATAACTATGTAGCGTAATACATGCCGGGTACTAGCACCCGGTAGGTAGGTACCTACATAAGAAGAAAATAGTATAGTTGGAAGAAATCGAATGAATCAATAATGGATTTCTTTAAAACGGAGGTAAAGTATATCTTGCCAACATGTGACCCCAACTCGTGATCCTTTTTCCATAGGCCCCTTAAAGTTTTCTCAAAATCCGTATTTTGTTTCTCCCAAATTGTCATTTCAAAGCGTATGTAGATACTTACAAGTACAACGATAGAAGTAAAACTTCATAAAGCTCATTAAAATGGGGATAGATAGGCTACTAACCCTAGATCACAAATATCTTGAAACACGCACTCGACCTCTGACTTCTTTATACGATTGAGCATTGGCCGGGCATGTGATTCTGGTCCCAGCGATTGAACGATATCGTTTCCGCTGAAGCTGTCTCTATCATATCTGCGGCAATAGACAGAGCTTGTTATTTATTTTTATAGCGAAACTCACGTCTTCCCATGTTTATAAACATTTTCTTTAAATGAACGGCTATTTAATAGTTTACATGACATGGTTTAAAGAATATTTCTAGGGTGTATATCTTGACTTGTACGCAGTGATACTTTAGGGCTTTGTTGTTTTGAAACATACATACTTACATGAAGTTGGCCACTGATAAGTCAATAAGTCAAATGGCTATACAACTTTTATAAGACTCTCACACAATTTTTTTCTTCTTTTCATATTTAAGGAAAGCGACCACTATCTTATGTTTAACACTCGAAATGAATGTCAAGACCGTCTTCTTGATGCCTTCAACTGCCTTGATGAGCACGCAACTTACCTCTTTTGTGGATTCCCAGATCGTTTGAGACCCACTGTGGGAAAATATTTTGCACAATTTGATCTCACTATAGAAGACGCTATGGACACAACTATTTGGTATCATATTTCACCGGCGGATGCATTGAAATTCAACACCGAGTAAGCATAGAAGTTGTAAAGTTTAAGTACACATCCTTAAATTACTAATTTATTTTAGTGTCCCAGAAGGAATAACTTTATCAGAACTTTCCCAGGGAGACGTTGAAACTATCAACAGTATATGGCCACATCGTCATCCGGGATCTGAGAAGTTTATTGGCCGCTTAATTGCGTACAACCAAAATATTGGGGCTTACGAAAAAGATAAAAATCTTATAGCCTGGTGCTTGACACTGGCAATCGGTTCTTTGGGAGTATTACATGTAAAAGATGGTTACAAGCGTAACGGTTATGGCAACTTAGTAACCCGAGTGTTGTCCAAGAAACTTGCAAAAATGGGAATCGAGATTACAGCACCAGTTATAGAGGCTAATGTTGCATCGAGGAATATGTTTAAGAAGTTGGGCTTCAAAGAGGTCGATAAGGTGCACTGGGTGTTAAAACCTGAATTAAAGTAATAATTAGAAGAGATTTTTGCTTTCGGGAATATTTGAACATAAGTAGAACAAAATGTAAATTTCTGTGAATAGGAAATGAATAAATTTTAGATTCAATGTCGGAACTGCTAGTATAGATAATAATATGTTTAGGTATACATGAAACTATACGGTGATGCTGATGACTTTAAGTGGATTCTAAATTTGAATAAATCTTTATCTGTGCATCAATGGGGATTCAGGCGACGTTGAGCTTGTTCTCTACTGAAAATACCTTAGGAAAACATAAACTTCTCTCAAAACATTGAATAGGAAAGCAAATGAACTTAACTGTTTCATTGCTTACAATAGTTGACCAAAAACAATTTTATGCCGAGTCCGCTTTTGAGAAGCTTTTTCAGGACAATTGTCAATTATACTCTCGAATCTTCGCGAGAGGTGGCGCAGTGGAAAAATCCGATGTAATTTTTGTTTTCCTGGGATCGAACCTAGGAATGATATTTAAAAAAAATGCTGAAAATAACCAGCCAAATGGGGGCAAAATACCCCAACATCCTAAGACCCTTTTCGATGGAAACGCATCTGGCTCGATAGCTATTAAAAGTTACTCCTAAAAAGGAACAAGCGGCTGAAATAAAAAAATAAAATAAATTTATAGGTAACAGGCGGTAGACACCCTAGGCCTAGCTTCTCGCAACCATTCGTTTGTGTGAGTTTCTGTTCTTGAGACGAATGGAAGGGACCTACAGCTGCAATTTTGTGCCGAGTCCGAACGCCTGAATTGAGAAGCTTTTTCATGACAGTCATGCTCTCGAATGTTTGTCAGACGTTCGTGAGAGGTGGCGCAGTAGAAAGAACCTTAAAATGTAATTTGTGTTTTTCCGGGGATCGAACCTGGGATCCCTCGCCCAGTAGTCCAGCAAACTAACCACTGCACTAATGCGTCTGAAATAACGCCCCAAAAAAACAGTGCGGAGACGGAGACCCTAACCGTGGCCATCGCCGAGGAACGGGATACTCGACGACCAAAAGCAGAAATGCGAACCCGTGATATCTTAAAGGCACTTGGCGAAAAAATTGCTCAGCTTGCTGAATTCGTAAAAGGCAAGAATAACGTGCATTACGAAATACGGAAACTGGTGAGTTCCATTCGTTCTACACATATGAAAATGCATCCCAAAACCAATACCCGATAGATGCTGTGCAAAGATGAGACAAGGCCGCAGAAATCATGCACCCAAAGCCAATGAACTACCGAGCAGTAGTTCTAAGGAATGTAGAGGTGTCAAAGTCCGAGGTATAGATAACATTGAGAATAGACCATCTACGCTCAAACGCAGGAGGGAAACCAAACTCACAAGCCAGCAAGTTCCAGCGGCGAAAAAGAAAAAGGGTGCGGCTCCGATGGAACCGGAAAAAACGCGATATCTACATAGAAAACCCCGGGGAAAAATAGGAAAGTGGGAAAAGTCGAAAGGAAATACCAAAAAACGACTTAAAACTCGCCCTGATGCGTTGGTTATTCCAACAAAGGGTTATCTTTCATACGCAGAAATGCTATACGAAATATAAGGGAAAATGGAAAATTTGTTGAAACCAGTTCCATAAATTTCATTCGAAAAGCCTACTGAGGGTTACAAATAGCGGCGGTGAGTCTGTCGGCCGAAGTAGCAGACAGGCTGATTAGTATCAACAAAGTGCGCATTGGATGGGTTGGAATTTTTTTTTAGAGCCATAACGTTAACAAAAATAGCTTTTAAAGTTTAATGAAATCCCAGCATGTAGAGCAGTATCAACATCAATGCCTTCCCCGCTGAGAACTTTAAAACCAACCTTGTGTCGCACTTTGAAATCGTTACAATGGTCAATCTTGAGATTTGTTGCTATTGAAAGAAGCTTGGCTTGCAGAAAAGTTTGATTTGTATAAACAACGGAGAAAAACGAAATGTAGGTATACCTGTAAGCACATTACATATCTCTGTCTACACATGGACCAATAAGTGAAGTAAATACATTTAGCAACGCATAGCATAAAAGTGGACAATGTCATGGTCCGATTAGTAAGTGTGTGTCCCCATTATAGAGGGAAAATTGTATGGAAAATAGCAGGGAAAGCATAAAGTGCGGTCCGATACGAAGGTGGTCCGATTATAGAGTGTCACGATTTGCTGTAATTACTGTAATTAAAATTCCCTACCGTGTGTTTATGTACAAATTAGGTGGTAATTTCATAATCGACATACTTAGCTTATTCAGAAGCAGACACACGCAGTTATTGTTAAAGACTGCAATAAGTAAATAAGAATATTTGCCTAAGTAAAGTAAGGAACAAATATCTAACTAGCAAATACCACTCTCTCAGATGGTCGGATAGTCGTTCACCAGTTAGCTAAAGACATAAGACACATTTAATTAAACCGAACAGTGATGTGAAATGGCCGAAAATGTGGTGTGAATGCAAATCCGTAAGTGCAACAGATGGTACATTTTTTAAGCTTTCTAGTCTCTACCGGACATACATACATAGGTACATATAACTTTCCCTATCTGCGTGGTGTCTAAGTTTGTCCCTCCGAATACTGAAGCAGTTTTTTCATCGCAAATTTGCATATCACCATAAAGACTCAAAAACACAGAGATGGGTGCGAAGGGGAGATAGATGGTTGCCAATAAAGGATATTATCACTTCTTTGAAAGTGGGATCGTAAAAAACTATGACAATAAGAAACCTAGCAGGGTAGGCGTTTTTCTTATTAGGGCGAAAAATGGAGCAGTTTGGTATCAGCAGAGCCTCTCACTGTTGAAGGATGTTTTGGTTTATTCAATTTATCCTCGAATTTCTTGTTTGCAGTTTTTTTTCTTTAAGTTTTGTCATTATATGTTTTGGTTAACTGTTAAGGATGTGTGAATTGCAACGTGGATACACATCGGCAAAAAAGGAAAGAAATTACATAAATTATAAAGTTGCTCATTCCGCCCTTTTTATGCAAACTGCAAAAGTTTTTCATTTTCTTTTTCTGCAAACCAATTTATACTCTCTGGGGTCATAGAACTGTTGTCGATTCAGAAAATCAATCAAATATTAGTTTACATGTATACGGTATAAATCAGTAGATAGATAGATAGATAGATACAATTCTTTATTAAATCTCATATTTACAATTTAAAAGAGTTATATTTTAAAGAAAAAAGCGTTGGCTAAAAAGCCGTCTGCCATGAATTGACGTTAATCTAAAAATTTAGATAAATAACAGTATGAAAATTTTACTTAAATTCTTTTTTTTTTTTTTTTGTTTTTTGTTTTTTTTAATAAATTATAGTATTAATATGTTTAAAAACAAGTTTTGAGAGTCTAGAACACAAAGTAGCAGAATTTGTAGTTATAATATTTTGAAATTTATAGTTTGGATTCCATTCAAGTCCACAAAACTATTACGATAGCTTAATGCGTGATTGATTACATTTACAATATTTAAATAGTAGTTTCCACCCATTCGCACAATTTAATATTAATTTAGTTTCTTCTCTAGAAAGAACACTCTTAGGAAAGTAAAGAACACGTAGTTGTAGTATCTTGAAATACTGTATAAATTGTCAGAATTAGTGTATGCTCACACTGTTTAAAATGTCAGATTTAATAAAATAAAACTTACTTTATACGTGACTACAGAACCAGGCAGATGTCATTTATTCAGGATACTACATTTGGCGACGAAGGCCAGAACCTGTAAAAGATACCAAACAATATGAGTAAGTTAAACGTAATGTCAATGCGGCTTAATAATGAGCGCAAATTAGTTGAATTTCTGATATCAGATTCAATGAATTTGAATAGATAGCTCAAAAGATGAAGCACAAAAAAAAAAAAAAATAATAATAATACCCGCTGTTTCAATAAATTTGGAACAGGGGAAAGACGTTGTAAGCTCGAAAGATGGAGCATTAGGAAAATATTCCCCTGTTTCAATAAATTTGAACAGGGAAAAGAAGTTGTAAGCTCAAAAGATGGAGCATTAGGAAAATATTCCGCTGTTTTAATAAATTTGAACAAGGAAAAGATGTTGTAAGCTCAAAAGATGGAGCATTAAAAAGTCTGATTCTATTGATTTGAACAAGAAAATGACTTGTACGCCCAAAACGTTGGGGCATTATTAAATTAGATATCCGTAATTTTTAACGAATCTGCATTGATGTTTGATCTGGAATCTTTGCCGATTTTGTTTTTGTCATGCTAAATTTCAGACATGCAACAAACAAGGTTGGCAGACAGACATTGAGGCAGTGATTGGAGAAAATGGTTGCGGGGTGACACAAAAAAAAAAGACAAAAAAAAGGAGCACATTTTCTCCATTGACTTAAATGATAAGGGTAACAAGATTTTGTGTATAATATTGGCGGTATTGACATTGATTTAATCGTGGACTCAGGTGTCCTATATAATGTTATTGACAAGCTTTCATGGATGGATTTGAAGGTTAAGAACATTGTGATTACGCACAAGCACAAAATGGTTGATATCGATTTTCGTGCCAAGTTCTCATCGATCTCAATTGACAAGTTGGTAGTGTCAATGCTATCAAATGAAATCGATTGCAAACCACTCAGGACTAAGCAAAATCAAAGGAGTGATATGTGAAATCAGTAGCACAGCCATATCGGCTAGTACATGTAGAGTAGAGTGTAGCCTTGGAAAAGTTAGTAGACGAAAGAACTGATCAAATGTTGCGTGAGGTAATTTAATTTTGAAAAAGAAGAGAGTATATGTAGTATCTTGAAATACTGTATAAATTGTCAGAATTTTAGTGTATGCTTACACTGTTTAAAATGTCAAATTTAATAAAATAAAACTTACTTTATACGTGACTACAGAACCAGGCGCAGATGTCATTTATTCAGGATACTACAGTAGTTCACGTAAAATGGGGCATGTTGCCAGAAAGTGGAAAACGTCTTCCATTTCATTAAGATTACAAAGGCTACAAATTTCTCGAAGATCCTGTCTATGCGGCACAGAGTTAAGGTTAAAATTTCAGTTCTAGCTTTAAAGATCATACTCATTTCATTGCTTGAGAGAATGTTACTAAAATAGCTGTTAGCACCTAAAGCGTGATCGAGACCTTTATACATATTTCTGGATGTAGATGTGCGAGCTCTGTTCAAACATTGCTGATAAAAAGACTCATCCACCCTAGCAATACATCTATAGAACATGTTCTTCCAATTGCTAACATACCTTTCAGTTAGGTCAAAACTAACATCGTGTAAAGCTGCAAGATCGTACCACTCTTTGAATGGCGTTAATTTGCATTGAAATGAAAACAACATAATCTGTTTTTGCAAATTGCTTCCAGGCCTTTGCAAAATTTTGCACAAATAATCTGCATTAGCTTTGAGATTGCGAATATATTGCCGTTGAGAAGCCAGCGCGAAAACCAGCCTGAAAAATACTTAATCGGTTGTTCGTTTCCACCCAATTAACTAACCTGTGGTATAAAATCCGTGCAAAAATCTTCCTGAGAAAACAAAATATAGAGATTCCTCTAGCAGCATTGAGTGGGGGCTATACTTAGTGTCAGCAGTTTGGCTCAAGTCGCGAAAAGTTGCAAAATGTGTGGACTTTAACAACCCAACGATAGGAAGTAGCTTTTACTGAATCATCAACGCCCAGCTCAAACCTTTTGCTCTAGAAAACTGAAATTTTGCGCAGAGTCGGTTCGCTTTATGTATAAAGTATACAAGGAATTTCAAAATTCAATATTTTAAGGGGTAATAAGGAGGTCAAAGTTTGTATGGAAACATTTTTACTCTCTAATAACACTGAACCAAAAACATACGTAGATCCAACGAATTAATTCGTTGTCTCAACGAATTTTTCATTAAAATTCAGCCGATAAAAACGTTCGTTGGCTCAACGAATAGGAATTCATATATTAACGAAGCTGTTAATAAAGCAACGTATTTTTCATAAAACTAACGAAATCTGTTCATAAATTAACATTTTATTTCATCAATAACATTCTTCGTTGATTAACGATTTATTCGTTGAGTCAACGAATTTCTTTCATTGATTAACGAAATTTTGTTCAATGATCAACGCAAAACTTATACCGAATCAACAATATTTTTCATAAATTTACGTACCGTTTTCATTGAATCAACGAATATAGTTCATAGGTCTACGTCCCACTTTCATTGGATTAACGAATTTTTTTCATTAAATTACGTTTTGTTTTCGTTAAAACAACGTTTATTGATTGTTGGTTAACGAAAAGTGTTCGTTGAATCAACAATACTTTTCATAAGTTTACGTACCGTTTTCATTGAATCAACGAATATTATTTGTTAATTAATGTACCCTGTTGCTTACCTGAACGAATTATTTCGTTGAGTAAATATGTTCTTCACTGCTAAATTTAATATGCTTACCTTTGGTTTATTCTTACAGAATCACCTGGGAAATTGGAATTACCTATTCTGTAAAAAAAATTTGTGAAAGAAAACTAATGTCATTCAATAGTCAGTATAACAACAAAATTTATTGTAACAAAATTTATTGTAACAAAATTTAAAAGTAAAATCAGACTGATTTCAACTGGGTATTAAAAACAGATAATTATGTACTTTAACAAATTTGCACATTTACCTAAGTGCACTACCCAAGATGCTAATTTTAGAGTTTTTTATTGAATATGGTATTTGGTACATATGCTGTTGTACAAAACCCCAAAAGTTAGAACAAGCAATGGGGTATTCTAAGTTAAACAAATGAAATATTTTGAACAGAATGTCCACTGCTCTAATGCAGGATTTAAATTTAAATTTAACTCCGTCACAATAAACAATAAAATCATTTATTAATGTAAGTTCATCCCCAATTCCTATTAGGAAGGGCTAAATACTTTCTGACCTTTGCTTCAAATGTAGAATGTGCTCCTCTACCTGCTGCGCTGTTTTACCAATGAACAAAAACGCTTCCTGGGAATCCTTAATGGTGAACTTGATCGTGTTTTTCTTGCCGACTTTGTCCTTCGCCACCGTTTTTTGCGTAGGTACCAAGAAACCGTGCATCGCGTACAAGAGAACAGCATCCCTAGCAGCTGAAAATACAAATAAAATCACAAAAGTATATATTAGATTTTTGCGTTTAGAGCTATTATAGAGAGTGTATAAAGTTTATAAATAAGGGGGTAAAAGTTTAAAGAAAATGTCATTGTATCTATGTTAATATATAATATAATAAACCTACTTTCTGTTATTTTGTTGTTCCTTAAATCATTAAGGAGCCCATTTAATCTTGGCTCTTTTATGTTTCGGTCTTCGGATAGAAAATGTAGTATTTTTTAAATACTTCATCCCAGTTGTTTAGGACGGATTTAGCGCCGCTGTGCATTACCCTGAAGTCCATGTCGATCTATATTTGAAAGAAAAAATGTTTTCGAGACTTAATTAAGCAACTGGATGACATATAGGTATACATTTTTTATTTATACTTTTGCGCAATCATTAGATGTTAAGTGAATAGAAATGAATACGCTTGAAATACATTGCACGGCGCTAGGAGTATTTTTAGGCGTGCGTAAGTTAAGTGTATTTATTTTAATATAAAATATTAGAATTATAAATTACCAATCGAAAACCAAGTGGCTGCTTATAGTTAGGCCATTTTTCCAAGGCCTCAGCAGTTGAAACGGATTCCCTAATTTGGTTTATTCTAAATTTTGCGCAACCCTGCCAATAATGGTCAAACTCGTCTGCTGAGAGATTGTCGTATTTTATTGTTCGTACAATAGCTTCAGCATTGCTTTCTGAGACCATTTTTTTGCGCAGGGACCAAGAAACAGTGCATCGCGTGCAAAAGAACATTACTATAGAACTTCAGTGGCCTACACTTACCGGATTGGCCTTCTTAACTGGAGTACAATGTATTTTATAATGTTAGAAGAAATTAAATTCATGCTGTAGCAATGACTTTAACAATTTCTTACCTATAAGGATATCTGCCAGCTCACTTAAGTTCCAACTTTTCAGAAGGTCCCGTAGTTTGTCGTGTTTTGATTCCATTTGAAAATTATCATCACTATCCAGCATAATGACGCCTGCTTCGTCGCTTGGTACATCAATCAAAATGAGGTCTTGTGGATTAAAGGTTTGAGCTGAGTTCAAGTTGAATCCAGTGTCAGTGAGTTCACTCTCAGTTTCGGGTAGCTCGTCACAAAACTCATCATCAGAGATATAAGGTGGTAATAGTGCAACTCCTATGTTAAGTGGGTTCTCCTCGTTCGAATTTATATTGTCGTTTTCGGAAGAAGTACTAAAGTTCATCCCCTGAGAATTCATATCGCTATTCCTGATATCCATATTTGTGAGTTAATACTGTTGAAATACTGAAAACAAATATAAACCCACGAACGAACTAATAAATATACAATACATACAAATATCTAATGATAGAGTAAACACCGAGTACATAGGGTCAATTGGGGTAAATGGAAACACTTTCCGCATTTTTTTAAACCATTATTTTGAAAAATTAAAAAAAAAATTCGAGTACACCTTTTTAACTTTCGAAAATGCACATTGTTATTAAAGAAACCACAAGGAATTGCACTGCAGATCAGTAACTCGCGGTTAAAACCCATGAAGCCTAAAAGACCAGTGTTTACATTTACCCCGACGTTGTTTACATTTCCCCCAATTATTTTGAAAATCAAGGGGTAAATGTGAACAGTGCGTTCGATTCCTGTAGATACTAGGGACTTCCATATGGGGTGAATGTAAACAAGAGAGAATTCGCTATTAATTTTTTACCTTTAAAGTCGGTTTTCACAATGTTTACATTTACCCCATAATGGATTATTACCTGTTAAACTATGGCCTGAAAAAAGCATAATAAGAGTGTTAAAAATAAAAAATTGATGTTTTAATTAAAAAAATAGGAACATTTTATTAAGAACTTTAAAAAAACATAGATACAAACATACAAACATGACAAAATACCTAAACGCAGGTCGGTATTATTAGGTTGGTAGATTAAAACTGAATTTACTTTTCGTTAATGTCTATAGTCTTATCAAATTTGTAGTGAATTCTTGTTCCCTGCATAATAAGTGTCGGATCAGGCAGAATTCCTATAATATCTGTGAAGCGAATCTTCTTAATATCGTTTGGAATTAGTGAAAAAGTCTTCTTTGCGGTGTCCAAACTTTTGAGCAGCATCACCTCAATCTCATCACTTTGTTCACACGATTCGACAACGCACACGTACTTGAAGACTATAGTGAGTCTGCTACCTCCCATAAGTTTGATAAGAAGAAATCTACCCTTTGAAAGCCTAGCTGAATCAGCGGGATCTAGCTCCTCATTCTCATCTACGTCATCGAAATCGAACTCCTCGTTCCATGGACTATCATCCTCGTAGACAACGTCTTTTTCGTTGGCGGAGTCCTCTGAACTCGTGCTATTACGTTTTTTCTTTGGCAGCGGTTTTTTCGGTTCTATAGCGGACTTTCTCTTGGGCTTGGGTGTTTTTTTGGCTATTTTTTTGTCTTCCGCTTCCTTGAGTCGCTTAAGTACTTCGTCCGAAGTCAGAACTTCGCCATACGTCATTTGCCTAAGTCTTGGAACTGTTTTTTTTGGTTCGACCGAGGGTTCAATGACCTTAGATGTTGAAGGGCTATTGCAAAACAGATCGCTTATGTAAGGACCAGGGTGAGCTATGGGTTAATGGTAAGTGGTGATTATAATATAGGTAAATAAATATAGGGCCCTACCAATAATCATTTTTTATCTTCAACTTAAATATTTTGGCGGTCACAATCGATCATTTTATATGGAAATTTTCGCCATTGTGACTTTGTAAAAGTTAGCCTGGGCACTAAAAATGATTATTAGTACCGCGGATAGTCTAAAAATTGTAGATTGTATCTTAAATCTCGAATTTCTCACCTTCAACTACATGCTGTTGTTCGCTAACAGCAGGTGTTTGTATGGAATTATTCAAACTCTCTATCACCCCTTCATCGTTGCGTTGTCTCGTATCTAATTGGGTGAGAAATGAGTACCTACCTACGATTTAACAAAATCATAAAATTACCTACCTATATCGCCTTCAACATTTTCTTGGACATGAGAAGCAGTTTATTGTTCAAGGTACCTTTGTAGAGCTTGCGGAGAAAATTCATCCTGAGGAAACTTAGTTCTGTTAACTGGGAAAGTACCGGTACTGACAAACCCAGAAATTATGTTTGCACTGCTCATAGATTCTCTCCATATTTCGCCAATAAGTTGAGAAAATATCTGTTTACCAATACGCATGCAACCTTTTCCCATTTGCGATTTTCCATAAGCTATCAGTTTTTTTTCCCAAGCAGTTTTCACTGGCCCAAAAACGCATTTATCTAATGGTTGCAACTTATCAGTAAGATGGCTAGGAAGGCGCATTAATACCACCTTATTCTGCAGAGCTTTCTCCACTATTTGGACACTTATATGACTGCAATGGCCGTCGTACACCAACAACGCTGCTTGGTTGGGATCACCGTATCTTTCACGAAGATTTTTAACAAAAGGGATGAATCCATTTGATAGCCAATGGAAAAATTGAGGCTCCTCCATCCACCCATTTGCTGAAGATGCATACAGGGTTCCAGGAAACCCATCTTCAGAGGTCCATCTAGCCTGTACCGCAGCGCCTTTAAAAATTATAAGCGGCGGAAGAACGGAACCATCTGCAGAGATGCATGCGAGCACTGTAGTGGACTCACGCCCAGACCCTCCTGAAACTCTGCTTAGCGCCTTGCCCTTAACACCCAACGCACGAATGCGACTAGGATCATGATGAAATCCACTTTCATCAGCATTGAACACGAATTGTGGCTTGTCGGTTAAATTGTTTGTTTCAACGACTTTCTGAAGCTTATCATAAAAATCGTAAACGACTTCAGGATTTCTCGCGTCTTTGCGAAGCTTTTGCAGATGTTCTGGTTTTTTCAACGACAGTCTCGGATGTCGCTTCATGAAGCCCAAATACCAGTCCTCTCCTGGAATATTGTCCTTAAACGGTGTTTTTAGTCCGCTGACTTGTATATACTCTCCAACCAATTGCTTTAGCTCTTTCTTATCGCATGGTATTCCCATTTCTGAGCGAGTGATAACGCATTGAACTATTTCATTTTCGGTTTCTATGGGAATGGCAGATGTTCGCCCGGAGCCAATAATTTTTAACGGTGTTTTACGTCCCTTAATCCGGTTAAATATGACAGCTATCGGAATGCCGTAGTGTGCTTCACACTCCCGATATGTCATTCTCTTACTAATTATGTCATTAACAGCGCGTTGTATATCTTGAATGTCGTATTGAACAAGGGGCTTCTTCTTAACATAGGTTCGTGGCATTCTGAACACTGGAAATTATACGAGACGGGAAGGATTTCAGAAAACTGCTTACATTTACCTGTTTACATTTACCCCAAAAAACATGTTTACATTTCCCTCATATGCAAAAAATGTTGGGGTAAATGTAAACATGAAAATAACAATAAAATAACTACACATTTAAGGAAAGTCATCAACGAATCTAGTTCCTTACACTTTTTAATTGATGAATAAAATAATAATATTACTCACGTTTTTATTATAAACACCTTCACACACAAATATAGAAACACTCACAAAACTGATTTTCACTTTTAGGACACACGTTCTCTTTAGGACTAAAATTTTCAGTGATATTTGAAAGTCACCGGCGGGTAAGTGCGGCGACGTCATGGCGGTAATTCAAATTAAATTTTTTTTGTATCTTTGCCTACTACAACTAATTTTGAAAGGGTAAAATAACCGCCGTTTACAATTACCCCATGTTCACATTTACCCCAACTGACCCTAATCTATTACAGAATAATTGAATGTCTGCTGAAAAGGTAAACTGTCTTAAATCTATTTTCATAGATTTTCAGGAAAAATTGGAGAATCGAATCCACTAAACTGTTAAAAATTCATTTAAGTCGACTTAATGTAGCTACCTTTTCAGCAGAGTAAATTTTTTCTCAGAAGACGATTTTCTTTCCTTTAAGTATTGGATTAATTTCGTCACTTTTCCTTGATTTTTTCTAGTTTTTCTAATTATTTTTCACACAAATCATACGCACAAAATGTAAAAAGTAAGCGCGCATATCGTTGGTTTACAAGCCAAATGCACTAAGTCATATTTTGAAATGCAAAACGGTTCAGAACGATGATATCTATGTCCTGAAATAACACACTAAGTCATATTAGACACCCTAACCTTAATGAATTACCTATTAGGGTTCCACTTTGCACGAAGTCAGAAAAAAACATTCTTAATACTGGAAGAACGCATTAAGTTGACTTAGTGCGATTTACCGTAGAAATCGTTGCACTAACGCACTAAGTCAGCTCATTTTTTGCTTTTGCTCAGATAATTAAAACATACTTGTTTTTTTTTGTCGGAGGTTGCTACTATCCGATGGAGCACACAGACACAACTACTGGTCCATTGTACTGCCAAACATACACCTTACATTACTATACTGAGTTTTCCCGTCTTTCGAAAGATGAGAAGGAGCTTCAGAGACTAAGAGCTTGTATGTTCGGCACTCACCACGTCAGCCCCAAAGATCCGCCACCTGATGCGAGCAAAGGCAGGACAACTACAGAGGAAGTGTTCCGCTGTATCGTCGTCCTCTCCACAAGCAGGACAGATGGTGGTACTTAATACTGAAAGAACGCACAAGTTGACTTAGTGCGATTTACCGGAGAATTCGTTGCAGGCAAAACGCACTAAGTCAGCTCATTTTTTGCTTCTGCACAAATAATTATCATATTGGTTTGTCAAAAACGAAAAAAAAAACAATTGGAAACAAATGTCATATTGTCAATTTTGTATTTAATGGGATTCATTGACAAATAAAAGCTATTATTGAATTTTCACAAGAAAAATAATCTTAAATATTGATTAACTCAAAACTATGTTATTTGACTTAGTGCTTTTGGCTTGTTAACCGACGATATTGCTTAAGTGATTTTGGGCCATGTCCGAATAAAATTATTTTTGCCAGAAAAGTTATACCTACAAAATAGACAACTAAAACTGGCTTCGCTTGAGGATAGTGGTGCTATGCGATTATCCGGTTTCGACTGTATAATATCATCTTATTGGGAATAATTACCAAATACTGATACGCATTTTTATCGACTATGCAAATAGTATACGAAGAATACAACTACGCGTATATTGAATTGGAGAATCGAATGCGCAAAACAGTTAAAAATTCATTTAAGTCGACTTAATGTAGTTACCTTTTCAGCAGAGTAAATCTTTGAGCTCAATGAGAGTTTACTGTAGGTACTCTAAAATTAAGAATATAATATAAATGTTATGACTTACTTGTTTACTTCCAGGCTTTCTTATTTTCGGCAGCGACTTTCCTCCTTTGATTTTCCTTTAGATTTTGCAAGTCACCAATTTTCCTTGATTTTTTTTAGTTTTTCTATATATTTTGCACTCACGAGACACGTCTGGTCTAACTCGGATTTCATTGAATAATGTAAAAAGTAAGCGTCCTTTTATTGTTTCGACGAAAGATTTAATTTAATTATGTTAACTATTCGTAACTTTATGAAAAAAAACGTTCAGCCAACGTAAAATTTAATAAAGGTACGAATAGTTTACATAATCAAATTAAATCTTTCGTCGAAAAAATAAAAGAACGCTTACTTTTTACAATATTGAATGAAATCTTTTGTTAATTTATCCATGGACGCGAAGCAGAGGATTTCCATTTTTTTTTAATTATTGGATTAATACCGTCACTTTTCTTTGATTTTCTTGTTTTTTTTCTAGTTTTTTTATTTATTTTTCACACTAAAAACACGCGCGAGACTCGTATGGTCGTTATGGTCGGACACTCGGACAACGTCTGCACAAAATGTAAAAAGTAAGCGTCTTTTTATTGTTTCGACGAAAGATTTAATTTGATTATGTAAACTATTCGTACCTTTATTAAATTTTACGTTGGCTGAACGTTTATTTTTTTCATAAAGTTACGAATAGTTTACATAATTAAATTAAATCTTTCGTCGAAATGATAAAAGGACGCTTACTTTTTACATTATTGAATGAATTCTTTTGTTAATTTAGCATATGGGCGCGAAGCAGAGAAGGCGAAGATTAAAAAACATGGCTGATCGTGAGTTGCAGCGGCTGGTGATGTTCAATATTCATGGTGGGTTGGAGCTGTGTTCGGTAGATGTTGACATTTTTAGTTGTGCGGGGTTCACATTGTATTAAAAACAGTTTACGATTTTATTTTAATGGGTTACTTAAATTTTTAGACTGTTAGGTAGTATTAAATGAAACTGCCGATATAAATTTGACATGACATCTTAGGTATAGTTACATATAATAAGTAATTGTAAATATTTAGCAGAAATTCGTGTTATGATATGAGTCTTGAAAAATACAGCAACGACTATTTATTGTAATTTCCCTGGTACATACTTTACTGTTTTAAGCTTTCTGTTGTATATTTTGATGAAAATAAGTTTACATTTATTGAAAGTGTTTTTTGTTGGTATTATCAAAAAGCGAGTACATTTACAGCCTTTTCATAAGCTTTTAATGTCGATTTCCATTGGGCAATAAAAATCACTTTTTCCAGTTTCAGACCAGTTTTTCTGCTCTAGAAATCAGCTGTCTGTCAAATTCGTTCTCCATTTGAGGGAAAAAAGCACTTTATTTAAGATTTTGATCACTTTTGCGAATCTCGATTCACACATACTTTCACCAATACCAAAACAAGAGACATTTGTAAACACAAATTACAATAAAAAAAAATAGCTGACTGTCAACACACCAACGCAAATGCAAAACAAGTAAAAGTGTTATCATCGGCCTGACCGATGCTTTGATACCCTCCACTGCATAAAAGTCATGCAAAATGTTTGCCATGCGAGTTAGTATGTGTCTAATATTAATTTTGTATGGTAGGTAGCAGAACTACTTTACCGACATAGACAATTTTCAATACCAACCTGACGACGGTAAAAAAAAGTCCTCTGACAAAATTTCATTCACCTAAGTCGATTCGTTTGGACGCTATCATGCTTTCAACAGACAGAGATCTATGGCTCAAATATTGGCTTATTGTATGGGAGGTAACAGAACTACTTGACCGACATGGACCATTTTTAATACAAACTTGAAGGCCATAAATATAAGACCTCTCATGAAATGTCAGTTGCCTAAGTCAATCCGTTCGGACGCTATCGTGATTTCAACAGACAGAGAGAGACGTGGGTCTAATAGTGGTTTTGTATGGGAGGTACCAGAACTACTTGACCGACATAGCCCATTTTCAATACCAACCTGGCGACGGTAAAAAGAAGTCGTCTCACAAAATTTCATTCGCCTAGGTCAATTCGTTTGGACGCTATCGTGCTTTCAACAGACAGACAGACAGACGGACAGACAGACAGACAGACAGACAGACAGACAGACAGACAGACAGACAGACAGACAGACAGACAGACAGACGGACATAGCTAAATCGATTTAGAATGTGATCCTGATTCAGAATATATATACTTTATAGGGTCTCCGGTGAATCCTTCTTGGCGTTACAAACGTAATGGCAAAGTGAATATACCTTCCTGTGGAGGGTATAAAAAGTAATCTCATTTCATGTTCCATTGGGGCAGGAAAAATCTGAGATCTGAGAGCAAAACGGCAAAAGCCCAATGTAAATCGACATTAGTGGACCAGGAGTTAGTGCTCCCGCAATAGTTTTGAATCATATTTTGCCCAAATGTGGAAGCGATTTTGCAAATTTGGAAAAACCTAAATACGTCAGAATATGTCATAAAAGGGTGCATGTCGTGTACTCGGCATATTATTGACGCTAACATATGTTGGCATGCGTGTCACCCATATGTCCGACTCAGAATGGCATGTAAATTTCGGAGAATAAAAAAAAATCGTTTGAATTGAAGATTTTTTGGACGTTTTTTAATCCATTAACATCGTATGGAATTTGTTACTTTATGGCTTGATAGAAAGAAGACGAACCATATTTTGGGATATATACTATATTCATTTCGAAATGTCGCATGAGCAGTGGAGGTATCAAAGCATCGGCCAGGCCGATGATAACACTTTTACTTGTTTTATGTAGCAGTATAGTACCTATTAGATTAGGGTTCTGGGAAACAAAATTTAGGTATTTACAAAAATACCGCTAAGAGAGAAAAGAGCGCTACATGATTATTGTGAGTGATTCGTGTTATACGACGGTTAAAAACCACTCATATATTTTTTTATAAATATCCTTTAGTTGGTGTCAATTTTAATGAATTTGGTGGAACATGAAATACCTAAATCGACATGGTTTTTGTTTTGAACATTCACTAGGTAGTGATATGTTCCTAGCTTGTGATTTGTTTTTATAAATTTTATAAATCATGCGTTGTTGAACGTTTTAAACGTTAATTTACGGATCTTGTTCATTAGTTAATTAATATTTCATTGGGTAATGATAATTTACGTTAAGCTATGAAAAGTATTCATAGTTAAACGAAACAGTTCGTTGGTTTCGCAAACGTTTTTTTTATAAATCATGCGTTGTTTAACGTTTTAATCGTTAATCTACGCATTTTGATAATAGATTAATAAATCCTTCGTTGGGTAATGTAATTTTACATTAAACTATGAAACATTTTCATCATTGAACGAAACTGTTTGTTGGCGTGATGAGCGTTCTTTTATTAATAATGCGTTGATTAACGTTTCCTACATTAATTAACGAAAGTAATTGTTATTTAATGAAATTTTTCTTTGGGTTAATGAAATTTACATTAAGGTATGACGGTTTTCATTATTTTACAAATTTTATTCGTTGGTTCAAAGTTCATTAAATTACGAAAGCTTACGTTAAAATAATTTCATCAATTTGGCGTAGAGGAAAAAAATTAACGAATCAACTTTCATTGAACCAACGAAAGATTCATCAAACAACAAATACTTTTTATGAAATTTTTCGTTGAGACAACGAATTTTTCATTGAATCAACTAAAAACAAGTTAACGTAACGAAATTCGTACCATTACGAAGAATAATTTTTTCAGTGAAGAAATAAAGCAAATCAATTTCTCCGATTTTGGTAATTCAACCCTTAAAAAGGGGTAAAGGAGGGGGGTCATTGTTATTGCCGATGGCCCCTTTCAAGGGGGCTTTTTTCGTTACCAACGAATCGCGTTCGTCGTGTCAATTTGAAACTTTGTTATGAGTCCCAACATCTGTCGCCGTTGAACATTCTTATAACTTTTTTATTATTGTAGACTTGATGGATTCGTATTGGTCCAAGAAAGGGCATAGGCAAACGAAATTGAAAAAAGAGGCGTGGCACTTCCCATACGAAAAAAATACATATTTTTCCCATCACTTCGAAAAGTAAACTGTCGATTAAGCTGAAACGTACACAATATATCTGATATAATTTAAGCTTCTTTAATTTCCCGTGCGGCTCGCTTTCGTTTTGGCAATTAATAAGTTTCAAGGACAATCGCTGGATGTTTGTGGCATCAATCTTGAATTCCACTGTTTCTCACATTAACGAAAATAAATTTTTGTGTATGATTAAATCACATCGATTTTGCTCCGTCTAGACCTATTAATTTGTGCTATTGGAATGAACGTTTTGCCTACCTTGAATTAGTCGCAACGAATGCAAAAGAGATTATAATGGTTCTATTATATCTACGATCTGTTCTTTATTCCACATTTTTTTCAGGAATGCAACTACTACATCATGTTCAACACCAGAAATGATTGTCAAGACCGTCTGAGCGATGCGCTCAACTGCCTTGATAAGAATGCAACTTACTTTTTTTTTGGGTTTCCGGATCGACTGTTGCCCACTGTGGAAAGATGTTTCGCACAATTTGGCCTCAAAGTAGATCCAAGTAACCTTCAAACCTCTGTTTGGTATAACATTTCACCAGCGGAAGCATTGGAGTTTAATACAGAGTAAGCAGATTCCTTCGAGATAACGCAACATACTTGTTTCATTTTATTTCTTCAGTCCGCCAGAAGGAATTACACTATCAGAACTTTCCCAGCCAGATGTATATACTATCAACAGCATATGGCCACACCGTCATATAGGATCTGAGAAATATATAAGTCGCCTAATAGCGTATAACCCAAATATTGGAGCTTTTGACAAAGATGGTCATCTAATTGCCTGGTGTCTAATACTTCCAATTGGAGCATTAGGAGTATTGCATGTAAAAGATGGCTACAAACGAAAAGGTTATGGCCACTTAGTTACCCGAGCACTGACCAAGAAACTTGCGGAAAGGGGCGTTGAGATTACAGCAGCCATAGTGGAGACTAATGTCGCTTCGAGGAACTTATTTAAGAAATTGGGTTTCAAGGAAATCGACATAGTGCACTGGCTTAAGAAGCCTTAATTGGAGTAGGTCAAGGATAAATAATGTTTTATTTTTATTATTACAGCAACATAATATGTACATGAATATAAATATACGGATACCATTCTGTTTCATAACAAAGTGTATAGTTTAAGGAACACCTTATTTTACTACACAGTCCAATGGCAGCAAGTATTCAACAACTTCATCAGATGTTTACTGGTACGATTTTCCCCATTTCGCTAGATCCAAATCAGGCCAAGCGGTGCGAATATTTGGTGCGAGTTCGAGATGTTGCGCAACAGATGCCACATCCGGGTCACATTTATCTGCTTCGCAGTGTGCCTCTACGAAACGTTGGAGAGAAAAATTTTTTTTTTAGCCCACAAATCTGCATATCACGCAGAGATTCAAACACCACACATATTGGTCGACCCGACCGACCGACGGGTGGTAATAGTATGCCACTATAACGATGGCACTTCTTTCAAATTGGGATCGTAAAAAAAAACTCTGGCAATAAGAAACAGCGGGATAGATACGAGTATGTACATTGTATGTATACTTGTTCTTTATTTTTAGAATGCAAGAACGGGTAGTGTGGTGCTTTATCCAGCAGAGGCCTTAATTCTGGAACGAAGTTTTGGTTTACACATTTTGTCATCAAATTTCGTGTATAAAGCTTTTTTTCATTCTTATATCCTTGTGTGCCTTGTCTGAGCTCTTGTGTAGTGGCAAGTGGCATATGGTGGTACACTGAGAATAAAGGATTTGACTTTATACAGGAAAAGTTGGATGGTCTTAAATATTAATTAAAATGTTGTTGCTGACAAGCTGACTTAGACAGCTGACTTAGATTTCAGTGTTCAGATGCACGTTGTCCTTGTGAAAAGTTGTATGCATTTTTTCCAATAAAATTAGAATTTTATTGTATGGTGCTTTAACTGCATCCTGCTGGCAACAGCGATGACATGCATCGATAAAGTTTTCAATTATTCTTGTAGATATAATTAGGTAGGTACATACATATTTATATACATATGTTATTCTTAGTCAATGAAATAACAATGCTGTGAAAGATTCTTGCAAGGAAAGCAGTATATCTTTGTTTGGAAGTAGGTATACAGTGCCAGCAGCAGTGGCGGATCCAGGGGTATGGTCATGGGGCCATGGGGGTTATGACCATACCCAAAACTCCAAAGAAAAAAGATTAAATAACTCAAAAGAACTACAGCTGTGAGTTAATAAATTTTGCTGTCAGTTCGAGTTTACCAACGAAAACTAATTTATTTTTCCATTTGTGTTTATTTTTTTTATGGTTTTTATGTTTTATAAATCTACAAATCATTTAAAATATTCCTCGCACAGTAGTAGGAACAAATTATGCGGTAAAATCATTAAATACTTGAAAGAAAACCAAACAATATTTCTTGCATTTACGGAGGCTGTCAAAGAAAATTGCTTCACATGCACATTATATTAACATCTATGGGTAAGTAAGGGGTAACCCTTTGAAATTCCGCGCGTTCAGATTTCACAAAATATAGCCAAAAAAATTTGAGATAGCTTGAGTTTGTAGCGAAACAAGGGGCATACAAAGCAGCGCTGCAAAGAAGGACTAGAGCTGCTCGTGAGCTCTACGCGCAAAAAAGAAGCGACGAACATCGGCTTCTCAGGAGAAAAACGAAAGGGCACGTGAAGAGCGCGATCGCGGAGATAGAGAGAAGCTACAGCAGGAATAAGGTTCGGAAGTTTTACCAAAGGGTAAAAAGAACCTGCCAAGGCTACAAAGCCCGAACCGAAGCCTGCAAGGACGAACAAGGAACATCGTAGTAGAATCGCAGTCGATACTGAGGATATGGAAGAACCACCTCTGCAGACTGTTTAACGGCGATGACGAACTAAATCCCGCTGTCAGGCAGAATGAACCATTCAACCTGGACGATGAAGACCAACAATTCCGTCCACCCGACCTAGACGAAGTAAAGATAGCCTATCTAAGCTTAAGTCCAACAAAGCCGCTGGAGCAGATGGCCTAACCGCCGAGCTATTGAAAGCGGCAGGCGATGACTTGGTTAGGAGCATGCACCAAATATGGTCGGAGCAAAGTATGCCCGATGAATGGAACCTCAGCATTGTTTGCCCGATACTCAAGAAAGGAGACCATCTGAACTGCGCCAACTACAGAGGTATTAGTCTTCTTAACATCGCCTACAAGATCTTATCTGCCGTGTTGTGTGAACGCCTGAAGCCTTTCGTCAACAACCTGATTGGTCCCTATCAGTGTGGCTTCAGGCCAGGAAAGTCGACCATCGACCAAATATTCACACTGCGCCAGATCTTGAAAAAAACCCAGGAAGTTCAAATCGATACCCACCACCTCTTCATCGATTTTAAGGCCGCCTATGACAGCATTTATAGAGACGAGCTATATAGAGCAATGTCTAGTTTTGGCATCCCTGCCAAACTCGTCCGTTTGTGTAGGATGACAATGGAGAATCAAGGTCGGTAAAGAACTCACCGAGACCTTCGATGTCAAAAAAGGTTTTAGACAAGGCGATGCGCTGTCATGTGACTTCTTCAACATAGTTCTTGAAAGAATAGTGCAAAACTCAAACGCTAACTCCAGAGGCACTATCTTTCAAAAGTCCGTCCATCTACTCGCCTACGCCGACGACATCGACATAATCGGGAGAACGCAGCGTGATGTCACTGGTGCGTTCGTGGGCATTAAGACGGAGCCGGCGAAGATGGGTTTGGCGGTCAATGAGGGCAAGACAAAGTATATGCTGTCATCGAGAAAGGACACCCATAACACCGACGTCTTGGACAGAATGTCACTATAGACAGATATAACTTTGAGGTGGTAAAGGACTTTGTCTACCTAGGCTCCGCTATTAACTCAGACAATGACACCAGCGCTGAGATTAAGCGAAGAATAACTCTTGCCAATCGCTGTTTCTTTGGGCTAAGAAAGCAATTGAGTAGCAAAGCCCTCCCTCGAACAACTAAAGTGACCCTTTATAAGACCTTAATCATCCCAGTCCTACTTTATGGTGCAGAGGCATGGACTCTATCAAAAGCGGATGAGCTTACTCTTGGTTACTTCGAGAGGAAAATTCTTCGAGTAATTTTCGGTCCCGTCTGCATAGACGGTGAATGGAGAAGGAGATACAACGACGAACTGTACGGGCTGTACAGCGACATTGACCTAGCCAGAAGAGTGAAAGTCCAACGACTGCGGTGGCTGGGTCATGTAGAGCGAATGGACGTGAATACTCCGGCCCGGAAGATCTTCGAATCCACACCGGAGGGACAGCGCAGCGGAAGACCGCGACTCAGGTGGCGCACGCAAGTGGAAAGGGACCTTAACCAACTTAGCGTGCGAAACTGGAGACAGCTGGCCAAAGATCGTGCTGGTTGGAGACGCTTGTTGGTTGAGGCCCAGGTCCACCCCGGACTGAAGCGCCACCTTAAGTAAGTAAGTAAGCTTGAGTTTCGTACCCTTCAAGCAAGCGAGTCTACAACAGCTTCATAAACCGCCCCAAAAACAGATGAAAAATTTGAACAGATTCGAAAGCTTTTGACATAATATAGTCGGTTCAACTGAATCAAAGGCCTTTGAGAAATCTAGCAGCGTGACCAATGTTACATTTTCATTATCTATCGCTACGCGAATGTCATCCGAGACCTTGGTCAAGGCCGATATGCAGCTGTGACCAGATCTGAACCCAGATTGAAGAGAATTTAATAAATTTAAACTATCAACATGCTCCTTGATTTGTTGGCTGACAATTACCTCAAAGACTTTCGAAAAAATAAGACACGATGGCTATTGGATGATAATCATGCACATTTCCTAAGATCTTCGGTGTCGGTACTATCTTAGCTCGTTTCCATACAGTCGGATAAACGGAGGTGATTAAGATGGAGTTAAAAATATAAGTAATATACTGAAGTATGTTTGGGACTAGTATTTTTATAAAGTCGGGGTGGATATTATCCAACCCAACACACTTTGATTGTATTGAGAAGATCGCGTTGCCAACAGTGAATACATCCACTTCAGAAAGTGAAAAGGCATCTTGAGAGCAATTCGGTATGAATTGTAATGAGCTGTTTTGTAAGACAGATAAGAAATATTATCGTTAAAGATGTGTATCTGATCGTCGACGTTAGGTGTTAAGTAGTTGTCATGCAAAGTAAGGTTATCGCATTCAAAAAATAAATTATGAATGTCAATGTGACAAAAGTTTCGATATTGATATCTATGTTAAATGTTATTTTTATCTAAAGCAAACTCAATGGTGGTGACAAGAAGATCATGAGAAGAGAACGCTGGTGGGGACTGTTGGTTATAGAATTTTAATAAACTGGGGTAAGTTGAGTCTCTCTTTTCGATATTTTCATGAGGGAATAATCAGAGATCAGAGATTCAGGGTTTACCACGATGTCTCGAAATAAAAATTTCGAAACCAAAAATCTCGAATTAAAAAAAATCTAGACAGCAGAGCATAATCTCGAATAACAAAAATCTCGAATTAATATTAATTTTTGAGACAGTGATAACAATTTGCGCGCGACAGAATTAATAACACCAAATCTAAAAATGGTGCTAAAAAGAGAGACACGTATGCAACCCCCCTGCTTGTGGTCACTGTAGGATTTGGAGTAGATGTAAAGTTGGGTAGTTTTTATATTATGGGATCCCAAAAAAAATCTCGAATTTACTTTTTATTTTCGTGATTTTTTCGAGATATAGTCTCTCGAGATTTTTGTACATTCGAGATTTTTGTCATTCAAGATTACGTCATGATTCCGAAGATTCAATGTGCAGATTATTTTTGTTTGAGACTAGGCATAAGGTTCATTGATTATAGATATGTAAGTTTTATTATCCATTTTTAAAAATATTTTCTATTGCTTAGCTGGCCTAGACCTTCGTGATCATGCCCAAACAGAGTTCCTGGATCCGCCCCTGGCCAACAGTAAGGATGGAGATGGAGTTAAAATCAAGTTAGTTTGAGGAAAATACATCAGAAAGCCTGTCGACGCCATGTATTTCAAGAACTTGCACTACGAAGGATTCAATCTGTAGAAAGAGACTTTCGAACTATAACGCTTCGAAATGCTTGCAGCGAATTGGTACTTCCGCACTTTAAAAGGAGTCTTAGAAAATTGATGTCCTCGCGGCTATCAAGTAAGTTGATGGTTACTACATTCACATGTGAACTAAATCGCATCCAAAGCTGCATTTATATATTGGATAAATTAAAAGTATTTAACAGAAGAACGCATTCATCTGATGGCACACCACACTTGCTCTTAACACATCCGTGCTTCCAGCTAGCTCATTATACAATTAAAATTGAATTTTCACACCTTAATTAGCATTCAACGTGCAGCAGTTGTCGTTGAAATTTTAACAGAACAAGTGCCAATTTGTACGAAGAAACTGTTTCGCACCCTCCGTACCACCCCCGTAGAAGTTCTTCATTTTCCTCATTTAAGATTGAAATATTGTGACAACAGAACGCATATGTATCACTTAGTACTATATATGCATAGACAGATCGTAGGTACCCCCCAACAACACACATCCTTTTACAGCGCTAGGAATCTTCTTCCCCGTTTAAGTAATTAGTTTTACCCTGGGAAATTCTAATTCGTGCCTTCCCCAGTCTATAGTTTTCAGCAAAATTAGAAACTTTCTCTATATAGACACAAAACCACATATATGCATACCGCTCGAGAATGATGCATTCACCATATGTTATAGTTGCCGTTAGACTGTAATCAAAGTGAAACTAATTAACTTGAATATCCGTAAGGAAAAGCGGGAGCGATATGTCCTTCGTACCTACATCCGATGCTGCGGTGCGATTGCGACATGTTCTTGTTCTTGCAGGTGGGATGCGGATGCGCGGGTAATTGCGGTGATGAATACATATACATACATAGAGAATGCTGATACATCCAAAAGTTTCAATGAATCAAAAGTTTCAGAAATCGTATGCATACCTTGTATGGTACCTACATATAATATTTATATGCATCCTGGGTACGAGCATTTTCCGAAATTTCCTTTATGCCACGCATTCAAGATGATATGTTGTAGTAATACTTATTGATGTGCGAATATTCTGCGGATAAGGTGGTTGCTGTAGTCAAAGAAACTTCATACCATAACTACATTTTGAATGTTTTCTATAGTTACAATCCTTTAACAATCATTTCGCAAATTTTCATTTGCAGCAAAAGCCTCAAATTTTTTCAACCTGTGTTGGGGTGGGTGAAAAAGTGCAACTTAATTTTGAAAGAATGCTCCTTGTACCCACAAATATTTCCCTTTGGATTTATGCTTATACTTTCTGTAGCTTTGCAATATAGAGGTAGGACGTAGGAGATGAGCTAGGAGGTTTATTAAAGCAAGGCAAGAACGATTTGTCAGTAGTATATGTAGTTACAATTGAGTGAAGAGACGTTTCAACAGATATCCCTACATTATAAAGAATACACACTAGCCTCCTTTTTAGACATAGAGCTTACAGCTTTCAACAACGTTCACACTGAAGCTATTCTTGAATCTTTGATTGAGCTGGGCATAGAGGAATTTATTAGCCAATGGATAGTCTCTATGCTTAGGACAAGAACTATTCAGACAATACTAGGCAGCAGGAGGATCCTTCCAATTCTTCCTATTCTTCATCTCTTAAACCTTCTGTGAACTATATGAGGTCTGGCCATACCTTTCCGACTTTTGAACCGAGTTTTCTCTAAGAAACAATGGCCACAGCTTTTTGAAATTCCATGATAGAGTCAACAGGAATGTTCTGCGGTTTGGTAACCCGTAGATATACCGTAAACCCTTAGATAGAGAGAAGAGTTTGTCAATCCGCACAAATCATTCAAATTATGCATGTTTTATGATTTTATTTGATGCATGCATTTTTTTTTTTATTCTTTTGTGTCAGTCATGTCGTTGGTAACACTGCAGATAGGTGAGCGAATGAAGAATCCGTGGGTTATAAAAATCGAGGGTTTTAAAAAGGAAATAAGTTTTTTTTATATTATCTGTTTTGTCACTTTTATTTTTATGCAAAATGTGTGCCTGTGCGAGTCTGGCCAGACCTTGTGGTTGACGGGAAGGTATACAAAGCTATGATTAACAGAAGGGTTAAAACAAAACTTCACCAAATTCTTCTTAATATTTCAAAACAGATTAATGTCTTAGGCATTCATAGTTTGCAGTTTTCGTTTGGTTTGGTTTTTTTATAAATAGACATAAACTATGCGTCTATGTGCTAAACTTTTGCCGCAATGTGCTGGATCTACCACAATTTCTGAATTATATTTTCAATTCAAATTCCCCGGAAGAAGATTGTGTTCGCCAGCGAGTTCATTTGAGAATCTCAAGCGACACCTAACCTATACCTTGTTAAATGCTCGGCTTAGGTGCGAATGTCAATCTAGGAATCGTCAGGGAATAAAAAAAGAAGAAAATGCCAACATCTATAGAAAGTTTATGTGAATTGGAAAACGGTTTGCAAATTTACGGGGATCCATTGGTTGTAAAGAAAAATATGTGAGATATTCGTCACTAGTTTACACACTGCTGAACTCTTTATGTTATCTTGCCTCAAGGTGCCTACACCAAAGTAAGCCTTTTCTTAAATTCTTAGCAAATGATATTTTCACATTGAACTGTAGAACTATTTTTCTTATATTATACCCACGAATCATTTCCCAAAGTAACTTCGAAACTCCATGTATATTCAAAGTGGACAATGCAGACAAACTTATAATCTACCAACAAATTTGTATATCAACTACTGACATACACATTTTTTAAATCCTAAAAACAAACTCGTCAAGCGTTGCATTTGACGTGTCCCAGCCACTGATTTTTGGTTTAAAGTCGATGGCCAGATTTAGTGGAACATATCAATAAAATAAAGTGTCCAGGTATTCACAATGGTGAATATTTTTATTTAAAATTATCTATTGCGGCCGTCAAAATATTTAATTTGATGATTAAAAATGATAATAAGGTCCATTGTCAAAGACAAAATTTACCAGATAATCGCCCTTATTCCCTTTGGCGTTTGTCGTATACGACTCATATGTCGTGTCGTTTTAAACACGATATTCCGATTTTTTTCCGAACTTTTGTTAAAGATTTTGCTTCTTTTTCAAGTGTTCACTGTAATTTCAAATCGTTTGTTTAAAAAAAGTTACAAACACTGCCTTAAAACCGAAATGAAATATCAGGCGTTTACGACAAACGCCAACGGGAATAGGGGTGAATATAAAAGGAAATATAAAATAGGGCACCATTTGTTGTAAAGGCCTAGGGCCCAAAATATGTAAATCCGGCGCTGGGAATGCCACATAAGGGTGGAGTCATCTCGCCTACTATGGCTAATGGTTATAAATAAAATTCTGGTAAAACTAGACAGGGAACGGGTCAAAGTTGTCGCGTACGCGAACGACGTGGTGATACTAGTCTCAGGGAAGTTTCCCACCGTGATTAGTGAAATTATGGGGGCCGCTTTAGACAAGGTAAGCACCTGGGCTGCAAGTTGTGGCCTCGGTGTTAATCCGAGCAAAACTGAACTGATGCTGTTCACTACTAAAAAAACAAAAAAAAAACGATTTTACCCTACCCCGTCTGAATGGTAAACCACTCACACTGTCGTCCAGCGCTAAGTATCTAGGTATCATGATCGATCCAAAACTTAACTGGAAACATAACATTGAACGCAGAGTAAGAAAGGCGTAGGTGGCTTTCTATGCCTGCAGCAAAACGTTTGGTTTGGTGGGGACTTCAACCAAAGATAACCTTCTGGATGCACACAGCCGTAGTGCGTCCAATTCTCAAGTATGGATTACTAGAATAGTGGCCTGCGCTGAGCAAAGTCTACAACCTCACGAAACTGAAAATACTGCAAAGAACAGCCAGTATAGCCACCACGAGCGCAATTAGGTCGGCCCCAACAGATGTGCTCCTGCATCTTTTACATCTTCTTGACCAGTACACACAAAATATACCTCATGATGCAATGCTATAAGACTCAAGGAGTCTGGATGCTGGACATCCTTGAGACGTTACCAAACGGCATGATCACGTTTCCAACCGACTACATCACACCCAAATTAAACTTTATGAAAGGCTTCCACGTGCGTCGGTTTCACAACAAGGGCTCAGTGGAAGAGGGACACGGTCATATACACTAACGGATCTAAGATGAGCTGTGGTGCGTGGGGGCCGGTGTCTACTCGGAATCACCGCAAATAGTGCAGGAACGAGCTTGCCTATCTGGGCGAACGTTTCAGGGTCACACTTTTCTGGGTTCCAGGGCACAGTGACATAATAGGCAATGAGCGCGCGGATGAGCTGGCCAGAAAGGGCTCAGCACTACACGCCTCACTCTCAACACTGGTCCACATTCCTCAAGAGCGGTTAAGGGACAAATACATTCACATTTTCTGCAGAAAGGCAATTTCCGATGGATGGGATCGACACACTGCGTCATATCAAGGAAGATATGGCCTACAACCGTGTGGTCATGTGCATGTCATTGTGTCCTAAAATTCTTGACAAGCTCGCTTCGTCATGCGGGCTAAGTGATAGAGGTTAGTGATCGACGCAAGAAGGGTGACTAAACAAGTTGGCATGATTGCAGGGGAAACGTGCTAATCGCGACAAGCATGACACTGTAGAAAATCGCGCAGTATCAATCTTTCATGCTGTCCAAAAATTGTCGGTCAGTCACTCCCAACAGCACGAACAAAGCGATCCCAAATTTTGTCGCGACATTCAAATCGTGCTAATGTATCACGCGATCAGAGAGAGTGACTTTAGGACAAATTGGGGCTTCAAAGTGATGTCAGCATATTGCGGAATGAAGCGATTTGTGACATGTGCAATCGTAGCATAAACCTTCGAGTTCAATTTAGAGTTCTGTCGCGTTTAAAAATCGTATATCATGGTATCCGGATATAGTTCTGAAGGCATCTCATTTCATCTTTCAAAGTTAATTAGAGTCCAAGTATGGCAGAAACATTTCAAAGTGCACCTACACCCACTCTCTTCTCTTCAGTACTATGTACAGTACATATTATATTATGTAGATATATTTACATAAAAATGAAGCGCAAAAGTTCGCGCTAAAATTCACAGATAATAAATCAAATTTGCATGCTGATCCTGGCTGTTATCATGATATCCTTATTTCACACGGATGCCGGAAAAAAGTAGTACAAGTAATTTAATGATCATTAATCTTTGCGGGATTTCCATCGAAACTGAAATACGTTTACGACTCACATTCACATTGTTGAGGTGCCACTAGCCGCTCCAATTCCTCCCGCACCCGCGCTCCGCACGACCACGCAGCTTTTCATCGACGTTTTAGCTTTTTATTTTCACAGTCGACGGCTCCTAAATTAAATTTATTGCTTTCGGCGCATCGCGGATGTGCACTTTGTTAAATGTAAATTAATTTTATCGTCGGCATGCGATATTATACTCTGTATGCAATTTTATATTTTTTTATCGATTTTTTTTAATTCTGTTTTTTAAACATTTGTTCTGAAAACTCTTCCTGTGGGACTACAACTATGCGGAACACGTTTACTTTACAACAACTTTAACTGGCTCTGGCAGTGGCAGAAAGGGAAGAATTTGTTTGTTGTAGGTACTTTTTTTTTTCTATGAAGCGTATTTAATAACGTCACAGTAGGTGGTACGGGTACCACGCCGCCGTTAGTGTGCTTGACCAGGACCAAGCGTATTGTTTTAATTTGAATATACACACAATGCCAGAGTAATAAAGTTGGATAAATTTGATCCTGATGAGGAGTGTGTGTGTGTGTTTGTAGGGATTTTCAGATAGACCATGTACATATAACATGTGCTTGAAAGAATGCGTTTTGTGTATTTTCATCGGAATTGTTTTTGAATGGAAACTTTTAATTAAGTGGTTAACCACACACAGAAACAAAAATATTCTCACTCACTGAGGCAAATCGTTAAATTATTTATTTGCATGAACAATATTTTACAACTATTTTTGCTACCTATAGTAAAATAATCCAAAGTAAATTGGATAAAGTTGTTTAAAACGTATCCGTGCTTTGACGCACGAAATTACATTGCGGCTGATACGGGTACCTAACTGTATAAAAGAATTTTAAATGCAATTCTTTTTTAGGTGAATATCTACAAAAGTTAGTCTGATGGAAATGAATTTATTAGAATGGACTTTTGTTTGTCAGTAGACCGAGCTTCTTAATTGAATTTTATAATTGGTGTAGCATATTATGTACAACATTATAAACTTGTTGAGAAACAATATAGTAGGCATTGTGATGCATTTGAGCAAGGGGAAAGTACAATAACTTAGGAGGAAAAAATTTTAACCTTTTTTTTGTAGAGGGGTTAAACACAAACATTTTTTACTATATGAGGGGATCTATCTCGCTTTTTAGGCGAAAGGGGTAATAAAAAAAACAAGTAAACGTTTTGTCATCGGCCTGGCCGATACTTTGATACCCCCCACCTTCCACTGCATAAAAGCCATGCAAAATGTTTGCCATGCTAGTTAGTATCTAAGTACTGTATGTACACTGTACCTACAGGAGTTACCCGAACTACTTAACCGACATCAACACAAACCTGACGACGCGACGGTAAAAAGAAGTCCTCTCACAAAATTGTATTTGCCTATGTCGATTCATTTGGACGCTGTCGTGTTTCCAACAGAAAGACAGACAGACAGACGGATATGGCTAAATCGATTCAGAATGTGATCCTGATTCAGAATATAATATACCTACCTACCTACTTTATCGGTTTTCCGGTGACTCCTTCTTGGCGTTAGAAATGAAATGACAAAATGAATATATCTTCCTGTGGAGGGTATAGAAACAATGGCAACACTTAAAATAAAATAAATAAATATGTAGCGCAACATGCGGGTGACACCCAAGGCCTAGCTTCTCGCAACCATTCGTTTTGTGTGAGTTTCTATTTTTTGGGACGAATGGAAGGGACCTACAATTTTATGCCGAGTCCGAAGGGCTGAATTGAGAAGCTTTTTCATGACAGTCATACTCTAGGATGTTTGTCAGACGTTCGCGGGAGGTGGCGCAGTAGAAAGAAGTTTAAGATGTAATTTGTGTTTTTCCGGGGATCGAACCTGGAATCCCTCGCACAGTTGTAGTCCAGCACACTTACCACTGCGCTACTGCGCCCAAAAACACGTATAGTAAAACCCTATATAATTTTTTTAAATGCAGGAATATATTCTTTCTTACATCGTACTCGTGCCTTTGCCAATCCTAAAACTAGAACATTTTTTCTTTCAGAAATAATGACTCAGACTTATTATTTGGAAGGCTCCATCAGTGATGGTTTTGCCTTCTCTCCTTTTCATTATTTATAGATGGGCGGCTTATATGTAACACCGCAGCATTGGCGGTAACATTTCGACCTAACCACAAAGTCATTTGCTCTTTGGGGAGGAATTCTTTCATACCTTACATAATTCTCTTAGAGCGTCCACGCACTTATAATAACTGTCAAATTACAGTTACAGGAGAGTTCGCATAAGGGCCAGTAGGATACGTACGTTACTTATTGTCGAAATGTTCCCAACTCGGATTCCAAAACGTGCTTTATGAATTCCGTACCATTAGGTAGGCGCCCTGTTGCACTTCATGATTTTTAATTCCTAGCTGAAGATCGAGAGTTAGATAGATCCACTTAAGCGTCCTATACCCGCAACTCTTGTAATGAATAGGCAGGATTTTGAAAATTAAAGTTTTTTAATAAAGTTCACGTTGAATAGGGGCACAGGTAAAATTTTCCTCTAGGGCCCTTTGACATCTAGCTACGCCAATTCTTATGTTACAAACATTGACTGCCAGCTGAGAGCAAAAACAGTTGTTTTTTAGGAGGTATGCCTGGTGTATACATAGGATTGTTTAGGTAGTTAGGTACGGTTATTTACTCGTATGTATTATTCCCCTGTAAGTCAATGGAAGGACCGCCACATGCACAGCACACTCATAATAGTGGCCACTTAGCTGCACGGAAGCTGTTTATTTATTTATACATATGTACAGTCAATCGTTACAAAATAAGAAAGAATAATAAAATTTAAATAGACACACCTCTTTTATTGGTACTTACCTCTTTTATTGATGTCATGGAAGTTTCTAAAAGTTATTAATTGTTTTTTTTTTTTTATAATTTGACTGTAGGTACAGACTGATTTTTAGAGTTTGTAGGTTTTCTATAATGGCTCCTATATTAATACGTCCTTCCGCCTTGAAGAGCAGGATATCTATATATTCTACATTATAATAAAAACGAAGTTTACCACTCACTGATCATCAACGCCCAGCCTAAACGCTTTGCTCTAGAAAGCTGACATTTTTCACAGAGGTATCCCTTATAAATTACCAGCGAACCCCCTGCACACTTCAATGCACAAATTAAAATAAAAAATATAATTTCAAATTCATTCAGTGTACACAACATTTTTTGATTTTCCAGGAATCGTATTGCGTACATATTATTCTTGTCTATTGCGCCCAGCCTAATACCAATTACCAATTTTAAAAACTTAGGCTCCCATGACTGACAAAGAAAAGTGAACACTCCCAGCCCAACACATATGATTGTTCAAAAATATTAACTCAGTCGATTCGGTGGTTTTCGAAATAAAAGATTTTTAATGTTTTTGTTGTCTGGGCGGTGCCACTCCCCTTTGTCCAATTTTAACCAATACTCCCGGGCCAATACGTAAGACTGTATGTAAATTTAAACTCTATCAATTAGGTGGTGTTCGAGATATAAGATTTTGAATATATTTTTTGTATGGGTGGTGCCACGCCCCTTTGTCTAATTTTAACCAATCATCACAAGAATACTCCTGGGCTAATACCTATGATTGTGTGTAAATCTAAACTCAATCGATTTGGTGGTTTTCGAGATAGGTATAAGATTTTGAATGCATTTTTTGTATAGGAAGTGCCACGCCCCTATAACTCATGAACCAATACACCTACAAAAAACATATACACTTATAAACCATGGTATTAACATCACCTTTCATGGGAAATTTCCAGAATCAAAATCGGTTCACGCATTACGGACAAACACAATCCAAATTATTTTTATATATACATATTATATACATAGATAGATGATGTTGGTACCTATACAAGGAATAAGGAAGGATATCTCGAAATTCGAACCCTAAAGGGGTAAAAGGGCGTTAAAGTTTATTAGGGAAAAATTTTTATTTTTCATCCGAATGATTTCAAACTCGGTTTGTGTACTCTCAATGAGAAATAAAGAAAACTAATCTCTCAATTCTCATCAAAGGGGTAAAAGGGGAGGTCAAAGTCTGTATGGGAACATTTATTTTTCATTCGATCGACTTCACTTGGTTTGTGTACAGCTTTCTTTTGAAATATGGTGTTAATTTTCCAGAGATACTAACTACTCCTTATGCCTAGGTAGGTACCTTCTTAGTTATGTTTCCTCCGCGATATATAAATTTAAAAGAGGGAACTAACTGACTGCAAAGGAATTTCTGTGTACTAATTCCTGAGGACTGCCCGATCGAAGCCGTGGGAAAAACCTACATAGTTTGGTATATATCGGTGCATGTGTGGACCACTTTATAATCCCCAGTCCAAATTTTACGACCTCAGTGCGTCAGATTTAGGATTCACTGTAGCTAGGAGGTTCATGTTGCCTCTTTTCTCAAACGAATCCGAATTTGCAACCTTATATTGCACTACAATGAGTTTCTTGTTCACGAAAGTTTAAGTATCTCACATCAGTGCTTACATTACTCACTCACTCACATTACACACACTCCTTTTTTTTTATTTTAAAATATATTTGTTACAAAATGTTACATAAATCCAACTTTGGTAAAATTAAAAGCTATCGTAAATAATTTGGAAAAGCTTAATTTATTGATTAATGGTAAAACACAAAATTACCAATGCCGCACAAACATCCGAGTTCATAATTCATTTATTTATTAAAAACTTACACATAAGATAACGAGAGTGTAAATATCCTGAAAATGCAACCTAAATCACCCGATTGGACAGAATAAACCATTTCAAGTCCCAAAATAAACACATACACAAAAATTGGTAGAGAGAAGCTAGACCTAAGGTGGACCTGGACCTGTTGCGTCAATTATTTATTTCCTTATTGTATTACTTGCCTTAAGTAAAGTAGGTAAGTTGCTTCCGTCTCTGACTACCTGAGGTTACATATTTTATTTTATTTAAATAAACCCAATGTATATGTAGTATTTTTCTTTAATTGCATCTATACAGTCTAACATAGACCACTGTGCACTGCATGGAAGTCCGTTTAAAAATCCAATAAGTGTCAATTGGATTGCCTCCAAAGTCCTCCAACAGACTATACCATCCTCAGAGCTAATTGCGAGAAAATTCTATTCAAGTTAAAAAAAAATCAAGATAATCCCTTACCATTGACATAAATTAAACGTCAGACCAATCTACTTACGAGTGAGTTAAGATTCGCCCGCTAAGAGTTAACAGGATTGCAAAACATCTGAATTAAAGTATCCTTCACGTAGATAGCACGAATTAATCTCCTGCATGTAAATAGCGCAAATTATGATCAAAACTAAATCATTTACCCTTAAGATGTAAGTACCTCATTTCGACAGTTATGGCTCTCAAAAAAGTGTGTTTTGCATTTTAAATGACATCGGAAATAAGCTTTCCGACAACGACAAGGACATTCCTACCCGACCTTTCCGGCTGCGCCTGGTCGCATAAACAAATTACCCAAACATTAACGAACACAAACTGTTCGCTAAGTGCATAGTTTGTACATGAGTTGCGCTCCAGGCGACAACTTGTGAACGTAAATCCTTGCACAAAGTGACTATTTAAATTACCCTCACGTTACTCAGGCATTATGATTAAGTTCACGATGGGGGGGAGTGCCCTTCTTGTTGTTTTTTTGTACACTCTTCAGTAAAAGTTGTTGCAAGTCCACTTTGGAGGGAAAGAAAAATTCGCACCATAAGGCGTATAGAGAGAATAATTTGTCTGCATGGTGTTTTCTCGTAACGTGAGGCGAAAAGGAAAAAGACCTTGCAACGATGCAACACTGGAGTATAGACTCGAGTTTCTATGCATACCTCAGTGTCAAGATGACTGACTTGTGGACAAAATAACGATATAATCCTTTTTCGCGAATCTTTCTCTCTAGCACTCCAGGTGGTTGATTTGAAATTTGCAATTCAAACGCAAACCATCATCCTTTCCCAAAAAGAGAAGAAAAATGTTGCACGCAATTTACATATAGAGTCCTTGCGGATGGGGTGGGATGCCCGACCCACATTAGCAGCAGCTGCTACACAGAACAAGCTCAACTTTTATTCTACCTGCGAGGAATGTGGTGCACACTTTGAATTTACTTTACATTTCATTTAAGGGGTTAATGGTTGGCGCGCATGACGATCAAAAATAAGGACTAATCCGTGCGAAAATAAATCTTTCCAAGTTAACTGTTGCTGAGTGTATCTGGGTTAATCGTGCGCGACTTCATTTACAAACAATTTCTTTTCTTTCAATTTGGCATTCTCGTGTGCTGATTTGGGTTGTAAATAGGTTTCTGTTGATTGACGACCGACGTCTTGGAGGGTTGAAGTAGGTGCTATGAAGGGTTTGATACGTGTACTATAGTGTTAGATCACTAAGCAGCAACTGTAATTAATTATGGTAACCGTTTCTCGTGGTTCTTTTTAACGTAATTGGTAGAGATTGGCATTCAAGTGTCTTTAGGCTGAAATGTTTCATACCACTTTGGACTTAGTAATGTTAATGATCATCCATTTTCATGTGCCGAGGGGCATAGTCCCAGAATATAGAAAATATTATGTATATGAAGAAGATGCAATTAGGCTTAGGACCATCAACAATCCAGTTTCTTAATTGCACCCCAGAAAACAAATGCAGTGATGAACGTTTTATCCAGACATGGAGTAGCCAGACGCCAAAGTGTCTTTAGAAGGTGCTTGAAACAACAGTATTAACCATGGTAAAGTGATTAGTGCGTTTCTATTTCACCACCCGAGCAGCAGAGAGTTGGTATTCAATGAGAAGCAATATTATGGTGCCCCAGCCAGTATAGCTTGAGAGTGGCTTGGTTTTGAAACGGAGGTTCGGTCTTCCTTGTCTTCTCGAACCTGGGGGCTGGGATTCGAAGACCCTCTTGGCTGGAGCATTATTGTCCATTCGCTCGATGTGGCCGAGCCAATGTAGTCGACGTGTTTTGGCTTTTTGGACTACATCCACATCTTGGTACAGCTCATAGAGTTCGCGGTTGTATCTTCTCCTCCATTCGCCCTCCTCGCACACAGGACCAAAAATCCGCCGAAGTATTTTTCTTTCGAAGGAGCCCAGTATCAGCTCTCCCTTCTTGCTTATCGTCCAGCACTCGGCGCCATAAAGCAGAACTGCCAGGATAAGGGTTATGTAGAACACACATTTCGTCCTTCGAGTTAGGAGTTTTGAACCCAATTGTTTTGCCAAACCGAAGTAGCAACGGTTTCCTAGGGTAATTCTTCGCCGGATCTCCACTAGGGTGTCATTCTTTTTTATTTAACTTTTCCCCGCCAGAAAATAGAATTTCACGTAAGAAAAATAGTTGACAATTGCGCGTATGCGTATGCTTTAGAAAAAAGATATAATTAAACTCTGCCGCGCACCGCTGCCACCATGTAGTGTTCGCATAAATAATAAGACGCCGATGTTTGCTTCGTGAGAGTACTTTAATAACTGAACTACTTAACAATAGGTAACAATAGATGATAGTAAGAGAATATGCATTACATGAGAATGTGTGGGTGACAATATACATAAATACTACACAGTTTACGTTTACTCCAAAGTAGGTGAACTCCTTAACTACCTCGAAATTGTTGCTATCAATAGTGACGTTTTGTCCTAGGCGGTGGACAGATGCTTGTTTGTTTGTTGATAGCATGTACTTAGTCTTGTCCTCATTTACTTCAAGCCCAACGGATTTCGCCTGTTCTTCAATCGCCGTGAACGCTTCTATCACGGCACGCTGGGAGCGACCGATGATGTCAGTATCGTCCGCATAGCCAAGCAGCTGGACGGACCTGTTGAAGATAGTGCCTTCCGTGTTGACACCTGCCCTGCGCACTATCTGCTCCAGTACGAGATTGACATTGAAGAAGTCGCATGATAGAGAGTCTCTGTGCCGAAATCCGGTGCATGTTTGAAAAAGTTCGGAAGAGCTGCTTCCAAACTGCACATTGCAGCGCGTGTTTTCCAGCGTCACGCGACACAGCTGAATCAGTTTTGCCGGGATTCCAAATTCGGCCATCGCCATTTAGAGCTCCTGACGATGTAATGCTATCATACGCGGCTTTGAAGGCGATGAATAGGTGGTGAGTTTCGACTTGAAATTCGTTGGTCTTTTCCAAGATTTGCCCCAGTGTGAAAATTTGGTCTATAGTCGATCTGCCGGGCCGGAAGCCGATTAGTGTGTTGCAGAACGGTTTTAGACGTTCACACAGTACGTTCATTGTATGCACTACGATAATATCGCAGTTCATTTACATATTTCAATTAAATAGTTTGCGCAACAGGACCGTTAGGCACCCGAGGCCTAGCTTCTCACAGCCATTCGTTTGTGTGAGTTTTTATTTTTGAGACGAATGGAAGGGACCTACAATTTTATGCAGAGTCCGAACGGCTGAATTGGGAAGCTTTTTCAGGACAGTTATACTCTCGGATGTTTGTCAGACGTTTGCGAGAATTTGCGCGTTGGAAAAAGCTGTAAGATGTAATTCGTATTTTTCCGGGGATCAAAATGGGATCCCTCGCACAGTAGTCTAGTTTCTAGCTGACTAACAACTGAGCCACTGCGCATACAATTATTATTTTAATTGCTTGAAGAAAAAGGGTCGAAATGTGTGAATGACATACTTACAGGTTATACTGATCTACTTAGCTGTACGATTTTCTAATCGCACAAATTGCACACTTTCCACAAATGAAGACATTTGCCCAAGTGATGCATGCAAAACAAAAAAAAAACTCCCCATTCCAATTTAATTTAAACTTTCTTCTGCCAGATAGTACATATAAGAAAGAGCCAAAAAGGAAAGCATACATATTACCACACAATTCGCTCTCAGCAGCAGATATGCAAATCTTTCGCATGTCCTTTTGCTAAAAAAGAAAACATACTCGTACCTTGCATGAAATCCTTACTTAGGGAGACTTTTCGAATGAATTTTGCTCAAACTCCTTTCGTTATCTATCTCATCTTAGTAAGAGGAAAAAATGTCTTCCCCACTCCGCAGTTGTGCAGACAAAAAAAAAAACAAGGATTACCACATATAGAATTGTGTCTTGCATGGTTCTCCTTATTCTAGATGAATGTCCTTCGGTGTTATATGGTTGCACTAAAAAAAATAAACTTCTTAGCCATGCATGTGTATGCACATTGGTTCCTCTGGCATACCCTTAGATTGATCTAGGATTACAATATACCACACCATCGCATGCATATAACCATGTAGAGACCCTCTCGTCTCCGATTGAATATTTGAGGAATTTCCCTCTTCGTCTTTCAGTTCCATCTGACAATGCGGAATGCGAAAGGATATCAGAGATCTCGTAAATTCCCTGCCATGTTATCGTAACCATGGTCAATGTCAATTGAAATATTTCAAAGTGGGGATTTTTGTGTGGATAGGATAAATCACATACAGTAGGATATTGTAAGGATATCTGAGAGCGATTTATTTTCCCTTTCTCTTTTACTGTTTACTTTTTTCTTCTCGACTACAATTCTCTCCTTTATGCTACCAATTTGCAAGGCAAATTGAATCTAAGCAGGGAATCAAAACTTAATAAAAGTGCTTTGTAAGGGCTTTAATTGAGTTTCCAGGAAAGTGCTACGCAACTGGAACATCTAACAGAGGATTTAAAATAAAAATGTTCACATTCACATACAGGGTAGAGTGATAGAGCAAATATTAAGTGAAATGAACTTTTCCCAATCTTTCATAAAACGTTCGAGTTTTTGTCGATGCGAGTATCATTCGTTTGTGTGAATATATGAACAGGATGCATATGGTCCTTCTGCTATAATAAAAGTCAGAACATGCTGACCATCACTTGAGGGAAGTTAAAAGCTCGAGGCGGGTTATCATCACTTTTGATTTATTTTTATAGGGACACGGATGTATGGTCTTTGTGGAGGGCCACGGATTAATGGCGTGTGACTCTGTGCGGAAGGACAGCACTTTTATTGAGTGATTTTTAATTGGGACCGACAGTGTTTTCCCCTCACAATGTGTTTCAGAGGCAGTGCGGCCAAATTGCATTAGCGTTGGTTTTATCGTTCATTATTTTGGATTATTATATCACTTAGTTTCGGGTATTGGGGTTTGGAAAAATGTAGGCACTTTTCCAATATGAATATTGTGAAGAAGGAACCATTTGGATTTCAATTTACATTACCTACAAGCTTTTATCGGACATTGAATCTACAAACTAAGCTTAAGTTTCATCCGCTGGAACAATAAAAAGGTTCAGGGAAGACGAACACTGGAGAGACCAAGAGATACTTGGGGCACGCCAAACAATTAATTATTAAACAATTTACATTTCAGCAATTGCTCTAGAGCTCTAGCACATATTGTGAAATATCTAATTTATAGCCCAAAATACACTGCTAGATAAAAAATAAAGAACTGCCAAAACAAATCTATCAAAAGTCTAAAATAAATATAATCTAATAAAAAATTCAGCAGATCAAGGCTACGAATGGTAATAGGGATACTCTCCGGGCACTGTATTCTAAGGAGGCACGCCATGAGATTAGGTCTAACAGATACAGACATATGCAGGTATTGCCAAGACTTACATGTCACAGAGGATATAACTCATCTCCTCTGTGAATGTCAAGCTATTGCTCGGTACAGGAGGAAATTCCTCGGTAGGTACCTACTTCTTCGACAATTTGTAGGAGGTTGGCCTCGCAAACAAAACTGAAACAATTTTCAGGTTCTGTAGAGAAATTAATTGTTTGGGCGAAGTGGTTTAGGTTATTTGACCGTTAAGGTTCCCCAGGGATGGCGATGGGTCCAATATGGTGTCTAGTCCAATGTGATGAACTCACACCCTATTCAACCAACCAACCAACCAACCAATAAAAAACAAGCAAAATTAATAGATATTATATTGAATTTGTTTATTTAAATTATAGTGGCACGAAATACATTTTTGGATGCTCATGAAGATGAAGTAATACAAATTCTAACTGGTAGGTACTGGTTACAATGTCACTTTGCCTTTGGCGCTAGAGGTATAGCGGCAGCGTTCCTCCATCAGGGATATTATGTGCTAGAGCGGTCAGTGGAACGCGACCCCTGATCAAGTCGTAAACGTAATAATTTTTTTTCGGTGTAAGTAATTGGCGTGGCAGGTTACTATTTAGATTTATATTAAAATGAATGCTGGGGATACTGAAAAGAACATTTGGATAGTGCAGTGGTACCATGCTTTGCAGTCCTTCATTTTCGTCCAAAGGGAATTTAGTCGGAAATTTGCCGGCACTCCGCTGAGTAGTTGGGCCATTATGAGACTGGTAAACATGTTTGCCGAATCTGGAAGCATTGCACTAAAACCATACCATCGAGATCCCTATGTTCAGGTTCAAGACACAATCGCGGATGTAGCATCGTCAATTCAGGCAAATTCAAGCGTTTCGACTCGAATTATCGACGCAAATTGAAATTAGCAGACGGTCATTACAACGGATAATAAATTTATGATGACTTAAATTTGTTTGTTAGGGTTATGTCAAGCAAGAGGTGTACAAAACGAAACCAAGGAATTTGACTGAATTGAAGCAGTCCATTCCAACAATAATTGAGGCGATCCCGACTTCAAACCTTCAGGCCGCAATGAATAATTTTCTGATCAAAAGGTGTCGCATATGCGTGGATGAGCATGGAGGTCATTTACAGTCTATCATCTTCAAAAACAATTAGTTATATGATTTTATACAATTGAATTAAATTTTATAAATTGACATACAATAAGAAAAAAAAATAAAATTCATTGATTAAAAAAAAGTTATTTAAATTTCTTATTGTAGCACAATTGGTGCGCCACACTGTATAATGAAAACTAAGGAATGTCCTTGACGACGATATAGATCACTCCCACAAACGGTTCGAGGCCGGGGTGGGGGACTATTTTGTGATATCAAGTTCAGACTATTCTTTTGCATTTATCCTTCTGCAATTAGAAGTACATGATCTAATATATTTCAAGCTTTTAGCCGTAATCCCTGGCAGCTAGTGCTATAGGTATTAATATTAATGTATAGTAATTCATTACTTGTTAATAAATTATAATAATAATAATAATATTTCAAGCTGATGTTTCATTTAATAAAAAAAACAATATTATTCTAATTCAGTAGATAAATCAAATGGACACATCTATCAGATTGACTATCACTATGGACACCTGGCCAGCTCTGGACCAAAGAGATACAGGAAACTTTTATATTTAAGAGACTTTATGTAATTATTTTGTGATTGTAATTTTTCGATAAATTCGTCGTGACGTACACAACACGTCATTGCGTTTAACCGGAGCGGTGCAGGTTTGAGCCCCTTCGAAGGACAGCAGTACTGCCCCACCGATCATAAATAGAATCCAACTAGCACTAGATATATCCCGCACTACACCAAGACTTTAAAGACTTACAAGATCCAGCTCGTGGAAGAATTGTAGCCGAATGGCCATCGTTTGCGAAGAAAGTTGGGTGATAGGCCCCAAAATCAAATGGCATCGGATTCGCTGTCTTGTCGAAAAAAATGCTTGATAAAGTGTTCTAAAACTTTGTCTACTGAATGACATTTATCAGATCCTGCCGTATTTTATGATACCAACTATACTTGATTTTATACTGGATTTTCATAATTTTTATCAGTATTTTATGAATTCGTAGATAACCACTACTAATACGGCGTTTACGACGACTTAAAATACTCCGATTTGAATTTAGAATTACGAGTGCCGTTTTTTCGTCTTTGAACGCCTTGTGGGCCCCATTAGTTTACGACGAACGTCATGTGAGAAATTTCGCAAACATTCTTTAAGGTGTTGAAGGCCACAAAACGACAGAAAAACGACGACTTTTGTCGTTAACAAATTAGTGATAGCCAAGTAATGAAAACGACTGAAAATGTAACTCTTCTTGAATTATTGTTAAGTAATTCAAATAAATAAATTAAAGTATGTAGATTCTTTTCAAGGGTTAAAATTAACAAACCAGAAACAATTTAATGGAATTGATAGAAAAAAAAGCATTTCATTGGCAAAGGTATATGAAAAGCAGAGTCTGAAATGTAGCTATAACCCAGTCTAGACCACCGTCAAGAGATGAAAAAGGTTGGTAGAAAGCTTTTGTTAGCATCACTTTAAAGAATTTTTTTTAATATTGGCTGTGGTCCTGTGGTAGTCCTTAATTAAAATGTTTTCCTATACCCTTCTGGTAGCTACCTTCAGTCAAGAATCGCGCAACAAGTAATAATCGCCGGCAGTGACGGCGATCATGTACTTTCCATCAGCTTATTTTGTATTTCGTTCAATGGAGATTTTATTAGACATTCTAAGAAAACATTTTGAATCTGCTGGTTTAGATCGCATTCGGAATCGAAACTACTTCAACGCTATCTTTCAACGCACAAAAGATGTCTAGTAAAGCTGTCAACATTTTTGCGTTTGTTCTCGTTTCAACGGTTTAACTCGATTCAATAAAAATCTTATATCTCGAAAACCACCGAATCGATTGACTTCAAATTTGCAGATCATCTTATGTATTGACCCAGGAGTATTCCTGTGAAGATAATTGGACAAAGGAGCGTGGCACCTCCCATACAAAAAGAACATTCAAAATCTTATATCTCGAACACCACCGAATCGATTGAGTTCAAATTTGCAGATAATCTTATGTATTGACCCAGGAGTATTCCTGTAAATATTGGTCAAAATTGGACAGAGGGGCGTGGCACCACCCACACAAAAAATACATTAAAAATCTTATATTTCGAAAACTACCGAATCGATTGAGCTCAAATTGACAGATAATTTTAGGTATAGGTATATAGGCGCTATTTTTCGACAGTCATGGGAGCCAAAGTTTGTAAAATGTGTAACATTGATAGCTATGCATTGTCCTGATAGACAAGAATACTTTCTACGTGCCACGGAGCATTACAATTTAAACTGTTTATCACTGATATAAATGAATTTGAAACTGATTTTTTTTATTTTTATATTTTGCTCTACGAAGTGTGCAGGGGTTCGCTAGTATATAATAAAATCCTAAAGTCTATCTCATTGTGTTTGCAACCTAAACGAGTTCGCATACTGAAGCTGATACTGAATACATTCATTCACACACTATGTCCGCGTAATCACTTTTTAATACATTTTGTGGAGATCCACTTACCAATGTTAAACTTTTTTCATATTCGACAATTGACTGTCAACCATCGCTCATAGGTACCTACGTTAGTTTATTATTCTGACCTAATTTTGTTTGACCATTTTTATCTGACAAAAAATTGCTTTTACTACAACTTCTTTGATCGTACGTAAAAAAGTTGCTTAACATAATTTTTAGGAAATTTCTCAAGGATAAGAATTTCATAAAACATAAAAATTTATTAAGTAGGTACAATTTTTGAAAAAAAAAGCATTTTAAGTTAAAAAATGAAACAACAATTTTTCAAATTTTGAGTTTAAGGTGGCATAACTTTTTTGTAACTCCACTGTCTTATTATTAAATTTGAGTTTAATTTCTTGAATAGGTAATTTTCCTTGATAAAGTGTGGCGGTGGCCCCAGCTAAATTTTAAATAATAATAAATAAATAATTGGCGCAACAGGTCCATATAATCACAACTATTCGCTCGTGTGATTTTTTTATTTTTTGGGATGTATGTAAGGGACCTACAATTTTCCGCCGAATCAGAACGGCTGAATTGAGAAGCTTTTCGAGGAGAGCTCTACTCTCGGATGTTTGTCAGACATTCGCTTGAGGTGGCGCAGTGGAATAAACCTTAAGATGGAACTTGTCGCACAGTAGTCCAGCACACTAACCACGGAGCCACTGCGCCCACAAAATTGAAATTAAAAACATTCGGTTGGTAAATTTGTTAGCATTTTGTTATTTTCTTTCAGAAAACTTTTATTTCGTATTTCTCCCGAATATGTCGGCCGATAAAATAAAAACCAAATGTTTCCAAATATCATGCCCGTTATATCTATACAGATTTGTGTGTAGTTTTATACACAAATAGATATAAGCAGGCAAACAAATTTATTATTTTAAGACATGAGTGTCGAGAAAAAAGCTAAAGAGAAGCCCACCAAAAAGAGACAAAAAATTGGTCAAATCGCTTAGTCTTGATAACTGGAATTATCAAAAGTAGGTATGCAACATTTAATACTTACACAATTTTTAAAATCTCAAATTATTTTATTTTTTTCCATTTTTTTATGCATACCTACGTATATCCGAATGCGATGAAATAAAGTAAATAAATAAAGTCCCATGTTTTGTTAAGTTTAAAAAATTCATCCGGATTGAGTCGTTTTAAAGTCATTATACATTATCATATTGTTAATATAAAAATTGTAGATTTTCAAAAAATTTCAAAAGCTAATCTAAAATATTCCCGTGTGCGAACCCTCTTGCCTACAAAATTATACTTATAAGGTATTGCCATTGCCAGTAAACATAATTGCATTTGTTTCCCTGACATTCCTTTTATTTATCTTAACCACCCACTCTAACGCGTACATGTCAATTTTCTAAGTGCATTTTCAATTTGCAGAACTCATTCACTCACAGCAAGTAGCAAAACTAACAACCTTGTGGTAGGTACCCTCCGCATACACTTCTTGCAAGTTCATTGGAAACTATATTCAAATACTAAAGCGAAAGACATCTGTTATGCATGGAAAATTGGCTACCAACTTCATTCTCCCTTTAGAATATTTGATTCCCCTCATGCATTCAGGGATTATTGCATTTTTCTTTTGGATTTTTTTTTTACTGCGATTACTGTTATGAATATTTGCCACTGAATGGCATTCACAACAGCGCTGACACAAATGCAATAACGAGATCGACGAAAAGCGAAGAAAACAAAAATCTACAACAAATTTTCGCTGTACACACTTGAGACGAGCAGAGTTCGAGAGCTCCTCCGACTTCCACCATCACCACCATCACCGCACCAGCACTTACTCCACCAAAGGACCGACTACGATGCCAATGATTATGATGATGATGAATATGACTGCCAGCAAATGGGAAATACTTTCCTGGAATAATGCACTTTTCTAAATAAATCGCGTGGATGTGTCTGAAGTCAAAGGGCACCATGCCTGACCTACTCCGCGAACAAAGTTCCTTACCAGGATCAAGGAGGGCTTAAAATAAAATGAAACTACAAATTCCCTTCAATTTATATATCGAGTTAAAGATTTCCCATTCCGCCTGTATGCTGCGTATCTACCTATACCTACCTATCTTCTTTGACAACACTACCGTCTACGGTGCTGGAAATCAGTCCCATGGATATAACCAACGACTTACCTACATCTTGAACCGGTTGCATTGAAAAGTGAAAATTCGTTTTCCTGCCCATTCTCCCCTAGATGAAACGCTGATGATGAGTTCTGCTTTTATGCTGTTGCTGGCTGCTACTACGAATGCGAATGCTATGGTCCATAATCGAAGTGAATTTTCTACGAGGAGTTGCTAAAAGGATGCTATCTCGCTTTTCACAAGCACTGTGAAGTGATTAACGTAAGTCTGTTAAGAGCTTTTTGTGGGATTTTCATGGTGGTTTTCGCGAAACACAATGGTAAGGGGATCCTTTGATGGATTTTAAAATTTCTGATTAAAAGGATTATGATTTTGCTATGTCACCATGTTATTCGCTGTAGAAAATGTCAATCCGTCATATACCCTTTTGCAATAATATTTTAAAAGCTTTCCACACCAACGCTATCCCAACGAGTTAAACAATTGAAACAAAATGCCTTATGCAGAGCAATTTGCCACCCAGTCCATTGATTTATCATAATTCCACTACTACTGATTACTTCCTGGGCCTGCATCCATTTGCTCTGGAAAATCATTTCAAAATGCATCCTTTTGTTGGGCGATTTCAATATTCAATAAAAATCTATCACCAACTAACATTTATAGACAAAAAAAAAAAAGATTTTCATTGTCCTGCAACTATCGTGGATTGTAAATCTTTTTCACCCTGCGGAAATACACATTGTATTTTTCGCATTCTTCTGTCAGCCATTAAAGCACAATAGACAAAAAGGACAAGTCCACCCAGTCCAACCTTCCAGCCCAACAGCCCACAGCAACACATAAAAAATAAATCCATAGATTAAATGGCCAATGTATAGAATCGACCAGCATCAACCGCTCGTATAAGGATAACATAGCACGGAGAGCATTATGTCAATTACAGTCGCATATTGTGTGTCCTGAAAATAAACCGACATCGTTTAACATTTGGCCGTATGCCTGGCCCACAAGCATACCTCTAGACCTATTATACTTCTGCTGGTGCTGCTGTAATGACTTACATACGGACACAATTTCGGTCAGGGCGTAGGTGAGGAAAAAAATGACCACGACACATAACAGTTGCTGTCCGTAATTACGGTGGTGGACGATACAAAAAAAAAACAACGACCCGTTTGACAGCCACAAAACAAGAAAAAAAAAAAGGATTCTATATGAGGATGGACTTGTGTATTTGCTTTGTACTACCGAATGAAGAATACACACTGATAGGAAATGTGGAACAAAACAAATAACCGCACATCTGCACAACAATTGGACGTCAATTAAATGAATGCAATTGAAATTTTGGAATTTGTGTCCGTCATTGGTCATTGTCTTCTTCAGCGGTCGTTACTCGTTATTAGAACAGTTTAGTGAGGAACTAACCAGCTACCGCGCTCCTATCCTGTTTACGCCGTAAAATCTCTTCTCTATATATATAAAACAAAGTGGAAAAAGTATGTTTCCCTCTGCCGTCCGTAATTTTGAACCGATTTTGTTGTTTTTTTTTTAATGTCGGTAATTACGGTGATTGGGGGATAGGCTAAACAAATTCAAAATCGGACAAAGGGGCGTGGCACCGCCCATACAAAAAAAACATTTTTAAAATCTTATATCTCGAAAACCACAGAATCGATTGAGATAAAACTTACAGATAATCAAAGGTATTGGTCGTGGAGTGTTCCTGTGAAGATAGGTCAAAATCGGACAAAGGGGCGTGGCACCCCCCATACAAAAAACATTCAAAATCGTATATTTCGGAAACCACCGAATAGATTGAGATCAAACTTACAGATAATCTTAGGTATTGGCCGTAGAGTGCTTCTGTGAAGATTTGTCAAAGTTGGATAAAGCGTGGCACCTCCAATACAAAAAAATTTAAACATTGTCGCCCGAAAAAAAAAAAAATAAAATTAAAATAAAAAAGCAACAAAAGGCCTATCGAAGCTGGCGGGTGCTCAGCTGGTTTAAAATAAAATCTGTCTATAAAGTGCTATTATCTCTCCTTTTTAAAGATTTCTTTACATATCCTGTTACAACGATTTAAAGTTTAGCGGAGAAGGTCGTAGGCTATCAATCATAGAGGTGTCAGACAGTTAAGAATGTGAGGCCTATAAATAGTAAAAAACACGACCAAAGAGGTTAGAATAAATCAAACAATGTGAACGTGAAGTCCATTATTATCTGTGATGAAGAGCTAGAAAGGGTCACCAAGTCGCTGCAATGATGTAAAAAAAACCTACTACATATTGTAACTGAGACTGTGTATCAGTTCCACAATAAACGTGCTGCAGAGGTATGAGATTTGTCTAAATTTTATGAACTTGTTGTAGGAGTCTTTCGGGCCCTTCATACTAGACGAATCTGAAGCATTCACAATCAATATGAATCATGGCGGATCTGATTTGTCAATATTCGGGAACAATTCAACAATGCGCAGAGAATCCGTTCACGCCTTCAAACCAATCGAATTCGGTTCAATGCGCCCCGATGCAAGCGGGCAGGTGATTCGGCGTGTCCGAATCCATCCGTTGTGAATTTGTCCATTAATATATGAAACTTTTAATTATAAAAGTTTTTAATCGCCTGGTGTGAAGACATGGAGAGGACGAATCAGAATCGCCTTGATTCTGACAATTTTTCGAGCGCAGTTTTTATGTTGTACATTTTTGAGCTTTTCTAACACGTTTTCGGTATAGTGTTCTCAATTTGGTTTGCTCCCATTTTTTTTAACAAGAGGCCACATTTTGGAAGTTTGTTACTGCGTTGTCAAAAATCACTGGCCGCCAAGAAATTTACAATGATATGGCCTTCCTAGAAGAACGTGAACGTGATATGGCCTTGGGAAGAAGAACGTGAAGGCTAAGGCACTGGATCAACCAAAAGTTGTTAAACGGAGTTAATAATTCAGAACTGATCTGCTGCAAACTGAAAAGCTCAGTGCATAACTCGGCACTCATCGGGGTGGAGTAAATTACCCATAGCTATGGCTGCTAACAGTGAATAAAATATCGGTGACCCTGGAGAAAAAGCTGTAAAATATTAGCCTATGTGGACGATATCGCCATAGGCTTATTGTTATTGCTAAGCTTCACCTCTCCTGTATTTTTCAACTTGCTGATAGTCATCTTTACCAAGCTGAAGACGTCGCGTCGGTTGAGGGGCTCGAAAAAAGCCAGGAGTATTTGGAAGGTATGTCGAGCTTGAATTGGTTTTTTTTGGCGTTAGTTGGAGAGATTACGGATTGAGATGCCAAATTTCTGCAGGAAAAAGTTGTTCATCCAAGGGACGTCTACATGCTGAGGAGCGCTATTTATTATAAAGGAATTATACTCGCAGGCAGTTCTGTGTAATTTTTCGAGACTTTTATTCCATTCGGCGAGTGTCCAAAGTGTGCCGTATCGGTTTAAGGGTACCGAATCACTTTGTGGCATATTGCGCCTGATTCAGTTGACTTTGTGGCCGGAGGGGTAGGTGTGGACATTGTTGCAGATGTAGTGATTGTTGTTGTGGTTGTCGGGGTGGGTGTGGACATTGCTGCGATTGTAGTGGTTGTTGGTATTTTTGAAGTCGTCGTTGATGCTGGTTGAGGATTAAATGGGGTTTGACATTCTGCTGATTCCAGGATTTCGGTAAGTATTGACGTGTTGTAGACTGGGCTTGATTGTGGCTGAATGAGCTCTGGTATATTAAATCAATTTTGCTTGATGCCAGTCTAAGGTTTTCATCAATATCGCCCATAACTAGTCCGAAAGCTGCGATATCATTGATTTAGTTTATAATGTCAAGCAGTACTGGATCGATGAGTTGATGGGATGGGATGAGGCATTTGGTGATGAAGGGCTTTGTAGGTTGGTATCAAGATAGGTCCGAAAGGAGTTGAAATGATCATTAATCGTTTATATATGTGGGTTCAGAGTTGTGTTAATGTCAGATTTCAAATCACTTTTTAAAGTCAAAAATGTTGGAAAAATTTAAACTCAGCCGGTAACTTTTTGGTTATATCGCACTGAGACTTACCAGTTGTTTGTCTATGTTTTTGAATTTCGATTTGAAAAACGTGGTGGAGACATTTATGATATTGGATATTTCTTCCACACTTTTGAACAACTCATCATACTTTGCGAATTGTGTCCCGATTTGTTTGTAGAACATTTTGCAGTCGGAGGAATTTGTGTTAATGGAAAATGCATTTTATCGCGAGCATGGAAAAGAGATATGCCCTTGAATTCGTCGCAAAAGAAAAGGAAATTATTGTTATAATCGCTCAGGTACGTAATGGAGCTCTTACTTAGCCCTATACAGAGAGCATGAAATGATTTTTCTCATAACCCATTACAATTTACCCAATCAGCACTAAAGTCTTGCGATGTTGACACACAATCAGTATTTCCGCACTGCTTTGACATAGTTCTTAAATTGGGTCAATTAATGTTTCGCGAACTAGGTGGAAAGGTAATGTCCAATTAATAGGTTCAGGGGAAAAAATTGCAAATATGCAAATAAATAAATTGGAATTAAATTTATTTAAAGTCGCGAAGCGGGAGCAAAAGAAAAACACGTCCGAACGGTTGGAGGTACTGTTTCATTTGAAGTGTCTTTATTTGCATCTGTTTTGAATCTTTAAGCCGAAATACTTACTTACTTAGATGGCGCTACAGTCCGGGGTGGACCTGGGCCTCAACCAACACGCCTCTCCAGTTAGCACGATCTTTGACTAACTGCCTCCAGTTGCGCACTCCAAGTTGGTTGAGGTCCCCTTCCACTTGTGCGCGCCACCTAAGGCGAGGTCTTCCTTTACTGCGTTGTCCCTCCGGGTTGGAATCGAAGACTCTTCGGGCCGGAGCGTTGGTGTCCATTCGCTCTACATGTCCTAGCCATCTTAGTCGACTGATACGTACTTTTCTGACCAAGTCGATGTCGCTGTACAGCTCGTAGAGTTCGCTGTTAAATCTCCTCCCCCAAAGCCCGTCAACGCAAACGGGATCGAAAATCACTCGAAGAATTTTGCGTTCGAAGCGACCAAGGAGATCTTCATCCGCTTTTGACAACGTCCATGATTCTGCACCATAAAGCAGGTCTGCGATGATGAGGGTCTTATATGGAGTCTCCTTGGTGTTTCTCGACAAGGCCTTACTAATCAATTGCCTTCTTAGGCCAAAGTAACAGCGGTTGGCAAGTGTAATTCTTCGCTTGATTTCTGATGTGATGTCATTCTCAGAATTAATAGCGGAGCCGATGTAGACAAAGTCCCGAACTACCTCAAAGTTATAGCTGTCTATCGTGACGTTCTGTCCGATTCGTCGATGTTGTGTGTCCCTTTTTGTTGACAGCATATATTTCGTTTTGCCCTTATTTACCATTAAACCCATTTTTGCTGATACTTGCAAACGCACCAGTGACAGCTCGCTGTGTTCTGCCAATGATGTCCATGTCGTCAGCGTATGTAAGTAGTTGCACAGACTTTTGGAAAATTGTGCCCCTGGTGTTGGCTTGCGAGTTTCGCACAATTTTCTCAAGAATGATGTTGAAAAAGTCACATGACAGCGCATCACCTTGTCTAAATCCTTTTTTGACATCAAAGGTCTCGGTGAGATTGTTTCCAATCTTTACGGAGCAGCGAGCGTTCTCCATCGTCATTCTGCACAATCTGACAAGTTTGGCAGGGATGCCAAAACTAGGCATGGCTCTGTATAGCTCGTCTCAATAAATGCTGTCATATGCGGCTTTAAAATATATAAATAGGTGATGAGTATCGATTTGGACTTCTTGGGTTTTCTCCAGGATCTGCCGTAGTGTGAATATTTGGTCGGTTGTGAACTTACCGGGCCTAAAACCGCACTGATAGGGTCCAATCAGTTTAATCAATCAATTTAAGCCGAAATGGGCTTTAAAAAAAGTGTAATAGTTGGCGAAACATGTCATACGAACCCTAAGCCTAGATTCTCACAACCATTCGCGTGTGTGAGTTTTTTTTTGGGCTGAATGGAAGGGACCTACAATATTTTTCCGATTCTGAAGGGCTTAATTGAAAAGCTTTTTCAGGACGGTTTGTGATTCGTTCGCGAGAGGTGGCGCAGTGGAAAAACCCTTAAGATCTAATTTGTACTTTTCCGGGGATCGAACCTGGGACCCCTCGCACAGTAGTCCAGCACACTGACCAATGAGCCACTGTGCCCACAAATGAACTTGCGCTACGAGCTAATTCAGGTAGTTCACAGCTCAGCGTCTTTATTACCTGAATGCTGTTTCTTTATCCAGAGTGCGTTAAGGAGACTTACCCAAGATGGCAATTTTCTTATGATAGTTGGCGATCATCTGTAAATATGCAGCTGTTACTTAAATGCGACGTTCGGCTTCGGCCACATTGATGGAAGACTTAACAATTAGTTCATTGTCCCTATATGGCGTTTTCTTTGTAAGAAGGTCGATCATTTTTTGGACATTACGGTATGGACGTATGGTAGGTATATAGCTTAAGAAAAGAGTCTTAAAATGTCTGCCTGTTTGCAGCAACTTAATTTTTGTTTAAATATGAAGTTGTACTTCATGAAATCTGACAGCTAGACCAAAAGTCATGGCCTGCAGGTACAATTCTATTAAGACCCAATTTCTAATTTAACTTAAATTAAAATCATTTTAAAAATCATCCTTATTCATGAACAGACTAATTTTTTACCCATTTCAAAGGTCCCTCAAAAATCATATTCGAAAATTTAATCAGCAATCAATAAGAAGGACATTTTTAAAACTGCATCCACATTTTGCCTGGCAGGCGCGTTTTAATCATATAATTCCCCTGGATTTGATACCCTTAGCCATTACCCATTGCGGACGAATGACATTCGGTGTCGCGGTAATTCTGCATTTAGTTCAAAGAACTCATTTCGAGTCAAACCAAAACACACGTACAGCTACTCGTACCGTTTGAAATGTTGAAATACGCGAACCTTATCATCCTTGTACGAGAACACAACCCAGGAATGCATTGACTAAAAGGAAGAGGCTCCTGCTCCTGTAATTATAATTTAATTACACACGTACGAGTATCCTTTGCACGACTTATTCACAGTGGAATACACAACCGAAATTAACATTTCCACTAGTTCGTCAGCAGACAGCAGCAAAAGGACGACACAGCACTGTCGGATCGAGGTCATTAACCCTTCCATATTCACAACGACTGCATGAACACTATACTTATGATAGTCAAAATAATAATAATAACTGGCAATCATGAAATTAGATTCGTGCTCCATGCTCTCGCATGTCTGCGCTGGTGTTAAAGTGTATCAAACACTAGGTACCATCATAGTTGAATCTGCGGCTGTAGGGTCAGGGGTTTTGTGTCGAAAATCCTACCGGTTGGTTTATTCCGGCAGCGTAAAGCTTAAAAATGATGCCAGTCTGTGCAATTGACACCGCGATATCATTATTTCGTGTCAGTTGCCTTGAATTGCGGAATGCCATAGCCATTTCGAATTATTCCAATAATAATCAAAATATTTATGGGTTTTGAAAATCCATCACTGACGACACGGCAGAGGGCTTGTGGTTTCTGTTCCCGAATCGAATGTGTGGTCAGGTGGTTTTAGTTTTTAGTTTTTTCGTTCGACCTTTTAAATTAATAAAATTATTAATGCAATCCTGATGGTACATATATAGTGCGCAGATGAAATTTTTGTTGGGGTCCCTCAAAAGCCGCATTTTTCAATTAAATTCAACGAGATTGCTGGTCAAAATAAGGCCCCAGAACTAGATCAAATATTTTTTTTAGCAGAACCTATGTTTGCATTTTACGATTTGCAACGATTTCTCTTTTGGAATTGAATCCTACCACACGGAACCATCGCATCCTTGAAAAGAACGAAAGTCGATAGAGGGAATAGAAAAATATAAATAGACATTGCCAGAGGAGAATACATGTACCCGAGGAGGCGGTGGCTTTGTGTCGTTTACTTACCTACCGCCAAAAGGCTGCTACAAGCTGTAATAATATTTATCCAGCAAATGGAAATTATTGAATGAAGAGCTAGTAAATGAATGTGTATGAATAGTGGAAAGCAATAGAATTAAACAAAAATATCCAATCAAGTTTGATTTATTTACACAAGCAACCGGTATACTATTGAAATGGAGATGAAAGTTTGGAGAAGAAATATGGGTTGTTTTTAGAATAAGGGGATTCGTTACCATTCACTAAGGGCCTATTCCTCATCATGATCATCATTTTCAATGGTCCGCTTGTCTATTAAGTGAGCGCGGGTGTAGGTTGCTCAAGTGGACCCTCCATAGCTCTCGATTCTCCCCCATCGACTCTACATAAATCATCAGGGGCAATCCACATACGGGTATAGGAGAAATTATGGACTTGATCTAACCATCTCATACTTGGTCTACCTAGCACGTAGTGGAATCCTGGTCGGGGACATGAGTTTAACATGACCAAACCACCGAAGCATGAATCGCTCCGTCCGGAGAAGTAGCTACTCGACCTTGAGGTCCTCATGTATTCTGGGATTTCTGATGCGATCTGTACGGGTCACATCCAGCAATACTACGGAGAAATCTCATTTCGGCAGCTTGTATCCGCGATCTTATTCTTTCGGTCATTACCCAAACCTCATGACCATAGGTGAGAGTTGAAACAAACACCGAATTAAAGACTCACAACTTAGCTTTGACACCAAGTTCAGTCCTCCTAATAACAGAATGACCAAGCTGTCTCATCACTCGTGAATAAGACCCCGACATACTTCAACTCCTCCACCTGTTTCAATGGGACTCCACTAACATGCAGAATGCATTCAACAGGCGTTCTAGAGACGACCATCACTTCAGATTTATTCACGTTTACTTTCATGTCACCTTCAGCTAGGGCCTATTCCTATTTTATTTGACTACAACACCGTTAATTCACTTGAAACTTGTAAACTATGTGCAAATTTTTGTTTCAGAAAAAATGTTAATTTACTAATAACTACAAATATGACACGCTTGTTATTACAAGTAAATTTACAACTGCGGCGAACTTTTCTGTTTAATAAAAGTAGCTAGCCCCCTCATGTAGCTGACCTCCCCGTGGTGGGGGGCGGGCAACATGTCTAGGTTCACCTAGACATGGCTAACGAAGCACACACCCAATGATGACAAAGCGACGAAAGCGAGCCTCGGATATTGCCAAGCCTGTCAAAATAGGGCGCCCTTTGGAGCCAGGCCTGGAGGGTGGCAGTTTGCGAGCGTCTGGTGGTCGGCTTGTCACGCTCGGCAGTCGGCCGGGTTTAACCCGAAACGGCTACGAGCTTCCTGTCAATGGTCTCGCAAACCATTATGGGGGTCAGAGGGTGGATGCGCTGTGCACCAATAGGGGCATAAGTGGACTTTCGGTTACTCGACAACGGCATCGACTTAGGATAGGCACGTGGAAGATCTCTTCGCTCACGGGAAAAGACCTGGAGCTTGTTGGGGAGGCTGTTAAATATCGACTAGATATAGTTGGTGTTTCCTCAACAAAGCAAAGGGGTTCTAGAACTGTGGACCTTGCGGATGGGTGGAAACTCTTCATGTCGGGAGTAGCACCTTCAATGTCTGCTCAGGCGGGAGTGGGGATACTCACAAGTCCCAGGCTGTCAGGCAGAGTATTGGAGTGGATTCCGTTAGGAGGGAGAGTTGCGATCTTAAAGCTTAAGCTTGAAAGATCAACTCTGGCTCTAGTGCAGGTGTATGCACCGAATCTGGAGTCAGGGTACGCAGCTTTCTTAGATGAAGTTGATGCAGCCCTTGAAAAGGTTGCAGATATGGATTCTTATATCCTGATGGGTGATTTCAATGCTCACGTGGGTGCGGATTTCTCGACATGGGGCAGCGCGATTGGGAAACACGGTGACCCCGATCAGAACGCGAACGGAGAGAAGTTGTTGGACTTTTGTTGTTCAAATGGAATGTCCATTATGAACACTTTCTTTCCACACAAAGATATCCATAAATACACATGGTACCGTCGAAGTCTTCAGCAGAAATCGCTGATAGATTTCTTTGTGGTACCATCGTGTATTAAAAGGATGGTTTGTGATGTTCGTGTGTTGAGAGGGGCTGAACTGTCAACTGATCACCACCTGGTGTTGTGCAAATTGTATCTCAACGATCAAATACCTATCCTGCCAAAGCGTAAACCAAGAATGGTTACGCGCATACGGTGGGAGGGGCTGCAGAACGATGAGATACGGGAGGAATTTGCACGGCAGGTATCTGCAAGGTTTGAACAAATTCCAAATGTTCCATTGAATGTAGAGGAAGAATGGCAGTTGTTTTCAACAGCAGTTATTGCCTCTGCAGGACATGTTTGCGGAGTGAAGCGGCTCGGTGTGGCGGCTGGTGGTGAGAAAAGAACTGCGTGGTTTAAAACGCCCGGAGTTCAAGAAGCTATCAGAGAGAAGAAGAAGGCTTTCAAGGTGTGGATTCACTTGGGGGACTCTTCTTCTCGAAACCGGTACATTGAGGCGCGAAGAACTTGCAAATTGGCTGTTAAAGCAGCCAAAGAACAGTCTTGGAAGGAGTTCGGCGAAAAATTGGACCGTGATCACAGATCTGCAAGCAAGGTGTTCTGGCAGACCATCCGCCGTCTTAGAGGAAGGAAGTGGAACATTATCGAAGGAGTCAAATCCAAAGATGGTACACTTCTTTCTAATGAGGAGGACATCTTGCGCAGATGGAGCGAGCACTTTTCCGAATTGCTCAATCCAATCCAGGGCATCGAGGATGACACATCTATCGCCTTAAGCAGGGCGGAAAATAGTCCCACGGTAGAGGAAGTCACTTTTGCGATCAAATCGTTAAAAGCTGGCAAATCTGCAGGAGTGGATGAAATCCGGCCAGAAATGCTAAAGGCCTTAGGTGAAGAGGGAGTCAAATGGCTCGCTCGTGTCATTAAAGTGGCCTGGGAATGCGGCGAAACTCCCAGCGATTGGCAGATTGGGGTGATTGTGCCCCTTTTCAAGAAAGGGGATAAAAGGGATTGCTCCAATTACAGGGGTATATCACTTTTAAGTCTCCCCGGAAAAGTCTTTGCCAAGGTTCTGGAAACGCGTTGCAGAGCTGTGGTCGAGGCACGATTAGGAGATGAGCAGTGCGGCTTTCGTCCCGGCAGAAGCACAACCGACCAGTTATTCACTCTCAGAATGGTACTTGAGAAGGCTTGGGAGTATGCTACACCTGTTTACGCTTGCTTCGTAGATTTGGAGAAAGCATATGACCGAGTCCCTCGAGGGAAACTCTGGAGTGTATTACAGGAGTATGGAATTGATGGTTCTCTCTTGAGAGCCATTCAATCTCTTTACACAAACTGTAAAAGCTGTGTTCGGGTAAACGGCGTTAAATCAATACCTTTCACCGTGGGCGTTGGACTTCGTCAGGGGTGCGTCTTGTCTCCTCTCCTTTTCATTACTTATATGGACTGGATGTTACAGCGCAGTCTTGGCGAGGAACGTTTCGAATTGGGAGATCTGAGGATAAGTCATTTGCTCTTCGCTGATGACTTGGTCATCCTTGGGTCCTCTCAGACTGAACTTCAGCGCGCACTCGATCGGTTTGTAGCCGTTTGTGTTGAAGCTGAGATGAAGGTAAACGTGAACAAATCTGAAGTGATGGTCATCTCCAGAACGCCTGTTCAATGCACTCTGCATGTTAGTGGAGTCCCATTGCAACAGGTGGAGAAGTTTAAGTATCTCGGGGTCTTATTCACGAGTGATGGAAGGAGCAATGCCGAGTTTTCCTGTAGGATTGGTCAGGCTGGGTCAATTTTGAGACAGCTTGGTCATTCTGTTATTAGGAGGACTGAACTTGGTGTCAAAGCTAAGTTGTCAGTCTTTAATTCGGTGTTTGTTCCAACTCTCACCTATGGTCATGAGGTTTGGGTAATGACCGAAAGAATAAGATCGCGGATACAAGCTGCCGAAATGAGATTTCTCCGTAGTATTGCTGGTATGACCCGTCGAGATCGCATCAGAAATACCAGAATACGTGAGGAACTCAATGTCGAGCAGCTACTTCTCCGGACGGAGCGATCCATGCTTCGGTGGTTTGGTCATGTTAAACGCATGTCCCCGACCAGGATTCCACGACGTGCTATGGAATCCGTACCATCGGGTAGGCGTCCTCTAGGTAGACCAAGGATGAGATGGTTAGATCAAGTCCATAATCTCTCCTATAACCGTATGGGGATTGCCCTTGATGATTTAGAGTCGATGGCGGAGGATCGAGAGCTATGGAGGGTCCACTTGAGCAACCTACACCCGCGACCCACTTAATGGACAAGCGGACCATTGAAAATGAATGAATGAATGAATGAATAAAAGTAGCTAATTCTGCAGAAAATTAAACTTGTAGAACAGAATTGTAACTACAAGTGATTTTCTTACAGAGTAGAGAGTCTAATACCCTATTCACACCAAGCCGAAAACTGGGTTTTCGCAAAAACAGTCGAAAACTGAAGTTTTGCCATACATATTGCAATTTTTAAAACGAGTTGTTTGAGATCGTTTCCCATGAAAACGCCACGAAAACGAGTACAATCGTTGGGTTGTTGAAGCAGACACAGACACACCTTTTGCAACATTCAGCGAGCTCAGCAAAACTGCTGACAGGATGTGAGAGACTGAGTGAGAGCCTCAGTGCTGTCGTTTCTTCTAGTTTTTTTGTTTACAAATGTGGAATCTCTTGTTATCTTTGCACCATAAAGAGCAAATTATTAATTTTTTTTTATAATTTTAGAACGGCAGCACTACCTGACACAACTAAATGGTATTTCCAGATGTTTTGATTTTGATTGTTGCTTATGTTAATTATTTTTTTTTTAACCATAAGTTTGTATATTATGTCAATACGAGCGAAGTTTAGTAACTAAAATAAAAGTCCAGTCGCCATAAACATTTCATAGCTTAGACTAATAACTAATTCACATACTGTGGAAATGTGTTAGAATTTAGTGCTAGAAGTTTAGAATAAAAATGATGCCAAGCAGTGATGATAGTGGGCGTTAGGTCTTATCGTCCAAGGTCATAACGCCCAAATTAAAAATGTCATAACGCCCAAATGTTTTCTTAAGAATTTGTTGCTGTAAAATTTACTGAAATTTGGGTGATGTGACATTGATTTTGGGCGTAATGGCATTATTTTTACAGACGCCCAAAAAATGTATAACGCCCAAAAACAAGCAACAAAATGGAAATAAAGGCGAAAAAGAATTTGCAGTTTAATACGTATGGGGAGGAATGCTGCCCCCCTGCAACCCTCCTGCTTGGGTTTATTGTCAGATTTGGGGTGTATGCGTTACTTTGGGCGATATGTCATTCTATTTGGGCTTTGCGACACTTTATTCCTTTAAAATTTGGGCGATGTGGTGGTTTTTGGGCGTTATGACCTTGGGCGATAAGACCTAACGCCATGACAGTGACTACGAAGACAATCAGACACGAGAACCGCGAACTTTTAAAGAGCGTACCTATCAATTATGATATCATTCACCAGTCAGTTACGGATTTTGTGAGTTTTGAAGACCAGTATCTTGAGAACCGCTAATGCTACTGTGTGGAAAATTTGGTGAAGTAAACCTGTACAGTGTATAATGAACTTAGTTTGGAGTTTTGGCTCAATTGGTTTCGAAGTTAGAGGGGAGTCGCAAACAGCCTGAGTTGGCTCCTGTATAAAGGGTTTGTGTCAATTTATCGCATAGAACTTCTTCCAGAAAATTCAAAAATGGAGAACATTATATGTGAGCGATTCTTGGAACACTATAATTGGGCCAAATAAAGGGTGGGCCAAATACAAGTTTCTTTTTAAAAATGCAATAAAATGAACAAAATTTGTTTTTCCATGTATTATGGCTTTATGAGTACGAGCAAACATTTCCATCAGTTATGGAACAGAACGTCGTTTAAGTGGCTGCCTCGGCCGGCTTCGTAGTAGCGCATTCTGTCACTCCAATTTTCCAAGACCTTATTGATGGTTCCGGGCTGTAGCTCACGAATTGCTTGGATAATATTGGCCTTAAGTGCTTTAATCATTTCCGGATTGTTGGCATAACATCGGACCTCCACGGTTTCCCGCAAAAAAAAAGTCCAAAGGGGTCGCAGCTCCGTGGCGGCCAATTCACGCCAAAACGGCCGATAACACGATTTGGGAAATTGGTGAGCAAAAGATCGATTGTGGTATGGCACGCCATTCTGAGGACGTCCAAATCCATGTCTTCAATTTCAGTAAAAAAAAAGTCGGTTAAGATGGCTCTGTAACGCCCACCGTTGACCGAAACGTTGTTCCCAGCCTCATTTTCGAAGAAAAATGGTCCATTGATGCCAACACTCCACAATCCTCACCAAACTGTCACAGCAGCCACATTCTAGTCTGTGCCCAACGTACGATGACGGGAACCATGAGTGTTGTCCACTAGGATATCAGTCTCACAAAGTGTGTGATTTATTTCCGCCAAAATTTCTTTTCAAAATAACACACACACACCGAAAATATTGCGTTCTGTTAAGCTGCCTTCTAATATCCTGGAACTTATTAAGATTCGAAACGTTTACCGTAGACTTAGGCAAATATATCGTCTGCTTAAAATATCAAGTACTTATCGTACCTGAACAAACTAATATCTAAGCATATTTTTATATATCGAAACAATGAGTGGAATACAAAATTAAGTTGCAAAACCCCTTTGGAACATTGTAAAGGTAGTAAAAAGTAAAAACAGACAAGTTCCTTTTCTCAAAGGTTCAACCAATACATTTTGCACAGACCTTGTAAAAGCAAATGCGCTGGCTTCAAATTTTAGAAAGAACCATTTGACTGCATCTAATTTAGGAGATAGTGATACTAATGTGCTAGTTAATATAGCCGTTCAAAACTTTTTAAATAATAATACCACCAAATGTCTATATTACTACAGAAGACATCGAGTTTATAGTCAATGACCTGCGAATACGTAAAGCTGGAGGCACTTACAAGGTAATAATGTACATTTCACGTAGCATACCCCAAGGAAAATATGTATACCCACATAATGCCCCAATTTGTCTGTTATCCAGCCATGAATTGTATTTAATCGATCCCCCATGTCAATACTATACCTTTACTTATTTCCGTCTAACTCGTACTCGTACTCGTATACCTATCGTGTTAACGTCATGAAAGAAATTGTAAAGAACAATTTCGAAATCGTCGTCGCCCTGGTCGAAAAACGGTTAATGAAATTGAAAAGCTTTGAAAAATAATTTCCCACAGGATGTGAAAGCTATTTTATTGGTAAATGAAATACGGTCTGAGCATTTTTGTACAATTTAGGTGTCGTTTGTTATATACACCCATAGGTGGCGTCGTGGAAGGAAATTGAGATATGTTATGGGTTGCTCATTTCATAAATTGCAAACAAAATAAAAAATAAATAAAACATCGAGAATTTGTCAGTAGCTGATAAACTCTAAACACATCAAAAACAAATGTTTGGACATTTTGTAAATAGGAGATACAAGAAGAAAATGCAGTTAGTCGAACAATTATCTATATGACATGTTTTTTTTTAAGTGATGTTGTTAATAGGTAGGTATACTAGAAATAAATTATATATCACTCACTATTAAATACAATCCCCAAAATTTTAATAATATTAAGCGAAATGGTAGACGACGCGTGCGTCGTTTTCTCGTTCATTTTTGTTACAGAGCATACTACACGTAGTAGACAGTTTGTGCGATTAGAAGTTCAGGATTTTAATATCCGGTCTAGCTCAAAAGATGGTTCCGACTTCCGAAATCTGAGAAGACCGTAGAAATATTTTTTTTCTTCCAGATGATGATTTAGGTTATAAAATTAAATGTTGGTCATGGATTTTTTCGACGATTGGACGCAGGGGCGGACTAAGAGGCGGACTTTTATCGCACTGTATGTTTCGATTAAATCATTAAAATCTATATTTTTTGATTAAATTAGTCAACCTACATATTTTGGCTCATTGTTGATCTTAGACAAGTCTTAATTAATTTTAATGTTGAAACGCTTATTCACACGATGCCACTGAGACAAACATTTTTAAATAAATTCTCATCGCCAATGACAGACTCGGTTACGAGTCTGAAAAGTAATTAACAAAGAAGCTTAAAAATTCAAAATCTGTCCAAATTTCTATATCCTTTAAATTTATTTTTGGAGCTACGATTTCCAATATGATACTGTCGAGGTAAGCATTGGTATTGGAACTACAGCTCTTCTTCCGTTCCATATAGCAATATTTTCGGTTAAAGAGCTAAGACAACTGACACAATTTCTTTCATGGCCTTAGATTATTTATTTCGGGGGGGCCATGCCCATTTCCCTAGTTTTTACCAGACTTGAATGAAAAGGTCCCGGGCCAATAGCTAAGATTGTCTTGTTGGTAAAGGTATTGCATAGTGTTGCCATTACAATGCTAAAAGAACTTTTCAAATCGGCCCATTTCCCCTTTACCTCCCTCCGTGTCGAAGGATGTTACCATGATAACGCTGAAAGAATTTTTAAAAAGGGCGTAATAGTTCCGGAGATACTATGGGCAGCAATTTTGCCCGAGAAAAATATTTTAAGGTAGTACTGCAGCCAAAAAGGGGAGTATTTAAAAAAAAATAGGAGTACAGACATTTTTTAATCTAGCCCAGTATCCTGCGATACTCGCGTCTTCACACGAACGAGGCCTACGAGGAGGAACACAGACTTTTCAGAAGGAAAAAGAAAGAGCACGAGAAGCGGGCGGTCGAATCAATTAAGGGGTGCTACACTGCTACTGCAGGGGAAATGTACGAAAGTTCTACCAGAGGGTAAAACGATCCACCCACTGATACAGGGCCCAAACAGAAGCCTGCAGAGATCAACATGGGAACGCAGTAGTAGACTCATAGTCGGTGCTGACGATTTGGAGAGAAATCTTTCTGCAAACTGCTAAACCGCTGTCAGGCAGAATGACCCACTCAGTCTGGATGATGATAGCCAAGAATTCTGTCCGCTCTACCTATACGATGCGATGTGAGGATAGCGATATCCAAACTCAAGACGAACAAAGCTGGGGGGCGGATAACCGAGCTTTTCAAAGCAGCGGGAGATGAGTTGGTAAGGAGCAGGCACCAACTTATTTGTAAGATTTGGTCGGAAGAAAGCATGCCCGACAAATGGAACTTAGCATCGTGTACCCCATCCACAAGAAAGAGGATGCTCTGACACTCCCACAGATCTTTGAAAAAACAAAGAAATTTCAGATCGATACACATCACCTTTTTATCGACTTTAAAATCGATAGGGACGATCTATACAAAGCCATGCCACGTTTCGGCATTCCTGACAAACTCGTTCGGCTGTGCAAAACCACCGAAAAGATTTGAGACAAGGCGATGCGCTATCTTGTAACTTTTATAACATTATCCTTGAAGAAATTGTACGAAACTCAAAAGCCAACATCAGAGGTACAATTTTTCAGAAGACCCTAATCATCCCGGTCCTGCTGTATATGGTGCAGAAGCATGGTTTCTGTCGAAATCGGATGAAAACCTGCTGGGATGTTTTGAGAGAACGATTCTTCGGGCGATATTCGGTCCAGTTTGTATCGATGGAGTGGTCAAAAAGCTGAAGATACAACCGCTTAGATGGCTGGGGCCGACGAGTCTTTGAGTAAACTCCTGAAGGACAACGTAGCAGAGGAAGACGCCACTTTAGGTGGCTCGTACAATTGGAGGGCCACCTCAACCAACTTGGTGTGCGCAACTGGAGGCAGATAGCTAGGGTCCGAGCCGTGGCCGTGGTTCACCCCGTACTGTCGTTAAATTTTGACAAAAACCCATATGTTCAGTCTCAATCCCTTTCGCTCTGTCTCACATCTCAATCTCATGAGACTGAGCTATTGCTTTTTGCATAAGACCCATTGCATCTCTAAAAATGGTGTGAAAAATGTAGAGTAATTCATCAATTGAGAACGGCTGGGTCGATTTGGCTCAAATTTTTGTTCAGTTGTTCGTAATTGCCAGGAGAAGGTTCTTTTGAAAGACAATTTTGGGAAAATCCTTCGAAAAAGTCGGGAAATTGGAAAAATCTAAAATTGAGAACGGCTGGGTCGATTTGGCTCAATTTTTTTTGCAGCTGTTCGTAATTGCCAGGAAAAGGTTCTTCCGAAAAAAAAAATTGGAAAAACCCTCCGGAAAAGTCGGAAAATCGGACAAATCGAAAATTGATTTTTTGTATGGAATTTTGTTTGCAATTGTTCCGGAATGGCTTTTCGAACAACCAAATATAAAATTCCATTGTATTACATAATTTGATATTTTTGGACGATGTAAAGGTGCAAAATTCGTTGTGAAGCTTGGAAAATTTCAGATAAGTGTGATAAAAGACAATTTGCGTGCATGGAGAAGTTAAAGAGATAAATAATAGATGACGCTGTGCTGCGATCAATGCCAACACCCGATAGATGGCATTAGGTATACGTTGACTTATAGGCTGTGCGCAATTTGACAGGTGTCCTTTTCGCATTGTCATTTTCTATTGTGCAAATGTGCTAT